>JBAJHW010000001.1:298483416-299690499 GCA_037013535.1 Intellagama lesueurii | reverse complement strand
CCCACTGAAGGTCTTGAATTTAATCTTGGGGAAGCCGCTGGGGCTATGGGCTCTTTAATTGTCAAAAATTGCCACCTCTGGGAATATTACTGGTGGTGGTGATTACTGGAAATTAGAACCTCCTCTGGCCCTGTGGCCCCCAACAGTATCCCCCTGATGAAAGGGATCGCAAAGGAGCCTCAGGACTTTTGGAGGAGAGGAATAAGAATTTTTTAATTTATGAATAACCACTGCAACTGCTTTATGTGCCATAAGTTCCGCTACTGGATTTTAGCCACTATGTACTAAAAGCAAGAATACTTCAGTCACATAATGAAAAACAAAGTTATGGATTTGTGCAATTTATCATCCGAGGTAAATAAATGGGAAAAGAATTACTGGAAAGAGAACTTATTGTTAGAAGAAGCTGGGAGGCTGGTTTGGGAGCAATACCTCATTGTTTACAGTTGCCACAGACATGGTGTGATAATATTAAGTGTCAGAAAGTCATATGCGTTAGAAATGGTGTTCTCCATATCCCATTTATATTTCTCTCAGTTTACTGGCTATATTGAACTGTTGGGAAGGCATGCAGAATGAGTCAATATGGTGTACAAAAATCCCAGATTAGCAGTACCTAGAGTTACTGGAAGGACCATTTAAGGAGAGAAAGGAAGAATGTGGCCCATAGTCTATCCAACATTTTCTGATGTGAGATGCTACAATTTCAGCTATTGACTCTCCTCCACATACTCTTTATGCCTCTGGGCTGACAATGGAACAGCATAATGCATTCACAGGGGCTGGATTTAATCTAAGGTCTCCATCTGCAAATCCCTAGTATTGTAAATTGTCACATGGTCATGGCCAAGATATAAAGATGATGTTACCTTTTCAAATGTATGGCTAATTTTAGAAAATATATATTTACCTTCTTCAGTCATATACTTGACCAACTCATCTTTAGTAAGATGTCCACATTTATTCTGATCTAAAACCTAAAAGAATGAGAGTATGTCATAGAACTTGTTGTACTTCTACTGTATGAATGTATGAAAGTCATTTTTCCCAGTAGTAGAATTTTATTGATACAAACCTCAAATGCACGTAAAAGAACATCTTCTGGAATGGGCCGGTATCTGAAATAATTAAATTAATAAATAGTTAGTGTTGAATGAGAATCTAATAGGTTGCTTTCCTACTATAGAAGACCATTTTTCCTGTTCCTTGCCTCAGAACTGTAACATTTATACTGCCACACTTGTCTGTTGAATCATTATAAAACTGAGAGAGAAATATCACTTTAATGTCATGTTCAATGAGGCTTCATTGGCTTAATTTATGGCACATTCCACACTAAGTGAAGTCTTAGAAACTGACTGACAAGAAGGAGGGGAACAGCATAAATAATCAACAACATTAGGGAGAAAAAAACATATAAGTGAATATCCAATTCAAGAATGGATTTTTCCAATAAGCATTAGGAAAAACATACAATATTAAAAGGGAATTAACAATGCCCTGGGCTTTATTTTACTGCTGGCTCACAGGATTCATCTTAGAATCTATTCTCAGGCACCATTTCTAAAACACATTGAATAATTGTAATAAGGTTGTCTGCAGTTGTTGTTATATGCCATCCAGTTGCTTCCAACTTACGACAACCCTATAAAAAGGTAAGTGATTTCCATAAGGTCCTATAATTAATAGACTTGCCCAGTCTTGCAAACTTAAGGCCACAGTTCTTTTACTAAGTCAATTCATGTCACATTTAGTCTTCTTTTTCTGCTGCCTTCAGCTTTTCCCAGCATTATTGTCTTTCCCAGTGAGTCTTGTCTTCTCATGAAGAACAAAACTACTGCAACCTCAGTTTAGTCATTTTTGCTTCTAAAGAGAATTCAGGCTTGATTTGATCAAGGACTCATTTATTTGTTTTTCTGACGATGCATGGTATCCACCAAGCTCTCTTCCAACACTATATTTTGAAGGAATTCATTATTTACTGTTTCTTCACCATCCAGCTTTCACATCCATATACAGTAACTGGCAATAACAGCATGCAAAACTGTAAACGGCAGTTAACAAAGCAGTTGACAAAGATAATGACTATAGAAGTACTATATAACTTTAAGGTTGACAACAAAGAAATTGAAATTGTTAAAGATTTTGTACACCTTGGTCCAATCATCAAATCAAATGGAGACTAAAGCCAAGAAATCAGAAGACAAGAGACTTGTAAGGGCAGCTATGAAGGAACTAGAAAAGATCCTCAAGTGCAAGGATGTGTCACTGAAAACAAAAGCCAAGATAATCCACACTACTGTGTTCTTAATTACTATGTATAGATTGTGAAAGCAGGACAGTGAAGAAAGCTGACAGGAAAAAATCATTTGAAATATTGTACTGGAGGAGAGCTTTATTTTCTTTGCCAGTAAGACAAACAATGAGGTTCTAGGTCATAGCAATGAAACTAAGAGTGTCACACTTCAGGGACATTATGGGAATTCAAGATTTGCTGGAAAAAACAATAATATTGGGAATGTTTTTCTATCACAATGATTTTATTCTTTAAAACTGATTTTATCTCTTGTTGTTGTTACTGTGTGCCATTAAGCCTCTCATAGGTGCACACCTCAACATAGTGAAATGGTTTGAATGTGTCAGGGAAGCCAAGAGCAATGCCATTAGGAGACTCCATTACGAGCCTGGACTCCTAGCAGGGTGAAATAGTCAAAGCTGAGACACCAGACGAAGAACCATCCACCCTCTTCAGGATTAATGGTTACATCAGCAGAAGATAATCGCTAGTTCCAATGGTGGGACTCCTAGAAAGCAGCTATCAGGCAGCAGCTGCAGTGGAAGTTGACACTGGGGGAGGATCCTTAACCATGGCAGTGACATGCAAGGTAACTGTTAATACTGCACAGAAGGCAACAGCAAACCACTTCTGAATACTTCTGTACACTGAAAACCCTATGATGATTTTATCTAAGCACCTAAAAAATAATCTTAATTAAAATTAGCCACAAATGCATGATGCGAATTATCCCTCCCTGAAAACTTTTCCAGTTACCTTCTTTCCATTAGTACTCTAGTCATCATAGGAAGAAATTTTTCCAAACGTATAAACCCAGTTGGTTCTTCTTCTTCTACCTAAAAACATTATTTTAAAAATGTCAATATGTAATCTAGATGACATGCTAGATAACAGAAATAAAAGCTAATTGGCCTGGAACAAACACTTAACTGCATGAAATAACAAAATAAAGGCAGTAAAGGCAAGGCAAGGTCTTATGATAGGCCTTAGTGAAGAAGCCACATGTTAAGGATGGGAAATGTATGGCCCTCGAGATCTCGTTAGCTTGCAGTTCCCATCAATCCTAGCCCACACAATAAATGCTGACGATGACTGGAGCTGTAGCCTAACATTAAGAGTGTGTGACACATGGTTGTATTTAAATATTTATATTTTATGCTTTTAACTGTAATTTGTTGTATTGTACTTGTTTTACTGCACTTTATGATATTTGATTTATGCCCCAATTGTATTATTATTATTTCGTATATGTATTATTTTGTTACTTTGTTGTTTTATCTGCTGTAAACCGCCCAGAGTGGCCCAGGCTGGGTATATAAATAAAATAAATAAATGCATTGTGATGATAAATGTATTGTTTGAAATGCAATGATTGGGTAAGTATGCGATGGGAAGGGGTGAGTGAGAAGCATGGAATATTGGTAAGAATGGTTCAGATTGGTTGGGAAAAACTAGAGGAGTGGAGTGTTGGTAAGGTTTTTGAGCAGTCTGGTGTGGAAAGATCAGGGAGAGGGGAGTTTTGGAGTCTGGGCTCTGACAGTGAAGTCAGAGAAAGCAGCCGTGAGGGAGATTGAGGAGGGAAGACGTAGTACACAGAGAGGATTGTGCTGAATAAATTTAAAACCTAAGAACAAACAACATTCTTTTAATACAATTATTTTTAATAAAACTTCATCAATTTTTTCCAAGCTGAGTTATGCTGAATTCAATACTTGAGGGCTGGCTATGTAGAAGGTGTTATAAGGGCCTGAAATAAGGGGCAAATACAGCCACATGGGGTAGCTGAAGGTTGGTGGCAGTGAAAGAGGAACTTAATGAAGATTATTAAACAAAATACATTTATTCCTCTGATTGAAAGAGACCATGACAAGTGGCAAGGCAATGGGCATTTTGACACCAGTAGCAGAGAGAAGGGGGTCAGTGGCTCCCATTCTGCCATAGGTTGTTCCTTTTATTTCCTTCTTTGGGTTCAGTTTTACAAGCAAAGGAGTGCACAAGCACATTTTCTCTGTTGATCAACATTTCTTTTAAAGTAACCTGTTCAGAGGCTACACTCAGACTATTCCTACAACAATTTGGCACATTAACTATTTAAAGCATGTGAGGGGAACCCTTTTCCTATGAAGGGCCACTGCATCAAAGGAAACATCATGGGGAGGGGCACAGCCAAGGGTGGGTGGGAGCTGGAGCCCAACTATGGCAGACTTGCAACATGTAGCCTTATATAGCTATTCCTCTCTCTATGCCAACTCAACCTCTTTTCTCTCCTTTCCTTTTTCCCACCTTATCCCTTTCTTTTCCCCACTCTGTGTCCATCAAGAAATTAGGCTGCAGATTGCATGCAGCCTGTGGACCACAGTTTTCCCTTCCAGGTTTGTAAAATCCTCAGGGAAAGTGTCAGATGTGAACCAGAAGCAGTTTTCCTTCAAAGTATTCTCACAGCAAAATCTCAAAATACGTTTTGAACTTAAAACTCTTCAAAAAATAGTTTGCGGGTTTCTGGGGGCATCTTTGGATTAGAGGAAGCTATGTTATATCACAGTCGGGCTGTGGGCCCATCTAGTTCAATATTTTCTGATTATCACTGATTAACAACAGTTCTTCAAGGTTTTAGACATCTTCATCTCTTAAAGAAGCTACAAATTGAACCTGGAACCTTTTGTATCCAATAAGCTTTCCCCCAAAAAACTTCTAAATATAAGTGGATGTGCTTCTATAAAATGTTTATAAAGCATTTTGCTGTTTGAATAAACAGACATTTCCATCTCAAAAATCAAAAACATTCCAATAGTATCACTGATAAATTAAAATGAGAATCCTCACAACTTAAAATTAAGAAAACCTAATTAATAGAGGATTCTTACAATTTTACAGTAAAAGTGGTTTGAAATTTACATTGACTATTTAGTTAAGTCAGCTTGTTAATTCACTGTACTCCCAAGACATGCTCAAGTCAAGAGAAATGGAAATTTTCAACAACTCAACACTGTCCTCTAGTGGTAACAGGGCATTGATATAAACCCTTCCTCTGGCACCTTGAACATGAATTGGTTTATAATGGCATAAGCTTTTGGTGACTAGAGGTGACTTACCAGTTTCATATTTTGAGCATATACTCCTACCTGTGGGTGGGTGTATACTTCTCTATGATATAATAGCTCTTTAATCTGAATTTCGTTGTATGGGTATACTATGTATATACTTACAATGACAAAAATTTATTTGATATTTTATTTGATATTTGATAGGAACTCTAGTCCTCCAAAAAACTTATTTCATGATAAATGTTTTAGCCTGAAAATGTCAAAAGTGTTTTTGTTTGTTTGTTTGTTTGTTTGTTTGTTCTGTTTTCTGCTACAACAAAATAACAGGGCTACTTCCCTGGAACATCTTTCAAAAAAGACTCTTTTTTTCCATGTTGAATAGTATTTTTACATGCTTTCTATGCTCTCCTTGTGTAATTCATTCATTTCAAAATTAATTGTGACGGTTTCTTTCCAGTATCCATAGAGTAATAGTTATTATAATATAATACAGTTTTATGTGAAACGAACATTCCATAAAAAACATTGCATTATAATGAAAATTGAATTTTTTTACAGGAAATTTTCTAGTGCCTTCCACCAACATTAGATTTAAAACAGGGACAGTGGAAATTTAAAAGCCTCCCTAAGAAATTGTTACAGAAGTGCTCTTTTTACAAAAGTAAAGTGAATTACCGCATTCACTTTTGAGATGGTAACAGTATCCAGCCATTTTTCTACTTCATCCATTTCACAGGTCAGTATTTCCTGAAACCTGGTATTTACTAGATAGGAGTTGATACTTACTAGATGTGGAGTTCCCTCCACATTGTCTGGGCTGCTTGAATTACATTACAAGCTTTACATTAACAGAAGATAAGGAGGAACAGATGGGCTGATGCCTGGTCAGTGGGAGATCAGAATTTTAGCTGGTAGTCACCCTACTCCAGATTAAATACGTCACAAATCACAAGAGGTTCATTTGCCCTGACATAGACTGACTAAGAGTAAGTTATGCAAGGAGCAACAAGATGGAGGACACATTGCCAGTACTCTGCCCCACTTGATTGCCAGCAGTCTATCCAAAAATCCTACCTTTCACATGTTTGTTTGTTTGTGAAATTTCTATCCCGCCCATCGAGTTACAAGGCATTATTCTGAGTGGCTAACAACAATGGAAAATAAATACTCACATACCACGCCCAAGCACATAAATACTAAAGACCAATAAAAATGCTTAATATACTGTAATGTTTAATATAATTTGTAGCTTGGTTCTTATGAATGGCTATAAGGCAAAGTTAGATACCTCATTTGCTAAACAGAATTCTTCCATACTATATTTCTAACTTCTTCCAATTCAGAAGAAGAGTACAGATTTCCCAGATAAAATTACAAAATAGGAGAACCTATAGAATATCTGAATTACCTCTGCAAGCATATCATGCAGATCACCTTCACTTGGGCAGCAGCCTAATGACCTAATGATTGTGCCAATCTCTCTGAAAGAGAATATAATTATTAGCAAAATTACAGGGCAATGCAACTTTTCTTCAGCTCCAATTCTGACCAGATATCTCCCCCAGCACTTCTCTGTGCTCCAGTCCTCAGAAACTACCATCCACTCAATACTCAAGAGTGGCTTTTCTGGGGATGCAGGTGTCTTCAGGGAGAAGAAGGAAATGGGGAAATCCCCTTCTCTGAGATTTCTTAAATTCATTTGTTTTAGGATTCATTATTAGTGATGGGGGTATTCATATACGAATACCCCCACACAGGTGGACATAACGAGGGGGCCGGACTGTCCACTCATCTTCTGCTGCTGCTGCGGGCTCCGCCCTCCCTTCCTATCGCTCCGGAGCTCGCAGTCAACTAGCCACTCCTGGCAGGAGGTGGGACGACGAGCCTCGTTGCCAGGTCGAAGAGTGGCTTGCCGACCAGGTGCTCCGAAGCGATAGGAAGGGAGTGTGGAGCCCGCAGCAGCAGCGGAAGGTGAGTGGATAGTCCGGCCCCAAGGGGCCAGACCCTCGTTATGTCCACCTGTGTGGGGTATTCATATTCGTATACGAATACCCCCATCTCTATTCTTAATGGACGGACAATGAAAGCCACTTCAGGTTTATTCAGTGTTCTAGTCTTGGAGAGAGGCTAACTGCCTAATTAAGCCTTTGTAAGCAGTTCTGCTTAAATCAATGAAACTGTGCTCTTTGAATAGGTTTTGCAAGATTTGGGCATGTGAGCCCATCAAAGTAAATTAGGAAGGATAAACGCCAACAGTACTTTCTCTCTCTCAATCTCTCTCTCTCTCTCTCACACACACACACACACACACCACACACACTAACCCAAAGAGAGAGAGTGGAGATCAATGGAACAGACAGTAGATTGAACAGTTAGTATATAAAATATTAAAGAATAGTGAATAAAAAATTAATTAAGTCTATTTCAGCCAAACCACCATTGATGACTTTCTCCTTAAGTTGTATATACAGAGAAATTAGCCCAACTTGCTGGCAGTAAAGCAGCAGAGTAGGAATATCTTATCACTTATGATAGGTTGTGAGGTTACTGAATTCTGTTAAATAGATGTGTGTAACAAATGTAGTAAGATAATAAAATATAATATTAA
This sequence comes from Intellagama lesueurii, assembly GCA_037013535.1. Taxonomy (NCBI): domain Eukaryota; kingdom Metazoa; phylum Chordata; class Lepidosauria; order Squamata; family Agamidae; genus Intellagama; species Intellagama lesueurii. The sequence continues at coordinate 299,682,551 of JBAJHW010000001.1, read as the reverse complement.
ATAAAATCCCAAAATAATTACTGTTTATTTTGAAACACCAAATAAGATTGTAACACATACTTTATTATTAACAGTGTGAGAGATAATAATGAAGTACTAGAAATCAAATAACTTATGCCCATTGAAACACTGGCACATCAACATACAAACAATAAAATTAGCAGAAACACGGAACACATAAAAGTAGTGAGAGAAGACATGAAGGCAGACAACTTTATGGAGACACGGATTGGTCCCAGATAAGGCTTTATTGTTCAATTGTGACATATTATTCACATAATTCTACTGGATCCAAATAAGACCATTTTCCATTTCTAATTTCATATGCTGATATAATTCCATAATGCTGTGACAACTCAAAGAACACATTCCATCTTAGAACTGAAATACAGTCCTCTGTTACTGAACTTACATTATTCTTACACCACATAGTGCGAGGTAGTTATCCAAGTAACTATTGTAAACATATTTTTAAAATAAATAATTACTTTTCTTAACCAATATACATTGAAGACAGATTTCTTAACTAGCGTTATTAAGATAAACAGTGTTAGTACAACCTAAAATATGGTAAAAGATCTTCCAAACCTGACATCCACAGTTTTATTACACTCATGATCAAACACCTCAAAAGCATCTGTGATTTTCTTCTGGATGTCTGCTATTACAGATTCTGCAAAATAAAAGGGGAAAAAAACTGCAAATGTTAAAAATCCATCATAATTTAATTTCCTTGATATTTTTCAAATTTACTACATAGGAGCATTGGTATTTCAATGAGCCACAAATGCAATAAAAAGTGAGCAAGCTCTTTAGTTCTTCAGTAGATTCTTCCCCACTTTAATTCTGTTTTAGTTACCAAATTGACTGCAGTTGTTGTTTTAACCACTTCTGGAAAACCCAGGTTTTAAGTGGTCTTCGAGAAGGTGCAGACCATCAGCTTAGGAAAAACATAGTGTGACATATTATTCACATCTTTAGCCTTGGCATACTGTGAGTTCTTCGAATAAACTGCTTTCACAAACACTCCACTCAAAAAAGTTTGACCTAGGCATGGAGCAGGGTTGGCCGGTTCATGATCTCATGTACATTGTCTGGTTGCAGGCAAATAGAATAACCCAGACCATGCTGTAGGCACTCCAAACAGCAAACTAAATAACAGTCTGACCCTACCTTATGACAGCAATACTTCCCTGATTGCTAATTTATGACAAAGATTTGTACACCAAAGAGCTGCTAAATTTGAGCTATGAAGAAATTAGCCCTTTGCATTGAAAAATGGGTAGGTAGAAAAGGGGACCCCAACTTCTTCCATCTTTATCAGTGGAGCCTCACAATTGCAGTTCAAAGAATAAACATAACCTTTATTGCAAACTATTTAACAAACAATGAAATAGCCCATCCCTGCTCCATGCCCAATTCAGACTTTTTTCAGAGTGGTCTGGAGTAATTGGGACAGGATCATATTTGGACAAAAGGGTCATTTTAAAGGGCTGCATTAAAGATCACACCCACTGAAGGGCTGTGATACTTAAAACCTTGGAAATTGCTGTATTAGCTGTATCCACATCTGGTTGAATAACTGTATCCATCAAGTGCTTATGAATGGAGTGCAATAGAATTTCATCCTAGGAACATTAACCAGCAGTGGGATATCAGGCCAAAACAAAAGAAGAAGAAAAATGAAAGACAAAGATATTGTGGACCTTAAAGACTAAAAGCAATATTTTAATGTGAGTTTTTGTGGATTAAGTCCACCTCCTCAGACACGAGAGTGATATTTCACAGCAAATTTTTATACATTTATACATGCCCCAAAAGAAAGAGGAAGTGATTGGTTAGTAGATATAAGCTGAATATTGTGTGAGTCAATGTGGTATTTCACACCTAGTAATGATTTCTGTTTGATATTCAGACCTATTCTGTTGAAGCTTTGCACAGGAAAAAGTAACAGTGGTTAGTGGGTAAAGGAACTCCTGGCTAAAAATAACAGCAGCAGAAACAACATAATTGTTGTATTCTCGAAGGCTTTCATGGCCGGGATCCGATGGTTGTTGTAGGTTTTTCGGGCTGTTTGGCCGTGTTCTGGACAAAAGGGTCCAGAACACGGCCAAACAGCCCGAAAAACCTACAACAACCAACATAATTGTTAATTATACATAGCCAAAAATAAAGAGACTTGCATTTCACACCTGGTAATAACTTTTAAGATCCCTGTTTGAAATTCTGTTTCCTTTCTAGATGGTTTTATTTTATAAACAACAGCAATGGAGGTGGCTAAATTAACCTCAGGCTATAGATAACAGCAAGAACAGAGCAACAAGTTAAGAAACTCTTGATTGCCTTTGAAGCTTGTAAGGTGGATCTGGTTAGTTAGGAAGGAAATACAGCTGAGAAATACTAGAGCAGATACAACACAATTATTTTAGTGTTTTACATTTGGTAATGTCCTAAGAAAACCTTGGCTGAGTCCATTGAGATGGGTTTTAAGCATAGGCATATATTTTAAATCAGCAGTCTCTCCCTCTCTGGATTCCTGTCCTGTATTTTCTCTTTTCCAGTGTGATGTGGCTGCTAAAAATGTGAATGAAATCTATATACTGCACAGTTGTGGCAATCTGATATTACTTTAACAATCATGGTTCTATTTGAAAGAATCCAGGGATTTATAGTCTTCTGACAACAGCACAGAACTCATAATATTTCCATCAAACTATAAATCTAAAGGATATATATTTTTTAAAAGGATGGAACCATAACAGTTAAAGCGGTATTGCTAGCAGTTCTACTGCTGTAATTGTATATATGTAGATACACTACATATCTACATATGTAGTATGTAGACTACATATCTACATATGTAGTGTAGTGGACCACAACAAACTATGGCAAGTTCTTATAGAAATGGGAGTGCCTGACCACCTTATCTGTCTCCTGAGAAATCTATATGTGGGACAGGAAGCAACAGTTAGAACTGGATATGGAACAACTGATTGGTTCAAAATTGGGAAAGGAGTACAACAAGGCTGTATATTGTCTCCCTGCTTATTTAACTTATATGCAGAATACATCATGCGAAAGGCTGGACTGGATGAATCCCAAGCCGGAATTAAGATTGCCAGAAGAAATATCAACAACCTCCGATATGCAGATGATACCACTCTGATGGCAGAAAGTGAGGAGGAATTAAAGAACCTCTTAATGAGGGTGAAAAAGGAGAGCACCAAAATGGTCTGAAGCTCAACATCAAAAAAACTAAGATCATGGCCACTGGTCCTATCACCTCTTGGCAAATAGAAGGGGAAGATATGGAGGCAGTGACAGATTTTACCTTCTTGGGCTCCATGATCACTGCAGATGGGGACAGCAGCCACAAAATTAAAAGACCCCTGCTTCTTGGGAGGAAAGCGATGAGAAACCTAGACAGCATCTTAAAAAGCAGAGACATCACCTTGCCGACAAAGGTCTGCATAATCAAAGCTATGGTTTTTCCAGTAGCGATGTATGGAAGTGAGAGCTGGACCATAAAGAAGGCTGACCGCCAAAGAATTGATGCTTTTGAATTGTGGTGCTGGAGGAGACTCTTGAGAGTCCCCTGGACTGCAAGGAGAACAAACCTATCCATTTTGAAATAAATCAACCCCGAGTGCTCACTGGAAGGACAGATCCTGAAGCTGAGGCTCCAATACTTTGGCCATCTCATGAGAAGAGAAGACTCCCTGGAAAAGATCCTGATGTTGGGAAAGTGTGAAGGCAAGAGGAGAAGGGGGCGACAGAGGACGAGATGGTTGGACAGTGTCATCGAAGCTACCAACATGAATTTGACCCAACTCCGGGAGGCAGTGGAAGACAGGAGGGCCTGACGTGCTCTGGTCCATGGGGTCACGAAGAGTCGGACACGACTTAACGACTAAACAACAACAAAGATACACTTCCAGGCTTTATTAACAGAAGCAGAGTGCATAGATAAAAAGAACAGTTTCACTCCATTATTGCAGTTTGCTTTTTTTAAAAATAAAGACACATATGGTCACCTCTAGCATAATAATCATAATTGTGTGCAGTAAAGTCAATTCTGACTTATTTTCAGGGTTTTCTAGTTAGAGAGTGTTCAGAAATGGTTTACCATTCCCTTCTTCCAGGCTAACCTGGGACTGTGCATCTTGCCCAGGGCCACACAAGCTGGCTTTTCTGAAATCCATGGTGGGGAACTGATCTCCCAATCTTTGGTTCCGCAGCCTAACTCAGATACCTAACTCACTGAAGCCACTAGTTTAGGCTTCATAAAAATGACAGAAGCCCAACATGGAAAGTGACAGAACACATAGCTGCAGCAGAAAATATCTATTGCAGGCAATAGCACATCAAATCAGATGCCTGACACTTGCCTAAAATATAAAACTCTTGCAAAAAGTATAAGATAATGTTGCTTTGCAACATTATGTTGCTTTGCTTCTCAAGATATACGTGACACTTCATAGGTATCGCAACTGGGAAAGTCTCTGAGGATATTTATTTGATTGTAAATTCTACTGATTTTTAAGGAATGACACCCACATTAAGTATTCAAGCAACCACAATGTAATCATTTGTCTCTGGATTGTGGAAGCTCTGTGTAAGTTCCAGTGCTGTGACTGTGTTTCTTCACCAATTAGGTTTTCTTTTCACTACATTGAAGCTTTGTACAGCTATGCTGAAATACATCTCTTCCAGATTTAGAAATCCTTTAGAAATCAATATAAGGAGTGTCTTATAGGTAAACATTTAAGACCTATGAAATATCCAAGCTGTCCTATCTATTATCTGAATTCAATATATAATTTGCAACTATATTTGGCCATTTCTAAAGATGTGCCTGCTTCTTGGGAGGAAAGCGATGAGAAACCTAGACAGCATCTTAAAAAGCAGAGACATCACCTTGCCGACAAAGGTCCGCATAGTCAAAGCTATGGTTTTTCCAATACCGATGTATGGAAGTGAGAGCTGGACCATAAAGAAGGCTGACCGCCGAAGAATTGATGCTTTTGAATTGTGGTGCTGGAGGAGACTCTTGAGAGTCCCCTGGACTGCAAGGAGAACAAACCTATCCATTCTGAAGGAAATCAACCCTGAGTGCTCACTGGAAGGACAGATCCTGAAGCTGAGGCTCCAATACTTTGGCCATCTCATGAGAAGAGAAGACTCCCTGGAAAAGACCCTGATGTTGGGAAAGTGTGAGGGCAAGAGGAGAAGGGGACGACAGAGGACGAGATGGATGGACAGTGTCACCGAAGCTACCAACATGAATTTGACCAAACTCCGGGAGGCAGTGGAAGACAGGAGGACCTGGCGTGCTCTGGTCCATGGGGTCACAAAGAGTCGGACACAACTAAACAACAACAACAAAAGATGTGGAGGGCCTTCTGTACTTAGGTGATGCTATTGTCCTTTCCACTGCCAGATATATTTTTGAGTTAAGCATATTTTATTTTTTAATTTATTTAACTTATATACTGCCCAACAGTACAATGTGCACTTTCTAAGCAGTTAACAGCCTACACATAAATACAAATAATCCAATAAATTAAAAGTAAATTAATACACAAGTAAACAATGCAATACAATAAAATACAACATAGCTCACCAAAGTCAATATAAACCAGATTTAAAACACAAGTTGTCCAAAAGAAGACATTAATAAAACACTGCTTTAAATAGTTCAATTTTTTTAGTTTTAAAAAAGGGGGGAGAGGGTGGAAACCTGGCGAATCTCAAATAGCAATTTATTCCATAAATGAGGGGCTACAACAGAAAATTCTCAGTTTCTAGTGATGACTCTTTTGGCCTCCTTTGGTGTTACAGTTTTTAACAGTAAAGAGTCTGAGGAGTGGGTTGGATTGGTAGCTGCTCTGGAGGAGAGATTTCCGGCAGGTATCAAGGTCCTAAATCATTCAGGGCTTTATAGATGAATTGAGCACAGAAATTATCAGGAAGCCAGTGGCAACATGCCAGCAGAGATATGTGATCATATCTGTTCGTACTTGTAATCCACCCATATTTTTCATCATCTTCTAGTACTATTTATAGTTCATTAAATTACATTGCGAAATAGAGAACTACATTTTGTTGCTATGCTAGCAAAACACTTAGGGAGAACTAGGTGACGCTGTTTAATTAACATCTTTCCAGTGAGTAAAAGTCCTAAATTCAACAGATGAAATTTCAGGCGGAGGTGGCTACTGATCTGTACATATATCCAAAGGTATTTATGAATAGGTATTAATTCTCTATCTGAACTTGAATTTAAACAATATTTCTAATACCTAGTTTCCACTTTGAGATTTCCAGCACCAGGTGTTTAGGTACTCCCTGTTTACAGAAGTGGACTTTTTGATCTTACCCCACACTCTTACACACCAGCATCTGAGAATCTGGAACTCTTCACTTCAGACTGTTCATTTGTAACAACTGCAGATTACATCACACAGGTTACATCACATACAATAAAAAGGGATCAAACAGTGATACTCTTAAACACAGAGATGCTAAAAAATCAGAGATTTTACTTGCACCTACCATGAGTTAAGCAAGCCACTGCACAGTCTTAGCCACACAACAATGATCTGTGTGAAGCAGTCTTACATTCTATCAGTTCCAAAAACATAGCCTACTAAATTCTTAATGATTTTGTAGATAAACATTTATTGCATACTTTAATATGCTGAAGCTCCACATGAACTAAATTCTAGTCCAAAAAAAATACTATCTAGATCCATTTTCAGGCTTCTCGCTCTTTTTATCTGTCCTTTATAGTTAGTGCATACATACACCCCTGCTACTACTTGTCTCCATTTCTTTCTCAGGAAATAACATGTGTTGGGGAATAGGAATCAGACTATAAATTTGGATGAGGAAAGAAGAGGCAAGAACAAATACAACTGAAAGATTGGGAAAGTGTAATAGTTACGAAAAGAACATTCCACAGCAACCTGTTGCTCTTCTGGTGTACCTATAAGCAACACAAAAGCCAGCCAGTTGTTTCTGCAATGCGCACTGTCACTCCATTATTTTTCTGACCTGACTCTTGACGCATTTTCTGGTTCTTGCATTTTTACCATGTGAGCTTTGCAGTGTTCACAACTGACATACTATTGTTATATTTGAGTTTGGTCTTTAATGTTCAGAGCTTGGCCTCTTTTTAACCTGCTATTGTCTTTAATAGGATGGTGAGGAACTGTGTGAGAAGGAAATAGGAAATCTTCCCTTCCTCAGCTGGATGGAAGATTGGTCACGGAGTCTTTACTTTCAACATGCACCTGTCCATCAGTACAGCTGTGAAAAGCCTCACAGGCTTCTTGCAAATGCTCCACAAATGCAACCATGTGCCCAACCTTTCTGAAGAAACTTTTGATTAACTTCATATTTTTAATAATGTCTGGTGCAAGCAGTCAAGCTAGGGAGAAGATGTGTCATAAAAACACCAGAAGACTGCGATATTTTCAACATTTGGGCTGAACAGAAGATTCAAGAGCAAGTACATGCTGGTCCTCTCATATTCAATTCCTTCAATATTATAGTTTCACTTTCTGATAAAATAAGGCCTTCACACTTTTGAACTGAGTATAGGTTTGGTTTATATCACAACTGTTATCCAGAGGAATACAAGATTTTTGCTACCCTCCTAAATAAATCAATAAAAGCACAAATTTCACATGTTGTTGTTTAGTCGTTAAGTCGTGTCCAACTCTTCGTGACCCCATGGACCAGAGCACGCCAGGCCCTCCTGTCTTCCACTGCCTCCCGGAGTTGAGTCAGATTCATGTTGGTAGCTTCGGCGACACTGTCCAACCATCTCGTCCTCTGTCGTCCCCTTCTCCTCTTGCCTTCACACTTTCCCAACATCAGGGTCTTTTCCAGGGAGTCTTCTCTTCTCATGAGATGGCCAAAGTATTGGAGCCTCAGCTTCAGGATCTGTCCTTCCAGTGAGCACTCAGGGTTGATTTCCTTCAAAATGGATAGGTTTGTTCTCTTTGCAGTCCAGGGGACTCTCAAGAGCCTCCTCCAGCACCACAATTCAAAAGCATCAATTCTTCAGTGGTCAGCCTTCTTTCACATAGTTCCCTCTATTAATAGGATAGCAAGAAACCTTTCTACCTCTTTGCATCTTGCCAGGAAGCAACTTTATTTGGCAGCATTTCCAACAGAATGAAGGAATGGAGAATTAAAACCAGAATTTGGATTTGTATGTTTATATGGGCTTCATAAGTCATTTTTGCACTGGGTATTCAGCAGCAGCAGCATCAAGACTTCCACAGGGAGTTATATAATGTAATATTCTGCATTGTTAAACAAGTAAGTAGACATAGAAGATATAAATGAAGGAATATACTTTTGTGGGATCCCTAAGATTCTATGTAAAGGCTAGGCTGTGGGAATTTACGCTCAAGCCAGTAACAAGGAATCAGGACCAAAGAGCAATCAAAATCACTAGGGAAGTGAAAACAGGACGAGAAACACAAGAATAGTTTGGGACCTCAATACCTGTCAAAGCACCTCACCCACTGCTTGTTCCACGGGTCCTCCAAGGTCTTGTTGTCACAGGTGATCATGCCAAGAGAAGCAAAGAGTGTTTCTACTAGGAATCAGACCTTCTTGATAGTGGCCCTGTCATTCTGGAATTATCTCCCATTGGAGATTTGGCAGGCCTCCTCTCTTCAGACTTTTAAGAAGTTAATAGAAACTGAACTGTTCAAAGAAGCTTTTCAGGACATTCTTCCCCTTAGTTGGGAATTTCAGCCATGGCTTAGTTTCCTTTTCTGTATTTTAGAGGGTTGTTGCCATCATTTAGTCATAAGTTTGAATTTGTTATTTGTTTGGTTTTTTATTTATTTGTTTTTGGAGGGTGGGGGTAGGTAGTGAGAGGAGATTTCTGTTTGTATGACTGCCATAGTGGATTTTCATTAAACAGGGCAGTAGAAAAATATAATAAACAAACAAACTTAGGCACACCTTGCTCAAGCAAAGTTTCACTGAGACAGGAAGTCCTCTGTGATGCCAAAGAGAAGCTAAAGGCCAAGCTGCGTGGAACATTTTTCATAGAGAAGCTATCAGTGGAATGGCTTGTCATGTATTATAGTGATCAGCAGCTGCTAACAGGGTGCACAGTTTACACAACTCTACTACCAAGCACACCAAGTTACAATTTCTTCCACAGCTGATCATCTCACTTCAAATACATTGGTCACTATATAGCAGAACGCCTCACTTGCTAGCTTTTACACTGAAGTGGAACAATTGATCTTCAGAAATGTCTTTGTTACCATAAATGCTTGTCCTATACCTCTAATACTTGCTTACTACAGGGTAAACATATAAGCACAATGTTTGCAGGAGTTATTTCTCCTCAGCTGGTCATTCCAAGAACTGCATCCTGAAACTGTTTGTTTGTTTATTTATTTATTTATTAAATTTATACCCCGCCCATCTAGACCGAAGTCTACTCTGGGCGGCTAACAATAATAGATAAAATAAAAACAATATAATAAAATAAAAAACAACAGTAGTAACATAGTTCAAAATGGGAAAAATATTCAAGTGATGACAGGAGGGAAAGCCTGCCTAAAGAGCCAGGTCTTAAGTTGGCTCTTAAAACACCCCAGCGAGGGAGCCAGACAGATCTCTGGGGGGAGACTGTTCCAAAGGCGAGGGGCCACTGCCAAGAAGGCCCGGTTTCTTGTTCTTTCTCTCCGGGCCTCCCTCGGCGTTAGGCCCCTCAGCCGCCCTTCCTGGCTAGAATGAGTGATTCGGGTAGATCTAGTTGGGAGGAAGCATTCCATTAGATATCGAGGTCCTAAACCGTTTAGGGCTTTATATGTCATCATTAACACTTTGAAATCAATGCGGAAACGAATGGGCAGCCAATGCAAGGCAGCCAGAGTGGGGGAAATATGCTGATATTTTCTCACCCCAGTGAGAAGTCTGGCAGCCGCATTCTGCACCATTTGAAGCTTCTGCATCAGTCTCAAAGGTAGCCCCACGTAGAGTGTGTTACAGTAGTCTAATCTCGAGACTACAAGCACATGGACCAGAGTGGTGAGCGCCCCAACATCAAGATAGGGCAATCCGCCACAGATGGAAATAGGCGGACCGGACCACTGACGCTACCTGGGTTTCCATGGTGAGCGCCGGATCCAGATGGACCCCCAAGCTGCGAACCTCATTCTTCGCGGTGAGAGTCACTCCCCCAAAAGAGAGGGAGTTTCCCAAACCACTGATGGAGGGGCCACCCACCCTCAGGACCTTTGTTCCTCTCTACGTTGTTGTTATATGCTGTCAAGTCAGAACTGACTTACAGAGACCCTAACACAGCTTTCAAGGTGAGATATTTAATAAGTGGTTTTACCAGTTTTACACCCCCAGTGAGTTTCTATGGTTGAGCAAGGATTTGAACCCTACTGAATCCTAATCCATCACTCTATCCTCTCCATTAGTGGTCCCCAACCTTGGGCCTCCAGATGTTCTTGGACTTCAACTCCCAGAAATCCTGGCCAGCAGAGGTGGTGGTGAAAAGTTCTGGGAGTTGTGGTCCAAGAACATCTGGAGGCCCAAGGTTGGGGACCACGGCTCTCCATTACTCATCTCTTATTTCTTGTGTGTCATAATTCAGATACAGATTATAAACCTAATGGCAGAAACTGTTGTGGTGTTGAACTTTATAAGCAACTCTGGGGGGTGGGATCTTTGGCTAAAGAATGGGCAAGAAAAGCTAATGCTGATTAATGCTAATTTGCCAGTAATAATAACAGCAATAATAGCCATTGCATGTTGTGCTAAGGGTATTCTTATAGGATTTAAGTGTCACCTATAAATACAGCCTTAAAGCCTTCCACATGTTCCTAGGATGCCCTACCCATGTAGCAATGCTAATTAAAATAGGGCCAGAAAGCAATCAAGTTTTAAATACAGCATTTTTACATCTAATCTCAAAAAGTGGTGAGTGCCTCCAGGAGCATAGTGTATCAGAGAAGGCGAGCATATTTAGAAAAAAAAAACATATCTGACACACAGAATCTGAAAGCTTGTGGCAGGCCCGCAGCCTCAACTGAAGCAAATACGACTTAGAATTGTATTGGTGTTTGGTTAAGGTTTGCATAATTTGCTGCCACTAACTGACAAGATGTAGTGCTCACTGTGGTCACATGTCCAGTCATACACCTGACCGCACAGATGGGATGCTCTCCACCACCTCATCATAGCCGCAGCAAGTTACACAATTCTTACATGAACACCAATAGGATTCCAGCTGTTGTATGTTTAATTAATGCAAAAACAACTTCCATGCTGGTTAACTTTAAAGTAATTCCGGGGGTTTGTGGGTTTGTTTATTTTTTGTTTTGTGTAGCTAAATGTTTATTTATTCATGACTAATCTTGAGTAGTTACTAGTAAGAATAATAGATCAACTTGAAAATTAAAACACTTTCCCCTTTTATGTATAAATGTTTTGTTTTTGGTGGCGATGTTTCACGTTTGAAAAAAAATTATTTTAGGGGCAGACATAAAAGGGCATGGCCTATTTAAGATTCTCAAAAGAGCTGGAGGGGTTAAAAGAAATATATTGAGACGCCCATATTTTGCTGCAACGACTGAGGGAGGAAGCGGCCGACGACGTGGGCAAGTGCTGAGGCTCAAGAACGCCGAAGAGGAGGACAGGCAAATGGCGGGGGCGGGAACCGCGGGCGGTGGTGCAACAAGGGAGGGGCGCCTACGGTAGGAGGAGGCAGCAGCTGCTGGCCAGGCTGTACCTCCGGCGTCCCGTTCTCCTCCGCCGAAGGCTCCCTGCTACAAAATGACACACACACAACCCAGGGACACAAGGGGAAGGACTGAGTTCCTCTTGTACCATCCAGGAGGGCTGTTCTTACCCGCAGCAGCAGCAGCAGAGGCGGCGGCCACCCCTTCCTTCTCCTCCGTCGCCATGCCGTTCCGTCCACAGTCGCCATGGAGACATCGGGCACTTTCTCGGGCCGAGCCAGCCCGGCTCTTCCCTCCCCCGCGCCCTGCTGCTGCTGCTGCTGCGGCGTCGTCTTAGGCGCCTGATTTGGCGGCAACCGCCCAGGCTTTGGTCAGCCTAATCCCGCTTGGATGTAAGCGGCTTTCTCGCTACCCCACCTCGCCATTGAGTCGTCGTATTTGAATCGGGCAGTTCCTGTGGCCTTTTGCTAGAAACCGGATTGCTGAAGACGGCGTTTGGGTTATTTCACGGAACAACAAGGGGCGGATAGGACTTTAAAGTTAACTCCCCGTTTGTACGTCTACCTCCGGTGGCTTTGACTCCAAAATAATTGTGCGTTCAAGAGACTCTCCAGTTAACATGGTGTTCTGCGCTCTTGTTCCCTCTCAACAGAGCGGTAGAAACTTGCTGGGGTTATTCAGACGCACGCTGTCCGTGTTTAAAACATACCTACTGTACTTCCCAGCGTTGCAATGCTAGGAAAAGGCGCTCTAAATAACTGGCGAGAATGACCCCCGTCTCAAAACTTAACACTGCAGAGGTTGGGCAGATGCAGCGTTTTCACAACTGTTCTAAGGAACTGATACTTTAATTTCTTCCTAGCATATATTTGGTAAAAGCAAGGCAAGCTCAGAGAAATAGATTTCTATTTTCAGGACTTTTGGATACAAACCTAAGAAATCCTTTTACCTAGAAACAAAGCATGTATATTGTAGTGTCAACAAAACTTAAGTCTGACAGCTTAATCTGGAAAGGAATGCAAAACAAAATTAGCAACATGAATTCATAAATATTTGCATTGCTTTTGTTGTGAACTATACCAGTATTGTCCCCTTCACGGATTGCTGCCTTGTCGTGGCGAAGGGGCTTCAGTAATTCAGAGAAGCTATGGGCTATGCCGTGCAGGGACACCCAAGACGGACAGGTCATAGTGGAGAGTTCTGACTAAACGCGATCCACCTGGAGCAGGAACTAGCAAGCCACTCCAGTATCTTTGCCAAGAAAACTCCATGGACAGAAACAAAAGGCTAAAAGATATGACGCTGGAAGATGAGCCCCTCAGGTCGGAAGGCATCCAACATGCTACTGAGGAAGAGCGGAGGACAAGGACAAGTAGCTCCAGAGCTAATGAAGTGGTTGGGCTAAAGCCGAAAGGACGCTCAGCTGCGGACGCGCCTGGAAGTGAAAGGAAAGTCCGATGCTGCAAAGAAAAATACTGCATAGGAACCTGGAATGTAAGATCTATGAACCTTGGTAAGCTGGATGTGGTCAAACAGGAGATGGCACGAACAAACATTGACATCCTGGGTGTGAGTGAACTAAAATGGACGGGAATGGTCGAATTCAATTCAGACGATTATCATATCTACTATTGTGGGCAAGGATCCCGTAGAAGAAATGGAGTAGCCCTCATAGTCAACAATCTCAAAAATGATAGAATGATTTCAATACGAATCCAAAGCAGACCTTTCAACATCACAGTCATCCAAGTTTATGCACCAACCACCGATGCTGAAGAGGCTGAAATTGACCAATTCTATGAAGACTTACAACACCTTCTAGAACTGACACCAAAGAAAGATGTTCTTCTCATTATAGGGGACTGGAATGCTAAAGTAGGGAGTCAAGAGATAAAAGGAACAACAGGTAAGTTTGGCCTTGGAGTTCAAAACGAAGCAGGGCAAAGGCTAAGAGAGTTTTGTCAAGAGAACAAGCTGGTCATCACAAACACTCTTTTCCAACAACACAAGAGGCGACTCTACACATGGACATCACCAGATGGGCAATACCGAAATCAGATTGATTATGTTCTCTGCAGCCAAAGATGGAGAAGCTCTATACAGTCAGCAAAAACAAGACCTGGAGCTGATTGTGGCTCTGATCATCAGCTTCTTATAGCAAAACTCAAGCTCAAACTGAAGAAAGTAGGAAAAACCACTGGGCTAGTCAGGTATAATCTAAACCAAATCCCTTATGAATACACAGTGGAAGTGAAGAACAGATTTAAGGAACTCGATTTGGTGGACAGAGTGCCTGAAGAACTATGGATGGAGGCTCGTAACATTGTACAGGAGGCAGCAACAAAAACCATCCCAAAGAAAAGGAAATGCAAGAAAGCAAAGTGGCTGTCCAACGAGGCCTTACAAATAGCAGAGAAGAGAAGGGAAACCAAATGCAAGGGAGATAGGGAAAGTTACAGAAAATTGAATGCAGACTTCCAAAGAATAGCAAGGAGAGACAAGAGGGCCTTCTTAAATGAACAGTGCAAAGATATAGAGGAAAATAATAGAAAGGGAAAAACCAGAGATCTGTTCAAGAAAATTGGAGATATTAAAGGAACATTTTGTGCAAAGATGGACATGATAAAGGACCAAAATGGTCGGGACCTAACAGAAGCAGAAGACATCAAGAAGAGGTGGCAAGAATACAAAAGAGGAATTATATCAGAAAGATCTGGATGTCCCGGACAACCCAGATAGTGTGGTTGCTGACCTTGAGCCAGATATCCTGGAGAGTGAAGTCAAGTGGGCCTTAGAAAGCATGGCTAACAACAAGGCCAGTGGAGGTGATGGCATTCCAGTGGAACTCTTTAAAATCTTAAAAGATGACGCTGTTAAGGTGCTACACTCAATATGCCAGCAAGTTTGGAAAACTCAGCAGTGGCCAGAGGATTGGAAAAGATCAGTCTACATCCCAATCCCAAAGAAGGGCAGTGCCAAAGAATGCTCCAACTACCGTACAATTGCACTCATTTCACACGCTAGCAAGCTTATGCTCAAAATCCTCCAAGGTAGGCTTCACCAGTATGTGGACCGAGAACTCCCAGAAGTGCAAGCTGGATTTCGAAGAGGCAGAGGAACTAGAGACCAAATTGCTAACATGCGCTGGATTATGGAGAAAGCCAGAGAGTTCCAGAAAAACATCTACTTCTGCTTCATTGACTACGCAAAAGCCTTTGACTGTGTGGACCACAGCAAACTATGGCAAGTTCTTAAAGAAATGGGAGTGCCTGACCACCTTATCTGTCTCCTGAGAAATCTATATGTGGGACAGGAAGCAACAGTTAGAACTGGATATGGAACAACTGATTGGTTCAAAATCGGAAAAGGAGAACGACAAGGCTGTATATTGTCTCCCTGCTTATTTAACTTATATGCAGAATACATTATGCGAAAGGCTGGACTGGATGAATCCCAAGCCGGAATTAAGATTGCTGGAAGAAATATCCACAACCTCAGATATGCAGATGATACCACTCTGATGGCAGAAAGTGAGGAGGAATTAAAGAACCTCTTAATGAGGGTGAAAGAGGAGAGTGCAAAAAATGGTCTGAAGCTCAACATCAAAAAAACTAAGATCATGGCCATTGGTCCCATCACCTCCTGGCAAATCCATGATCACTGCAGATGGGGACAGCAGGCATGAAATTAAAAGACCCCTGCTTCTTGGGAGGAAAGCGATGACAAACCTAGACAGCATCTTAAAAAGCAGAGACATCACCTTGCCAACAAAGGTCCGCATAGTCAAAGCTGTGGTTTTTCCAGTAGCGTTGTATGGAAGTGAGAGCTGGACCATAAAGAAGGCTGACCGCCGAAGAATTGATGCTTTTGAATTGTGGTGCTGGAGGAGGCTCTTGAGAGTCCCCTGGACTGCAAGGAGAACAAACCTATCCATTTTGAAGGAAATCAACCCTGAGTGCTCACTGGAAGGACAGAACCTGAAGCTGAGGCTTCAATACTTTGGCCATCTCATGAGAAGAGAAGACTCCCTGGAAAAGACCCTGATGTTGGGAAAGTGTGAAGGCAAGAGGAGAATGGGACGACAGAGGATGAGATGGTTAGACAGTGTCATCGAAGATACCAACATGAATTTGACCCAACTCCGGGAGGCAGTGGAAGACAGGAGGGCCTGGCGTGCTCTGGTCCATGGGGTCACGAAGAGTTGGACATGATTAACGACTAAACAACAACATACCAGTATTGTGAATAAACTGGTAACAAAAGCCCCAATAGGATCTTTTATATAGGTTTGTTCTAACTCCAATGTAACTGCTACTAAGTGAATAAGTATTTCCTTTTTAAAAGTCCTTATGCTCTCACAATTTAGCCTCTATGGATCATGCCAGGTTCTTCTATACGAAATAATTCTTTATCCACATAATAACTAATTTCTACACAAGACAGAAATATATAAATTAGGCATCGTGTGAATAAAATAGATCCCTGTTTTTTCCTAAGCTAAACATTCCAGATGTTTAGCTTTCCACATACAGGGGGTCTGCCAGTTCTTTCATTTCACTACTCTTTTTTTCACCATCTCCAGCTTTATAATATGCATTTTCAGGTGCAGTTTCTAGAAATGTGTACTGTATTCTCAGTACAACACACCCATACATTTGTATAGTATAAGGGTTAAGGTAAGTTTTGTAACTGACATAATTTTTAATATCTCAAAAACCATATCTCCCTTTATGAGCCTGCCCAAGTGTTAATATCATCAGGAGAGACCTTTCTCTTGCTCCCGCCACCTTCACAGATGCACCTGGTGGGGATACGGGAAAGGGCCTTCTCTGTTGCTGCCCATAGACCAGTGATGGAGAACCTATGGCACGCGTGCCACACGCAGAGCCCTCTCTGCAGGCACGCGAGCCATAAGTCGCTGGATCGCTACTCCCTCCCCTGCAGCCAAACCTGAGGAGGCGGCTGCAGTCACGGTGCTGGCGCCCTGACAGGTGGCAGGCCAGGATCCGGAGCAGCTGGCGCTGGCGGCGGATCTGGAGTGGGGTCTCGAGGCACCTCCGTGCACGGGATTCCCCCTTCCGCTGCCACTTCCGGTTCCGCTGCCTCCGCCCACTGCCGGCTGTGTTTTTTTGTTTTTTTCCAGGTTGGGCACTCGGGCCCAAAAAGGTTTGCCGTCACTGCCCTAGACTCTGGAACTCCATCCCACAGGAGGCCAGGCTGGCACCATCTTTCCTGTCCTTCCGTAAGCAGGCAAAGACCTTTCTCTTCAGGCAGGCTTTTCCTTAGTGACTGACTATCTAAGGACAGGGGTCCCCAACCCCCAGTCCGCGGCCCGGTGCCAGTCCATGGCCATGGCAGGACTGGACCGCGGAGACAGATCTTCCGGGGGGCCCCCGCACGCACTCCCCCCACGCACCCCACCTGCACGCATGCGCACTCTGCTTCTAAACCTGTTTTTCTGTTATGTTTTTTACCTAAAATGTTTGATAAAATGTTATTAATTCTTGTTTAATATTTGAATAATGTACTATTTTTAGCTTTTAATATTATTTTTTTAATTATGTAAGCCATCTTGGGTCCTTTTTTAGGAGAAAGGTTGGGTAAACATGATTTAAATAAATGAATGAAAGGAAATAATTCCTTTTCTAATTGTGCTTAACATGGAATTTGTGATATAAGGTCTCCATGTTTTCATCAAGGCATTCATCACAACAGCAAGACTGCCATCTCAGTTCACATTGGTTCTGGCCTGAACCAAACTTCTAGACCAGGTGAGATCAGAACTACTGAATCCTTTATTGAACGTTAAGTCACTTCTGTAAGTATATTTATTTATTTAAAATATTTTTATTCCACCTTTCTCTTTTAAAGACTCAAGACAGCTTACATAATTAAAAACACAATATTAGAGTGTTCTTGGACTGCAACTCTGAGAAACCCTGGCCAGCACAGCTGGTGGTGAAGGATTCTGGGAACTGCAGTCCAAGAACAGCTGGGTTAGTCAATATTGGGAACCAGCATAGTTGTTTTTTCCTGAAGTGTGCATCATTTTACCCCAACTTATGTGTAATCTCATTTGTCATTTTAATGCCTGTTGCTCCATTTAGAATAAATCCATAAGAAGCACTACACAACCAATTTTTATTCTAAGAAATCTAAATAAAATTGTGTGATCACCACGTAAGGTCATACACTCAAACCAACACTAGATCACTGACAAACAAATTCAAAAGCACTGGTCCTAATACACATTCCATTTATATCTCTCCATTCTGAGAACACAGCAGAAATATTTAATATGCATTCCAGTTCCAAAGAAAGGAAACCTAACAACAGCACTAACTATAGGGTCATTGTATTAATTTCCTATGCAAGCAAAGTGATGCTTAAGATTTTAAAGCACATACTTTTATCACATATAGATATAATATGTGATAAAAGTATGTGCTTTAAAATCTATAATATGCCAAATATTTAGAATGGATTCTGAAAAAAAATAAGAGGTACTAGAGATTATACTGCAAATATATATTGGCTACTGAAGGATGCCAAGGAATTCCAGAAGAATATTAACCTGTATAAATTACAGCAGCACCATTAACTGTATGGGTCATGAAAAGCTACGGATCATTCTAAAAGAAATGAGTATTCCACAATATGTATTGTCCTGATGCATATAACCTATACTCTGGACATTGGTAAAAGCAATAGACAAAGAGGTATTTTATTTTCATATCTGTTCCATCTATATGCAGGACGTATATGAAAAACTGTAATAGATTAAAATGGAGGAGTGAAAATTATTGGTAAAACATCAGTACTTTAAGAGATGTGGATACTTTCATATTCAGTCTCCATATTAGTCACACATTCTTACTCTGTCAATGTAAATATTAGTAGTTAGTTTCTGCAAGTTAACAAATTGCCATAGGCAGTTGTTGTTGCATATCAGTTGCATGACTCAACACAACAGCAAATGTCTATGCTTAACTTTAGAGAAATTTACACCTGAAATTTAAGTCTATGGAGTTATGGCAATATAATATTTCAGTTAGATTCTGGCCATTATAGTCTATTTAGAGAATCTGCTCTGGTTCATTTTTGTTATCACTTCTATTGCATGGCTATGATTATAAGCAGAATATACATGTATAGGCAAACACACTTCCATAAGCACACAGTTGATCTTATAGTGGCATATGATACTGCCCACCATCAACTGCTGCTCAAAATCTTTACTTCGGTGGTTCCCTACCTTCGGTCCCCAGATGTTCTTGGGCTACAACTCCCAGAAATCCTGGCCAGAACAGCTAGTGGTGAAAACATCTAGGAGCTGTAGTCTAAGAACATCTGGAGACTCAAGGTTGGGAACCACTGTTCTATCTCCTTACTAAAAATCATGGATTAACAGAAATAGTCACAATTCTACTTCGACACTAAGATTCTTTGTTGAATTTCAAGGAAGGCACAGTCACTGGAGAAATCAAATCAATGGTCTCCCATAGGGTAGCGTACTGGCACCATTACTTTTTAACGTTTACAGAAATGATCAACTAATATTCTCATATTCCAGGAGTTTCATCTATGCTGATGATCTTGCCTCAAGCACCAGCTAACCTCTGTATTAGAAGATCTTTCCTTATATTCTTAAAAAAAAAACCACACAGCTGAAACCAAACCCTTTAAAAAAACACGGAGGAGTTAATTGAGAGGTTCTTCTCTGCTTCTGTGTTCACTTAAAGAACAGAGAAGCAGAGACGAACCTCTGAGTTAGCTGGAGAAGACAAGACTTTGGAACACTGCCCTACCCCAAAGTACTTGGGTGTCACTCTGGATTGAATCTTGCACTACAAGAAACAATGTCTAAATAACAACTAGAAAATTGTCACCAGAAATAACATACTTAGGAAACTGGCTGGGTCAGACTGGGGTGCACACCCACAAACAATAAGAACATCTTTGGCCCTGTGCTACTTCACAACAGAATATGCTACTGCTGTATCATATAAAGTAGCACATGCCAAATAAGTGGATGTAACTATAAATGAATCATGCAGGATTCTGACTGGCTGCCTGAATCCTATCCTGCTTTTAAAAGTCTATTATTTGTCTGGCATTGCCCCTCCAGAAATACATTAAGAGGTGCTAGCAAATAATAATATACAAAATAAGGTAATACAACATCAAATCCATCCACTTCATGGACACCAATCTCCTAGACAACAGCTAAAATCGAGGAAAAGTTTTTTGCATATATCTCAAACTCTAAATATTAAACCAAAAGAAGCTAGGCTAAACCTATGGAGAACAAAAACAAAAGAAAACACACTAACACACCTTGCCGAATGGATGAATGCTGAAGCGTGTCTCCCACCAGGACAAGGCTCTAGCTGGACCATCTAGAAGTAACTGGATAGTCTTTGAAGTGAAGTGGAAAGATAAAAGAATAATCAAATAAAATAGAGTTGCTTGGATTTTATGTGACTGGAGAAATTCAATCAACACAGCACTTGTATGCAATTCATGTCCCACCACGTGTACAAAAAAAGACCTAGCAAATGGCTGAAATAATGCTTTTGTTGTACTCATTTCTGATTAAAAAATAGTCTAATTATCTTAACATTTTAATTTGTTTATAACATTACCTATATTTCATATATGTCCATAATTTTAAATTGTGCAACACTCTGATGTGAAGAAAGAAAGAAAGAAATGGACAGCAGATCCACAGACAACAACTTAAGATATCCTCCCAAGGTGGTGCTCCCAGTTTTAGCTGCATCCATCAATTCCAGGGTTAGAAATGCATTTTCTCTCTCTATTCCAGATGCAAAGCTGCTGTTTCTTATGCAATTCCCTTCAGGGCACAGCACTCTGCCTCATTCATTCACAAGAACTGCATACTCAGAACATATCCACAGGCATTAACAAACATAATCTTTTGTAAAACAAAAAACTTGGCTATTCATTCATACTGATGGAACCAATCAGTCTCACAACACTATTTGCTCTCTCAGAGGAAATGTGCTACCAAGCTAAAATAGCTGCTATAGTGATAGCTGAAATAACTAATGGCTTTTGTTTTGTGAGAGAATGTTAGATGAAGTGGGCTGAAGAATACAAAAGCTTATGCAAAATAAAACTTAATCTTTAAGGAGCTACCAGACTCAAGTTTCCCAAGGAAAAGACAAGTGGATAAATTAATAAAAGAGTTTTAGAATGAAAAACATACAATGTAATATATGCTTTTTCTTGAGTTGTTGGATCTTTAATATTAACAAGGCAAAAAGTTATGTTTGCCTTTTACCTAAAGCCATTGCTCCCCTCTGTGGACTATCTTGTTTACATCAAGAGAAGAAAATGAATCCAAAATGCTTTCTCACAAATAAAGTGCACTCGAAGGCTTTCACCGCCAGGATCCGATGGTTGTTGTGAGGGTTTCGGGCTGTTTGGCCATGTTCTGCAGGTTTTTCTTCCTAACGTTTCGCCAGTCTCTGTGACTGGCATCTTCAGAGGACAGGAGCTAGAATGAACACAGACAGAATTCTAGCTCCTGTCCACTGAAGATGCCAGCCACAGAGACTGGCGAAATGTTAGGAAGAAAAACCTCCAGAACACAGCCAAACAGCCTGAAAACCCCACAACAACCAAAGTGCACTCTCTTTAACTGACCAGTCCTCTTCTTTGTTCCCTATTTTAGCTATAAGATGAAAGGGGAAATAAAAGAGTGCTTCATTTTTAAAAACCGACATTCAGATATGTATAAAATTATAGGATCAAATTAAATCTAAGTTCTCATTTTCATTCCACAATGACTCCAAGTTCTGTTTTAATCACAGCCGCAAATAACATGACAAGATCTCATCCCCACAGTGGGACTTCAACCCAGTTGTCTTAGAGCAATGTTCAACTCATCAGACACTGGATCATACTCAGTAACTTAAGCACTGTAAATGAATGCTGTAAAGAAAATGGCTTATATTCCCCTAGGTTCAAGTATCACCTCTGCATAGTACTACACAGCACTACAGTGTCCAAATGTTTTCATTTTGATAAAGTGGAAGTTTCTATGTGGTCTGGAAAACTCATGCAGGCCACATTGATGTTTGAGTCATAGCACTGCAGTGCACAAACCAGCTTCTTTTAGTACCTCATGGACAAAATTATTTCTGAGATGATACTAGCAAGAATAAGGAATGTAGTGTACATGATGAGATATCTAGCTCAGGGCCAAGGCATAATTACCTTATGAATTATGGTGTTTCATCTGGCAGTCTGAATTACAGATCAATATGTAAAGGTTGCCAGATGCTGACCCAAGACTTGGAGACCTGGGTTCAAATCCCTACTCACCCATGAAAACCCGTTGTGGGATAATAATGGTAAACCACTCCTTGCACATCTTAAATACCTTTAAAACTTTGTTAGGGTCAATATAAGTCAGAAACAACTTGACAGCACATAAGAAGCATATTTTTAGACAATAAACAGAATGCAGCATAGGCAACAAAACAGAACCCTGAGGGACTCCACAGGCCAAAATCTAGGGTGTTGAAGAGGAGTCCCCAAGCACCACCTTCTGAGTTTTCCCCTCTAGGAAGGGCCGGAACCACTGTAAAAACAGTGACTCCAAATCTCATCCCAGAGAGATGGTCAAGAAGGATACCATGGTACTGAAAGCTGCTGAGAGGTCCAGCAGAACCAACAGGAACACGCTTGCACTGCTCAGTTCCTAATGTAGGACATCCACCATCCACTAAGGCGACCAAAGCAGTCTGTCTCATAACCAGGTCTGAAGCCAGATTGAAATGGATCTAGATAATTTGTCTCATCCAGGAACCCCTGGAGCTGAGAAGCCACAACCTGCTCCAGCACCTTGCCCAAGAATGGAATATTAGAGACTGTCTGGTAATTATCCAGTATTGTAGGATCCAAGGAGGGCTTTTTCAACAATGGTTTTCCCTTCTTTAAGCATGTTGGGATCCTACCCTGCTGCAAGGAAGCATTCACCACTCCTACTCATGCAACCAGTCCCTCTCTGGCATTTGTTACAGAACCCTTAAAATATGTTGGCTGAATGCCTGTTGGTGATTTATGTATGCATGAGTTAAACTGTATAACTTACTGTGCTAAATTGCTGCATTTAGCAATTTAATGAAGTACCAATCATATCACAAGGTGTACACCTATTGCACAATTGGGTACATGTCCTGTAATGTGCTTGGCACCTCACTGGTGACAATTCATTGTGCTGAGTTATACAAGTTAATGTACACATGTATAAGTTACCAACAGGAGTCTGACCACTGATTCTGTTTCACAAATGCCACTTATAAAGCTGGCTCCAGGCAGCCCTCGTCTATGGGACACTTCTACTAAAATGCATTATGCCTTGTCACATGTGCCTAATTTCAGTTGGTGTGGATACACAGTAGGGGACCTCAGTTATGGACTGAAGAATTCAGGGAACCTTGCATAGATGTCTTTCAGATATCTACGTTTCAAAGTGTTTCTGAGAGACAGAATCTGAATTACAGAATTGTGGGTTACACGCACCTTAGTCCTGCACATGTTTGCTCAGACATCCTACTGAACTGAAGTAGGTTTCCACAGGAATTCCGAAGGAATAAATCCATTAATCCAATCACTCATGCAAAGGCAGGGTATCTGCTCTTTCTGTGTTTGCCCTTTGCTTGAAACTGCCATGGATAACAATTATACCCTTTTTCTAGGTTTCCAGTATAATTTTCTTTGGGTCCCACTTATCACTGAGAATATTATAAAGTAATGTCTTTAAATATGTCATCTCTCTCTTCTATAACATGTCTGTCTTATTTAAATAACTAGTAATTTTATTCCAGGGATTTTAACAGGGTATAAAAGATGTATTTCACATTCAAAAGCAAACACATTTTCCGTTTTTAGGATCTTCTCACAAGACTCATTATTGTTGGTTGTTGAAGGTGTTCTCTGTTTTACACCTGTGTACCAGAACTACAGGGGAAATGGCTTTGGGCATCAAAATTGAGTTGCTTAAAACACATTATTCTTTATAACTGATTACAATGATTTTTAAATATGTTGTTTTTTCATTGTTTTGTTCCTTTAAACTAGTGAGGAAAAGAGGAAAATATGTATTATAACTTCATAGAATAATAGAATAGTGAAGTTGGAAGGAGCCTATAAAGCCATCAAGTCCAATCCCCTGCTCAATGCAGGAATACAAATCAAAGGATATCTGCCATGTGGATGTCTAAGTTTCTCTTGAATGCCTCCAGTGTTGGAACACTCTCAAGCTAATTGGTTTCACTGTCTTATTGCTCTAACAGTTAGGAAGTTTTTCCTGATATTTAATCGAAATCTAACTTCCTATAACTTGAGTCAACTGTTGCATGTCCTGCACTCTGGGAGGATCGAGAACAGATCCTGCCCCTCCTCTGTATGACAGCCTTTAAAATATTTGAAAAGTGTTATAATGTCACCCCTCTGTCTTCTTTTCTCAAGGCTAAACATGCCGAATTCTTTCAGCCTTTCCTCACAGAGCTTGGTTTCCAGCCACCTGATCATCCCTGTTGCCCTCCTCTTAATTTGTTCCAATTTGTCAGCATCCTTCTTGAAGTGTGCTGTCCAGAACTGGACACAATACTCAAGGTGAGGCCTAATAAGTAAATGCTGAATAGAGGGGAACTAGCACCTTGCGGGATTTGGAAACTATACTCAGGCAGTCAGTGAGATCAGCTATTTAATAAAATTCCTCTTATTTCAATTAATTCAAATCTTAAAGAATTTTTTTCCAAAATGATATATCAGTGGTATTATACCCTGAGTCAGCCTGCGTAGGTTTGGGCAAGGTGCACAGTCCCAAGAAAGCTCACAGAAGAAGGAAATGGAAAAGTGCTTCTGAGTACTCTATACCTAAAAAACCATGGAAAGGGTCACCTTAAGTCAGAATTGACTTGACACCATGTAATGATTATTATTATAGATTTTCTAAAGTTCTCAGAAAGTATATGCATTGTTGGAATACACGGTCATTTAACAGCAGCTCCCTTCAAGTTTTTTGGTTCTGTAGAAAAATACAAAAATTTTGGAAGGCTGTGTTTATGTGATTCTAGAGAGCACTGGATATAATCTAGCCTGTAGCCCTAAAATAGATTTTTAAAATATTTCATATTTAGAAATACTAGGAAGAGATTCTTTTGACTATGGCAAAAACCATAAAGTTTTGAGTTATGAAATATCTACAGAAGGTCTTGAAGCACCGTGATGGTTTTGGAGTTGCAACTATAGATTTTAATGCATTATTTGTTGTTGCTTCTCTCATACATACACAAACACAGATGGATGAAAGATGTAAGAAGGCCATGCCAACTTCTTGAATGACCACTACATTTCCTCTTCTATCCCCACTACTTCTGTATAAATGTCTGTCTGCTAAAGTATTACCCATGTACAGTATCTAAAAAATGGGCCTGCAGTCTCTGAAAGCTAAATACAATCTCTTAGTCTTAAAAATGCCACAGACTCTTATATTATTTTTGCTGCAAAAGACTACCAAGGCTACTTGCTTTCTTTTCCTTTTCCTTTCTTTTATTTTCCTTTCCTTCTCTTTTATTTTTTGCAATAGTAGGAACATTAATGTTATGTCGAACCCACATCTATTTATTATTTATTTGTAACATTTCTATTTACTCCCTCTTCCATTCTGTCCAGTGGGCTACCTGGGAAAAAACAACCAATCATGTCACAGAGGTCTGAAATAACTATTTCAAGGGGCTTTTGAAATTAGGAATTAGGCAAAAGTCCAGAAGTTCCCAAGTCTGCATATCTAGGGGAAAGACCAGCTACATTCTTCCAAGTGCAAAATATTGCTCACACTGTCTTGAGAATTGAAGTAATGCCCAAGTGTCAAATCTTCAGAAAAGACTGAGGTGTACACAACACACAGAGGAAAGAGGTACATTTTTGTAGAAAAACACTGAAAAAAAATATTGCCACAAAGAAAACGGAGAAAAAGGTTAAGATGAGGAAACATTACTGGTTATACAGGCAAATGCCGTTTGTTTGCATATACTGTATGAGATTATATCGCTTCCCCTATTGTTTCCTTTCTTAGTGAAGTGGGTGTGTAATATGTGTAGATGTACTGGGCACTAAAATGGGTTAAAGAATCCTAAGGAGGGTCTTTGCAGAGGGGGTACCCTCAGGCAAACAGGAGTATTCTGTTTTAGTTAAAAAGAGGTCTTACAGTCCTCCCCAGAATGACAGGACTGTGTACGCTCAAGTACAAAATGTATCTGAACTGGCTACAGAGAGCAGCCCACAAGCAAAAGATCTGCCCTCCTCTCCTAGTCTAAGTGAGCAGGAGAGTGGGACAGGAAGCATTAGCAAGAATGACATCCTCCAGCAACTGCCTTGCGCCCCACTGTTGAAATGGTTTGTGCCTACTTGGAGGGTAGGGAGCGACTGGACAGGGAGGGGATGCCTGAATGGAAGAAGGTGGTGTATCTTTCCTTCGACTAGGCTCTCTGTCAGCAATACCTTTTCTTCCTCTTTCCCTTTTTTACCTTGAGGAAGAAGAAAAACTGTGACACCTAAGGAGGCCAAAAAGCTAATGCCAGAAACTGTGCTTTCTCAGTTATGGCCCCTTCCCTCTGGAATAAGTTTCCTACAGTTGTTTGTCAGGAGCCAACCCTCTCATTTTCAGTAAGTTAATTAAAACCAAACTGTATAAAGCTGCCTTTTACTAGTATTCTATTGATTTACCTGGGATGTTTAAATTTGTTTTAAATTTGTTTAACTTATTTAAATGCAGGTTTTGTTGATTTAGTTAGACACAAGGTTTTTACTGGTTCTGTTGCAGTTATTGCATTTTGTGGGTTTGTTTATATGACTGTAATTACATTTGATGGGTTGTGAACCACCCAGAGTGTTCACACTGATGGGGTGATAGAGAAGTTAAACAAACAAACAAACAAACAATATTCACATCACTTTAAATCACCCCATAATCTTCACACAGGCTGTCTCATTCTGTTGTGAATTATTTTTTGTTACAAGAATACCTCGGTCTATGAACCTATAGGTATTTAGGTAGAAATAAGCCCCAGTGAACTCTGTTAGGACGTGTATGCACACTAGCAGGCTGATCAGCCTAAAGGTGGTGATCAGGTGCAGGTAGATTTTTAAAAGTACAATTGGTTTTTTAAAGTGCAGCACAATGGTCTGTATAAGGTAGCCTCGAGACACACTGACCATACATTTAGCCAGTACTTGGCATCCTTTCCTAGTTGTTTGTATGGACCTGCTAAAGCAACACGTCTGTGTCCGTGTACACATGCATGTGCAACTGAAGCACACGATCAGCAGACGGACCATTTACTGTAATCCTTTGCTCGTGCCCTAGTGACGCTCCACAACACAAGTGTTCAATATATCCCCAGCATATTATACGCAAGCTGAGGATGATATCCAGCAGTCAGTGCAGCCCAAACATTTCCAAGTACAGTACATGAGATTCTGATAGATCGTACGTACTGTACTTCTTAGGCTGCCTTGATTTGCGCACCAAATATGTCGCGAACTAAACACAAGCCAAGTTCGGATCTTATTAGCGACTTGTGCTGCGCCAAATCGGATACTTACGGTAATAGGAGGTGGGAGGGGCGGGGAGCTATATGGCGCGCAGCTGGGGCGGGGAGAGCACCGCCTTGCGTGCTCGAGCCCGTGAGGCGCGCTCACCGTCCCTGCCTCGCGAGCCTTGGTGAAAGGATTTGGCGCCAGGCGGGTCCCTTTCTGCAGCTGCCGCAGCCACACGAAGCGGAGCCACCTACGCCCAGACCGCACCGAGCCCTTACCGTCGCCGCTGCCGCCATGAGCTGCTCGCCGGTGAACGTCAAAAAGTTGAAGGTTTCGGAGCTCAAGGAGGAGCTGAAGAAGCGGCGCCTGTCCGATAAGGGCCTCAAGGCCGAACTCATGGAGCGGCTCCAGGCCGCGCTCAACCAGGAGGAGGCCGGCGGGGGAGGCCTCACCGGCGCCGAGCCCGGGAACGGCAACGCCGAAGAAATGGGGGAGGCCGCTCCGGGCAGCGGGGGCGATCCGGAGCAGCGGTCGGCCGGCGGAGGGCCCGACCAGGCCGCGGCCTGCGACGACGATGAGGAGGGCGAATTCGGCGGCTGCCAAGGGGAAGAGGAGGAGGAAGAAAGCATGGAATTGGGCGAGGAGAACGGCGAGGGGGTGGTTGCCGGCGACGAAGAGGCGGCCGAAGATCTCGAGGACGACGAGAACGGCGACGACCAGGGTTTCCAAGAGGGAGAGGATGAGGAGGAAGAGGCTACCGCCTCAGCTGCTGCTACGGCCCCCGCCGCCGCCCCCACCTCCAGTCCCGGGAATGCCAACGGCCATGGCGCCGCGGCAAAGGAGGTGCCCGGGAAGGCCGCCGCCTCCGCCTCGGAGGCCTCCGGGTCCACTCCCGCGCCCTCGGGCCAGCCAGGCGCTAAGCAGGCTTCACCCGCCCAGCAGCCACAGCAAAAAGCCGGGGGGCCTGCTCGCCCTGGGGGTGAGTAGTGTGTGGGGCCCGGATGGGCGGCGGTTGGCAGCTGAGGAAAAGGGCCCGGGCGCGCCGCCATCTTCCTTCCCTTCCTTCTCCTCCCTCCCCTCCCCCCCTCCCGCCTCGGTGCTGGCGTTGGTGGCGAAGGCTTGTCTCCGGGGATTTCCAGGCCTGGCGAGCCGCGTGTCCCGGAGGGGGAGGGGCTCCTGCGCCATTTCGCGAGCGTCGTGAGGAGGGGGCGCGTGCGGAGGGGGGGAGGGGCGGCACGCAGGAGCCGCTGGGGCGCGCTGTGGAACGCGTGAGGGGACGTTGGTGCCGATTGCGTCACATCCGCTCGCGGTGCTTTGCGGGCTCGAGTTCAAATAGTGAATACCACGAGGGCGGAGGGAGTCCTTTTCGGCCTAGGCCGCGCGCCGAAAGCCTGGTGGCCTCTGAGCCCTGCGGCGTTCGCAGTCGATCGGCGGGAATGGCGGCCTCTTGGAGGCTTAGCTGTTGAGCCTGGGGCTAGGTAGGCAGTGGAAAGCGGCAGATGGTACCTGCGCACGACGGCTGTTAGTGCGCTGGAAGACAGAAGTTTTGATGAATGTGGGTGGCAACCCCGTATAAATGTTCCAGGAGCAGGATTTCTTGGTTTTAGATCTTTTAGTTGTATTGTTTCCAACGTACTCTGTTTTTCCTTTTGCAAAAAAACCAAAACAAAAACAAACCTAAGAAGCTAAAACTGAACAAAAACCTGGTGAGAAAAAAAGGGGAGTGAAAAGGCCACGTGAAGACCATGGTCGAGGATATTTTGAATATATTGAAGAGAATAAGTATAGCAGGTAATTTATTCTACTGCCTAATTTTGTAGACCATAATAATTTGAAAATGTTTTCATTGGTTGAATTCAATTGTTTTTTCTTAATTGTACAGGGCCAAATCTCCACAGCCACCTGTTGAAGAGGAGGATGAACACTTTGATGACACTGTGGTTTGTCTTGATACTTGTAAGTAAAAAGAAAATACTTTGATAAGGCTACAGAAATACATTGAAGACTATGTACATATTGTCACAGCTGAGGTACAGTTTCCACTCTAGTTCATCATTTGACTTTTCAATACACTGAAAAAGGAAGTCACAAAGGCACTACATTGACATGCATTGTTCTAAGTTGTAAACTTCATTTACTTGATCTCTTGTATAATTTACAATGCCAGGGAGCTTTGACCTTTGTCCACCAGTACAGGTCAAGGAAAGAAGTGATGTGACTTTTTCCATGCTTCGTAAATATCTGCGTTAAAAATAACTGACCAAAAATATATTGATGGGAAAAATTAAAAGCAGCATACTTTGAACAACACTGACTTGCACACACACATCCCTTGAAAGCAGTGTGTCCCACTCCTTAACAAGTAAGTGTATGAGTGTGGCTGTAACAGGTAAAAAAGTCTTAAACCTTTATTTGGGTTTCATCTGAGAATGCTTATAAATATTTAAGAAAACAAAAAATTGATAGTATATCAATAGAAGCTTAATGCAAATAAAAATAAGCTGTTCATATTCCAGGATAAGAAATTTGTTGGTGTTTCTTTCGGGGGGGGGGGGGGGACTTTGGAATTTTCCTAAATTGAATGCATATAATACCAGCAGGTATGTTACAACATATGCCACAAAAATCCAATTTTAGAAATGAAACTTCCATGAACAAACGTGGAAAATTCCACCATTATTCATTGTTCAGTGGGCAGTGTCAGCCTCACAGGATCACACAGAGTGGTGTCAGTGTTGCTAGAATAATGGAAAATTGAACAGGATGATTTTTTAAAGGAAGAGTTTTCTTGTAGTTAAAGAGAAGATGTATATTGAATAGAGTCCTGCTTTGCAGGGAAAATCTACTAGATGAAAAGTATTCAAATTAATATAGAGTCAAAGCAAGAGAACCGAATCCTCAACAGTTCTTTTGAACACTCCTTATATCAACTGCTACTTGTCATTGATCCACTTTTTTTTGTCTGTTACATGATAGTAAGCTATTTGGTGCAGCACTTGGATTAATTTTTGGCATACTTAGAAAGGTGGGGTAAAAGTATTTTAAATAAATATATCCAGTTATGGTGGTTTTTTCCTCGATGACTTATATAGCACTGAGACACGTGTAGTATCTTGACACATCATCTTGAAAGGTTTTCAGATCTGTGTTGTACATTATTACAGAGTTTGATACCAGTCTAAACTTTGAAGAGCATTAGATTAAAATGAGTGTTTTGAATCAGCTGCTTCAGGCTTGTGGGATCTACTTTTTTGAGTTAAGAAGCCTGGGATCTCATAACCACCTGGGTGCAAAGAAGAGCTGCATGCAAAGTACAGATGTAAGAGAGTGAAGATGTATATGCATTCATTCTGGCTTGTGACCTGTAGACTGGGAGCAAATACATGTAAAAATCTATTTCTCAACAATTAAAGAGCAAGGTTTCTACTAGATTTTCAGAAATAATCAGCTGGGGAAAGAGGTGGTCAAAGCCAGCTGTAAAGGATGTTGAAGCTGGGAAGCAAGTGATTGAGACAGTCAGCCAGGCAGGAAGCTCATTCTAAGTTTTATTTGCATTTTTGTTTCTGTTGTTACATTGTTGAGATTTTGAAAGTCTTGATCAGTTAACAAGGACCATTTCGAAATCTGTCACATGCTAATGTAGCTTTCATGTGGCCCTGTTTTAAATCAGTCATCTATACAAATAAATCAGCTTGAGGCAAGTAAATAGAGCCACCTTGAACAAAATGGCTAATGTTGGTTTTATTTCTTAGGTTGAGTTGCTTTGTAAAAGAAAAAGTGGCTTCATTATGATATGACAGTGATTCATTTATTTTTTTCAAAACAAAGTAGAGAGCGCCATGTCCTAAAAAGGATGTTTAAACTAAATGGAGTTATGTAGCTGTATTTGTAGATGTTGTGTATGTGTTGGAATGTCTCGGAACAATTTTCAACTATGGGTTTTTCTTTTTTGGGGGACAGATAACTGTGATCTACATTTTAAAATTTCAAGAGACCGTTTTAGTGCTTCCTCGTTGACTATGGAAAGTTTTGCCTTTCTTTGGGCTGGAGGGCGAGCATCCTATGGTGTTTCCAAAGGAAAAGTCTGCTTTGAGATGAAGGTGAGCTGCATAGTTACTAAGTGCAGTTGCTTGCCAGTAGTGTTTTTGCAAAATAGTGGAAAACAGCTTAGAGTAAAAAAGAATAAAGTTTATCATAGGTTTGAAATGGTTCTGAGTAATGTGCATAGCAAGATTAGATGGGGAATTTTAATGTATAAAAAGCTAAGTTTTCTTTCCATTAAATCTCTGATGAACACTATTTTAGTGTAAGGTGGCAGTAAGAGGCAATTTAAAATGTTACTATATAAAATTTGGTCTCAATATGTGGATCCTTATGTATCCAGAAGAGCACTATTCATGCAAAAGAGGGAAGGAGACATTGCTAGGCTTGGTTCTCAGAATTTTTTTTTTTTAAAGAAACATTCCCTAAAAAAAGAGAAGCGCTATATCTCTGAGTGAGGTCTGTGAATGATCAGTGACCACAGAAATTGGTGAAAGATGGAAAGGGTAGTATCCTGGGCAAAGGCACAACTGCTAGGAATAGAAACACCATTTGGTGCCTTATTATTCATTTATTTTAGTTTCACTGGTCTTTCAAGCCAAGATGAATTTTGTATATTTGCTTAAATTGTTGCAAGCCTTCATTTTTTTCTGTTGTCACAGCTATAGTTCTGCCTAAAATGTCTTTTGAAAAACAGGTAACTGAAAAGATTCCTGTCAAGCACCTATACACAAAAGACATTGATATACATGAAGTGAGAGTTGGCTGGTCACTAAACACAAGCGGAATGTTGCTTGGTAAGGAGTTTTCTCCATGTTGATACAGGTGTTTCTCTGGAAGCATAATAGAAAACAGAAATGTAGGCTTTTAAAACTATACAGCCTTGTATCCGCAGGGGATTGGTTCTATGATCTACTGTGGATGCCTGAAACCACAGATCACAGGAAACCCTTTATAGAACATATAAGGGGGCAGGAGAAAGGCCATAAGGGAGCACCATTGTGTGTTGTATATGACGCTGCAGCAAACAGTGGATAAGTGAAACTTTGGATATGATCCTGTAGATAGGGGGATCCTGTATTTGTATTTCAGTGGGATAGTACTTTTATTGTAATATGCTTTCAGCTGTTACATTGAAATTATGTTAATATCTGCTGCAGGCTTGCTGACAGTTGTTATGACACAGGCAACACGAGATACATGGAGAAACTTGAAAAATCTGATCAATTAAATGCATCTTTGTATCAATATATGTGCACAAAAATAAGTTAGATATGTTTTGTTTTAGCCTCCATGTGACATATCTGACATGCTGCTATTGTAAGCAGAGAGCTATGCTTTTTGGAGCCAAACAATAGTGGTGTCAAATTCTTTAATGAATATTTTTAATAGCACTTTTAGTTTCACACACATCTGTTTTGGGAGCCCAGTTCAGGAGTACCCAGAGGCTGTGTTATTACTGTGCACTAGTAGTGGGTCAGAGACTGGAACAGCATTATAAAGAGCCTGTCTGTTTGGTGGGAGGGAAGTTAGGGGTTTTGCCTGTCTGGTCTAAGCACTGAGATGAAAAAATGAATTGAGTAACTGATCGGCTGCTAGGTGACCCACACTTTGAAAATATCAATTGTTTATATTTATCAGGTGAGGAAGAATTTTCTTACGGATACTCCATGAAAGGAATAAAGGCATGCAATTGTGAGATTGAAGATTTTGGTGAGAAATTTGATGAAAATGACGTGATTGGATGTTTTGCTGTAAGTCCTTGTTTTTTTGTATTATTTGGATTATGTATCTATTGTTCATACTTCTGCTTTTAGTATAGTGCTCTACGATAGCACAAGAAATATTGTTCAGCTCTTTTATGTCAGTTACTGTATCTTTGCTTGATTTTGAAGCTATATAAGTCTTTGAATCTGTACTGCAAATTTAGTTTAAAACCTCAAAATTTATTTTTGTAATGTGTGAACTTAAGAATTGCTATTATGTTAATACAGAATATGTTTTCTTTTACAATAGAATTTTGATGGTGATGAAGTGGAGCTCTCTTACACAAAGAATGGTCAGGAACTTGGAGTTGCTTTTAAGATCAGTAAAGAGGTTCTTTCTGAAAGACCCATTTTCCCACATGTCCTGTGCCATAACTGTGCTGTTGAATTCAACTTTGGCCAGAAGGATGAGCCCTACTTCCCCATACCAGAGGGATATACCTTTATTCAGAATGTTCCCCTGGAAGATAGAGTAAGAGGACCTAAGGGGCCAGAACACAAGAAAGATTGTGAAGTAAGTAAAAGCCCACTTGTACTTTGCCATAAAAGATAAAATATGATAACTAGTATTTACGTTTTTGGAACCTCTGGTATTTAAATGTCACTTGGATACATTGTGCCCTACAGTACTAAAAGTTTGCAAAATATTGCAAATGAGAAGTTTGTCTGCTTCTGTAAATTCTTTTCTTCGAGGTCTAATTTAATGAGAATTGTATCTGTACTGTCATTAGGTAATAATGATGATTGGTTTGCCTGGAGCTGGGAAGACTACATGGGTTACCAAACATGCAGGAGAAAACCCTGGGAAGTATAACATTCTTGGAACCAATACTATTATGGACAAAATGATGGTATGTTCTCTTTGCAGCAACAGGTTAACTTTCAGCACAGTCTTAAGTATTTTCTGTTTAAATTTGTGGCCTAACTAACATACTTGGTAATGTTTTAGATACTTTGCATTTCTAGCGATGAAACTTACTAGTTTAACACATTTCAAGACCCTTTTTTATTTGATAGACCTGCTAAAAATTTGTGCCACAGGGTTTCAAAACTGTCCCTTATTATATATGGTTCATTTAAATTGCTGTATGGAAATTCTGAATTAAAAATTAATCAAGCCTGATCAGATCTTAAGTTCTAGGCTTTTCAGGTGAAAGAGTCTTGTATGGTATTTGCTTGCCAGTCTATCATTTGGTAAGGGTCTGTTTACCAAAAAACAAAACCCTAAAAACAGGCTGCTTGAGAATGGAACAGTGTGGAGGAAAGCTGGTCTCCAAATTATAGTGTGAATTGGACTGGCATATTTAATTATTAGAGGTTGATATCAGGTGGCTAAGATTAGCTAAAATAGCTTTACTTCAAGAGTTTGATTTTTTGAACTTAAATGGACTTATTAATGGAAGAAAGCAGTGAAAAATCAAGATAAATTACGGCAATGAATTTTGGTTAACCTTTTTTAAAAAATAGGTTGCAGGTTTTAAGCGGCAAATGGCAGATACTGGAAAACTTAATACACTGTTGCAGAGAGCACCACAGTGTCTTGGCAAGTTCATTGAGATTGCTGCTCGAAAGAAACGAAACTTTATTCTGGATCAGGTATGGGGGCCGCAGTTCTTTGTGTTACAAAATGAAGTTAAGATGCAGTTTGTATAGGGGATGGGTGTTCTAAATTTGAATGGGAAATGCAATATATATTTGAGATGTAATGCTGATGTTACAGCCCTTATGATCAATAATATAATATATTTGCAGTTGGGGAGAATGATTACCCTAGAATTTAGGGCCTAACATGTACATAACTTCCTTCTACTTGTAATCTTCAATGCGTTATACATGTGGAGGTGAAATCTAAGCACACTAATTTAACTTAGCTCTAACAATGACAGCTACGTGTAGTAAGTTACTGCATTTTTTTCAGACAAATGTGTCTGCAGCTGCGCAGAGGAGAAAAATGTGCCTGTTTGCAGGCTTCCAGCGCAAAGCAGTTGTTGTTTGCCCAAAAGATGAAGACTACAAGCAAAGAACACAAAAGAAGGCAGAGGTGGAGGGAAAAGATCTTCCAGAGCATGCAGTGCTCAAAATGAAAGGCATGGAACATAATCTATACTGTGTTCTAGGATGTTGAGTATCTGTTTAAAGGAATAATGTAAAATCTAAAGATTCAAAATTTCTTGCCTTAAAACAGTTAATGCCTCTTTAAAAAACTGGAAGACTTCTGTAACTTTGTAAGACAACACTATATTGTGTTCCCTCTGCTGCAGCCCTTAACACTACTCAGTCATGATATGCTTCATGCAGATGCACAAAGCTGTCTTGGCATAAAGTGCCCTAGAAAATTAAGCTAAACATGTTTAGCAGACATGTGTTCCCAGTGCAACTTAATAGGGAGAATTTGTCAAGTTTTAAAAAATCTTGCTCTTAGCATCTTGCGTGATCATTACTATTACTTGTCTTATATTCCTTTTATATAGGAGGGGAACTTTGGCTTGTTCTAATTGCCTTAGAAACAAATACTGAATAGTCTGGATTCTCTGTCTTGTAGGAAACTTTACTCTGCCAGAGGTGTCAGAATGTTTTGATGAAATAATCTACGTAGAGTTGCAGAAAGAGGAAGCCCAGAAGCTTCTTGAGCAGTACAAGGAAGAAAGCAAGAAAGCCCTTCCTCCAGAAAAAAAGCAGAACACTGGCTCAAAGAAAAGTAATAAAAAGAGTGGTAAAAACCAGTTTAACAGAGGTGGACAAAGAGGACGTGGAGGATTTAACATGCGTGGCAACTTCAGAGGAGGAGGTATACTGTGTTGCTAGGCCTTGTTCCTTAATGTTCTCACACTGTCTTGGAAAGGGTCACAGCCATAAACGCTTGGCCCAGACACACAGAGCAGTGTTTACAAAATAATATTTGAAGCCATGGTTTTGTGGGACCATAGCCACTGATCAGCTATGTGAATTTCCCTTTTAACAAGGAATAACCAGACATTATAGCTGTGAAAAGCTTGAAAGTAGTGTCTGTTGAAATCTCATCACCCTTGGAGAGGTGTTAAATAAGTTTTTAGGAGTGGAATTTGCCTTCTCCCCCTACAGATCTTAAACAACCTCCATTTGGGAGACTTAGACACATTTTGCTTGCTATGTAGCACTTCATCTTTTAAGTTGGCATTTGAATTCTGGCCTCCATATTGAACTGTTCCCCCTCTTTTTTCTTTCTTCTTAAATAATAGAGCAAACAGGCAGAGCCTTTTTTGCCTGAGAAGCAAAGCACAGGCATTTAAAGTATGATGACAAGATGATGTGGGGTAGACACAAAACTCTTTTTCCTCATCCACAGTCCCTGGAAACCGTGGTGGATACAACAGAAGAGGTGGTAATATGCCACAGCGTGGAGGCGGAGGCGGAGGGGGCAGTGGTGGAGCAATTGGCTATCCATATCCTCGTGGACCTGTCTTTCCAGCCAGGGGTGGTGGTGGCGGCGGCGGCTATTCAAACAGAGGAAATTACAACAGAGGTGGCATGCCCAACAGAGGGAACTATAACCAGGTTTGCATTAGTTTAGCCAGAAAAATGGCATGCTATCTGAATCTTGAATTTGTTGTTGCCAATTACTAATCTTTGCTACATTAAAAGTAACAAGTGGGAATAAATCTGCTCCTTATGCTTATAAAACATACTTGTTATTTCACTCCTCTTACATGGGAAACCTTATGGTTTCTCACTCAGAGAATAGATGAGACTTCTGTTGAGCTTCAACAGAGTCAGATCTTCTCAGGTCACTTGCTAGATCTTTTTTTTGCTAAGCTAAAGGTTTTGAAGTTGAATGGAAAAGTGTAATAGACCTAGGTTGAGAAGGCATGAGCCTAAAATGAAGACAAGCAAGTATTGGATTCTGACATTGCAGAATATTTTTTTGTAAAATTGCAGTAGTGGTGTTCGTAATATTTTGCTTGCAGCCTATCAACAGATCGCTTTTAAAAAAAGCACATGGAATATGCTATGTCGATCAGCTTGTCTGATGTTATGCTTCTTGCATGATGTTTAGCAGCACTTTGTAGCGTGTATACAACCACTTACTGGTAGTGACCTTTATGGAGAATCCTGTTGTATTCTGTATGTAACTGATACCTATAGTTGGACTTGCGCTTTGCAATTTGATGCCAGAAATTTTAAGGAAAAGCAGGTGGGAGTCTTATCAGTTGTTGGCTAATAGCTTGTCAAATGTTTAATCAATAACGTTTGGGTCTTTTGTTATAGAACTTCAGAGGAAGGGGAAACAATCGTGGTTACAAAAATCAATCTCAGGGCTACAACCAGTGGCAGCAGGGTGTAAGTAACCATTCTCAGATTGTAGCAATATTTACTGCTCTTAAGAATTTTTTGAGAATAACATTATTGTGGCTTCTAAGTAAATTTAAAATAAAAGACAGGAATGAGGGTTATTTTAAAAAATCTTCAGGAAGAATTTGTTGGGGGGGGGGGGACTACCATGCTGGTGATATTGCGGGACAGGCACCACAGACCTTTCTTCCTTGCCACTGCAGCTGGTTTGATCATCCCTAAAAACAGTTCTAGAAGGTTATTCAACACTCCAGAGTAGAGGTTTGTGGTGCATGGGTATTTATAGCTGAGAGAATGATAATCTGTTGGAAACATTTGCATGTCCCATACGAGTTAAATCACTGAATCCTGATCACTGACCATAGTTGCTGTATGACTATGTATGTCACATTTTAGCAGTGGAACTTTTATGCAAAAGTTTGCCTTTCTTTGTTGGATGCATCAGAAAATCCTTATAATTCTATCCCTTTAATGTAGTAACTACATATGTGACTCAATATTGACTACATCGGTCTTTGTTCTGTTGCAGCAATTCTGGGGTCAGAAGCCATGGAGTCAGCATTATCACCAAGGATACTATTGAATTCCCAAATAAAATGAACTGATCCATATTTCTTCAAAACCTTCACAAGAAGTCGACTGTTTTCTTTAGTAGGCTAACTTTTTAAACATTCCACAAGAGGAAGTGCCTGCAGGTTCCTTTTTTAGAAGCTTTGTGGGTTTTGATTTTTTTTGTACATTTTTAATTGCAGTTTTAAAGTGAATCTTAAGAGAACCTCAGCGTTGTGCACGATAAGAGAATGTGTCAGTATTTCAGGGTTCTGCATTTTATCTGTAAAATGTGATTTTTTTTTTACCACAACAAAAGTAAAATGTTGCTTTGTATCTGGTGTCCTCTTATTAAAGGTTTTGTTTTTCTCTTTTCTGCCCCCCTTCCAAATTTCTAAGAAACAGTCGTGAGTCATCAAAACAGAAATGTTTGCAACCAGGCTTTTTTTTTCTGCCCCATGAATATTAAAGCTATGTAAATAATGCTCATTACACTCCATCTTCCACTCCATCCTCTCTATGCAGTTTCTAGGTATGGAAGAGGGAAGGGACATCAGAATAGTCTTGGCAATAAACTAGGGTGTGCTTTTGTTTTTCCTTTTTTTTAATTTGGCAAATGGTTTTTAGAGGGGCAAAGCAAACCTAAAGCTAAATAGTGAAGGTGGAGTGCATGTAAAACCTGGTTGCATTTATCTGTAGAGGCTCAACTTGTGAAGGTAGACACCATCAACCTTTCCATTTGTTCTGCATTTTGATTCTGAAAAAGCTGGCTCTGCCCATTTCTTATTAAACAAACTTGTTGTAAATTCAGTTGTCTAATGGGATCTATATGAAGTTAGCTGTGTGTCTGTAACCCTTTCCCCCCAAATACTGTGTATTTAGTGTGCTTGTAGTAGTAAACTCCACCGTTTTGTAAACAAATGAAATTGTGATTCACCCATTTTATATCTAATTTTTAATCATGTTAGTTCTCAGATGGGTGTGTCTCCTTAGCCTGCTGATTTATTTCTCTAAAGAAAGTAGGTGGAGAAATTAACTTTAGTCGTTTGTTTGCAATAAAATAAAATCATTTTACTCTTGTTCTGGGATTCTCACCACATTGGTCTAAAATCCCTTTAATGAGTTTGAGAAGCAGGATACACAAATGTAGTGAGTTGTAATAAACACCATATGCATGGTTGCACACAACTGAAACAGATGCTTCAACTTTTATGTAACTTGAAGTTTTGGCAGGCCTGCAGTTACATGCGCTCTTATTGCACCCTTATTCCTATTCAAATTAAACCATTTCTTAGCCACACAGAATTGATGCAAATATATGCTGTAAACTATTTAAGAAATGTTGTACGGATGGGATGGTCAGACTGATGGCTTGCTTACAGGTTCTAGTAGAGATGTGTGAAAAGATCAACTAGTTCAAGGTGGGGAATCCTAGAAATATGTACATACAGCCCTTGGTTCTGAAATAAATACTACTAAAAACTACCTATTACTTAAAAAAAAGATAATGCAAAAAGTGTTCAAATGTTTTTTATTAACTCCATAATTAACACTGGTTATGTTTGGGCTTCCAGGCATGGAACCTCTAATATCTAGAAGTCCAGTGGTTCACTTAGTATAAATCTCCTGGGAAGAAATCTCCCTTAAATCCTTGTTGAGATGGCCTGGCAAGAATTTGTTTCCCCTATGAGATTTCTCCCATTATGTGAACAAGCTTTGTGTGTCAGGAATTTTGCAGTTTTAACACAACAGTTGTAAAACTCCTTTTGTGAAGTACACACTGAAGAACATGCAGATTGATCACACAGCTGTAGATAACCCACTCTGCTTTTATGTTTAAAAAACAATGAAACAAGGCAGCAACTATTGTAGTTTAGGCCTGTAATTTGAAAAAAAATGGTCTCACAAATACAAAAATCCTTGATCCAGAGAAAAGTGTGATTTCTTGTTGCATATAAGCATAAAATAAACAAGGATTAACATTGCTGATCAAAGGTGAATGATGGATAGCAATGCCATATTAACGGTTACTTACCTTGGTACAAAAACATGTTCATAGGTTTTGACTGTTCAGCAAATCGTTGGTCCTTTTTATGTTCCAGTTCTGGCTAGAAATTTCAATAAGTGGTTTAAACAGTGCATTCATGCATTTGTCTATTTGGAAGTTGATCCCCTTGAGTCTGATGGGATTTAATCTCAAGTAAAAGTGTTGTGGCATAGTGGTAACATCTGTAGGGCTTCTGTCATCTCCAGCTATCGTTATCACATTCTGAGGTTGTAAATTGACGCGTTTTTTAACATGTAGTAGTAATCTGTTGTCAGGAGTTTCTATAATAGTTTTTCTAATTGTATTCATACTCGTTTCTGTTTCTAGCAGTACCTTCATATTGGGTACTGCTAGTTGTACATTCTGTCAACATAGAATGGGAAAACTCAAAGGACTTGTTGAGCTGATAGGAAGATCAGCACTGTAGTGGGTAAGGAATGTACCTATGTGCAGGAGAAAAGTGGGCACACTGAATTTATGAAACAAGGTGAATATTAAATACAATTTTCTACCCTTCAATGTTGGTTATGGTTGCACTAAGACTTGAAAAGACTGGGTTCATGTTTCCCCTTGGTCATGAAGTGTATTGGGTGGTCTTGGGTTATAAAGAGGAAGAAAAGTGAGTGCTTGCTGAGGGTATAAATGAAAGATAAAAGGATGATCCAGTATTTCATAAAAATACAAGTTCTAATGACAATCTAGATAAAACAGCTGTGCCACTGCTCCTGTCTTACTAGCATAGCATGTAGATCATCAGATCTTTCTAGATTGGGATCTCAGGCTAAGCAAGATCTTACATTTCATCCTTTTTTCTATTCTACAGTTCATTGTGACGCTTCCTTGGTTTTTACAGATGGAGCAGTAGCAACTATAGGGGTATTCTTCCAGATCATACTATTTATCCATTTAGCAGTGTAGAAGACCTGTAGGTCAGATCTTTTGGGATTCTTTTTTCAGCTGTTATACATCATTGCCCTACTAACTTTGGATATGGCAACTCCAACCAATGATCTGTTGCATCCAAACGGAGTCACCCAAGGTTGTTTCTTTTTTTTTTTTTAAGCCAAGAACAATTTATTCTTGTATGTCTCTTTCCATGTATTCTTACTTTGAATAACCAGATGAGATAATGAAAGTTTCTCTTTTGGTGAGCAAAGTAGTATTTTTCTGGATTTTGTGTTTCATTATTTTTTGGCCATTGACCTTAGTGTGTTTCATTGTTCACCTCAATCCACAACATTCTGAGCATCCACCAATAAATCCCATGTTCCAGATGTTTCTGTCTTTTTATAGTGCTTGTAAAAATCCCTCATTCTCTTTCCATATAGTAGAACAGAAACTATGTAGCACATCATGTCCATCTCTTCTGACATAGCTGTGATCCCATTATTCTCTCTCCGTATCTTTTCAGTTTATCTGTGGAACATAAATGAAAAATTCTAGATTCAGATAAAGGAGTAAAAATTGACGGAAAAAATAATTTTAAAATAAGCAGATGACACCACACTACTGGCAGAAAACTGCAATGAGTTGAAATGACTACTAAGCAAGACCAAAGAAAGTAGAAAAACAAGATTACAGTTGAACAAGTAAAAAATCATGACTTCATAAGAATAACCTTAACAATGGAAAAAAATCAAATTATTTTGTATATTTCTGCTATTGTCAATCCAAATAGAGACTGAAGAAACAAAGATTGAGACTTGAAAGGGCAGCTATGAGGATCTAAGATCCTGAAGAGTAAGAATGTGTCACTGGAGATCAAGGCCATTATCCATACTACTGTATTCTTGATTACTACTTGTATGTATGGCTGTGAAAGTTGGACAGTGAAAAAATGAAAACAATTCATAACTGAAGGATAATTTTTGGCGAGTGGGGGAGCTTTATAAATATGGTGGGCCAAGAGAAAGATACATGGGTGGGTGCTAGATCAAGTCTTAACTCTAGAGGCAAAACCAACAAAATTTTAGATTATTGGGCTTTGTGCATGTCACATGAAGTCTCACTGAAAAAGAACAATGCTAGGCAAAGGCAGCAGGAAAACAGGAAGATCGAACAAGCTCAGTTGACTCAATAAAGGAAGCCACCACCTTCAGTTTGGAAGATGCAATCAGGCCTGGCAGTAAGACCTTTCAAAGGTCACTAATCCATGGAGTTGCCATAAATTGTTTTGGTCCTTTTTAAGGAGAAATGCAGGGTATAAATATTTTAAATAAATTTTAACAAGAAATTATTTCCACTGTTCATGCAGTTGCATAGTTATTTTAACAAATTGAGCAAACTTCCACGCAGGGTAAAGGATGAGTTCTACAGTCATGGCTTCCTTCCAGGTGGGGATTATACATCCCCAAACCATGATGGGGATGTATAATCTTCAACCTTAAAAGGAAGGTACCTCAAAATGCCAGATGCAGGGGAGGGGTATCAAGTTGTCTTGTGTGCTCCCAGAGGCATCTGGTGGAGCCACTGAGATACAGGAAGCTGGACTAGATGGCCCTTGGCCTGATCCAGCAGGACTCTTCTTATGCTCTTAACCTCTCTGGGAAACTTAAATCTTTATCTGTGCTTGGAAAAAATAATTGGAAGAAACCATGATCCAAATTTTGTGAGGGTTAATACTGCTGAAAATGTACCAGATTATCTTGTGATTTCTCCAAAATGCTCAGGTGTAGATTTTGTATAAAATTTCAGAGAAGAGCCAAGTAGTTAAAAAAAAAATAAAGCCCTGGTAAGATGTCATAACCATGGCTCTTGATCATGGACTGCTTGCCAGATAGCTTGCAGGTTTAGTGGAAAAACACATTAAGGTATCAGATTGTGACTCTAGTCAGACAAAACTGGCTAGGAACTCCGCAGGTGTTGCTATTGACTTGGGGGAGACACGAGTAGACTCAAGAGCAGAAAAACTAAGAGTAATATGTAGCCTGTGTATTAGTAAATTAATAACAAAAGGAGGTGGCACACTAAGTTAAAAAATCATTGGAATTTGCACTTCTCTGTTCTCTCTTAAAATGTCTTTGTATTCAAATAAGTTGTCTAGTTTCTCCTGTTCTCCACCATCACAGAATCTGGAGAGTGTTCTGAATCACAGTTGGATTTTAGATTTTCAAAAGTAGGGGACTACCTACAGTGATGCCTCGCAAGACAAAAATAATTCGTTCCGCGAGTCGTTTTGTATTGCGAAAATTTCATCTTGCGAAGCGCGGTTTCCCATAGGAATGCATTGAAATTTAAGTTTAAAAAAATGCAAAAAAAATCGTCTTGCGAAGCACGGCCATAGAAAAATTTGTCTTGCGAGTCACCAAAAAAATCGCAAAACGCTTTCGTCTTGCGAGTTTCGTTGCACGAGGCATTCGTCTTGCGAGGCATCACTGTATTTAAATTGGTACACAAGTTCTGAAGAATTTGAATTGTTGCACATACTTTGTGATCTGAGTTTATTTCATACATACTGTCTTGAAATAGATTTAATTAAAATGTCTTTTAAAATGCATTATTCTTT
Source organism: Intellagama lesueurii (assembly GCA_037013535.1). Lineage (NCBI taxonomy): Eukaryota > Metazoa > Chordata > Lepidosauria > Squamata > Agamidae > Intellagama > Intellagama lesueurii. The sequence continues at coordinate 299,639,003 of JBAJHW010000001.1, read as the reverse complement.
TGTGCATATGCCCTTAGCCTCAAAGTTAACAAAATAGTTAAAACTTATTGTCTTGGGTAGTGCTTATTTTATAAGAAAAAGGAAGATTAATACCAAAAGGGAGTTGTCTGAGCTTTTCACTTGCATAATATCCTGCAATAGAGATCCTTGGCTACAGGTCCATTATGAAGGTAACCTTTTAGGCACAGTAGCTCTGTGAGTTAGGTAACTGGTTGCAGAGCCAAAAGTTGGGAGTTCAATTTTCCACTATGCCTCCTGCCAGAAGAGCCAGTCTGTGTGGCTTTGGGCAAGCTGCATAGCCCCATGATGCCCTCAGAAGAAGTGAATAGTAAACCACTTCTGAGTAGTGTCTACCTAGACAACCCTGAAAAGGATTGCATAAGTCAGAATTGACTTGACAGTACACAATTCTCATTAGTCCGTTACAGCCCACAACAAAAGACCAATGAAAATTTAACAGAGACCCAGTCTATTTCATCAGAACTACCGGTATCAGAAAGGGTTTATGTCTGTGAAAGTTTAGTATGTTAATCTAGAGCCTGCAGGTATAATTTCCTTCCATTCTCATTACTACTGCAGTTATCCAAAACATGGATTTGATTTTTCCATTCTGTGCACAGCTGTGCTGTATCTGTAGTAGTATCTAAACAGAAAAATGCACAGTGAACACTTATCTTCCAGCAACTCCTGCCTCCCAACCATGACACGCAAAATTAGTTATGCAAGAATACTCCTCCATAACTATTTGATCCAAGGCTCAACTGCTCTAATGAAATTTACCTGCTTGCATCCCAATATTTATAGCCTTTCACCAAATCACGTTTAAGTAGGCCTGTCACACAATGTTTTAAGTCTCAAAATATTGCGAAGGCTAATTAGGAGGACCTAGACAAAATGTTACCTTTATTCAACTGGGCTGTGAATTCAAGCCAGGAGAGGAAACGGATGGCTAATAGACCCACTCGACTCGCTTTCCTTACATAAATTGGCACTTTAAGTTTTTAAGCATAAATCACCATATAATCTTTCAACTGTTGCATAATGAAGGAATTCCAAGATGGATTTCATTCACAAGTATTGGTACATAAAGCATACACTGTATTTAAATTATTTTGGAAACATGGAAGCATGTATAGTGTTCTCATCAACTTAGCTCATGTTTTGGAGAAACTACAGAAAACAAGGAGGCCAAAAGGGAATATAACAAATTGCTCACGCCCAAAGGCAAGTCAGGTAAAGAAATTCTGTTTTCAAAAGTACATTTGCTGCAGCAATTCTCACAGGATGCTTAAAAATGCCCTACTTGTTTAGCTTACCTTGGTACTACTGAGCACTGTGACAGCAAGAATAGAGAATCGTGTGCCTCTTGCATAGCTTCCTTGAGCTGCCGTGACAGCAGTGTGTGTCTCAATTCATCCTGCTTCATACTCCTTGTTCTATATAGTAGTATGAACAGCACTTTGCCATAATAATCCTTACTGATGGTGAAAAATACCTCTTTAAATATGCTTAGGTACAAATATCACAGATTTTATGCAAATCCTTGACTGTTCACTGAGGCAGAACCATGAAACAATATAGCCTATGGTGCAAGGCAGAAGTCAACATTTATACATTGTCACAGGGGTATCATAACCAACTACATTTCCTTGCAAATATTTTGCATTGCGATAGTCAAGCATTTACATTACTGCAAAAAGATTGTATTCCTACTACTCTAGTGGAGAATGATTACAGTATAAGCAAAATTACTTTCTATAGCACTATCATATTTCATAGCCCCATTAAAAAATAACAGAAGAGGGATTACAGGAGTACCTGGCAAACTCCAGTGAAAACAAGCACACAGGACATGATGCAGTTCTACTATTTAATTGAAGAAACAATGAATTAAATACAGGGCTAGTATCCTATTGCAAGTCTCAACAAGAGTAGACCCACTGACAGTGGAGTTCACATATGTGTTGATTTACCAGTCAGCAATGGACTATTATCTGGTTGGACCCATTGTGTCGGTGGTCAAATGGTTACCCCATGTTATCCCGTTACTAGCAATGATCTCCTTGCAATCCTGCACGTGTCTAGTTAGAAGCCATTCTCACTGTGATTTTTTTTTCGTTGTAAGATAGGGAGCTGTTACTATTTAGCTTTGGTTAGATTTTGCCCTTATACAAGCTGTGTCTTTTAATATACTGTCACCAAAGTCTTTTCATGTATGTAAACTGCTACTTGTTTTACAGAATAACTCTCCAAACCCAAAGAACATATAGCTAACACAGACATTCATTCTGCAAAAGTCCTTAAGCATCACTGTTAACTTTTGCCAATCTGATGTAGATTTATCTCCTGAAAGTGAGCTAAGCTGCATGTGCATAAAATGAAAAACGTGAAACATCAGGAAAAGTAAGATATAAATGAGACCTTGAAGAGGACCAGTTTGCCTTATTTTTCATCAAGGAAATTCTTTTTTTTTCATTACAGAGAATCCTTAGAAATAGTATAAGAAGAGATACTCCTTATTTAAGAACTTTTGTAAAAACTATAGACGTCTTTCCTCAGTGGTTGTTGCTTCCTTTGTTCCATCATACTGAGTGCCTTCATACAAAATCATATTTTTTATCCCTTCTTGAATCATGCGTTGCTCGAATCTTTTTTTTGCACGATCGTATCTACAGCAGAACCTGAAGAAAAGAAAAACAAAAGCATGCCAGCTTTACACAATGAAATTTTATGTTCAGATTTTATTATACTGAACCAGCTATTACTGTAAAGAGGATGCAGATGTTTTACAAAATCTTTGCTCAGGTAACATGCCTATTCTTGAGACCAAAGGATGGAAAATGTGTAGGTAAGGGTGCCTCTGCATGTACACTACATGTTTCTGATTTTAGTTTGGGCTAAGGACCCCAAAGAGCCGCCCTTCCTTCCCATCCCTTCTGGTTGAACATATCACACAAGATTGTTCTCAAATCTGCCCAGCGATTATATGAAGGGCACAAGCATGCTGCACCTCCCCTTTAAAAAAGAAAAAGAAAAAAACCACATTTGCAAAACTTAACAAGCTACCTTTAGAAATAAGGAAATCAGAAACAACAATATGGAAGATTTCCCCTTCACAGATTGCTGCCTTGTCGTGGCGAAGGGGCTTGAATAATTCAGAGAAGCTATGGGCTATAACGTGCAGGGACACCCAAGATGGACAGGTCATAGTGGAGAGTTCTGACTAAACGCAATCCACCTGGAGCAGGAACTGGCAAGCCACTCCAGTATCTTTGCCAAGAAAACTCCATGGACAGAAAGAAAAGGCTAAAAGATATGACGCTGGAAGATGAGCCCCTCAGGTCAGAAGGCGTCCAACATGCTACGGAGGACAAGGACAAGTAGCTCCAGAGCTAATGAAGTGGTTGGGCCAAAGCCGAAAGGACGCTCAGCTGCGGACGCGCCTGGAAGTGAAAGGAAAGTCCGATGCTGCAAAGAAAAATACTGCATAGGAACCTGGAATGTAAGATCTATGAACCTTGGTAAGCTGGATGTGGTCAAACAGGAGATGGCAAGAATAAACATTGACATCCTGGGCGTCAGTGAACTAAAATGGACGGGAATAGGCGAATTCAATTCAGACGATGATCATATCTACTATTGTGGGCAAGAATCCCGTAGAATCCTCATAGTCAACAAAAGAGTGGGAAAAGCTGTACTGGGATACAATCTCAAAAATGATAGAATGATTTCAATACGAATCCAAGGCAGACCTTTCAACACCACAGTAATCCACGTTTATGCACCAACCACCCATGCTGAAGAGGCTGAAATTGACCAATTCTATGAAGACTTACAACACCTTCGAGAACTGACACCAAAGAAAGACATTCTCATTATAGGGGACTGGAATGCTAAAGTAGGGAGTCAAGAGATAAAAGAAACAACAGGTAAGTTTGGCCTTGGAGTTCAAAACGAAGCAGGGCAAAGGCTAATAGAGTTTTGTCAAGAGAACAAGCTGGTCAACACAAACACTCTTTTCCAACAACACAAGAGGAGACTCTACACATGGACATCACCAGATGGGCAATACCAAAATCAGATTGCTTATATTCTCTGCAGCCAAAGATGGAGAAGCTCTATACAGTCAGGAAAAACAAGACCTGGAGCTGATTGTGGCTCTGATCATCAGCTTCTTATAGCAAAACTCAAGTTTAAACTGAAGAAAGTAGGAAAAACCACTGGGCTAGTCAGGTATAATCTAAACCAAATCCCTTCTGAATACACAGTGGAAGTGAAGAACAGATTTAAGGAACTAGATTTGGTGGACAGAGTGCCTGAAGAACTATGGATGGAGGCTCATAACATTGTACAGGAGGCAGCAACAAAAACCGTCCCAAAGAAAAGGAAATGCAAGAAAGCAAAGCGGCTGTCCAACGAGGCCTTACAAATAGCAGAGAAGAGAAGGGAAACCAAATGCAAGGGAGATAGGGAAAGTTACAGAAAATTGAATGCAGACTTCCAAAGAAGAGCAAGGAGAGACAAGAGGGCCTTCTTAAATGAACAGTGCAAATATATAGAGGAAAATAATATAGAAAGGGAAAAACCAGAGATCTGTTCAAGAAAATTGGAGATATTAAAGGAACATTTTGTGCAAAGATGGACATGATAAAGGACCAAAATGGTTGGGACCTCACAGAAGCAGAAGACATCAAGAAGAGGTGGCAAGAATACACAGAGGAATTATACCAGAAAGATCTGGATGTCCCGGACAACCCAGATAGTGTGGTTGCTGACCTTGAGCCAGACATCCTGGAGAGTGAAGTCAAGTGGGCCTTAGAAAGCATGGCTAACAACAAGGCCAGTGGAGGTGATGGCATTCCAGTTGAACTATTTAAAATCTTAAAAGATGACGCTGTTAAGGTGCTACACTCAATATGCCAGCAAGTTTGGAAAACTCAGCAGTGGCCAGAGGATTGGAAAAGATCAGTCTACATCCCAATCCCAAAGAAGGGCAGTGCCAAAGAATGCTCCAACTACTGTACAATTGCACTCATTTCACACGCTAGCAAGCTTATGCTCAAAATCCTACAAGGTAGGCTTCAGCAGTATGTGGACCGAGAACTCCCAGAAGTACAAGCTGGATTTCGAAGGGGCAAAGGAACTAGAGACCAAATTGCTAACATGCGCTGGATTATGGAGAAAGCCAGAGAGTTCCAGAAAAACATCTACTTCTGCTTCATTGACTACGCAAAAGCCTTTGACTGTGTGGACCACAGCAAACTATGGCAAGTTCTTAAAGAAATGGGAGTGCCTGACCACCTTATCTATCTCCTGAGAAATCTATATGTGGGACAGGAAGCAACAGTTAGAACTGAATATGGAACAACTGATTGGTTCAAAATTGGGAAAGGAGTACGACAAGGCTGTATATTGTCTCCCTGCTTATTTAACTTATATGCAGAATACATCATGCAAAAGGCTGGACTGGATGAATCCCAAGACGGAATTAAGATTGCCGGAAGAAATATCCACAACCTCAGATATGCAGATGATACCACTCTGATGGCAGAAAGTGAGGAGGAATTAAAGAACCTTTTAATGAGGGTGAAAGAGGAGAGCGCAAAAAATGGTCTGAAGCTCAACATCAAAAAAACTAAGACCATGGCCACTGGTCCCATCACCTCCTGGCAAATAGAAGGGGAAGATATGGAGGCAGTGACAGATTTTACTTTCTTGGGCTCCATGATCACTGCAGATGGGGACAGCAGGCATGAAATTAAAAGACACCTGCTTCTTGGGAGGAAAGCAATGACAAACCTAGACAGCATCTTAAAAAGCAGAGACATCACCTTGCCGACAAAGGTCCACATAGTCAAAGCTATGGTTTTTCCAGTAGCGATGTATGGAAGTGAGAGCTGGACCATAAAGAAGGCTGACTGCCGAAGAATTGATGCTTTTGAATTGTGGTGCTGGAGGAGACTCTTGAGAGTCCCCTGGACTGCAAGGAGAACAAACCTATCCATTCTGAAGGAAATCAACCCTGAGTGCTCACTGGAAGGACAGATTCTGAAGCTGAGGCTCCAATCCTTTGGCCATCTCATGAGAAGAGAAGACTCCCTGGAAAAGACCCTGATGTTGGGAAAGTGTGAGGGCAAGAGGAGAAGGGGACGACAGAGGACGAGATGGTTGGACAGTGTCATCGAAGCTACCAACATGAATTTGACCCAACTCTGGGAGGCAGTGGAAGACAGGAGGGCCTGGCGTGCTCTGGTCCATGGGGTCACAAAGAGTCGGACACGACTTAACGACTAAACTACAACAATATGGAAGATTTGGAAAAAAACCACTTCTGAGGATTCTATATGTAGAAAACCCTGGAAAGGGTTGCCATAAGTCAGAACTGACTTGACAAAATGCTAAAAAAAAAGTGTGATGATGTTACTGGCAAGCAGATATTTTCAGTAATTAAAGAGTTCTTGATTTTGTCCCATGGCTTGTTTGACTTGTTACTCTTTAATTACAGGAAATCTCTCCCTGCCAATACTGTAAAGCTCTGGGCAGAGTACTTAAATCAATCTATGTATCTCCTCCAGGACTCAGTCTCGTATATGCCATTGGAAAACCCTGCAGTTCTTAAACTGGATTTGTGTCTCCTAAGATTAATAGCAATATATGGAGTTGAGAAATAACAAACCCAATCAGCCCTGTTTTCCAACTCTTAACTGAAGTTACTCCTGAAGATATTTTTCACTTTGTGTGAACCCTATCAGAATCTCTGGAATTGCTTTCCATTCTTATTCTGATGCTTTTTCCTTTAGGGTCACAACCTTAGTTTTTATCCCCTGGAACTTTGTACAGAAAATAGTAAGCCCATACTTCTCTTTCTAAAGAGCACACTTTCAGACACTGGAAATGTCAATAAACAGACATTGGAAGTGGAGACAATCTGGCCAAGGACTGTGTGAAAAATACAGACTGTTAAAAAATGTATTAAGGTTATAGCAAGCAAGAGTGCACTTTTTCATGTGAAAAAAAATCACAATTAATTTGTGTATTTCTGAGAAGTGATTTAAATCAATCAAGCCCACCCTGAAAAGCTTGGGGGGGGGGGGGAAACACTTCAGCATATCAGTGAATGGTATAGCATGCTGTAGGGTGAAAATGTAATTTAAAAACTATTCTTCCACATGGGAATGAATGTGAGACTGTGGTATCACCCACACTTGTGGATTATAATTCTGGGAACAGAATACACACCAAAATCCTGTTGTGCTCAGGGCATAACCTCCAACTGCAACGTAATAAGATCGAAGCGCTCTACCTAAAGAGAGGTGAAAGAAATTTATTCATATCTATAATGTATAGATAGCTACAGTGGTTAAAAAGGAAAACGCAAAAGAACACACTTCAGAAATGTATACAGCTACTTATGACAGGTTTAAACCTAGCATTGCATAATCTTTAGGACATGTTTGGCTGTACAGAGACTAATAAAAATATGGTAAACCAAAGAATTACATTTCAGAAGATTGGATGTAATTGAGGAAGTATACTAATATCAGATAAAGTTGATGAAGGGAGAATTAAGGAGGCAACTACAGCATGGGCATAACACAACATGCAAAGAAGGCAGGATCTGCTGCAAAAGCTATGGATGCAACTGACTCAAATGAACCCTGTTCAGTTATTTGATCCATCTATAACAATATGATTTTAAGAATAAGTGGAACCTCTACTTAAGAACGTCCCTACTTAAGAACGATCCAACTTAAGAACAGCTCCGTTCGCTAAATGTTGCTTCTACTTGAGAACAGAGCTCCGAGATAAGAACGGGAAAGAAAACTTTCCTGCCCTTTTTTTAACCTTAGGTCATCTTAGGTTTAAAAAAAATTTCTCCCCCTAGTGGTAGAGTACGGACTAACCAGCTTTGCATTAGTTCCTATGGGAACTAATGCTTCAACGTACGAACGCGCCTCTACATAAGAACAAAAAACAGCCGGAATGGATTAATCGGTTTTCAATGCATTCCTATGGGAAATTTTGCTTCAACTTAAGAACGTTTCAACTTAAGAACACCATTCCAATACGGATTAAGTTCGTAAGTAGAGGTTCCACTGTATTCCAATTACAGAGAATGTTAAAGAACTGTCATTTCACAAGATTTAGTGACAAATGGGCATGCACATCTCTACCGGGAAGCACAAGGGAAGCCAGCATCCTTTGGTATGTTGGCCAATGGTTATAATGTGGTATATAGATAGTAAGGAAGAATAAGAACATGAGAACATCAGAAAGACAAACCAGCAATATTGCATAGGTATGTTTACTTACTTGTTGCCAAAAAATGTACAAGCCCCACAGCTACACCGCCCAGCGATCCATAAAGGAATGATTCTCGAGCACAAGGGATCTTAAAGATGTCAGCTATACCCAGGATTTTGAAAGACTTGAAGAAATTAAATATATCATATCAAAACCTTCTGACAGAACAATACCCTTTCATTAGCTAGCTTTCTAACTAACAAGGAACCGACCAACCATTCAACAGAAGTGCCAGATTTGCCCCAACAAAGGATTCCTGTCCCTTTCATTGTGGTGTAGTGTGAAAGGATAATTTTAGAAGGTGCAGTTTCTTCCACTGGACCAAAATCACAAGAAAAGATGCACGTGAAAAAGTGTCTGCCATAACTATTACAGAGAAACTGGTTTATCTTATTAATCATTACTATAGCCCAATAAAATTTGAAGAAAGAAAGCTGTTATATCGCAGTATTTAGTTCTTCAATGTGTCCCTGAGCCTTGGTGGCACTGCTTGGTAGCTAACAATGCACACAATGTGTATCTGATAACTGGAATCCTTTGAGCAGTAAAGTTCACACACCTACAAAGGAGTTGGAAAACCATTGTCACTGAAGACTGTGAAAATACAGAGCTGGAAGGAACAGTGTGTATGTGTGTTTGAGTGCGAAAGCATGACTCTGCTGATTCCGCTGAATATCTCCGTGACACTTAATGGCGGTGCGAGCAGCAGCCACCTCATGCTTCTGAGGTGCTGGGTGGGCCCCTATTTGTGGTGGCTTTCACCCTTCCTGGAGAAACTGGTGCTGGAAGACTGCTGCTCCACACTGTAATCACTGACATACAGCAGAGACTGGCAAATTATAGCCATCCAGAAGCTGTTATGGCTGCCATTTCCAACTTGCCTCAGCCCTAGCTATGCTGGATGGGGTTGGTGGCAACTAACAATATCTGGAGAGCTCCACTTTCCCCACCTCTGTAAAAGAGGTGTTCCACTGTCCAATGGTCATCTCCTATGCTATTTAACTGTCAAATATTGGCAGGCCTAGGGACCACATTTTCAGCCACAGTATCCATCATGGGCTGCTTTAGCCTGGAACTGGCCAAGAATGTCCTCCTGCCATTTACACCAGAAGTAACTGGGCACCCCTTCCTGTTTCGACTGGATACTTTCTGCACTCTCAGAAGTATTCAGCAATCCCAAAAATATTTGGCTTAGGGGGCTTAAAAATGGCTTTCAATACCCATATGTTGCTGGGGGCTGCTCCTTGCACAGATATTCTAAACAAAACTACTTGTTGGGAGTATGCAATGCAGACCATCAGTTGCTAATGACATTCTTCTTTGCATTGTGTCCTGAAGTAAAAGTCTGAGTTTGGTACCAGCACCTGCACTTAGTAACGTACCAAATGAGAGGGAATACACTGAAATATATTCCACATATAACAAATGTATTGATAGTTGAGAGTTCTACAGATTAGTATACATTCTACAGAGTGTATATATTCTACAGAGTGAGTATACAGAGTGAGCCCAACCAAACACGAGCTAGAGCTCATTTGAAAGCCTATGCTGTGGCAGCAGAGAAAGTTGTCCAGCAGAGTTGTTTCGATTGACCCAGAGCTTAATACATGCTCCACCAAAAGAATAAGATGCTGCCCATTCAGCAACCTGCTGTGAGGAATCTGCACAACACATTGCAGGCAAAGTTACTTCGATCTGCTCTGACTTGGGATTCTGTAGTTGATACAAGTCCTTTGGATGTAACTTTGGCCCCTCCTTGTCACATTATAACGGATACATTACAATTGGTGCAGCTCAAGGATGTGGACCAGATTCTTGGAGAGGTGAATGCCCCCAAATGTATGCTAGACCTTTGCCCTTCATGGCTTATAAAAGCAGTCTGATCAATCGAAAGGCAAATGAAGGCATGGGATGCAATCTGTGCTGGATGTGACTACACTCCCCCAGAGAAGCATGGGTGTATTTCTGAATTCATCCCTGAGCCTGGATGCCCCGGTTTCAGCAGTATCCAGGAGTGCATTTGCACAGTTAAAAGTCATGCACCAGCTGGGCCAATTCCTTGAGACATATGATTTGACACATGCCTTAGTTACATCCCGCTTGGATAGCTGTAATGTGCTCTGTGTGGGGCTGCTTTTGAGGACAGGTCAGATGCTTCAGCAGCTGAAAATGAACCTGCCAGACTGCTCACTGAGGCCAGTTATAGGGAGCATATAACACTTCTGTTACAACAACTGCATTGGCTACCAGTCTGCTTCTGGGTCCAATTAAAAGTGCTGGTTCTTACCTAGAAAGCCCTATATGAGTTTGATTCAGGCTATCTGAAGGATTGTATCTCCCCATATGGATCTTCCTGGTCCTTAAGGACTTCAGAGGAGGCCCTCCTCTTGGTCCCCTTACCAGCGTGGGTGTGTTTGATGGTCCCACAGGATATCGTTAAGAATTCCTCCTCCCACATAAGAGTACTAGCATCCAGATGTGTTATGTTGCATTCACCTCAGTTTGTGAAGTGCAATTGGTGGCTGTACAAAAGAGAGCCTTTTAACTTGCTTCATTCATTCGTGACTGAATCATCCAACAACAGTTTAAAATATGGTTACTGCAAACAACATGTAGCCTATGACTTTCATTGACTTTCCTTTTATGCAGCACATCACATTTTGCTTTATTTGTTTTATTTTTGTAAACTTATCTGTGAATGTAATTAAAGGCTACCATAAAAATATGTTTTAAATCATTTTTAGCGTCGTAAATTGTATTATGTGGGAAAAGGCGAAAAGGCACGCATCTCCAGAAATATCTTCTTGATTTAAAGAAACAATAGCTACTTTTTGGTTTTCCAAGATGGTACTGTTACTTTAGCATTGACATTGCGAATATTTTACTATGCCTGTTTCTGTGGCTGCTGCGTCATCAATTCAACTCATAAATTTAAAGTAAAACTAATATTAAATATTATTTAAATATATTAAATGTTAGTTTAAGTGGATTTTATCCATGAAAGCTCACATTACAATATAAGTCTTTAAGATGCCACATGGTATTTATTTATTTACTTATTCTGTTTTTGACTGATATACTGTAATATTAAATATATTTTCTTTCCACAATACAGTACACAATAATTTCTTTCTACAATACAGTACTGTAAAAGGTATTTTAAAAGCCTGACTTACATTTTCAACTGCAGAACAGGAACAATAGCAGAACATAAAACAATAGATAAGAATTGTATTTGGAGCTACTACTACACTGCCATGGAACTACTGGCTCAAGAGTGTTTTCAACAGAAATCAGTGAATACATGGATGTAACATTCTAATTTAAAAAAAAAAAAAACACACACACACACACAAACATGTAGCATAACTTCTAAAAATGAGCTGTGCAAAACATGTTTTTAAAACTTATAGGAGCAATACTAACGATTGACACTTCACTTATTTGGGAATGCTTTTACACTAGATGATTTATAAACCAGGCGCGTTGTCAACACCATTAAAAAAAACAACAACACGATTTTACAGCTCGGAAGCCTGACCTATGCTGGCGTAAAGGGCGCCCGCCCTTCAATCCCTTCAGCCAGACTCCGGTTCTTGCCTTCTGCTTTCCGTGTTTGATGCTGGGGCCAGGAGAAATGCGTGAGCGAAGGTGAGTAAGGAAATTGGGTGTAACAGCAGCTTTTGTACCCAAGAAATAGATCACGACTTTGGCTTTACGGGATCAATTTTAGGCTAAGGCTGGGTTCTATACGTTTATCCTTCGGGGAGGGGTTAAGCGGCTCTTCCAAGGATTTTAGCCGCCGGAAGTTAAACAGAACCTCCATGTCCAGAGAGAGTGTATCTGAATATCACCTGGTGGAGGAGCCGCAATGCTAGGCTCGATTTACAGGAAGGTAATCTGCCTACAGAGAAGTCATTTCCCTTAGAGAAGCCAGAGCCCAAGGTGCGTCCAAAATATACTACGACTCTAGCTCCGTATGCGCGGTGTGTGACGGCAATAGCTACCCCTTAACATGTGTCACCGCCTTCACCGCGTATTACCTTCTCGGAGTCCTCTTTTTCGCTCGCCATGATCACGCCAGTTCAAGATCCCTGCTTTCCTCCTCCCCTTGCGCACACTTCTACCAGAGAGCCGGAAGCCTCAGCTGCGCAGAGAGACCTCAAGTAGAGGCTGCCGCTCTACCCATTTCCCTCTCCCATTCGCTTTTGTTTTAGCATGGCTCCTCCTTCGTCTCTATGGTGCGCGGAGAAAGAACGGACGCCATTTTAGGTCTGGAGAGGAGATTTCGAGCAAGAATCCTTTGTTCAGTGAGATGGGTCACAGAGCAGCATGGGCGCGCGCATACGCCCGCCCGGGGTCTGTGCACGTACAGACGTGCGCGCGCGCGCTGCTTGCTTCAGCTTAGGTGCGCGCGCGCTCTCGCGTCCGGTCCCAGGAGCGCGCGGAAAACCTAAGCCGAGGCAAGCGGCGCGCGCAGTCACGTACACTCGTCTGTAGGGTGTTGTTGCGCCAGTTGGGGTTGGTGCACTATTTTTCTTTTTTTGTGGGAGCATATAAATAAGAGTGCAGGAGGGACGGTGCGAGGAAGGATGCCATCATTTAGTCAAATAAGAACGGAATGGGTGAGGTAAAGAAATTATGTGTGTTTTAGCAAGCCTTTCTCGCAGGCAGGCGAATTTTTTAAAAAATATGAGCAAGTTTCCCTATTACAAAAAAAAATTGGGTTTGAGGTTTCAACTTGCACAGTTGAAACCTCCAACCCAATTTCAACTTGCACAGTTGAAACCTGTGCATTTTTTAAAAAAAAAGCCCAAAAGAGTCGCTTTGTTCGCGTGTTGCACGGAAAGCAAATGTCCTGTGGCGTGTTAATTAATTTAAAATATTTTTACCCTGCATGTCTCCTTTAAAAGAACCCAATGGGGCTTACATCATTGAAATACACTATTTAAAGCTAAAACTTAATAAGTTTTAATTTGGCATAAACTTTAGTGATCTGGAGCCTGCTTTTTCACACTTTTTTTACCCTGAACTGTAAGGACACCGGTAAAGAACCCCATATATATGGGGAACTGGAGTGTTCAACTTGTGCATCTTGATGTGGGCTGCAGTCTGAAAGTAAATGCCATGTAAAACAGGTCAGGGACTACAAGGCACTGTTAGTGAAATCCAGTGTAAACGCAAAGTGTTGCAGAAAGGGGCAAAAACATCTGTTTAGCACATTACATTGGTGAGATCTGAGTTGGTAGCAACTGATAAAAGTAAGGGATCTTAAGGGACAGCATAATGAAAATGTCAGTCTACTCAGTGTATGGCTGCTATAAAAAAGTCAAATGGTATGTTTGGCATAATTAGAAAATAAACACAAAAATAAAACTGCCAGTATATAAATTTTGACCTATCAGTCCATAGGGCAAATCTACATCACAAATTATGTTCACCACCACCACAATAAAAAGGAGTATTGTAGGGCTGTGGAAGATGTAGAACATGACAACCAAGCTGATCAAGGGATTAGAGCAACTGCCCTGTGATGAAAAGTTACAGTGTTTGGTTATTTTAATTCAGAGAAAGGATGACCAAGGAAAAGCATGGTGGTGTATAAATAATGCACAGTGTGCATAAAGTAAATAACAAGAGTTTTTTCCCACTTTCATACTAGAGTCCTGGGTCATCCCGTGAAGCTGAGGAGTGGGAAGATTTAAAGGACATAAGCAGTTGTAGTTCTTCACACACCATAGTCAGTTGAATTTAGTGGCACAAGATGTAGTTCTAGCTACCAACTTGAATAGGTTTGGAAGGGAATTAGATCCATGGAAGTCAAAGTCATCAATGGTTACTAGTCAGCATAGCTACATATCACCTCAGGTATTAGAGGTACTGTGTTTCTCTGTATCAGCTGCTGAGAAATGTGAGATGGTGCAATTGCAGACATTGCTGATGCAACTGGCTAGCAACGGTTGGGAGAGACTATTGGACTAGGTGGACCCCTGACTTGTTCAAACATGGATGCTCTTATGTCAACCCAAAGGTTGGAGAATTTTAAAAATGCCTCCATATTTCTAAATGATCTTTCAAAGCAGAATATAAACAAACAAACAAACCATATAGCCAAATGAATGCAAAGATGAATTGCCAGAAATTTTTTATTTTATTTTTATGCTTTCTCCCAGTTATGGGACCCAAGGCAGGTCACAATTTTTAAAAAAATAAACCAGTTAAAAGCACAATAAAATACTACATTAAAAGCAAATGTATATAAGTATTAAAACAATCTGGTAAAACTTAAAAACACCTTAAAAGCAAACCAAAACATACACAAACTAATATACAGCATCCAAAATTAAAACTCATCCCTACCCTGTTAGCTGCTTAAGAGCTGCCTAAAAGTATGGTCTTCCTCTGTCACCAGAAAGATAAGATGGATAAACCTGTCCTCCCAGAGTCCAAGGATGGCTTTTTCAGAAGGGCTTTTGCAATTGCCTCTTTTAAACATGCCAGTAGCCTGTCTTGTTGCAAGGAGGCATTTAGCACCTAGCCGGTCCAGCTCTGGCAGCTTTTATAAGCCAGGAAAGCAAGGGATGCAGCATACACGTGGTAGCTTTCACCTTTGCAAGGTTCCTTGTCCATATCCTCAGGCTGCACAGATTGAAACATATCCATTATAACAGGACAAGCAGGAGCTAGAGTTACATTGACAGGAACTGTTTCAACCATAATATCCAAGTCAGAGTGAATCCAATAAATAAATAAATAAACTTTATTTGTAAAATGCCATGCAGATTCTTCATGGGCTGTAGAGAAGTCAGCATCTTGTTCTTGTGGGTGTACATGTAATTTCCCCCTAACCACCTGAAATAGCTGTGCTGAGTGACCATGTGCAGACACAATGGCAGCAGAAAAGAAACATTTCTTCACTGTGACCACTGCCACAGAGTAGGCCTTTAAATTACCCCTAGCCTGTGTTTGGTCAGATTCAATTAGAGTTTTCTGCCAACAGCACTCCAGTTTGTAAATGTAAGAAGGAGTCTAATGATAATTTGAAAGACTGTAGGAAAAATCAATTTCCCCTTCTTTTCATCCTAACACATACAGTTATATTACCATTAGGACAGAATAGGGAGAGACAAAATGGTTTCCTATAGGCAAAGCTGTCAGACAAGGGTGCATTTTATCCCTTTATCTCCTCAATCTGTGCGCAGAACGTATCATAAGGAAAGCTGGACTGGATTCAGATGGAGGAGTGAAAATTTGTGGAAGAAACATCAATAATTTAAGATAGGCAAATAACGCCATCTTACTGGCAGAAAGCAGCAATGACTTGAAATGACTTTTAGGAAAAGTGAAAGAAAGTGCCAAAGCAGTTGAACATTAAGAAGACAAAAAATCATGACTACAAAAGAAGTACATCACTTTAATGTTAAAGAAATTGAAATTGTTAGAGATTTTGTATACTTACAGCCAACATATCAGAAGATGTGTGAGACTAAGGAAAGGAAGCAATGAAGGGACTAGAAAAGCTCATCAAGTGTAAGGATGTGTCACTGGAGACCAAGACTAAAACCATCCACCCTCTTGTATTCCCAGTCACCATGTATTGGTGTGAAAGCTGGACAGTTAAGAAAGCTGAAAGGGAAAGAAAAAGAGGAAGACCAAATATGAGATGGACTAACTCCATAAAGGAAACCACAGACTTGAGTTTGCAAGAGTTGAGCAGGGCAGTTGAGGAGATGATTTTTTGGAGATTGCTTATTCATAAGTCAGAGGTGAGTGGATGGCACATAACAACAACACCATCAAATATCTTGAGATTTGCTCTGCTTATAAAATGGGTGAATACAAAGGCTGAACTGAATCTGTCCAGCGCTCTTTGCTCCCAAATCAACTTTTTTTTCTCTCCTGCTTAGGGACTTCTACCTTTTTCTTGATGGAAGGATTTGAAAGGATTTTTCTCTTTTTTGACAGGAGCCATGTCTATAGAGGAGGAGGGGGGGTGAAAGAGCAGAAGGCGTAGCATTAGCTGGAAGAATGTAATTAATTTTTAAATTACTTTTGGTTTTCTTAGCTACAAAGAAAAGCTCTTTAGCAGGTAACTTCAATTACAAAAATTGCAATTTAGTTAACTATTCCAAAATATTTCCATAATTTATCTTAAATTATGGCATGCATGTATTAGCAGTAATAATTTCATTTGGTAGCTGCTGCTTTCACTCTTATGTACTGTTGCTTGTTATCTGAAGGATGATATTTTTCTATATACATCTACCTGTGCTGTGATTCCATTAGCTGAGGCCCTCTTTCACTGACTGCCCCCTCTTGAGTTATGTAAAGTGGACATGAAGGAGTGGCCTGCCTAACTGACTAAGTTTCTCTGAGTATTATTTTCTTCAATAGCTTGTACTCAAAATGGTTCCGAAAGACAAATATTATTATATAATTACAGTTATGATACATAATAACAATTATCTCAATTACAATTCATATTCATATACCGTGTTTCCCCGAAAATAAGACAGGGTCTTATATTAATTTTTGCTCCAAAAAATGCATTAGGGTTTATTTTCAGGGGATGTTTTATTTTACAGTCATGTCATCTTCTGGTTGCTGCACAATGCTGCACAATGGCGGAGGGCGGGGTTTCACTTAACTAGGGGTTATTTTTGGGGTAGGGCTTATATTACGAGCATCCTGAAAAATCCTACTAGGGCTTATTTTCAGGTTAGGTCTTATTTTCGGGAAAACAGGGTAGCATTCCAACAGTTTAAGTAAGAATATTATACCACATGAAGATGTTCTCTGTTCCTGCCCTCCCCTCTTCAGAGAAGCTGCTCTACGCCTGGAATCGTATCCAAGCCCTCTCAGTTCTTGCTTGCCATTCCTTTGTGACATCAGCTCCGTGGCACTGATTCTGTGGCATTCTCTTCTTTTTGATCTTACAGTTAACATTTGTTTTCGTATCTTCTCTTCAATGTATTACTGTCACTTGACTTCTATTTCTTAGATCTCTGTGGTTTTTAAAAATAGTCAGGGAGAACTTTGATTATGGGAAAAGTAATAAATGCAATAAATAAAGATGTGATGTTATGAAATAAAGGACTGCAATTGTTTTGGCCTTGAAAAATGCTTTCCAACTAGAAGCTGAAGAGTTTATTAGGGGTTTCTGCTGCTGTGGTTTGGTACTCCTGTCACAATTTTGTGGCACAGTATAAAGTAGAAGGAAGGGATGGACAGAAGAGGGTGGCAATAACATACAGTGGGGTCTCGACCTACGGAATTAATCCGTATTGGAATGGGGTCCGTAGGTCGAAAAGTCCGCAGGTCGAAAATGCATTTCCCATAGGAATGCATTGAAAAGCATTTAATCCGTAACCGGCCCAGGAAACCCACACACACAAAAAAAAAAAATTTAAAAGGGAACTTACCTTTCCAAAGCCTTCCAGGGGTCCCCCGCCACCGCCATCACCGCTGCCGGAGGACTCTGAGGGCTTCGGCGCCGCTGCCGGAGGCCTCTCGGAGGTACCCCCCCGCCGACGCAGGCTTTCCCAGGGTGGACCGGGCCTACCAGGGGAGGGCTTCCCCCGGTAGGCCCGGTCTACTGCCCGGGAAAGCCTGGTAGACCGGGCCTACCGGGGGAAGCCCTCCCCTGGTAGTCCCGGTCCACCCTGGGAAAGCCTGCGTCGGCGGGGGGGAACCCCCGGAGGCCTTCCCCGCCGCCATGGGAGGCCTCTCGGAGGTTCCCCGCCGCCGCCAATCGTGCCTCCGAAGCACGATCGGCGGTGGGGGTGGACCTCCGAGAGGCCTCAGATGGCGGCGGGGAAGGCATCCGGAGGTCCCCCGCCGCCGGGAGCCGAGCCGCGCTGGGCGATCCCGGCCATGCTCGGACTCCTGGACTTCCCCCGCCGCCGCTGCTGGGAGCCGGGCGGCGGCGGGGGAAGTCCAGGAGTCCGAGCATGGCCGGGATCGCCCGGCGTGGCTTGGCTCCCAGCGGCGGGGGACCTCCGGATGCCTTCTCCGCCGCCATGGGAGGCCTCTCGGAGGTCCCCCCCGCCGCCAATCGTGCTTCGGAGGCACTATCGGCGGGGGCGGGGGACCTCCAAGATGCCTCCCCTGGCGGCGGAGAAGCCCTGGAAAGCATCCGGAGGCACATCCGCGGCCTACAGACTGGAAGGGGGAGGCAGGGAAAGTGCCAAATTTGAATTTGGCGCTTTCCCCGCCTCCCTCTTCTGGTCCGTAGGTCGATTCTCTGGCCACAAGTCGAAATGAAACTTTGCGGCCAGAGAAGTACGGATGTCAAAAAGTCCGTAAGTGGAGCTGTCTGTAAGTCGAGACTCCACTGTAATGTGGGGATATGTTTGGCATTTGGTAAGGGATGATTTTTGCTTCCACACCAGATTTCACAGCATTATTGCGATAAGATGAATTGCTCATCTACAGATAATATTTGCATAGTTCTGTGCCAAATCTAACATGATAATTTTTTTCTTTGGTGTAGGGACAGGAGTACTATAATCAGACACAAAGAAGGACAGTCCTGAGAAGCAGTGGGGTTCCTGTGGGCATCAAATAATCTGCATAGAGGTTGTATTTACCTACTTTACTCAGTTCTTTTAAATAAAATACTAAGCTGGCATAGCCATAACAATTGAAGAGTATTTTCTGTTGTTTAATTATAGTCTACTCAGTCTATGTGATCTTTTTAATTTTCTTAAAGGGCTTCTCAACAACAATATAGCACTTGTTATCTTTTTTTAAAATTTATTTTTATTATTATTATTATTTACAAAGTCTGTCCGTACTTGTTTAACATCGTGTCCCCAGGGTTCCGCTTATAGTCATTTGTTGATACGTCTACAACAGCGGTCCCCAACCTTTTTGGGACCGCGGACCGGTTGGGCGGTGCGGGCTCCGTGTGTGTGGGGCGGGGGCACCCCCGTGCTCGCGGGTGGGCGTGTTGCGCTCGCGCGCATGTGCACTAGCGCGACATGCCCACCCGTGAGTGCAACGCCCCTCCACGAGTGCAACACGCCCCCCGTGCGTGCGGGGGGGGTTGAGATCCGTGTCCGCTGCCCAGTTCAAGGAAGCCCACGGACCGGCACCGGGCCGCGAACCGGGGGTTGGGGACCCCTGGTCTACAATACATATTAAGTCCTTAATCTATACGTGCTTCTAGCCATTGATCAAACAGATTTCAAGTTTGATAGTATTCTAAATCTTCCTTCCCTTTGATTTTTAATGTCAGTCTGTCAATTTCTGCGCAGTCTAGTATATTTTTAATTATTTCTTCATCTGGAGGTGTTTCTTCATTCTTCCACTACTGTGCAAATATAATCCTCACGGCTGTTAAAATATGCAATATTAAATATACATTTTATCAACATTTTCTGGTATTATACCTAATAGAAAGAATTCTGGCTTAAAATCTACTTGTTATTTGATTATTTTAAAAAGCCATGTATGTATTTTTATCCAAAACATTTTCGCTTTATCACATGTCCACCAAAGGTGATAGTAAATTCCAGTTTTTTGTGACATTTCCAGCATTTACTTGACCAATTAGAAACCATTTTAGCTAGTCTTATCAGGTGGTAAATGCCATCTATAAAACATTTTGTATAAATTCTCTTTATAAGATGATGCCATTGTCATTTTATAGTTTCTAGTCCACAACTTTTGCCATTTTCCAAGATCAATATTGTATCCAAAGTTTTTTGCCAATTGTACCATTGTTTCTTTGACTTGTTCATCGGCCATTTTCCAATTTAAGAGAAATTTATATATTTTCCCAATTAATTTATCATCTGACGTTAAAATTATTTGGTCAAGTGTTGTTCGTTCTTTACAGAAATCATAAATTTTTAAATCTCTTTCATACCTAGATTGTAATTGCATGATGGGCCACCATAATAAAGCACTTGTTATCTTGAATAACTTGTTTGTAAAATAAGTTTAATGTTTTTATGTAGTTTAAAAAATTCTCATATTTTTTACAGATAAATTGGACAATTGGTAAGGATGTTTTATTGGGATTTCTGGGGTTTATGACAAGGATTTTCAATTTTCTAAAATCTGTAGTTAATGAAAAATCTTTAGCTTCATATGCCATCTGGTGGTAGTTTATGAGATTGCCTTAGCTTTGAAGAACTATAGTTTCTCTCTTCATGTAACTCAATGTGCATCCCAACATATATAACCTTTTTATTTATTTATTTATTTATTTTATTTTATTTATATACTGCCCATCTGGCAGCCAAGGCCACGCTGGGCAGTTTACAACAAATAACAAAAAACAACAAAGTAACAAAATAGCAAATAGCAACATTAATAGATAGGGGCGAAAATAAAAAATCATACAGTACAGTGAGGATAAAATTATAATACAATAAATAGAATTAAAACATACCGTATTTTTTTCGTGTATAAGATGACCCAATGTATAAGACGACCCCCCCTTTTCCAACCCCAAATAAGAAAATTTGATTGCTGCTTTTCCCCTCCACTTCCTAAGTCCAGCAAAAGCAGGATCAAAGGGCTGTGGAAGTGGAGGGGGAAAGCAGCGATCTTAAGAAATGAAGGGGTAAAGCAGAGATGAAAGGGCTGCAGGATCGCAGCCCTTTGATCCTGCAGCCCTTTTATTGCTGCTTTACCCCTCCATTCGGGGCTTAGGAAATGGAGTGGTAAAGCAGCGATGAAAGGGCTGCAGGATCAAAGGGCTGCAATCCTGCAGCCCTTTCATCGCTGCTTTACCCCTCCATTTCCTAAGCCCTGCGGTGTGCATGCACACCCCACTCCGGATCCGCTTGTAGGCGAGGAGGAACAGCGTCCACTGCTTCAGATCTGTGAAGCAGCCGCAGAAGCAGAAACGGAGGGGGTGGGTCCCAGCACGGAGGTTCCTCCAGACCCCACTGATGAGCATAGGGTAGGCAGTTTTGCTACCACACGGTTTTCTCCTCAGCTTACTTCCGTGTAAAAGACAACCCTCAATTTTTCCTCCAATGATTTTAGGAAAAAGTATCATCTTTTACACAGAAAAATACAGTGTATAACATATATAACCTTAGATATGGGTGAGCCTCTTGTAGAAGAACAGTCATCCTAGTTGGGGTAAAAGGGTAATATCCTCTCCTTTGGTTGTTGTGGGTTTTTCGGGCTGTTTGGCCGTGTTCTGGAGAACACGGCCAAACAGCCCGAAAAACCCACAACAACCATTGGATCCCAGCCATGAAAGCCTTTGAGAACACATCCTCTCCTTTATTCAGTTCAAAGAAAATCTGTTTTTTCTGTTTGTGGCCAAATGAGCTCTATGTAATGTTGGCACTATAAAGGCCACCATCTTTATTTTTCAAGGTTTTTCAAAATTAAACTTTCTTTTAATCTAAACCAAGTTGTTGTTCAGTTAAATAAACATGCACAGGATCTGATGACAGGGGAGGAAAGAAAGGACAAGGAAGTACCCTAACCATTGGATGTAGAATTATGTGTGTCATTTTAGAAGTAGCTAGAACAGTCATCCCCACTCTTGTCACTGTAACTCCCATCATCTTCAAGCCAGCATGAATGGCACATTCAAGGGGCACTGGACTGGGAAGTCTGAAATAGAGGAAAGCTGCTCCCTTCACAGCAGTTTGTCTGTACATACCCAAATCATCCCTTTGGCACTTACTATTATTTTAATACAGTAAGTATACATATCTAATTTGTGAGTGCCTAGGTAATACATTTATATTATTAAAATGCACTCAGATTTTTCTGGATGTGCAAGAATGATGAAAGACTAAATACTAAGATAAAATTCTATAGTAACTGTAGCACATTACAGAAAGTGGGGGAAAAAGATAAGCATACTAAAACGCTTACAAATACTGTATGTGATTCATAGAAGTTTAAGGCCAAAGTCCAAAACACACTTCTTAGGAAGGAAGTTACACTGAACACAGTGGACTTACTTCAGATTAAGTATTTCCTGAACTATAGGTCTGTAAGCGTACAGATTGTTGAGTGCCATTTTTTTTGCAATCTCCACACTCATCTGTGCAACTGGAACCTTGAGATTAGATACTGTAATTTGCTCTATGTGGGGCTACCTTTGAAGACAACTCAAATGTTTCAACCGGTACAACATTCAGTGGATAGGCTAGTAATGAGTACCTCCTGCTGTGACAATATGACACCAATTTTGCACCAGTTACATGGGCTGCCAGTGGTTTTCAAGTGGAGATGTTTATTTAGTATACCTTTAGAATCCTACAGTGCTTGGGACCCACATACCTACTAGACCACCTCTACCCATATGAGGTCTAACACCAGTTGAAGTAATCCAGAACTGCCCTTCTAAAGGCCCCAGCTGTTAAACCTGTTCGGCTGGAATATATCAGGAAAAGATCAATTTATATTGCTGATCATATGCTGTGGAATTCTCTTCCTGAATCCCCAGGAAGTATGACACCTCTTCATGAATTCAGGAAGAGCTGCAAGGCAGAATTGTTTTGGTAGACCTTGGAGTGTTATTAAACTGCAATTATACTGCTTCTGTGATAAAGTATTAAGTGGTAATACATATAAGATAACATTGTTTGTCTGGTCAACCCATTCATCTCAGGCCTCGTTACTGAGTGTGCCCACTCCAAAGGAAGAAAACTATCACAAGGAATTGGGCATTCACAACAGTGGCACTCTCATTGTGGAGACTAGGCAGGTCCCCTTCCTACATTCTTTTAGTAGACTACTAAAGACAGAATTGTTTAGGGAAGCTTATGGCAGCATTCAGTGTTAATTTTTATGAGCCATATCTGTGGTTTGGATGTGACAGTATTTATTATTTGGATATATTATATATCCATTTATTCTGTCATGGTTCTGTAATTTGGTTCTAGTTATTAATGACAGGTCAGCTGTGAGTTACAGTTTTTGTTTTTGTCTCTGTTAATATATTATTACACTACTGAGGGTATTGTCTTTGATTATTTTTGTATTTGGTTGTATGAGTTGTTTTGTTATTTAACCATCCTGAGTACTGATTTCACTACCGTTTCCCTGAAAATAAGACCTAACCTGAAAATTAGCCCTAGTATGATTTTTCAGGATGCTTGTAATATAAGCCTTACCCCCAAAATAAGCCCCAGTTAAGTTAAACCCTGCCCTCCACCATTGTGCAGCAACCAGAAGATGACATGACTGTATTTGAATAAATGTAGATTGTTGTACATGAAAAAAATAAAACATTGCCTGAAAATAAGCCCTAATGCGTTTTTTGGAGCAAAAATTAATATAAGACCCTGTCTTATTTTCGGGGAAACACGGTACGTTGGGCAGCCTACAAACCTTATGAATAAACTAAATGGCTTTCTGGAAGTTATTGATTTGTTCCTCATTTGGAGTAGACAATTCCCCTTAACCCTCGTATGGGAGGAGAATGCCATGTCTTCCATTCCCTCTTTATGTATAATGCTATAGAAGCATATATGCTTTTAATGAACACCTGTACCAAGATTCTCTAGTGTAAGCTTTTAGCTTTCCTGCTGTCTGTTCATAAGAAGTTTTGCAGCAGGTTGCTGGTCTTCAGAACCCCTGCACTCCTTTTTTTTCATGAGCAGGAGGAAGCATTGCTAAGTGAAATGCTTTAATTCATTCTAGCAAACCAGTATTTAGACACAGAATATCAAACATAGTTTTAATATAGTCTTAATGCAAAGCTGAATTGAAACTTAAATACTGATACTGACGACAGAACATGTGGCATTTTAATATAAAAAATCTTTTTAATAAATGGATGGATTCAAGTTTATAATCATTTGACATGTCAAGGTAACAAAAGTCAAAGTTCTCTGGTTATTTTATACAAATACTATGCATTACAGTAAAGTTATCTTTACAAAAAAAGTGTCAGTGAAGATTCCGTATCTTTAACCACCTAACTGAAAATTCTCTTACCAGTTGTGATCAGGATCGTACTGCATGTTTTCAAGGGGAAACCCACTGCATTCTTATCATGAATCTATTATCCGGTTTACTGATGCACACTGATGTGTAGAATTTGTTTTTGGCTACCTGAATAAAAGTGGCATCTGAATAAAAATGGCTTTCTTAAGTAAACATATCAAACAAATACAGTATCTATGTTGAACAAAAATTAACCAGACATTAGAAATTAGATCAGAGAACCCTGAATTTATTTCTTCTACCCGTTTTGTTGCTGTTGTTGTAAAAACTCCAGATACCCAATATTTCAATGAAGAACAGTGTTCAAGTTTTTAATGCACGCTATGGCCACTGGCAGACGGTGTACTCCCTGCTGAGTACTAATGCTGGTGAAAGGTAACTTGAACTATTGCTGTGAGAGCAGACTTTGGCAGAGAGTTTTTTAAGGAATCTTGAGTAGAGACTGTGTGTAGCATATTTACTAAGATATAAAACTACCATCACTTCTTAAGATGTTGCACCATTTTCAGGGTTCATATACCAGGTTTGTTCAAGGGGATACAATAATAACAATAATTTATACAAATAAATAATGGGAAATTCCAGTGCATCTGGAATAAACAACTACATTATTTAAAACTTGCTTTTAGTTATTGTGCCATGTATGTTGTTGCATTTTTTACATGCTGTGTGAGATCATGAAACAAAGGAGGTGTTGTGTGATGCTGTGAATATTACTTGAATAGCGCCAATTCTTTCATAGAGCACTGAGGGACACTGAGTTAGTTTATACAGTAATGTCTACAGAATCACCCCAGTTCACTAATCCCATGTGCGTCCAACAGCCACAGAGCAACCACAAAGGATCCTCATTTACTTCAATTTTGCATGTGCCAATAAGTACATGAGCCAAGCTTCTCTGCCACTGAGGCAAATAACTTTTCACATGGGAGAAGGCTATGTATGTATCAGTACATGTAGGCTCAGGACTGGAGTCACCTTTGTCAGCATTCATGAACTCCAGAATGAAGCTGAAAAATCCCACTTCTGCTTCACTTGTAACAGAAGTGGAAAGGTGTAGCACACCTCTTCAGTTCCATTATCATTGTGCTTAGAAATGCACCATTAATATGAAGGTCCCAGAAAAAAATGGGACACTTTTAAAATTCAAGTTAGCTAAAGAAGTTGCAGTGTAGAGCTAAATTTTGGACATCTTCTGGAACAAGCGGCTTACATAGATTACACTATCTACAAAGTAAAATTGTTTCAATTAGTCATCATGGCAATCTTAAGACAATTTAATTTCTTGAAAGACTGGCTACAATATGGACCAACCTCAATAAATCACATTTTGGGGAACTGTTATTGTTCGACTTAATAGGATGTTACATACCTGAGTATAGTTTGTAACAAGAAGTTTTTTCCCACAAAGAGAAGCATAAAATATTTAAATAAAAATTGACATGGACAGAAAAATGACTAATGTCACTCCAATTTAAAACAATCCAGGGCTTATGCCATCTTCAGTGGGATTGTTTGTAAAATCACATGGCAGAGCCTAATGTCAATTTATGAAAAAAATAAACATGCTAGAACATTTCAGGCTTGTCCAAATATATGCACTAAAATAATCACTGACTTAGCGGACTGAATGTGTACATCCTAATTTGAAGAGTTTCTGCCACAAACCCAGCAATGTAAGTCACACAGGCAAGAGTTATTTTTATTTTCTTCACTGGGGAAGACAACTGTAACCCTTTGTTCATGCACAGATTTTCACTTGGACTCCTTCCATGAAACTGGAAGATCCTTAAGGCAGCATATATAATAATTTTTAAAAACGGAAACCAGTTCTGCTTTACCATAACTACTATTATACCCCTCCATCCTTCACGAGATGTGCTAGTAATGGGGTATACTAAATAGATGAAATTTCTCTGGTATCTTGCTAATCTTAGTTGATATTTTCTAGCTCACATAGTAACTATTAGTGGTACTCTAAAACCATTAAGGAAGCAGTGGCACCAAAAGAAGCATCTAGGCAATTTGCTCACGTAGAAAACGTAGTGGTTCTGTTGGTACACTTTCAGTTGGATAAAGCCTTTGCATTCCTTGTAGTTTTGGGTAGGTCTGCTTAGGACAGTCATCACAGCACAGTTGTCATTGTTCTTGATGTTTCCACTGTGCAGTTTTTCTTTTGAATAACAGTTTACAATTGATTGAAATGGCTGAAAAACTCACATGGTCAAACAAGAGTTTAGTCATGAGCCCAATGCTACCACATCCAAGTTATGTTGTCTAATGATATAGGAAACTATTCAATTATGTGTTTCATCTGCATGCACACTACAATTCCAAGTTTTAAGTAACACGAGACAGTCCCTATTATCTGATCACAGTGGGGGGGAAACAGTTGACGCTCAGAATGACTATATGTTCAAATTAAACCCCAAAAAAGTGGAAAAAAAGGCTGCAATCTGAAACCAGCAAGAACATGCTTGGATTTGTAATAAAATACTAATTCTTTTTTTTTTAGTGGATAAAAACTGACAAGAGAAGTCACATTTTTAGAAACATATTCTCAGTTATATAACAAGGTAACTTCCTTGCTTCCTAGCACAGATTTCTTTGCATTGATTATGTACCCTGTTTACATACACTATTCATTCCCTGCTGCATTATCAGCAACAGTTGAAAGTGAAATATTTTAACCTATCTGGAGTCAAAGTAGTATCAAGGAAAGCTGAGTATTATTACTTCCACTGGTACTGATGAAGTTATGTAGGCCTAATTGAGCTGATTAACATTTTGTCTTTCCATGGCAGGCATCCCTTTGGGACTTGTAAACAGCAGCACACAATACTGTAAACAGTTTATCTTCTGCTCAGTTAATTCAAGCCTATTGATTAGATGAAAATGAAGATAGCAGCTCCACCTTAATTTCTTCCCATTTGTCCCAGAAATCTTTTTCACTACATATAAAATCCTGAGCAGAAAACGATGGGCTTGAGTTGGAGAACCAATTGCATAAAAAAGACTTATTAAAATGTCCACTCTCCGAAGTTTTGTAATGAAGTCAACTACTGACAAAACTTCCAAATAATTTTATCTAACAATACTTTGGATTAAACCTATATTTTAGCATGATGTCCAGTTCTTGCCCCTGATGCTGAACCTGGCAAGGAAGCTGATGCTGCAGCATCTTCTGCTTCTTCCAGTTCTTCCTGAAGCTCTTGGCTTACACTAGATTGAAGGGCTGCAGGTGTAAGCCATTCTTTTGGTAGGCAACTCTGGAGAAAGGGGATACAGGAACTGAAATAGGCAAGGCGATTCACCCAACGAGGAATCTCTTTTCCACAGAGAATCTAAATAAAATTCCACAAGTTATCCAGTGTTTCTAATACTTGCAGGTTTTTAGACGAAACATAAATACGAATACAAACACATGCTAGTAATGGCACAGGATAGACACATGTTTCTTCATACTGTCTGTTGGACTGCCAACACCAGCACTAAATTAATGCTGAAATATATAATGTTTCCACACATTAGCAAACAGTCCATCCAGGGATTACTGTAACTGAGGCGTCCAAAACTGTCCTTGCCCCCGCTGCTTTTACCTTAACTATTATGGTCAGTCAGTAAGGAACTATCCATGATGATAAACAGTTCAGTAGCCATCATGTGATGGCTTGTTACTGTGGTTACAAAAGGTCACACTAATAAAACTACAATTATCAGTTTTACTCTATATTTAAAATACAGCTCTTATAACACAGCCTTAGAAGTTATATTCTTCTTAATTATATAAATGAAAATGACTAGATGTAAAGCTAAAGCCTTCAGTTGCATTTGATGAAACATGGTTGACCAACCTCTGAAAACAGTGCTACACCATTCCTGTAACCAGAAGGTTTTAAAGCTTACAGACGTCTTCCTTTGCAGTGGAAATAAAGCGTTATGGTGTAGACCTGCCATCTTAGGCATTTGGGATTTCAGCTAATCTTTTAATGTAAATATATAAATGTAAAACATGGAGTCAAACCTTAGCGTATACAGGTGCTGAACTGCTGTTTTTGTTTAAAGTAATGACAAATGTGTGCCCGTGCTGTATAAATTATACTTGCCTCTGATAAAGCTGAAGAAAAGTGATTGCAGTTTTTGTGCATTAAATGATAGGCATTTCCTTTAAATTCTTTTCCAAGTTCTTCTATAATTTTTTCTATATCCTCTTCCATAAAGTCAGTACTTCCAAGAACAACAGCTTCTCTAAAAATAAAGAGCAAAAATAAAAATCTGACTGGATAGTCTTTCTCACTTTCACTTTTGAGAGCACATGTATGCCTCCAAAGAACTATCCATAGTTCAGACCTCATGTAGCCAGATGTGACATCCTAATCAGAGAAAGGACCAATGTGTGACTGGAAGAAATGAACAGGATCCTGATCAATGTCAATGATGTCATTTTGGGATTATTTTTAAACATCATGTCTCAAGAGCCCCTATTTCTTTCACACTACCCCCTTCCTCATCTTTTGCCCTATTGCTTCCACATTTTTGTTCAAGAGTCTTCTCTGTACATCCAGCTTTGTGCATTTACTTCAAAAGTCAATTCTGATGTACAGTTTTATCACTGTATCTATAGAATTCAATCTTGCATCATCAAACTTCTCAACAATGGTATTCTGTCCATAATAACTACAGCTGAAGTGTTAGATTCCGTGTCTGCCTTTCTCTTACCGCAGAGCTCTACTTATAGAAGGTGTATCCACTAGGGTTTCTGGGATCTGCCTCTCTCCCCTGCACTGCTGCTCATCTGATTCAACAAAATTCCTAGTCTCTTTTCTGAGGTTTGGAGGAGCTGACATAGGGAGGAAAGGGAAGTTCCTTTCCATCAGCCCTGTTGCACACATCTAAATATGGATCCAAACCAAAGCATTTATGTGACCCAATATTACAGATGGCGCCTGATAGTTCTACACAGATATTAAAACTTGCTTCTTCTTTTAAGAGGAGGTAGCTAGCTACTTTTTAGTTTCTTCAAAACATACTCAGAGTTACCAACCAGACTGTAACCAACGGATGTCTGAATCCTTTTGATTTATGTCTTAGGCTACCGAAATAACTCAAAATTGCTTACTTAAATTTAAATGTTTCTCCCAGTTCAGATGCATTTCCTGGAGAAATTTCAAATATTCCTGAAAAAGGGTATGGATGGCCACCGTAAGCAAATTCTGAAAAGCAAATGGCAAGCTATTATTTGCAGGGCCACTAGAAGCAAATTCTGGAAGAAAATGGCAAGTTGTTACCTAGTGGGTGACTTTCTTATCTTGACAATGGTATTGGCATGCTTATAAGTGGTCAGATGGAAATCAAGCACAAAAGTACTGCCATACAGTAGCTTCTATTTAGCCAGAATAAAAACATCCCATGCTTTCATTACATATGCATACTACTAGTTTAATGTATAATTTTAAAAATACTATTAAAATCAGTATTGTATAGACATATTTTATCTAAATGATAAGTGAACATCTACCATGAGCGAACATCATCAATACTTTTTAATCCAGTTTGTTGGAGAAATAAATAAAGAAAAACAGGAAGTGAGATACAATTCTTCCTGCCCGCCAGTACAGAAATATACTCTTAACAACAATATTAATAGTGTGTTACGCACCTCTGCCATATATCTCTATTCCTGAATGAAATACTCCAATTCCAAGAGATGAGGTGTATTCATTCATCCAATACTAAAAAAGAGAAAACAGGGACCTTTATTAATCAACTCTAAGTACATTTACCAAGACAACTTTCTGGTTAGAATCCATGTATCAAGGTAGACACTTAATTTTTGCCTATTCTCCAAGGATGTCTCCTTTCCCTACTTTTATGGGCCATAGCTTTAGAACCTCTAGCAGAGAACATAAAGGAAGAACCCAGAGCTGGAAGGAGTGAAACAAACAACACTTAAAATTAGACTTTATGCAGATGATATTGTCCATATTTGTGTAAATGTAAGCCAAGAAATAAGGAAATTAGGTAATAAGCTAGGAATGAATACAGACTCCAGAAACACAAAATATGTAGGCATAATCACACCAGAACACTTAAATAAACTTACGTAAGTATTTCAACATTCTAGCACTTATCAGAGAAGATTATTAAAAGCGTTGATAAGAATGGAACTTGAATCAATGCTGGAAAACAGCGATTTTTAACGCCAATGGCTTAAAACAGAATACATAAAATAAAACTCTCCATTCTACAATAAATATATGGGGAAATGGTCAAATAAACTTTTCTCCTTTATATCACTCTTAATTCCTATAATTTACCGTCCATTATTATACTGTTCTGACAAAGTCAGTCATTTTCTGGATGGAAATTAACAGGACTTTAGACTTTGTGACTTCTTCTCGAAAGGTTGTCAAATAGGAAGTTGAATACAAATACTCCTAAATTATCCAAGTTTATGGTTACAATAAGATTTTCAAAAGTTGTGGACTACAACCTCAAGAATTCTGGCCACTAGTTTTAAAAGCAATTCAACAACAGATGCAGGCATTCAGAACCAACTGAGATCAATTTCACAGATACTAAAGCCAGACTCTTAAGAGAGCAACAGTCAAAAAATGAATACAGTTAAATAATTAAAAAAAGAAGAAGTTATTTGCATAAAACAGTACCATGTCAACTAGAACTCTGGCCAGAAATGTGGCTAGAGAAGACACAGGCCATCTTCATGCTTCCCATGTAGACAACAAGAGTTTGGTTCTCTGGTATATTCTCTCTGGAGAAGAGTCCAAAAGGCAGTGAACAAGATTCCATCCAGAGTTGGGGTAAGTCAACTTTCGTAGCTGGCCCTTTAAAGCCCAGTCCTGTAGGCAAGGGGGTATTCTTTGAAGGTCAACTGATACTGTAACTTCCTCATTCCACCAATGATATCTTCTGAGTTTTCTGTGATGATGGCACAGAAAACTTGATTTTCTGTCAGTTTTTAGATTAGATTAGGTATGCTTCAGTCTCGAGAGACTATGGTAACGTGCTCTGAATAGAGAACTTGGAACTCTGTCAGCTAAAACAGCCTTTATTCTTACCTTCCCCCAGGATATATGTATATGTCAGAAATTGAGGTCTAACACCAAAAATGCAGCAAGGTCTCAGCCATTTCCTCTCTCCTGTTGCGACCTAAATCTTGTATACTATTCCCCCACCCAGACATCTGCAGATTTTTATGAGGTACATCACTGTTATGACCTCCCACTATCCATAGATATCTGTCATAGGACTGCTGTAAAATGTTAATTACTGTAACTAAGCACCTGTCTGAGACTCTTCACAGGGGCATGTTCAAACACCCCTCACAGAGGGCCATCTTCCTCATAATAGTCACTTAAGCTCAGAGGATGTCCAAGCTGGAGACTCTCTTTGCCAGATCAGAAATGTATTCCACACAGCCTGAGGAAGTGGTGCTACCTCAAGATCCTTCATTTATTTCTAAAGGGAACTCTGCTTTGCACAGGACCCAGAAAGTGGTTTTCCCCTTCTTCTGCCTGGAGAAACACAGCACACACTGTATGACTAAAGAGTGGTCAAAATCTGTGATGCGCTAAATCTTTTACAGACTTGGATGTTTTCTCTTAATTTCCTTCAAACCAGGCAAGATGGGCAGAAGTATTTCTAGGAAAACCCTGGATGGACTGAACTGTGCACTGTTCTGAAATATCACATTTCAGGTTTGGCACAGCCTAACATAATTACGGTGTGTAGCCACTTCTGCAGCCTTTGGGACCAGATGTCATCTCCTTGATATTGACAGAGCAGCCACCTGAAAGTCTCCTTCCACTTTCACTAGGCATTGCACCCTAGAAGAGGTTTCCTCTGTAGGAGAGCAATGCAATGTTTTGTGGAGTTTGAGGATTTTCACTTGTTTTTGCACATTGGAGTTACCTGCATGTTGGAGAGGAGCGGGAAGTCTTGCCTGCCTGTGATATGAGTACTCACTTTAGTAGGTTAAACAGTTTAAAATGTCTTCTTCTAATACAGGAAAAAGGAACACTGATATTTATTGTTATGCAGTAGTTTTCTGTAATAGAACAAGGACATCATCTTCACCTAGTGACTGTTGTTTTTGCTGCTGTGGGGTTGTTAACTGGACTCTGTGGTCTAGTTGGTCTAGTTTACCAGCCAGGCAATGTAGGGGTTTTTTATCTTGGTCTTTGTTTTCCTGCTGTACTCATCTGCTTTTTTAAGATGAAACTGGTTTGGACTGGGTTGTTTTCTTATGCTAGGGGACTCTCAAGGTGAAATCTCATTCATTAGTTGTTCCTGCTTGTCAAAACAAATGGGCAGGACAATCCATTATTCAGGGTTGTCCTGCTACAAAAAAGGAACCTACCACAGTAATGCTTCTATTTCAATGGAAAAATGGATGATGAAAATATGTTTAGGATTTCAGCAGATATTTCCAGAACTCAGTTTTACTATTCCAACCTTCTACTCTGAATGTCATAGGGTTATGAATTGTTCAGACAAAAGCATACTGAAACCTCCTTTAACTTTACTCCTTTCCAATTAACTGATAATGTTTTGCCTTAGCTGTTGAATTATCCCCAGAGCTTTGAAAATTTACTTGTTTAAAATATAACTCCCTGAATCCCCTAGTGGTCACTGCCACCTCTTAATATCTGGATAATTTTTTCTTACTAACATGGCTACACAAAATGCAAATTAGAACAGGCATATAAAATTGAGGAGAGGGACAACCCCATGTGTTTATCAGCAACCAGAAACTAAACGAGGATGTGTAACCTGTATTGTGGACAAGAAGCTCCCGTTAGGACAGAATATGGAGAGACAGGATGGTTTCCTATAGGCAAAGGTGTCAGACGAGGGTGCATTTTATCCCCTTATCTGTTCAATCTGTACACCAAATATATTATACAGAAAGTCAGACTAGACTGAGATGAAGGAGGAGTGAAAATTGGTGAAGAAACATCAATACTTTAATACAGTGGTAACCAACCTTGGGTAGTCCAGGTGTTCTTGGACTGCAATTCCCAGAAGCCTTCACCACCAACTGTGCTGGCTGAGGTTTCTGGGAGTGCAGTCCAAGAACACCTGGGTTACCCAAGGTTGGGTACCAGTGCTTTAAGATATGCAGAAGACACCATCTTAACTGGCAGAAAGAGCAATGACTTGAAACAAGTGATAGAAGAAAGTGCAAAGCAGGGCTATAGCTGGAACATGAAGAAGACAAGAATCATGACTACAGAAGAAATATACAACTTTAATGTTGACAATGAAGAAATTGAAACAGTTAAGAGATTTTGTATACCTTGGTTCAATCATCAATCCAAATGCAGACTGCAGCAAAGGGCAGCAATGAAGGAATTAGAAAAGATCATCAAATGTTAAGGCTGTGTCACTGGAGACCAAGATCATCCACACTCCTGCATTCCCAATCATCATATATGGCTATGAAAGCTGACAGGAAAAAAATGATTTATTTGAAATACAATGCTGGAAGAAGGCTTTATGGATACTCTGGACTGCTAGAAAGATTAACAAGTGGGTCATAGAGCAAATCAAGCTTGAACTATCTCTGGAGGCAAAACTGATGAAACTGATGCTGTCCTACTTTGGGCACGTCATGAAAAGGCAAGATTCTCTGGAAAAGACAAGTGTTGGGAAAGGGTGAAGGCAGCAGGAAAGGGGGAAGACCCAATACGAGATAGATTAACTCCGTAAAGGAAGCCACAGGTTTGAGTTTACAAGAGCTGAGCAGGGATGCTGAGGGCAGGACATGTTGGAGATCACTCATTCATAGGGTCGCCATGAGTCAGAAGTGACTGGGTGACATGTAACAACAACTACAAGGAGCTATGAAGGCAAAGGTGACACCACTGCAGTCTCTGGAGACAGGAAGAATTGGGAACACTTATGCTGCCCCTCACCCCACAACAGACCACAGTGCATTTTTTTGTATCTGTAACAAAGAGGAGTGGGAAAGGTAGGCCCATTTACTTTCAGAAGCCACAAAAGAGAGTAAGTCAGGCAGCCTGCAGCAAGTTCTAACGACCAATACTGCCAAGTACCTACTGTTTATACTTGAAAGAATTATTGAGGCAATTGTAGACTGTAATATCTGTGTGGCTGCTAACAAGAAAACAGACTCTCATCTTGATCCTTAGATGGGAGTATAATTGGCACTGATCAACATCTACCTACCTTTAATATAATATTAAAGACCACATAAACTAAACCAAACTTCTACATTGCATTACATTAATTCACTTCTCTTAAAAATGAACATTAATTCATTTCTCTTAAACCTATTAGTCCACCCGTGCCACCTTCACCTTTGGAGCTAGGTTCTATTTTTAATATTCTTACATTTTATTCCACCTACTTTTTCTCCAAAAACACACTGATTCTTCTCCCGGTGTACACCCCTTCCTGAGAGACTATTATTTTATGAATTATTGCTTTTGTGCAACTAATAATATCACAAACCCAGCAGTAGGCTCTCTGCAGGAGTAAATCATTAAAAAAAACCAGAAATGTATTTATTTTCTAATTTTCATCTACTCATTTCCTCCCACATAAGAATACAGTACCTTGCTAATCTTTCTGTATTAAGTATAAAGTTACAGTAGGAACAAGGCTAAAATTTTATTGTTTTTCAAATGCACAGTTCAACTAAGTGTTCATTCTATTTACAATAAAAATCAAAACAATATAAGCTTTTCTCTAACAGAATACAGAGATTGCAAATATCAGTAGCCTGTTTCCCTGAAAATAAGACAGGATCTTATATTAATTTTTGCCCCAAAAAACGCATTAGGGCTTATTTTCAGGGGATGTTTTATTTTTTTCATGTACAACAATCTACATTTATTCGAATACTGTACAGTCATGTCATCTTCTGGTTGCTGCACAATGCTGCACAATGGTGGAGGGTGGGGTTTCACTTAATTAGGGCTTATTTTTGGGGTAGGGCTTATATTACGAGCATCCTGAAAAATCCTACTAGGGCTTATTTTCAGGAAAACAGGGTAATATTTCAGGATAAAAATGACTCTAAACTTTCATCACTGTCTTTACTAGGACCTATGTTGATAAAGCTTGCACATAATACCTTACTTGCAAATCTGTAAGAATTACGTATGCTGAACCATAAAAGGGAAGTGACAAATGAATATTACCGTGAACTGTATTGAAAAAATCCTTTGAACTGGTGCTTCCCTACAAGCAGTCTTAACTAAATTAATTTTTCCATTAAATAAGATTAATCCTCCCTCCACCTCAGTGTAGTTTTAAATAATTACTTTTTGTACCTTATTCATACTGACAGCACAAACCAAAACACCTTAAAACCTGAAAACAAGTATTTGAGTTACATAAAGTTCACATTATAAAACAGATAGAATAACAAAATTGTACAGCTAAGAAAGACAACTTCATTCAGTGAGCAAAGGTTCAGACTTTTAAAGATCATCACAGAAGCAGCCATATTTAATTTTAATTTACAGCCTGATCCCATTAATCATCAAGATCTACTTCCTATTAAAGCAGGAAATCCATAGTTAAAGCATCCCTAAAAGGTGGCCATCTAACCTCTGCTTACAAACCTTCAATGAAGTAGAGTCCACCACCTTCTGAGATAATACGCTCTGGATGATGGGTACAAATGAGTGCTGGTTGTTCCTTTGCATCTAGTCTAATAAAGGTATGTGTGGTGGTAGTGGGGAGTAGAAAGGAGGCAAGAAAAGAACCAAGCAGCCATGTTCAAATTTTGCCTGTAGGCCACAAAGGGCTGGTGATCCCTAGTGTGATTTACTGAAATTTCCCCATACTACTGGTTGGTTTAAATGATCTCCTCCTTATAGAAGTGCCATGGGTGAAGTGAATTGGCACCACGGGGCTTCTGATTTTTCCGAGTCCCTTGTCTTTAAAAGAAAAGCAAAGAAAACAAGAGTGTTGTTCAGCTGCTTCCCTTCCATCCTAAATTCAAAAGCAAAGCTGGGGGAGACAAGCAGTTTACATGCACATCCAGAGAGGGAACTTCCAAGAAGCCATCCATAGATGCACGCCAGTTTGCTGCTCTCTACTGAGCTGCTAAGGAAGGTGAAACTGGCGCTATGACAGATGCTGGATAAGAAATAGTTTAACTGCCTGTGCTAATGGTGGAGGGGGAGTTGGGGGAGGGTAAGGAAGCAGTGAAGGCACTACTACTACTGCCACTACCTCCTTCCTTTCTTTCATTTTCTCACTTTGGAAATGTAGGTTTTGCCTCAAACAAGGCACAGTGACAGCCACTCCCTCGCTTCTTCACTCACCTTCCTCAGCTGGAAACCAGCTGCCCCAGATACTGCACTTCCCTGGAAGAAGAGAGAAAGAGCAGGCAGGCTAGAAGGAGTTAAAGTAATTTTTCCAGGACCCTCACCATGTTTTTTTTAAAATTTCAAAGTGGAATAGTGCTACATCAGTGTTAAAGATTTTAAAAAAATAAAACAGATCAGACTGCAAGGTTACCCTACAGCTCAAAACCCATGATCCTGACATCCAATACTTAACAATCCCCACAGACACAATTTAATCTGATACAGGTGAGCACACATGCCAAAACAATTCAAAATAAATCCCATTCACAATCAAGTTAAAATAAACAACCCCCTCATAGCTGTTTAACTCACTTTCTGAGCAAAAAAAGGTACACAACTATGTGTACCTTTGTGTACCTACACTATGTTGTGTAGGTCAGAGGTCGTCAACCCCCGGTCCGCAGCCCGGTGCCGGTCCGTGGCTTAAGCCCGACTGGGCCGCCAAGACAGACCTCCCGCCCCCGCCCCCGCATGCACTCACCCCCGCAAAGGCCCTACTCCCTCCCTCCACCGCCGAGAGCAGGAGCAGAAGCAGGGAGACCGCAATGGGGGTGGCCGTCGACTTCGAGGAGTGCCTCAAGGACTCGCTCCACTTTAGGTGCCTTGGGGGGGCGGGGGCGGGCAGGGGCTTCTCCAGGAAGGGTCACTGGGAGACCCGGGGTGGGTGGGGGCGGCCTCCTCCCCTCCCTCGCCCTTTCCGTCGCCGGACTTGCGGGGGGGAGGGAGAAAGGGAAAAGGCTGCCGCCGCCCCCCTGCTCTCTGCCGCCTGAGCCCACTCAGGGCCGTGGCCTGGGCCTCTTCCTGGGCTTGGGAGGGGAAAAGGGAACCCCAGGGAAGCACCGGGAGTGAGGAGGGAGGGAGGAATGGAGAGGGTCGGTCGGTCATTGTGAGCCGCGCGGGTGGGCCTTGCGACTTCGGAGCTGGCGGTCCGGGGAAGGGGAGGGGGCGGCGGCTCTGGTCCCGGCCGGGCAGCCAGTGGTCGTCGGCCCGCCCGTCTGGGCCCGGAGCTCTTGCTGCGGCGGGGCTCCTTGCGGGAGGCGTTTGGCGGCGGCAGCCGTTTCTGCGGCCAAAGGGGGCAGGCTTGGCACCCGGGTCCCCCGAGCTCTTCTGCAGGGCCCGGCCGGGCCGGGCCAGAGGCTTCCCTGAAGGCAGCCATGGAGCAGAGGCCGCCCGCAGGCGGCTGGTCCCCCGACCCCCCGGGGGCTGCTTTTCGCTCTGCTGGCGTTGGGCGAAAGGCTTCTTGGGGCCGGGCCAGGAAGCTTGGTTGGTGGGTCCTCTCTGGTGCGGCCTCGCCCGCCCAGTTGCCGCGCCTCCTTGTGGTGCATGGACTCCCCCGGGGTCCCTTGGGGCAGAGGCAGGGCCACTGCCGGGGCCTTGTGTGACCCCAACCTGGGAAAGCTGAAGGGAAGAGGAAGCGGCGGGGGCGGCGGGTGGCCAAGAGCCGGGAGGCCGAGCATGGCCGGGTGCTCCAGCTGCTGGCCCCCTGGCGGGCTCCAACAAGGCCGGGGTCGGCGCTCCTTGCCGCCCTCAGCAGGCCGATGCCACCGCTGGTGCCTCCAGCTCCGGAATCGGCACCAGCGGCTGCATTTGAATTTCCCGCGGAGGGGTGGGG
Source organism: Intellagama lesueurii (assembly GCA_037013535.1). NCBI lineage: Eukaryota > Metazoa > Chordata > Lepidosauria > Squamata > Agamidae > Intellagama > Intellagama lesueurii. Next base: position 299,600,783 of record JBAJHW010000001.1, on the reverse strand, counting down.
GAATGGAGTTTGCCGGCCCAAGAGTTCTGGAAAAGGCGCAGAAAGCGGCGGCAGCGGCGGCAGTGCGCGCTGGTGGAGCGCCGGAGGTAAGGGGGAGAAAGAAGGGGAAAGCATCGAGTGAGGGAGAGGCTTGGGGGAGGCTGTAGGGAGGGCAGGTGGGGTTGGGACGCCAGCTTTTTCCTGCTGGAGGAAGGAGAAAGGTGGGACGGGAGGCGGCGGCGGCGACCCAGTGCCTCTGGGTGGTACTCAGGAACGCTGCCGGAGCGTCTTTTGCAAGCCGGAGCTTGGGGTGCGATGGTGTGTATGTGTGTGTGTATGTAGGGGGGGGTGTCTTCCTTTTTCTCCTGCCTTCTTTGCCACTAAACAGAGGAAGAAAGGGGGAGCATCCCTTAGGCTTCTGGCCTCCCGGCAGCAGCGTTCCCCTAACGTTGATTCCGCCATTTGAATTTCCCCGCGGAGGGCGGTGAGGAGCCCGTTGGGAGGCGAGCGGCCGGAGGGAGCACCCCGGCCATGCTCAGGCTGCCGCAGCCGCCGGCACGCACTCCCTCACCCCTTCAAGCATGTGCCTGCGCGCAGGGGTGGGGTGGGCGCGCGGGTGGGCATGCGCGCATGCGCGAAGCGGTGGGGGGACACGCACACGCCTATGCCGCGCACACCCCCCAACCACTTTGCGCGTGCGTCGGAGAGCGCGAGGGGCCGCCCCACCTCTCTCAGAGGCCCCACCGGTCCGCACTATGAAAAAGGTTGGGGAACGCTGGTGTAGGTGGATACTTTTAAAATGATTTCAAGCATGCTAAACTTGACACAAAACCAAGATTATTGCAATGTGTAATCAAGCCCTAAGGTAAAGCCAGTATACATTAGTCAAAGTTTAGGGACACATCTGTTGCTCATTTAAACTGTGACTTTTTACACATTCCTTTATGTAAAAGATTTCAGGTTCTCAACTCACTGTCACTCTTTTTCCCCTAATTTTGTCAGCAAGGCACCTGAATTTTTTTGTTCCCCTTCAGTGGTTTTTTTTTGTTCCCCTTTTTTTGTTCCCCATCAGTGCCCACTGATAATTTACACTGCAAAGCAAAATACATTCAAAATAATTAATTTCCCAAAACACATCCGTTTAGAAATAGAATGGTATAATGGTTTCTACAGATTATAGTTGATAAAGAGGGGACCATTGCCACCATTGAATAAACACAAGTCAGTTTGCAAACATTTACTTAAATGCTTTATTCAAAATCGTCCCCACCTTTACCCAAAAGTATACTGGTACACTGCAGCCTGTGTTTCTATGAAGCAATCCTTCTATTTGTGTCCCTTGACTGCCAAAAGGTTCCATGAAAATGCAATGCAAGCTATCTTTTAATCACATCAGATTAGAGTTGTACCTCCGGATAAACCAAGACAACCATGAGTTGCAAGACTTAAGAAAAGAAAGAAAGCTTCAGTGAACATTACACAAAAAAACAATTCTGTGCATGTCTGCTTCAAAGTCCTATTAATACCCTGATTAGTCTATTTACTATTACAACCTCAGTATCACTTGTTCCGTTTATCAAACCAGCAGACAAAGAAAGCAAGCCCATATTTTTCCAGCTCTCATTCTTTTTTCCTCAGATTAGGTGATATAAGTCACGTAAACACGGCTGTTCTCTTAATGATACACAGTCTGTTCAAGAATCTAATGCGCAAGTCTACTAAACAGAATGGACCTCAGCAAAGCATGAGTCACATCACTACAATATTTGGGTCACAATTACTCTGAAGAATATAAGGTTAATAACACTGAAAGGCACTACCTCCCACAGGAAGATGACTATGTCATCCACCCATTTCTCAAGCCTGTTTCAACAAGCAGGTATCCAGGTTTTGTTGCAGAGAAGAAAGCAAAGCCACATGGGGACATTCAACAGGTGAGAAGAGCTATAGCTACTTTATTTCCTACTTGGCAGCATCTTAAAAAGTATAGCAAGAGAGCCTCTCCTGGTAGCAACCTGACAATCTTAAATAGCAGGTTTAGGATTGCAGAGAAAAGGTTTATTTGTTAATTATACTTTACCCTCCATCCATTTAGATTTGGGTGGAATGTGTGGGTCAATTCCTTTCATGCTGTCCTCAAAACAATCCTGTGTAATATCTTACATGGAGAGATATCAAAAACTCACAAGTTCATATAGGGAACTTCATAACTTAGTCGGCATTTGAAGCTGGGTCTTGCTGGGTCCTGCCACTCGGAGTTTCGGAAATAGGACACCGGCCGAAGTGTTAAAGATGCTGCAATATATTTTGTTTTTCTGAAAAACATGGATATGGCTATCTGGAAGTTGAGTCATGGCAACTGGACTTCTTTCTTATTAGGTTGAAAGGAGGGGCAATAGCTCAGGACCACAATCAGCAGTGTTCCTTCATTTGAAGGACAAAGGACACTCATTTGATGACCAAGATGTACTCATTTTGAACTGAGATCAGGGAGGCTATACATGTGCATATAGAAAATCCCTCACCCAACAGGGGTGGAGGCCTTAGATACAATCTGTCTCCTATCTACATGCTGCCCTTTCATCCCTCCCCAAAAAGATCAGGAGTCAGACCACACCCACCAGAAAGACCACTGTTAAAGACTCATGACAATGGGTGGAGAAGGACTGAAAAAGTGGGATTTTCACTCTCTCCCCCCCCTCCTTTATCCATCTAATGAGCCTATTCAGACCAGGGGGAAGTGAAACCAAAGTGGAGGATATTTCAGGGGTCTCCTACCAACTCTCCTCAGACTGAAGAAGCTATGTGGGTGAGTAGCGAAATGTTTCAACCTAATAAGAAAGAAGTGCAGTTGCCATGACTCAACTTCCAGATAACCTCACCTGGATAACTGAGAATCTTCACAGATGGATATGGCTACTTCTCTGAAAACAGGTCTTGGTGTCATCCAGTGAACTTCACAGCTACATTTGGTTTTAAGCTTTGGTCTTTGCATTTCTAGTTTTACACTCTAACCACTACACAATGATAGATCTCTCCTTAAGTGCTAGGGAGCAATTGTGCAATTCTGAAGGAAAAACAGGCAAGTTAGATAAGAGTGGTGTGGTATGTGTGGGCTCAAGAGAGTGGAAAATTGCACAACTTTCACCTGCAGTACCATGATAAAAAATATCTTACAAGTTTTTCCAACACATAAACCGGTATTGTGATTTGGGGCCTAAATTTTAGCATTGCAACCACACGCCTATACAAGTACTGACCAGAAAAGTAAAGTTTATGCCTTATCCTTTAATCCTTCCCTCATCTCCCCCAGGTACTTTGGCAAAAAGAGTATGAGGATCTAGTGATCAAGGCTGTCACTGAGGCCAGAAACAGACATTGGAGATACCCCATAATAACAGCTGAAAGCACATTAATACTGCAGAGAGGTCCATGCTGATGAACTCAAATTTCAAAGGAATTTTGTGATTAATCCTAAAGACCAATCACCAAACACAGAAAGCTAATCTGCAGAATCTGGGAGAGAGAAGCCTGCCCTGCCACACTCAGGCACCCACCAACGAAGTTAAGAACTTCGCTCTTCCAGTCATGGGCTATCTCTAACGTCTGATTCTGGCCAGGGTGTGAGCAACCTGAGGGGACTGGCATCCAAGGGCAGCTCTCACTGATCCTTATTAAAGCTCCATCCTCCTTTCTATGCGACTGCGGGATTACCGAAATTGATCTTGTAAAATATGCCCACTGGTTGGATATTTACACAGATTTTAACAGTTAAACCGTGTTGCCCAAACTTTCGAGCTCTTGCTTCCCAATTGCCAAGCACCTTTTCGCCGGCTGGTTGTTTAAAACACAGAGGTTGACGGTGATGGGGATTCCTCGGAGGAACTCCTGAGGGGGACAAAACGAGCATCGTGTCGTTACATACAGCTCTGTAGGGACGAGCACTGGCGGACATGAACGCTGAGGAGCTTACCCGGAGACATTCCTGGGGGTTTCGGTGGGAAAGAAGGGGAAGGGAAGGCAGGCGGAGGAGTAGCTTTTATCCGCGAAAAGTGGGCCTGGGCAAAAGGTGAAGCGGCCGGGTTTCAAGGCCGGTCCTGGGGGGGAGGAAGCGCTGCGCTAGCCGGCGGGCCCCCCTCGCTCGCTCGCTCGCTCACTCACCATGTCGTAGACGTTGAGAACCACCAGTTGGTTCGCCATCCTCTGCCGGCGCTCGGCCGCCTCGGCGTGGGGGACCCTCTCAGGCCGCGGGCGGCGGCGGCGGCGGCCTCCGGGTGCTCACGGGCGGGACCCCGGGAGGACGCCGCCTCCTCGTCCTGCCTGTTGCTGAGGGGCGGGAGGGGGCTGCTGCCGGCAGCATGGAGCCACCTCCGTTGCTGGGAAGGGGGACTTGGGCCTGCGCCCCTGAGGAACGCGCTCGCCCCACTCACGGCAGGGAAACAGAAGCGAGGCACCGCCGGCACCTGGGTGGGGCCAGGCGCCGCCCGCTCGCCCGCCCGCCGGCGGCTTCCCTCCCTCCGTCCCTCCCTCCCTCCCTCTTCAGCCCTGGGCCGTCGCCCTCCTCTTCCTCCCAGGCCGTGGAGACCGGGGAGTCTCTCCGCCGAGGGGCCGCCAGTCCCGGCGCCGGTCGTTTCCGTGACCAGACTGGAGAAAGAACCCTTCGAGGCCGCTCGCATCACCGTCCGCGGCGAGAGGATGAGCACAGAGACTACAAGCCCCAGCATGCAGCTCGGGGAGGATTCATTTCCCAGCAGACCGCGCTCATGAACAAGACGCCCGAAGCATATTGAGGAAATACAGTAGTTTGTAAAATGCTTTCAGAAAACATTTATGCATTTTATAGGTGAAAATTGCAGAGGGTTAGGGTAGTTCAAACGACAATCAGTGAGTCAGCAATGATAAGTGATGGTTCCAAGCTTCCGAGCTGATCCTGATAGGATGAGCCTTCCCTTTCCAGGGTTTTCTAGGTAGAGAATACCCAGGAATGGCTAATCATTCCCATCCTCCGATCCCCTGATGCGCTCTGGGGCTGACCAGTCTGCCCAAGGCTACGCAGGCTGGCTCTTTTCTCAAGAGGCACAGTGAAGAATTGAACTGCCTATCTCCGGCTCTGCAGCCAGATGCCTAACTCGTTGAATGAGGCAGAAGTTCAGAAATCCAAACAACAAAAAATGAAAAAGAAAATAAATTAATCTTTTTTTAGCAGCAGTTAAGTAAAAATATATGTGCAATCAAGTCGTTGGAAAACATTCTAATCTCATGTCTTCACCAGCTCTTAGATACTGCTCGGCTTGTCCTTGATAGATCAAACAGCCTGAGGAATACTACTTCCACTGCCAGCTCCCAGTCTAAAATGCAGTGCATCTGGAAAGCAAACAGGTGGGCACTCTTCCTGTTGCTTCTGCTGGGAAGGCAATATGAGATGGTGGAGCAAGGGGACACCACTGTTGCCAGAAGTCTTGTGGTTATAGGAAAGTCTATTGTTGTTGCTCCTCCTGCAGATGTTATCACAGCTATAGCATATGTCTTGTGTGCTATAGCCACACAGCTATGTATTGTTGTGAGAGATCTGTAAGGAGATAGGTGACTTGCCCTGCCAATGGATTTATTTGTTATTGCAAAAGTCCCCCTCTATTACTAGTATGCTGCCATCACAGAGTAGTCCTCACCTGATGAATTCAGTTCAGGTGTAGGATTTTTTAAAGAGTATACTGTACTTTGTATTTACTTGCCCCAAACCCGGACACAGGCCTTAACAAATCTTGTGAAAAAACTAAGAACGTAAGGGGTAGCTTAGTGATCATGTAGTTCTAGTAGTGCCTGGCCCCTCCCCTCTCAGCCTTAACAGGGATGCTTTAAACAAGGTTCTTCACTGAAGCCTTTGAGGGCATCCTCTCCTAATATTTTTATGGTCTTGTTACACTGGTGTTGCCCATCTAAGCACAGTTTGGTGTGTTTGATTTATGAGCTGAGGTTTGGTTTAATTTTTTTATTTATTTGATTATTAATTTGTTTGTGAATAGCAATTTTTTGTTGTATTATTTTATGTCTTTACTTTGGATGCCTAGCACTAATTGGGCAATATACAAGTTTAAATAACTAACTAACGTAGTTCTAGTTATGGGAAAGGTTTAGCAAGAAACTCCTTTTTAAATCAATCCACACATTTAAAAAGTTATTTCAAGAAAAGGAGCTTAAAGGGAAGGACAATGCAAGACAATAATCAAAGACACAAAGTTACAAATAAAAAATTAGTAAAGTCAGTTTATCATAGATAGTTAAATGTTACCTATAAGAGTGGAATATTGGGTTAAATGTGCAGTTTCTTGAAGAAAATGTGGTCAGAAAGAGAGTATCTTGGCTTCCCAGTTAGATGTTGCTAGAAGGATGCAGACTGAGATGCAATTACACAGGGAGGAACATCCATTTTGCTTCCAAATTTTTAAAACCAGGTCTCTGCTAGCTTCCACTGGTGAAATTGCTGTAGTTGTCAACACCAGTATGATTACTTAACACATTACAAGAGTCCACACCGCACTTCCCAAATTGGTTCAGTTTCCACCAGGAACACAGTCCCACCCTCTTCCCCACTCCTTCCCTTCCTCCTCTCTCTTTTTTTTATTGTTATTTTTCAAAAGTGACATTGTGCTTATATGATACAGTGCTGAATTTGACAAACATAATTTAAAAAAACAAAAAAAAAACATTGTTTGGAGGTGGGAAAACAGGCACTGAGTTGAGAGGATTTATCTTGTTGTAGTATCATGCCCCACTGTCAGCTTCACAATAGACACCCTGTAACCTTCTCTTTGCATTGAAATATGTGATCTTAAATACCAAAAAAGAGAGAAAAGGAATGCCAGCTCCATTGGAACAAAATAAAACCACCCCCTGCTGGTTAAACAAAAAGAGATAATTTCCCATGGAAAAAGACTGGCTCTACATGCTTAGCTATATGCCATGTAGTCACTGGTAAATACTCCAATTCTAACCATGTGCAAACCACGGGGTAAATTGCAATGTAATCACAGCTTGAGAGGAAAATTACCTATTTATTAGAACCTGGTATCAGCTGAAGCCACCTTCTTCATAGGACTGGCTTCTATTTCAGTATCAGCTAATCAGAACATTTTGCTGAAGATAGGGCTAACTTTATGCACTTAGAGATCAAAATTGCCGGCTAGCTCAAGCATGAGGAAACATTTTGAAAAATAAATTAATCAAAGGACTTTACTATTCTGACTTCCTAGCAGGATTCTGAATGCTGTAGAGGGCATTGTTGACTTTCTTCAGAAAACAGGGTTATCAGCACTTCTATCTGCTGTATCTCCTTCAGGCTAATTTTAATATGCAACCATATTATTTCAGTTTTTTATTTTTACTTCCCTCCACCTAAAAGATTTCAGTTTGTTGTTCAACTGAGTTGTACAGTTCATATGTCTCATTAAAGGTGGAAAAAGTTCTGAAATGATTTATCTTTGTCTCATTTTTTTACATCACAGACATGCAACATTTTAACAGGGGTGTGTAAACTTTTTATATCCATTGTAGCCTACAAAGGAAGAGAATAGTAAAAACATAGTAACATTAAGTACTCTTTAACAGTACTTCAAAGCATATTAAAAACACTAAAGATATTAAAAGTAAAAATATATTAAAGTAAAACACATTGCTTAGCCTCTAAGTGTATTAGACACACAAACAGAGAAATATTTACTCAGCCAGCCATACCAATTTGATTTTCTTCTGCCTCTGTGTCCAGCTGCTCTGCTACATAATATCAATATTGTTGATACTCAGTGTATATAACACAACACAAAGCTGTCTTATTATGAATGAATATCTTGATGTGTGTGTCTCCTATATCTCCATATTTATACTGGTTCAGATCTCCTCGATCTGTAAACAATCTGTTTTGCAGAACTTGGCAAGTACAAGAGTCTGTTGTTCCAAGAAAAGGTTCCCCAATCTGAATTCTCATTATTTTTACATCCCTTTGTGACTCTAGGGGCCTGCAAACCTATATTTGGCGTACTGCCACTGGTGATAAGTAGAATTGTGACTAACTTTCTGCCGATTTCATAACCCCCCCCCCCCCCCCCCCCAGCGTGTACTTCTAAACTTTACACTAGCAAAGACTCCAGGGTTCTAATTCATTGCTAAAATGTTTTGATCACCAGTAAGGTGTACTATTCCATTGACAAACACCATATAATTCATATTTTAAACATTTGAACAACTCCATCTCATTACATCATTCCAAGCAGCATTTTAAAACAACATTCTTTTTTTCTTTCTTTCTTCCCTATGTTTACAAATCATTCATTCACAACCTTGCTTTTTATGCTAATCTTATCTCTAGGTTTCAGAACACTCAGTCATTTGCCAAGAAATGTTTATGCTTCATTGACCTTGCCCTGCTGGAGCTGGCTCATTGTTCTGCAGTGACTTATGCAACAACTTTTTAAAGCTGCAAATCTTAAAATTACATTCTCTTTAGGGCAAATATTTCTGCACTCTCTCAACTTTTCTAGCACTCTTAAACATACTACCCTGTTTCCCCGAAAATAAGACCTAACCTGAAAATAAGCCCTAGTAGGATTTTTTTGTGTCACCGAAGCTACCAATTTGACCAAACTCCAGGAGGCAGTGGAAGACAGGAGGGCCTGGCGTGCTCTGGTCCATGGGGTCACGAAGAGTCGGACACGACTTAACGACTAAACAACAACAAGGATTTTTAGGATGCTCGTAATATAAGCCCTACCCCCAAAATAAGCCCTAGTTAAGTGAAACCCCGCCTTCCACCATTGTGCAGGATTGTGCAGCAACCAGAAGACGACATGACTGTATTTGAATAAATGTAGATTGTTGTACATGAAAAAATAAAACATCCCTTGAAAATAAGCCCTAATGCGTTTTTTGGAGCAAAAACTAATGTAAGACCCTGTCTTATTTTCGGGGGAAACAGGGTAGGTTTCAGACCTTGACATGTTGGAACAAGTCTTCAAAGGGGAAATCACCTCCAAGTCTGGGACAATCTGAACTTTTGACCCTGTCAGTCTGGATCCAATTAGCTGACTTTCAAAAGGAGAACATTTTAACTCCTTCCTTGCCAAACAGGCATTCCAAAGGAATTCTCTGGTTGTAAAAACATTTTAAAAGATATTTTAAAAAAGAACAGAAAACAAATATTCAGAAGCTCTCTTGCTGAAGCTGTGAATTAATTATTATTATTATTTTGCTTTGTGGCTGGAAATGGTCTTATTCAATTTTTTTGATGCTATTTTATTTTTATTAAAAATATTTATATGTCACCTTTCTCCTGAAGGTTCCAAGGTGGCTTATAGTATTTAAAAGAAACAGTTAAAGGCCAAATAATAAATGGTCACAATATTTAAAAAAGCATTAAACAAATATATTAAAACTTATAATAACAATATTAAAAACTCAAGTAAAACACAGAAAGTATGCTCCCTTAAAAATTCCCGTTGGTCTAACAGCCATTTAAAGAAAAGCCTGCCTAAAAACAAAGGTCTTTGTGGGAAGGAGTACCAGAGTCTGGGAGTAGCAACAGAGAAGGCCATCTCCTGTGTCCGCACCAAAAGTGCCTGTGAGGGTGGTGGGACTGAGAGAAAGGCCTCCTCTGATGTTCTTAATACCCAAGTAGGCTCATAATGGGAGATGTGATACTTGAAATAGCTTGGACCTACAGTATATCAGTGACAGATTTTACCTTCTTGGGCTCCATGATCACCGCAGATGGGGACAGCAGCCACGAAATTAAAAGACGCCTGCTTCTTGGGAGGAAAGCGATGAGAAACCTAGACAGCATCTTAAAAAGCAGAGACATCACCTTGCCGACAAAGGTCCGCATAGTCAGAGCTATGGTTTTTCCAGTAGCGATTTATGGAAGTGAGAGCTGGACCATAAAGAAGGCTGACCGCCAAAGAATTGATGCTTTTGAATTGTGGTGCTGGAGGAGGCTCTTGAGAGTCCCCTGGACTGCAAGGAGAACAAACCTATCCATTTTGAAGGAAATCAACCCTGAGTGCTCACTGGAAGGACAGATCCTGAATGAATTTAACCAATCTCCGGGAGGCAGTGGAAGACAGGAGGGCCTGGCATGCTCTGGTCCATGAAGAGTCAGACACAACTTAACAACTAAACAACAACACAGTATATCACAGAAGTGAGTACACCCCCTCACATTTCATAAATATCTTAGTATATCTTTTCATGTGACAACACTGAAGAAATTATACTTGGCTACAATGTAAAGCAGTGAGTATACAGCTTGTATAACAGTTTAAATGTGCTGTCCCCTCAAAATAATGCAACACACAGCCATTAATGTCTAAACTGCTGGCAACAAAAGTGAGTACACCCCTAAGTGACAATGTCCAAATTGGGCACAAAGTGTCAATATTTTGTGTGGCTACCATTATTTTCCAGCACTGTCTTAACCCTCTTGGGCATAGAGTTCACCAGAGCTTTACAGGTTGCCACTGGAGTCCTCTTCCACTCCTCTATGATGACATCACAGAGCTGGTGGATGTTAGAGACTTTGCGCACCTCCACCTACCGTTTCAGGATGCTCCACAGATGCTCAATAGGGTTTAGGTCTGGAGACATGCTTGGCCAGTCCATCACCTTTACCCTCAGCTTCTTTAGCAAGGCAGTGGTCATTTTGGAGGTGTGTTTGGGGTCGTTATCATGTTGAAATACTGCCCTGCGGCCCAGTCTCCGAAGGGAGGGGATCATGCTCTGCTTCAGTATGTCACAGTACATCTTGGCATTCCCTCAATGAGCTGTAGCTTCCCAGTGCAGGCAGCACTCATGCAGCCCCAGACCATGACACTACCACCACCATGCTTGACTGTAGGCACGACACACTTGTCTTTGTACTCCTCACCTGATTGCCGCCACACACGCTTGACACCATCTGAACCAAATAAGTTTATCTTGGTCTCACTGGACCACAGGGCATGGTTCCAGAAATCCATGTCCTTAGTCTGCTTGTCTGCAGCAAACCGTATGCGGGCTTTCTTGTGCATCATCTTTAGAAGAGGCTTCCTTTTGGGACGACAGCCCTGGAGACCAGTTTGATGCAGTGTGTGGCATATGGTCTGAGCACTGACAGACTGACTCCTCTACCCCTTCAACCTCTGCAGCAATGCTGGCAGCACTCATACGTCTATTTCCCAAAGCCAACCTCTGGATATGACGCTGAGCACAGGCACTCAACTTCTTTGGTCGACCATGGCGAGGCCTGTTCTGAGTGGAACCTGTCCTGTTAAACCACTGTATGGTCTTGGCCACCGTGCTGCAGCTCAGTTTCAGGGTTTTGGCAATCTTCTTATAGCCTCGGCCATCTTTATGTAGAGCATCAATTCATTTTTTCAGATTCTCAGATAGTTCATTACCATGAGGAGCCATTTGGAACTTCCAGTGACCAGTCTGAGAGAGTGAGAGCGTTAACACCTGCTCCCCCTTCACACCTGAGACTTGTGACACTAACAGGTCTCAGTGTTGTCACATGAAAAGATATACTAAAATATTTATGAAATGTGAGAGGGTGTACTCACTTCTGTGATATACTGATTTAAAGATTTGGGTATCATTTATGGCTTTATAGGTTAAAACCAGCACTTTGAATTGTGCCAGGAAACAGATCGGCAACCAGTGGAGCTGCTGTAATGGGAGTTATATATTTCCTGTAACCAGCCCCAGTTAACAATCTAGCTGCAGCATTTTTGACCCACTGAAGTTTCCAAAGGCAGCCCCATGTAAAACACGTTACAGTAATCCAGCTGAAATTTAAGTAAGGCATGTGTCACCATGGCCAGATCGGGTCTCTCAAGGAACAGGCACAGCTGATACACTAGTTTTAACTGTGCAAAGGCACTGCTTCCACCACCGAAACCTGAGCATCCAGGCTCAGAGAGGAATCCAGGAGCAAGCCCAAGCTGCAGGCCTGTGTTTCCTTTCAGCAGACCAGGAACACCTCTGTTTTGTCTGAATTAAGTTTCAGTTTATTCACCCTTATCCAGTCAATAAATGACACCAGACACTGATCTAGAACTGAAACAACTTCCTTGGATTTAGATGGAAAGATTTGGGTATCATCCACATACTGGTGGCACCAAACCCCAAAAAGCCAGACAATCTTTCCCAGTGGTTTCATTTAGATGCTAAATAACATGTTATCAGAGCTTTGGTGCCTATATCTTGTCATAGTGTCCATTCCACCCATTTTCTCACTATACAATTGCTTGGTAATTAAAATAAATTACAAATATGTTATGTGCCATCGTCACTTCTGACGTGTGGCAACTATATGAGTTTATAACCTCCCAAATGTCCTGTCATTAACAGCTCCAGTCACATCTTGCAAACCAACCTCATCTCATGTTAGGTTGTTCCCACTTCCTACTGCCTCCCCCTTCCTAGCAATATTATCTTTTCCTGTAACTTCTGCTCAGGTCTTGCAAATTAAGAGCTGTGGCTTCCTTTATTGAAACAATCTGCCTCATATTAAATTTTCCCACTGCCCATCTCCCATCCCCACCCCCACTTTTCCCAGCAATATTGTCTTTTCTAGACAGTTCTGTATACTCATCATATGTTCAAGGTAGGATAGCTTAAATCCACTCATTTTTGTTCTAGTGAGAGTTCAGGCTTCACTTGACTTTTCTGCCTTTTTAGCTGTTTGTGGTATCTGTAAGACTCTCCTTCAATGCCATGTTTCAAATTAGTTGATTGTTGTCCATTCTTCACTGACATTCTTTCACATAGTATGAATGATATTGATAGTAATCAATTTATTTAGTAATAATCTTTGTTAACTCCTGGCTCTCTTTTTTATTCCAAAAGGTGAGGGGACATCTTTTGGAAACCATGCACACAACATTTGTAGAGCTTTTGGTCTGATATAGCGTTTCTTCCTCAGGTTGCCTACCTCAAGGAAAGGGTTTGGAAATTGGAACATAGCTTTCTAGTCTGCCTTTTGCAGAGCAGGCATGGCACCAATAGTTTACCTCAGAGGTTAAAAGGTGTGTATGTTTCTCCATTATATGTCTTGCACTTATTAACACAATTTCTTCACCATTTCATTAAGTCCAAACTTAATGGACCCAAACTCCCAGAAGCCTTCACCACTAGCTGTGCTGGCCATGTTTTCTGGGAGTTGTAGTCCAAGGACATCTGGGAATCCAAGGTTAGGAACCACTGCTGGAGACCATATTGACTGCTACCATTGGTGTTGTCAACATTCAGGCTGCCCACTATCCAGGAAGTATGGAGGCATCTGCCCATAATTCATATAGTGTCTCAGGAGTTCCGTCACTTTATGAATGGGGCAATTTAGCCCATTCAGGAAGTGTGAGTAGTTGCCTCCTATACTTCCTGGGCTGTGGTAAAGAAAATTGTTGGAAAAACAGATGATCTCATGCTGCTCTGTGGGATGGGAACCTTCTTTACTTGACACAAATAGAATGAAGATAAGTTGGTGTTTGGGTTTAATGATAAGTGAATCAAACTGCCTCCCCCTTCCTACAGGAGAATCAAACACCCTAGTAAGTAATGCAATAAGTTATTTATGAAAGTAATGAAATGAGCTCTGGTATTTACATCCCTATCCCTCTGCTGAGTTTAGTGGAACGTTAGTGTCATTTCTTTTTCTGCTCTGTACTTCTAGACTGAACTTGCAAGGCAGAACTAATTGTAAATATGACTGGCGAATTGCTTCAAGATAAAAAATAAACCACTGGACATTATCTGTTGCTTATTGAGTTGTATGGCTCATGAGGACCATGGTAATTTCTTAACTTCAGGTAATTCACCTACAATAGGTACATCATTTGTGTAGCTACACAAAAGGTCTTAATCATCCTCATCATTTTAGAACTGCAGACCTAGAAGGGACTCTATGGATCATCGAGTCTAGCCCTTGTTAAGGAGGTATAGTGGGGAAATGAACTCCAGACCTCTGGCTCCACAGCCAGATAACTAAACCACTGGGCAATGTATATTAGCAATACAACTTTTAGTGCATCTTCCTTTTCTAAATTCAGCTTGAACATCTGATATTTCCTGCTCCACAGTCAGTAGAAATCTTTCTTGTAGATTTTGCTTGCATGGGAGATTAATGTAATGGTCCAGTAGTTGCTGCGATCTTTGACATGTCTTTAAAAAAAAAGAATTTGAAACACCACCCATTGAAGTGAATGGGAGGGTAAATTTTCATAGTGAGTTGGGTGTCTGTAAAGCTCTGTTACTAGTGGGAGCAGAATTGTGAGTTCCAGGGTGATAGAGTTGGGCATAAGTGTGCTCCTCTTCCACTGCTGCTTCTATCCATACCTGTACTACATTTCAGCCATTCTGCCAGCTGAGTTTTTGGCCCTATTGGCTAAGTTCCACCCATAAATGTGTCACACCAGCAATTTATCTCTACTATGACTGGTATAGCGGGGCTTCTACCAGCTCCTAAACCCCCTTAACTGGCAGATGTTGAATACAGTGTTGCATGATTAAGTTTTTGCTTTCTCAGATACATTAAAAATTCATCTAAAAAAGAAAGAATATTTCATATATTTAAATTTTATTTTTTTAAATGCTGAAAGCAAACATTGTGCGAAACAGTTTTTAATTATGCAAGCTTTTGAAGAGTTTGTGGGAAAATACCTTCAAAACTGGTAAATTACAGTGAATTTAAAATATATCACACATGGTTTGAGAGTATAATATACAACAGTTTGAATTAAAGCATGGCATGAAATGCTAAAAATGCATGACTACGAGAAATTTCTACGTTGAAAATTGGCAACTCAGTCCTATCTAGAGTTAAATGTACTATTCATTTAACTCTATTCATTACCCTCTTCATTAGCCTATTCATTTCAGTGGAGTTAGTATAACATTAACTTTTCAGTGGATTGGTCTGTATATAAGTGCCGAATCTACCCAAGCATCATGCCTTATTAAATGCTGAAGTTGTACCTCTACTTGTCCATATACCAGTACAGTCTAAGAAATTCAGACTTGGGAGACTGGACAGCTGATATAGTAGGAAGTTAGAAAAAAATAAACTATTGCAAACCTCTCCCCAACATATAGTTCAAAATTTAAAACAACAACCAGGGAAGCTTGAAAATGAACTGCACAATATCTCCTAGAAAAATGTTAAAAAATTGAGTTCTGATGTTTGAATAAAAAGGGCAGGAAACTACTTGTCTTACAGTTAAATTTTGGAATTCACTGTAGAATACCGCAATAATTCATATTACATTACAAGTTAAGTTACTCTTTCTTAAGGCCATCTGTTGACTGTATTACACTAGCCCGTGGGCCAAGTGTCAGTAGGGGATCAACAAAATTGAGTGTCCGAAATGTCTTCACGTATCTGAAGTAGCTGAAGACTAGGACTCCCAAAAAGAGAGTCACTAGCATGGTAGACCAACCAGCCACCACCAACCAGTTTGGTCTGAAAGATAACCAAAACATAATTTAGGTATTTAAAGGCTCTTATTCAGTTGATTCATCGAAACAAAACAAACATATACAGGAAAGGTTTTAGAAAGGACATGGCATTTTTAAATACATATGCAACTATCTACATATTCCTAGCACATAGCAGAAACTAACATTAAGATCCATGCATAGTCAAGATGAGTCTGTCACAACAGAAAGCATCTTTTTTGCCTCATCGGACAGTAACTCACAGCTGTGTGTTTTCCAAAGATATGCATGTTTTTACACCATTTTTAAAGGGCCTTTGGCAATTACCTTTCAATGATACCATATGTACGGACGCCAAATAACGCAAAGAAGTTACAAAAGCTGTAACAAAGAAGAGACATACATCATTATTTTGGTATTCCATGTCCACCTGTCAAATTAAAATAATGATGATGAAAATAAACTCCAGACCAGCCTGACCCAATGTAGTGCCTTAGGGTGTTTCAGACTTCACTTTCCCTCAGCCCCAGCTAGTATGGGCAATGATGGGGAATACTGAGAATTTCAAGCCAAACTGGAAGGAGGCATCAGAGTAGGGAGACTTCTCTGAGTTATACATACATCACAATTTAAATATACCTAAGCAGTTATTCAAATTTTGATCACTAAACAGCATGATTTGGGGTCTTAAAATTAAGCTGTTATGTGATTGAATGTACATGTGTATTTGTATAAACACACACAAACACAGAGACACAATCAGAATTTTTAAAAATTATTTGGAAGTATAAACATGCCACTACCAGTCCTTTAAAATAGCACCAGCACATTATTACAGATTAGGGATGTTTGAGAAATTCAGTGTTTGCTAATTCTAATAGAAAATGACATAATAATGCACATCCTGAATGTTACTAGTGATTGGCTAAAAAAAGGAGCAAAATATGTTGAACTGTGCATTTTGAAGAAGAAAAACTATAGAGATGTGTATTTAAATGCATTTTGGTGCAGACTTAAATTTATTTTGTGGATTAATACAGAAAGGAGAATACAGTGGAGTTATGCTTAGACACATGTTAATGTGACACAGATGGAGAAATAGACTGGTATGTTAATCCATATTTAGCTGTCATTCCAGTGCTGCTACTAAAGCTGTGGAAGCACTGAAAACAAGTCATCTGGTAGGGCAGTTGCATGGATAAACTACTAGTTTTTAACTATCCTGTCAAATTATGTAAATGAGGCAGGGCAAATACACAGTAAAAGCCTCATCTGAACTCTGGAAGCATGCTTAGTTGTGGGATCACCCCATGTAAAGTGCATTAGAGTAGTATAGACTTAAAGTTAGACGATCATGAATCATGTTTACAAAGTTCAAGTCAGAAAAAAATGGTTAAAGTTAACCTGAAGTTTGGGTCAACTATCTTCAACCTGAACATATAAATTCCAGTATTATACTGAGGCCAGGTGATAGAGTTGATGCCAGAATGGTTTAAGATCTCATATGGATTATCTAAGTCACTTAGATCTTCCGTGATTGTTGCAAAACAGGATGCATAATTCTGGGGAGGGAAAAAGGAAAGGAGCAGGGGGGAGATGTGGTTGTTAATTCATCGGGAAACATGTTACATCAGTTCATCCCTCTTAATTTTCTGTTCTAGACTGTGTCAAAGAAATATTCTGTAGTATTTGATGATACAAATGAAATCATCCTCTGAATGTGAAAGCAGACACTAAGAAGCAGTGCTTGAATTATGAGGGCTCTTAAGAATATTCACAGAACCCTTAGCTGCTCAATTCAGTTTTAAATAAAACATGGCTCTTAGCTTTCTAAAAACAGTAGTTGAGGGTACCCTCATAAAAGGTAACAGGGCAGAGGAATCTGAGCAGTGAAATGTTGAGAGTAATTCTTCATCTTAAATGCAGCCTAAAATCCAGATTAACACCTTACTATTGCCCCTTCTTTAAATTTGGGGTACAGAAAACCTGATTTAGGACTAAATCTGCAACTAATGTGAATTCTAAGAAATTCATTTTGTTTGAGGCCTCCTCAAGCCTTCCCACTTCCCTACATTTTATGCTATTAGCTTAACCAAGTCACAAAGGCAGAAGACACAGAAGAGTAAATTAAATATGTTAAAGTTTGGGGGGGGGGGGAATGAAACAGAGCTGTGTGGTCCTTGTGTGATGGGCCACACGGCCCTTTAAGAAGTTGAGAGGAGAAATCCAATCAACAGCTAACAGGGGTGAGCTTTGGCAGCCATGCTTTCTGAATTTGCCTTTGAGAACCAGACGGATACAGACAATTGGCAGGAATGCTGAGGACTCTCATATATATATGCACTATCCATAATATTTTGGTGCACAGCTTGAGGAAGACAGATTTCTGTTGGAAGCTAGCTACTGCTCAGTTTTTGAGTGGTCCAATAAAGGTATCACCTGCCCTAGCTTTTAAGTCTATCAAATATTTAAGTATAAGATGCCAGAAGAAGTGCATTTAACTAAAATGTGTTTAAGCACTTCGGCCAACATTCAATTGTTAGTCCCAATTAGAATAGACTCAATGAATGAACTGCTGAATGGGAAACCAACACTTATGAAAATCCTCTTGATTCACTGGGTCTGCTGTGGTTGGAACTAGCAATTAAATTTAGGCTAGACAATTGACTTGTGGAAACACCTGTCCCTCAGTAAGGAAAAGAACTGGAAGCTTAAACAGGCAAAACTAGTTCTTCAATTTGAATGAGAAGGAGTTTGAAGCAGCTAGAGAAAAACAGCTAATTTACAAATTTTAGGTTGTAAAGCAAAGCATGCTGCTTATATACCGCCCCATAGTGCTTAAAGCACTCTCTGGGTGATTTATAAGTTAATTATGCAGGCTACACATTCCCCCCCCCCCCCAGCAAGCTGGGTACTCATTTTACCGACCTTGGTAAGGTAAAATGGCTAAGATAGAAGGCTGAGTTAACCCTGAGCCGGCTACCTGGGATTGAATCCTGGGTGGTGAGCACAGTTTTGGCTGCAGTATAGCAGTTTAACCACTGCGCCACAAGGTTGTAATTATCAGAGCTGTGCCTTCACCGAGTAAAAATCCTGAGGCTGATTGTGCAGCATTTCAACTAGAAACTCTTATATGTAGGACAATTTTTAACAACTATCCAATGTGAATGGAACCAGGTGGGTGGGAGGACCATGGTTCATAAAACTATAATTACTGGATTGCTATCTGAAATATCATACATTATTTCCCTCATCTCATGAATATGTATAGTTAATAATATTAGATACAACGTTGAAGCTGATTCATTTCAATACTGTATTGATGCAGTGTACTACTCCATACATGTGGTCCCCAAATCATATCTGCTTCCACAGGTATCATGGAAGATGTTTCAATATTGCCATATCTGTAGATCATCAAATTCCAGCTCTGGGCCCTATGTACACACCGAACCTGTTAAAAGAATATAAACAAAGTATACCACAAACAAAACAAATTCTCACAAATGTGTAAGTTTTGAAGGTCATACGTACTACATCCCATGCTGTTGTACTTTTACAAACTTTCAGACAAGTATTTAATAGTAAAGATTGGAAATTCTTTAATAGTAAATTATGGCAATTTGTTTAGAAGACTCATGTTTCTATGAAGTTAGTCATACAAAGAAAAAATAGTTACAGCTTGACCCTACTAAATGACAGAAGTTGCAATAATAAGTGTAAACGCTTCAGTGTGCTCAGATATCATACCCCCCTCCTGGTACTCTTAGTTTAGTATAAGATTGCTAATATGGTAGACTTAGAACAATGTTTACTCAGTTGTTATTCCAAACAAAATTCTTTGTTACGACTCCTAAAATGCCAAATTATTGAGATCAATAACAGTTCTTTTAATGACTCCGCAGGTCATATTAGAATATTATTTCATGGTTTAAATCAATGTGCTTCAATGTGATTAACCTTTAAAATGCCAATCCCTGTTCTCAGTTTCTTGTACCTTTCGGCAGTAGCAATTTTTTATTTCAAGGTAAATATGTACAGAAATACAGTGCTCTGTTGTGCTGATCTCTGTGTAGATCTGTGCTAGCAAAGTAAAGAATTTAACATTTCTTATAGGAGAGAGCTAGAACAAATCATGTTGAGCAATTTTCTTGAACAACTACCAATCTAGTTCCTTTTATCCCTTCTATACTTGTTCCTTTGTTTTTGAATTTTATCTTGTTGGGTTTGGCCAAGTATTCCAGCCCATCCAGGTTGTTTTGAATCAGGGTGTGGCTGCTACATCACCAAGATAGATGCATAGCCTTGAAGTTCCACAACCCACCTGGTCTTTCAACAACTCAAAGCTGTACTTCACAGCTAGGTACTATTGCCAAATCTCTCAATTAGAAATGAAGTGGGGCTTTGGCACTGCCAAGTGTTTTTATGGGATTCTTAATGCCAAAAAATTTTCTGACACTCAAGTTGTCTGAGGCTCTTATAACTTCACATATTCTACCGAGCTTTTTTAAAGCAGCCAAAGGCAATGACAGTATTCATTAAGACAAATTCTCTCAAATCAGAATTGAACTCCAGGATTGGGCTTCACAGACTGGATACAAAACTGATTATCAGAAAGTGCACAGCATAAGAAGCAATGAATTTCACACAAAGCCCATAAAGGAAAATTAAGAAATTGTCTACACTGATATAGATCATACAAGCCAAAGTGGAAGGTTCAGGTAACAGATGTCACATGGTAAATCTTCATCTTTTAAGTTGTGGCAAAACTTGAAGGGGCAAGGGAAGAATATTATAACCTTCCTCATTAGCTGGTTCTCTGAAATATGCTTGAATCTCCAGCTAGCAAATAATGGTAGTGAAGGAGACAATCTTGCTCAGGGTCCTAGATCTCAACATTGTATCTGCCTAGAGATATTTTTAGATGCTTTGTTTGGTGCTTTCAGAAACTCCAAACTATGTAAGCCGTCAACAACATTAGATCTTCTAGATCTACAGGCAACCTGTAATGAAGAAGGCATAAGCCTTGCTGATGTTTGTTGTCCTCTTTTCCTCTGGTACCCAGACCGAAGAAGGTGTCAGAGTGGACAGAGGAAGGAGCTGGATTTTCTGTCCTCCAAGATCCATTAATTCCACAAGCAGCACACCCAGTTCGGAAGAAAACATGGCTTTTGGAAGATGAGATGATACTCATCTATCTTTCTAGATGGACCACAGTGACCTGACAGCTAGCTTCCTTCTCAGGATACGTTGGCTTGTCATTATGATGCGATGCCACAAAATATCAAAATGTGTGTGGAGGTGTAATTCTTGTATGGGAAAAGGTTGGAGGTGGGGGGAAATGAAAGTAAAAGGAAAGAAAAAAGGGGAACTTAAATGAAAATGTGGCCATTTCAACTGGGGCTTATCCCTACCACTGTTAACACTTACATCACAGCCACTATTTTGAATGAGGTACTTGTAATGAGTAATCAAATACTACACAGGGTCATACGTGTAATATAAGTACACTAGGTGGGTGAAATTTTCATTTTCCCAGCAATACATTAATGCATCTCAATACTGATAAAGCGTAATGCTCCTGTAACAGAAATACTAACAGGATTTGTCAGACCAATTAAGTAATAAATAAATAATTACAAAGGAATAATCACCTTTGCCATCACTGTAAAGAGATAGCTTCACAAAGAAAAATGATTCAGACATATATTTTCAAGAAATATTTGTTTTCAAAACCTCTTTACACACCCAAATCATCAATATATAAACATTACAAATATCTACCTGTTCCATAGTTGCATTGTAGGCAAAATCATTCCTGCCATTCACTTCCCACAATACATAGTTTGCCTCAACAATACTCAAAAATTGATTATGCATATATCTGAAAACAAAAGAAATATAATGCAATATCTTCTATAGACCATAGAAATACTGTATACTAAAAAGCCTTTGCCTTAACCACTTCCAACAAGCCTTCCAATTCAGCCAATACTTTGCCAGTGAAAGGCACAGTTTTCTGTAGAGAAGCAATGGGGGCAACCCCCCACCCCAGCACTGCCCCTACTGTTAGCCTGTTGCCTCAGGCAGTAAAGCAGTGAGTACAGTGAATTCATTGCCTCTCACCACCTCCCAGAAGACCTCTAGCTGTGCTGCAGAGCTGCTATTGCTGTGCACAGGTCTCTGAAGGCAGGTGTTTCCTAAGTAAAGAGAAGGAAGACTGTAGCTGTGGCTGTAGCAACCTCTTCTTAAAAAGAAACATGTACAGGCATCAGCAGTACTTTCTCCTGCTGCCTGAAAAAGAAAAGGAAGAGTTACAGTGGGTCTTAGTACCCAAAACCTGAAAGGGAAGATGTGGTAAAACTGTGAGGTAGTGAAAAACTGGCTCCACCACCACCAAAGAGGATGAGAACAAGGATAGCTTGGCTGTACTTTATGTTTGGGTAATTGAGCCAAGACATCCCTAACACCTGTGAAACCTTATCTATGGCCTTGGAATATCTTCTGAGAATAAGCCCCAGCCTGGCTTCTCATGAGATGTGGATAGTTTGCTCCTGTGAAGATCCAGGAGTGCTCATGCAGCAGAAACCAATTAATTGGTTTCATCTGATTGGTGGGTAGTTTCAGCCATCATGAGGGGATGTAAGGTTAGATGGAACAATGGAGTAGTGAAGCAGCAGCTAGCTTGTAGCAATAAGCTTCTTCATGTTTGCTCCAACATGTAACTATTATCATGCTGGACTTTGCTTATGTCTTGGAACTATGCTATGTTATAATTATAGCTTAGAGTTAGATAGCTTTATTACTTTCTGTGGGAGTGATTCCTAATCACCTGAACCTTTGAAAATATTTTTATTTTTCCATAATATGGAACTGCTTTGTTATATTAATCTTGCCAGAGATATTAAGTCTTTTGCTGAACCTGTATGTTTTACTAAAATTTCTTTAATAAAATTACAAAATTTTACAGCTGTGCTGTCATTTAGACAATGGGAGGAGTTGAAGGTACTAAATCATGTGTCTTATGTACTCTGAGGCTTTTAAATATCTTTGTGGGTTTTTATGTTTCTACCTTGCAGGGTTGGTTTGCAACCTGGAGCAACAACCTGCTTGTTCTGTTCTTCCTGAAGCACCAAGGAGCAAGAGGCTTAGAGGGTGTTGGGAGAAGGGGATCGCAGGAAGCTCTCTAAATCACTAGTGCACTGACCCACCTGGCAAGCACCCACACCAGGTAACACAAGGGTAGTGTGACTGAGTGGTAAGTGGATCATCTTTGCGGTGACCTGGAGGCCATCATAACTTCTTCATAGGGATTGACTCTGATGACCAGCAGGGAGACAAGAGTCAAAGCCCTGGAATTTTCTGAGTAGCAGGGGCTATGACATCATCCACAGACTTCTCTCTTTCCCCAAAGCTTAACTGTTATGTCACTGCAATTAAGAGAGAATCCAGTTTTCCCAGGAACGCTATATTGTTGTAAGTGATCTCTGCTATAAAGTAAATTACTTGAGAGCTGTTTAGTTTTGAATGGGCTAGTAAGAAATATTAGCTTTACAAAATATATGTTCCTGGTGGAAACAAAAAAATTTGAACTCATTTGCTCATATGGATAAAGCCAGCTTCCTGCATTTTCAGCCTCTCTTATGACTGGCACAATGACTACATGCATTTCCAAATTTTCTACCACACCCCTGCTGAGGATTCTTAGAGCTATGCAGGCAGGAAGAATCTAGCTGTGTACAGTAGGTATGAGCCAACCTGTATGGTGATCTCAACTACTATGGAAGAAGTGTGTAGTGCAGTAACGGCCTGATGCCTCATGCGACTACCAGCCCATTTGCCCTTTAAGGTTTGGGACACTGAGACCCTCTGTGTCTCTTCTTTGGTGTGGGCAGACACCTCTTCATCAGAGTCTTCTCCTTTGGGTGGCTGAGGCCCCACCTCTTTTTTGGCAAGAGGAGATGCTGCAGCTGCAGCTATAGCTACAATCCTTCTTTTAAAGCATGGTGCACAGGTTTGGGGAATGACTCCAGCACACTTCTGCCACCCTCTTCCTTGGCAGTTTGTGGAACAAGGGGATGGACAGCATTTTGTCTCTTCTTCATCCTCTATGTGTGATGGAAGTGCCACCACTGCCATGGCATAATATGCAGTGGGAGGTAGCAGCATTTTGCTTCCTACCTTAAATAGCCAGAGAGCCTAGCCAATCCCTGGAGGTCCCTTGGCCTTAGTCCTGCTTAACAGCTTTTCTGATGGTGGTTGCAGACTCAAAGAGCAGTACATGGAGGAAGAATTAAATAACCTCTTTGTTCTACCACTTTTCAACTGGTGATCTAGCCCTTCCATTCTCACAATGCAAAGGGAAAGATGATGTTATGTTCTGAGGGGAGTGTTCTCTCACTGAAAATAGAATATATGTTTATTTCTGAAGAGGTATTTGTCATTTACCAGTATGCTGTTTTGTAGCTCTGCCTGTGCAATGAAAGTGACATCATTGTCAGCAGCAGATTACCACTAATTAAAGAGTTCCTTTTTGGATTTTGGGGTGCACTTCATATCATTGCATAAGATTTGCAACACACCCAATTAAAAAAAGGAATGCCTTAATTAGCAGCAGTCTGCCACTGACATCACTCCTATTGCATATTCAGAGATATGTCACAGGATACTAGTCATTAAGACGTACTTGACCAGAATCCTATCGGCAATTTTATGCTTACATGAGGGAAGCTCCGTATGTCATGGAGGCAACTTGCTACTCATTAATGATGTGACAGTTATGTTCCTGGTTCATGCCTTATCATGCATCTGAGTACACATTCTGGAATGCACCTCACTAATGAACAGCAATATGCTGACACTATTTATTTGTTTGTTTGTTTTATTTATAGGCCACCTTTCTCCTAATAAGGTGACCCAAGGCAGTTCACAATATTAAAAAGAGTATAATTAAAAACATAATAAATTAAACCTAAAAATTAACTATATGCAAATTAAAATACAATAAATACAAATTAAAAAGAATTAAAAACTATCTTAACTTTAAGAAGGCATTCAGGAATTCAACTATGGTTTGTTAAAAGCTTACGTAAGGAGATGGGTCTTCACTTGTCAGTGGAAGCATAAAAGGGAGGGACCACTCTGGTCTCCTGAGGGAGAGCACTCCACAGTCTGGGAGCTGCTACTGAGAAGGCCCTCTCGTGTCCCCATCAGCCATTCCTGCACTGGCAACAGGACCAAGCGGAGGCCCTCCTCTGATGATCTTATACACCAAGAAAGCTCATATGAGGAGATAAGGTCCACATCCAAACTGTATAGGGCTTTAAATATGTAATGACCAGCACTTTGAATTGGTCCTGGAAATAGACTGGTAGCCAGTGAACTTGTAACAGGGGCGTTATATGCTCCCTATAACTGGCCCCAGTCAGTAGTCTGGCTGCTGCATTGTGAACCAGCTGAGGTTTCCGAGTTGTCTTCAAAGACAGCCCCATATAGAGCACATTACAGTAATCCAAGCTGGATGTAACTAAGGCATGTGTCACTTTACCCAAATCAGACATCTCAAGGAATGGGCACAGCTGGCACACCAGTTTTAACTATGCAAAAGCACTCTTGGCCACCACCAAAACCTGGCCAGCCAGGTTCAGGGATGAATCCAGGAGCACACCCAAGCTGCAAACCTGAGTTTTCAGGGGGAGTGTAACCCCATCCAGCACAGGTTGTGTCCCTGTTCCCTCATCTGCTTTCCAGTTGTCCAGGAGCACCTCTGTCTTATCTGGATTAAGTTTCAGTTTGTTTGCCCTTGTCCAACCCATTACTGATACCAGGCACTGGTTTAGAACCAAGACAGCTTCCTTGGAATCAGATGGGAAGGAGAGATAGAGTTGGGTGGTATCCGCATACTGATGACACTGAACTTATAGGATTTCCCTTATGAAAAGGTAACTTGTCAACAGGATTCTGGCCACTGTATCTAGCACCAAGAGGCCAAGGGAGGTAATGGAGGTGTTTGAGTCAAATATGTTGCGGGTTGTCTTCCTGTAATTTTATTTATTTATTCATTTAAAATATTTTTATTCCACATTTCTCTTTAGAAGTACCCAAAGTGACCTACAAGACGGAATTTTAGAAGTTCCACCCTACCTGAAAGAGAAAACTTGGAACCATTGGCTCTCAAATATAACTAACTAAAACATTAAACTCTCAAAAAATACACTAAACTCACTTTTCTTTTCCTCTTTATTTCTGCCTTTGCTTAACATTTATCTCCTTCTAAGGACATAACCTGTATTAATCTTTAATACACTTCTGCAAAATCCTAAATGTACTGTCCAATAGTAAATTAAATTAAATTAAATTTTATAATGTAGTTTTGACAAAAGGGACTAATGCATAAAGGCTTTCTAATGCATTTTTTCTAAATATCCACAGTTGTTAAGTTTTACTTACAAGGCAATTGTAGGACGAAATGTATTTGCATAATGAACCTCTATTGGGCAACCATAGGTTTTGACATCATATTCTATTTCCTAGAGGAAAGGTAGTTTAGTACAGGTTTTCTTTTTCCTTCTCCTATTTGCATCAATAGCTCACTAATAATAAAATATAGAATTTTTACCAAGTCTTCTTTAGTTGTTTTGTTCCTGAGAGATTTCCTAACAGGAGAGAAAATGGGTTTTCAGCTGTAACCGACATTTACTAAGAGTAGTTAACCATTTGCAGCAATGCAAATTGATGTGGCTTCTTACTTTCTGGAAATTATTCCGATGGTCATATAATCAGTATAGATTTTCCTTGCCCACACTACTAAATAGCAGATGATTTATCTATCCCTTTGCCATTTCATAATGAAGTAGTCATTGAATGAAGTAAGTCATGACTAGAGTTGGCTCATTGAATCAGTGGGGATTTGGTGAATCAACTCCTACAGAAATTCCATTGATTCAGTTGGCCTGCTGTAGCTGTGATTTACTACTGGATTTCAGCCAGTGCCTAGAAGTAGGGTGTGCAGCTGGAAAGCCAGGATGAACTAATGAGAACTTGCTCCACAAAAGCAGTGAAAATGAGGACTGCAATAAAAGTGGATGATCCCATGAATAAAAGTCAGTTGCAAGCGCTGCAGCAAGTTGTTCTAGACCTGAGAGCCATATAGTAGGTGATGGTTATGAGGGACTCCCGATCATGATCCCCCCCCCCTTCCTCAGCTGTTCAGGATATTCTAAGAGTTTGAGGGATATTAGTAAAGTAATGAACGTACCACTGAAATATCAATCTTGGATAGGATCTCAGTTTTACTGACTAAGTTCCATGGGAATTTTTGTAATAGGGATAAAATAAGGAAAACTTTAGAACGTAAGCAGCTTAAATAAAAACAGAACTTAAACACAATAGTAAGGGCCCAGGAAGTAATCTTACAACATACCCACTCTTCTCACAGGAAAGCACTCAAAAGAACTTCATGAGAGTAATTGCTAGTGGAGATTTAGAAGAGGTAGCTGTGTTAGTCTGTGCTGGCACATCAGGCCAAAAAAGAAGAAGAAAGAATTATGGCACCTTAAAGACTTAACTGCTATATTTTAATGTGAGTTTTAGTGAACAAGTCCACTTCCTTAGACAGTATCCACGAAAGCTCACATTAAAATATAACAGTTAGCCTTTAAGGTTCCATAATGTTTTTGTCTTGTTTGTTTGTTTGTTTGTTTGTTTGTTTGTTTGTTTGTTTGTTTTGGTCTGATACACTACTGGAGAGAAAATGTTCTCCATACTGTCATGTTCAGTAGCCTCACCTGTTAGAAAGCCGCTTTATACGGAGTCTCACACTTGGTTCCTCTAGCCCAGTGGCTCTCAACCTTGGGTAACTCAGGTGTTCTTGCACTGCTATTCCCAGAAGCCTTCACCACCAGCCATGCTGGCCAGGGTTTCTGGGAGTTGCAGTCCAAGAACACTTGGATTGACCAAGATTGGGAACCACTGCTCTAGCCTGATATGGCTGACACTGTCTAGAGTGATCTCTAAGGTTTGAGGCCTATGTTTTCCAGTCCTACCCGGAAGTGCTAGAGATTGCAAAGCATGTACTCTACAACATAGAACTATGCCCTCTTTAACTGCTCCTGCAACTCAGAGAATAAGCTGGAAGATAAATCTTCACTTCCATCACAGGGTATTTTACAATTATGAGACATGGCTTTCCCTGACTTACTAAAGTCAGAGAAACTCTCTCCTATTCAGCCACCATCACCTCTATGACAAAAAAGGGTCATTAACTGGTGAATAAAGCAATGGCAGTTAAACATCCAGGCAGCTCCAAACAGGCATTATTCTACAGAAACAGGGATGGGAAACTTTTGGTGCTCCAGATGTTTGAAGTATGCAGTGCTGTAACACTAGACATGTTACCTGGGATTTCGGGGAGATCAATTCCAAAGCATCTAGAGAACCAAAGTTTCCTCACATCTGGTTTATAAGGTATCCAAAGTCCTTTAAACTTTACTGAAACAATAGCTCTTCTTGCTGTAAATGAGAAGCCGCTAGTCAGTGCTCTGTCCAAGGTCCTGACTGTCAATGCCTAATTTTAGCCCAAATCCAGATGTTGCTAACAAAGACTTTACTCTGCTCAAGCTTCCCTCTGGTTCATCTACCATAATATACTTTGATGATGTCCAGTCACCATCCATGATGAGGCATTATAACAGCTGCTTGCTGCCGTGAGAATTCAGAGCTTAGCAGTGGAGGACTGGGCACACACTCTCCAGCACCCACCCTCTTTCAGATGTAACACGCACAAAATACAGACAGTTCAGATCTATTAATGTGTGTGCAATTTCATAAGCTGGTAAAATATGTCCATTGTCAAAGAACAGGGCTATAGAGAGAGATTTGCAGCTTTCAGAGTCTTGCCTCTTTTTGACACAGTGTACCAAAAGACTCATAAGGATTAATTTAGTAGTAAGAACCAGGGGAGACAACTATTGGTCAAAATAGTACAGAACTTCCTTTTGCATAAATTTCCATGGGAGTACCCATATTAATCCTCTGGACCAAAATCAAGGATTTTGGGGTCACCTTAAAGACTAAGTTTAATTTGGTAGAAGTTTTTTTTTTGGACTGTAGCCTACTACTTCCAGTGCACCTGAAGAAATGGCCTACATTTCACAAAACATTATGCATAACAACATTTGCTAGTTTTTAAGATGGTACAAGACTCTTTGTTGGTTATATTATTTTTGAATAGAAATTTTTAAAATTTAAAAACAGTTTATTACATTAATATACATTTTAAAAAAATCATTATTAAAATGACAATCATTGGACTATTACACAAAGCTTGTATATTTCTGTTTCAATTAACAAATATTTACTTTGTTCTGTTCTATGCAGCTCCTCACAATCTAAAATAACCTCCTCATGGAGTTCTACTTAACTTTTTTCTTTAATAAAGAATATTGTAAAGAAGTAGTCTTCTTTGTTTTGGGTTTTTAAACACTGTATATAAGAAGCTACTTTTCTGCATCTTTCCTCTATCATTTCTGGTACCACAATTCCAAAAATGGTATTTCTCTTGTTCTCTTTACTAGGTGGATCTTTTGTTTTCCTCAAACTGTTATGTTTAATAGCACTAATTTTAGGCATAAAATTATGTGTTAGGCAATTATTTTACAATTTTATTGTGAAATAATTCTGCTCAGAAATTTTGTGCAAATTATGGAAGGCAAGAAAAGCTCCTGCAAAAGCTTCTCTCTCTCTCTCTCTCTCTCTCACACACACACACACACAGATAGAGAGAGAGAGAGAGAGTAAAGGTGCAATTAAATGGGATTTTGTCCCAAGGTTTGCTCCACTTTCGGGATGGGATGGTTCATTCTTTTTTCCAGTGACCACATGACATACAGGCAGTCACAAACCAGCCTCTCTCTTAGCCATACTTACCTGCACCTTTTTGAATTCCTGTCAGGAAGTAATGTTTTTTTTTTAATGCATGTAGGATCACTCTGCTTTGGTTTGGTTCTGGCATGTGTGATTGTTGGGACTGAACCAAAACAGATGGCTGGTTTTCTCTTTGCTTAAGCCACTTCACATTTTAACTAGTTAGTAGGACATTTAAAGCTTTCTCCTGCTCCCCCACAGAGGAGGAACAGAAGAAGATGCAAAGGTGAATTTTTAATTTTTTGTATCCAGCACTGAACTGGCTGATTGGCAAGCCACACAGAACTAACAGCAGCAGCAGCAACAACAATTTGCAGCTTCTTCTGGCCAATCCAGCCCAATTCAATTTGGCAATAAAGTTGCACCCTGAGTGTGCTTATTAGCACTTTCAGAGCTGACAGTGCTGACTATTTTGTTCAGGGAAAGACCTTGATATGCAGCAGAGTTCCTAAAGCCCATTGCTTTATCAAAACCCTCCGAGTCAAATGACACTAGGAACATTCTAAAGTACTATTTGCTCTATACTTTGCATAAATTTCTTACCAAGGTACTGTAAATTTAAAATTGTCACATTCTGAAGGTCTCCTACAACAAAATACAGAAATGTAATTATATACAAATATAATAACAATTTTTAAAAGCGTTGTCTGACAATGACTTATTTTGATGGGAGGTAACTATTTTATTAATGTAAACTATTTTTATCCTACCTTTCTTGGAAATGTTTAAGATCACTAACAATTAGTTAAAATAATGAAATGCCATGAACCTGCTCTATCAGTCTCCTAGAATGGACCATCTCGGTGGCCTTCAACCTCCCCAAGGTCTGAAGTCCCAATGAGC
The DNA here is from genome assembly GCA_037013535.1 of Intellagama lesueurii. NCBI lineage: Eukaryota > Metazoa > Chordata > Lepidosauria > Squamata > Agamidae > Intellagama > Intellagama lesueurii. The sequence continues at coordinate 299,570,582 of JBAJHW010000001.1, read as the reverse complement.
CTAAATCCTACCATACTGCAATCTATTCAAAACAAAGGGATTATAATCCCATTCAGCACAATCAAATACATGTTGGCCTAGGACAGGCCTTGTTAGAGAGACGTGTGATTAATATTGAAGTCCACTGGACAATCAGCCTGATAAAATCTCTCAGGCAGAGAGCATGGTGGATGGAAAGATGACCAGTCAGAACCCCCATTTTGTGCCGAACACTCAGACTAAGGAATACATGGGCACCTAGTCAGAGAGATGAAATTTTGCACAGAACATAGAACTTTTCCTTCTCATTCCTCTATATCAACCAATTGTTCATGAAGAAATATGATGGCTAGAGTGGGGATAAATCTTCACTCATATTATCAAATTAGGGTTCTGTGATTCATGTCAGATCAGTGTATTTTTCCAGGATCACATCCTGAATAGCAGATCTTTTCTTACTTACTAATGAGATAACCACTCAGGACCAGAATATATAAACCCGGGGGACTGCTACTCAAGCTACAAGAGCCATCTTGGTTAGATGACAGATGAGCCAAATTCATGGTAAGACCTGAAATTGCAAAGTCCTCATTTACAACTGTCTCTCTGCTAACCCACTGCTGTCCTAATAGTTGTACCAAATGATATCATGTAAAGCATTAAAAAAAATCTTAGACAAGCTATTATAATTACGTTACACAGCATTTTCCCATCCTTTGCACAGGAATACGTATATCCTTGATGCCATGAAGGGAAATGAAGGATATAATTGTACAAGTTATCTAAAATAGTGTAGACTAGTATTAGAGAGCTGGACTAGGATTAGGGAGACCCAGATGCATGTTCTAACTGAGCTGTGATCTTCAGCCACCACTACAGGGTAGATGGCTATTAATTGCTTTGAATTCCTTCAAAGAAAACAGGATGACTGGAATATATTGGATGCACAAATATAGTCCACCTTGCTGTTACAGTATGTTCATAACATGCTGGCTCTCCATCTGCAGAATGACTGAAGTAGTAGGTGGAGTTTGTGTACAAGGAATAGATAAGTTTACAAGGATCTCCCATCACATATCGTTGATTCAGACATCATGATAAACTATGGTTTATTTATTTTAACTGAGTTTATGCTACTCAGAGTTCATATCCTAACTTATTAGACAAAAACACAACTTAGACAACCATGTTCAGTTCTATCTGCTCAGTATCGCTCAGCCAGATCCATTTGCTTCTTTTTTTTTTTTGCGATTCTAATTTTTTATTATTTTCAATGGGGGCAGAATTATGGGGAAGGGAATTTAGGGTTAAGGGGGTGAGTATGGATAGGGAAAGGGTAAAATTCCAGAGAGTGAGATAGTACATTAACATCAACTTGTACAATTATACTAAAAAGAGAGATAAAAAGAAAAACAGTAAATTTTCCAGTATTACTATAGTTACTAATTATCTGATTGGACCTTCACATTCTTCTTTAATCTGTTCCAGGCTATCTTTCGAGTCTAATTATGAAATTATTCCCTATATATCCACCAAACATAATAAAAGTCTCTTCCTGTGTTTTATGTTTCACACACTATTGAAAAACATTTTTATATCTTATTTTTTGCTTCTAATAACAACCATTATTATCAATTTACCAAACTAACTATACCAAATTATAGTTAACACAAATTACAGTTTTCAAGTCCATTAAAAAACCTTGGTGTTCAGAGCTGATTTACCAGATGATCACAAACTTTTTTTGATAAAAATAGCAAGCATTTAGTATGATTTGACATATCATCTGAATTCAAAGAGTGTTCTTATCCTGATTTGTCAAGGTCTATTGTGCTTACAATAAAAGGCCACAAAAGAAGTTTAGATAAGAAATTCAGTTATCTCAAGTTGAAATTAAAAACTAAATAGGAACTAATTAAACCTACAGTACTCTATTCTTGTTTTCAACTAGCTCTAAAGATCAGGTTTACTAGAGATTGACTATTGGATCAATAATGACAATCTTCATGTGCAGCCTCCCTGTGTGATGAATTAGTAGCACTAACATATGTAGCGATCCTTGGTAAATGGTTCTTGGACATTGAAGTATCTGACTACCGGCTCTTCAGTAAATCATTGTATTCTCTGGCTCGTTGCTTCATATCAGTGTCATTGGGGATTTAATTACAATGTTGTTCCAAATGACACATTTTCAGGTATTTCTGCCTTGGTGAAAGCAAAAAATTTCAGGCTGCTTTTGGGTTTACCTCGTGGGCCTAACAGTTGGCAGAATTTTCTCTGCTGTTGCAGCGTCATGACATTTTAGAGTTGTTTCTGTCCATTGAGGTAGAGGCTGTTCTTAGTTTATTAATTTTATTCTTTTCTGCCAAAGTACATCCTACAGAATGTGACACAGTAGGGATACCTGAGTTCCTTGGGCAGCAGTATCTCAGCTTAGGGAAGGAACTAAGTTACAAGTTATTCCATGGGCTGACATTGAGTTTGCCTTTGTAATCCAGTTAGATTGTACATCTTTATTTATTTTCATTGTTTGTTCTCATAAGAATAAAGAGTACTGGGGAAGAGGACTGTCTTCTGTGTTTGAAAGTACCTGATGCAGACACCTTTGCACTTATCCTTTTCATACACACTACCACCTTCATTTTAGCCATGTTGGCTTTTTAAGTCCTTTGTTCTTTGGAACTGTCTTTTGTCAGTTTCTTGGTGATTGATCAGCTATGCTTTAAAAGTATTTTCTGCCATGATTCAGAATCACTATATCTACAGTGATTTTCATACTCCATCGTGTTACGGTTATCTCCATATACTTTGTTTTCACCTTGGGTGGCTGATAAAGCAGAGGGCAGCTCAAACCCTGGTAAGCAGAACCAGCCAGTCACAATATGCATGGGCAATTGACCATGTCTTCAAAGCAGAGGGTGGAAGGGTCTATACATTAAACAGAAAAGCAGTCTTTTGCATTCCCATTTGTCCCCTACATCAACAACCAATTGCACAGAAAAAGCAAACTGGAGTATGCAAGTGAACTATAAGCTCATGTGTTAAAAACAAACATTTTTTTGGGGGGGAGACGTGTATGTGGCACACCAAGAGCACTCCTCTGAATTTGTGGCTGAAATCCTGTTGCCCAGTTGTGCAAATGACATAACTTTTGGAAGTGGATTGCCATAAGTTAAGAAATGTCTATTAACAGTATCTATTGCATACTGAGTCACACAACTCAGAGTGCAAAAGATAAGTTTTGTCATGTGTGCAACTGGGCAACAGGGTTTCAGCTAATATTTCTCAGCTACACAGAAAGGATGTGAGGCATGCAAATAAACAAGTAAATGTGATTGTTTTAGCATTTATTTCAAATTCTATAGTTAAATTATATAAAGAAGAATAAGGGGAAATGAACTTGCCCTACAACATGCAGTATTTTCCCTGGAGGGCAACCAACTCTTATGTGAGTGAGCTAAGAAAAAAAAAGTCACATTTAGAACATATAGATGCACTTATAATAATAAAAATACCTCCTCAAAGTAAGTTGCAAAGTAATATTTTAAGTCTCCTAATGGGTTACATAACACAAATCTAAAATCCTCACTGCAGAACAAAACCAACACTGGAACTAAAGATTTAAAATGTATTCAAATATGGAAACAAATCTTTATTGTTACCTTTTCTCTTCATGGAGCATAGTCCATTTTTCTTCTCCTTGGTATTCAGCTACCCTAAGGCCCATCAAAATTCATCTTGCAGCATTGCAATATCACCAAAACAAGGCTGTATGTGTTTGTATAGAAGAAGTGAACTTACATGTATTGTGGGTTTTTAAAAATTCAGATGGGACATTTGCAAATACTTTGCAATGGCTAGGAAAAGCAGGTTTATACATTTCTCAAAAGCTTTAATATCTGTATAAAAATTTACTCATCTTTCACACAGAAATTGATCATGTACAAGCATATTCTCTCAAATTAATTATTCTCTTGTGAAAAACCAACTTATTTCACTTCAGGGGTGTACTTTCTGCATCAGATCTCAAGTTGTAACTTTCTCCTGATACGAAAACTTTATTACCGTGTTTCCCCGAAAATAAAACACGGTCTTATATTAATTTTTGCTCTAAAAACGGATTAGGGCTTATTTTCAGGGGATGTTTTATTTTTTTCATGTACAACAATTTACATTTACTCAAATACAGTCATGTCATCTTCTGTTTGCTGCACAATGGTGGAGGGTGGGGTGTCACTTAATTGGGGCTTATTTTTGAGGTAGGGCTTATATTACGAGCATCCTGAAAAATCATACTAGGGCTTATTTTCAGGTTAAGTCTTATTTTCAGGGAAACAGGGTAACAACACATACACTCAGATATATCATGACATATACAGTCTAATTATTAAATCTATAGTTTTATCCTCTATTTCCTAACCTTCTAAAACTGTACCATATTGTGGTACCTATATCAACTCTAGACCTCCATGTAGACAAAGGCAAAATGCAGCATGGGGTAGTATTATTAGCTATCCTTCATGTAGACACTCTGAAAACCTTCTCTGGAGGTCTGCATAGCCCTGTGGATTAAGTTTTCAGGCAGCTTTGATGGCTGTGCAGGGATGTGGTGAGGTTGAAATGGCCAGCTCTACCTTCAGCATCAAGTTGGATTTAGGCCAAAGAATCTTGAAGTAATTTACATCAAATATAAATTGTGAGTAAGTATGCTTTTTCTTGACTTGCTTTTCTCCACGGATTATCTGTTAGCATCTACCCAGCTTAAATGACAACAAGGGGCATTTGGAAGTATAGTAGCCATAGATGCAGTCTATCCTTTCACTCTCTGACTCTACTTCCTCCTGTGTGTATCTCAGGGATCTGTCTCTCCTTTTCCATTGTTGACTCTCCAAAGAGTAGCCATGTTATTGCTGTTTGCCCATGTATGCTCCAAGGGCACATGTCTCCCTAGCTAGAATTACAGTTTAGGCTTTTCTATCTTGAATTTAACTTTCTTAATAAAGGTTAGTTGTTGGTTTTAAATGTTTCTACATGCTGGTAGTGTAGTGGATAGAATGCCGGACTAGCACTCTGGAGAACAGGTTTTGAATCCTCATTTGACCATGGAAACTGACTGGGGGAGTGGAACTGGTAAAACCGCTCCTTAAATATCTCACTTACCTTGAAAACCCCATTAGAGTCACTATAAATTGGTTCCAACTTGACAGCACGTAACAACAACGTGCTTTACGATGGGATTAACAGCCCACTCGTCTGTTGTTGTTATGTGCCATTAAGTCACCTTCAATTTATGGAGGTCTTCTGAATAAGTGATCTCTAAAATGTCCTGTCCTCAACAACACTGCTCAGCACTTGTAAACTCAAGGCTTCCTTTATGGAATCTATTTATCTCATATTTGATCTTCCTTTTTTCCTGCTCTTTTCAGTTTTTTTCTAGTATCATTGCCTTTTTCACTGGGTCTTGCTTGAGTGTGACTCAAGCTAGCTTTTATTAGTATTGAACAGAAGAAAGCAATAGCAAACCACTGCTGAACCTTTCTTACCTTGAAAACCCTGACCATATGTCAATGCACCATTTACTCCGCTATTGAGAAAACTTTTAATAGTTGTCTCTCTCACAACACTTTTCCCCATAACCAATGACAAATATACTCATGCAGTCATATGCTCATCATCACCATCACCACCACTTTAGAACTGCAGAGTTCAAAGGGACCCTATGGATCATCAAATCCAGCCCAGTCAGAGAGGTATAGTTGAGAATCAAACTGCCCACCTCTGGCTCCACAGCTAGATACCAAAAGTGCTGAGCTATCCAGCAGAACTATTACTGGATAATGTTTTGTCAAACATGGCTTCCCATATATTTATCACTATATTTAATTGGCATTGATTTTTATTTCAGGAAAGCATACCTTGAATTTTAAATCACATGTTTTTCCAGATGAAGAAGGATGAAGTTCAACTGTCATAATGCCCTGGGATATTCTTCTGTATAGAAATTACCACCCAGAAAAAGTAGTTATTATAATTTTCACATGCTTTGAAATTAATATAATACAGCTATTATTTGTTTTCATTATTCATGTCTGTTCTTCCCATTTCATATTACTATAATGTCTTGACTCTTAGTAGAGGACATAATTCTGTGAAAAGTACTGTAAATATTGCCTATCGAATGGAGAAATGGTCAAGGGCTATTGATACAATGGCTCCTAAGTTTCCCCTTCCATGGAGTGCAGTCAAACTATCTCCTTGGTTTACAAGGGAGCTGGGGATGATGAGTAGAGCAATTATGATGGAAAATTCATAGCAGATCTGGTCAAACATCGGCTAGAGCGTATTGGAAAGCCTACTCCGTAGCAGTGGTGGTACCAAAGAAGCTATTCTTCTCTGCCACCATTGTGTCTTCACAGAGCTGTCCAGCAGAGCTCTTTTGGGTGGGCAATGGCCTGTTGCACAGATGTGCACAAGAGAGGGCTATTGACCACTAGCTGAGTTGGTTAGGGGAGTAATGAATATCTCCTTGCAAGCAAGGCATGGTACCAGAATGCCTAAAGGAAGCAGTAGTAAAACCTTTGTTTAGAAATTCTTCCTTGAATCTCATTATCAGCTAATTTCCAATATTTCATTTTGGGCAATTTTTTGGAGTGTGTGGCGGTGTCTCAGGGCCAAAGGTTCCTGGACGAAGCAGATTGTCTAGAGCTATTTCAGTCTGGCTTCAGGACTGGTTATGGGGCAGAAACACCTTTGGTTGACTTGGTGGATGACCAAAGGGAACTGGATGGGGAAGTGTGTCCCTGTTGGTTTTGCTGAATCTCCCTGTGGCTTTCAATAGCATCAACCATGGTATTCTTCTGGGGTACCTTTTTGGGATGAGTCTTTGAGGTACTATTTTGGTTCTCATGCTTCCTGGATGGCTGAACTCAGAAGGTGGCATTGAGGGAATTGTTGTTGCTTCAGTGACACCCTATCACAGCGATGGCGAACCTATGGCACGCGTGCCACAGCTGGCACGCAGAGCCCTCTCTGTGGGCATGCGAGCCATAAGTCGCTGGATCGCTACCCCCGGCAGCTAAACCTGAGGAGGCAGCTACAGTGCTAGCACCCCGACAGGCGGCGGGCCAGGATCCGAAGCAGGTGGCACTGGTGGGGTTGGGCATGACTAGAGGTGGATGCGGAGTGGGGTCTGGAGACACCTCCATGCCCGGGATTCCCACTTCCGCCACCACTTCTGCTTCCGCCGCCGCCTGCTGGGTTGGGTTTGTTTGTTTGGTTTTTTTTGTTGTTTTTTTGCAGTTTGGGCACTCAGGCTCAAAAAGGTTCGCCATCACTGCCCTATCATTTAGCTTGCGGTGTCTTCCAGGGTTCAGTCCTGTCCCCTATGCTATTCAACATCTACATGAAACTGCTGGGAGAGGTTATCTGGAATTTTGGGGTTCCCTGCCATCTGTACGTTGATGTCACCCAACTCTATCTCTCCTTTCCACCTGATTCCAACGAAGTTGTTCTATGCCTAGACCAGTGCCTGCTGTCAATAATGGAATGGATGAGGACCATCAAACTGAAACTTAATCCAGACAAGACAGAGGTGCTCCTGGTCAGTCAAAAGGCAAATCAGGGGATAAGGATCCAGCCTGATTTAATGATAGAATTAGTTTGATATTTTAGTTGTATTTTGCTATTTTTAATGCTGTTCACTGCCTGGGATTTTTTTTCTGATGTAGGACAGTTTATAAACATTATGTAACAATAGCAGTGTTACATTATCATTCTGTGCCAGTAAGGGAAAGGTTAAGACTCAATATTCCATTCTCAATTGTTCACTTTGATTAAAAAAAATCAAATGGCCTGCTATGTTCAGTTCTCTCACAGTGGCTGAAATTCAGCAGTAAATTGCAACTGGAGTGGGCCTATTGAAACAGTGTGAATTTGGTGAGTCAAATCCTCTGTAAGTCCCACTGATTCAATGGGCGTATTCTAGTTGTGATGTACACCTGGGTTTCAGCCACTGAGTCAAAGGGCAATCCACACAGGGTTATATAATGAAAAGTAGCATTATGTTCTTTATCTGCACTTGAGAGCTAAATAATGTACACCACGAATAGCATGGTCCTGTGATCTTCTATGTTTAACCATCATTACATGCAGTGTACTTACAGTGGCAAGAAAATTAAACTCACATCAGTATGATGCAGAAATCCCTAAACTTGGATACACTTTCCATGTGACTTTCTCTCATTCCCTTATTTAGAAGGCTGTGCCATCCATGCTGTCATCAGTCAGGTCAGCAGTGACTTGTCTGTATGGATGCATGCCTCTACTTTCTTTGTTCCACATGTACACCTCACTTCCCAGCTTGTGCTGGTGCAAGTGATTCTGTATCATGGAGGAACATGTAAAGGATTAGCCAGTAATAATAAGTGGTATTGGGTAGGAAGAAACAAGGAGCACTCATGATGCCGTGATGGCTGATTGCATAAAGACATTCCAGTTTTATCATATTAAACAGCCTAGGTGGTGATGCAAAAGTATAGCAGTGCCTGGAACCATAACCCAATAGCACTACAGGGGTCATGTGACAGGTCAGAGCTCCTCAATTTTTGTGAAAAGGAAGAACATCCCCACTCTCAATTCAGCGATTAACACCACTACCCAGTGTGGTGTAGTGGATAGTGTGACAGACTAGGAGTCTGGAGACCAGGGGTTTGAATTCTTGCTCAGGAATGGAAATTCTCTGGGGGTGCAGAACCAGTAAAGCCACTCCTTAAATACCTCACTTACCCTGAAAGTCCTATTACGGTTCTTATATGTCAGTTTTGACTTGACTGCACATAACAACAACAACAGTACTAGATAGTGTCATTTCAAGAAACTCCTTTCTACAAGACTTCTATAAAGCCCTAAACAGTTTGGATCCAAGGTATCTCAAGGACCTTATCTCCTTTTATGGGCCTCCCCTTATGAGTGTTAAGATCAGGAGAGGCCTTTTTCTTAGTCCCACCACTTTCACAGGTGCATTTGTTGAGGACATAGGAGAGGGCCTTCTCCGTGGCTGCTCCCAGACTCTAGAACTCCCTCCCATGGGAGGCCAGACTGGCCCCATCTTTTCTGTCCTTCTGCAAGCAGTCAAATATGTTTCTCTTCAGGCAGGCTTTCCCTTAGTAACTGGCTGCCTGTGTGCTGTTTTTTAATGTACGAGTTATACCTTACCGCTTTGAATGTGGTTTTGGTGTTGTTTTTGTTTACTGTGTTTTAGTGTGATATTTGTTTGAACTTTTTTAGTATTTGTATAATTACTGTTTTTAGCTTTAGATATTGTCTTTTAATTTATGTAAGTTGCCTTGAGTCCTTTTAAAGGAAAAGGCAGAGGAAAATCAATCAATCAATCAATCAATCAATCAATCAATCAATCAATCAATCAATACATCAATGTCCAAGGCTGCGGACAGTACAGTGCACTCAGTACATTGGTATGGAACTGTTGGTGACCCTACAAATGGCCATACAGAGGAATCTAGAGAACATTCACCACTCCCCCTGACCCCTCACTAGGCTGTATATATGACTGAGTAGGACAGGGAGACTACTGCCCCTGTCAGTGGCCTGTCAAGTCCCAACCCAGGAACCTGTCTTAAGATACCACAAAAGAAGAGCAAAAGACTCTGAGACACAAACAGATCTGGCACAGGTAATAGGCTTAACCACAGAGATGGAGTAAATCAATAGGAGGAAGAGTGAGAAGATGCTGTACCCTTTGCAGGCATTATAAAAGAGAAAGGGAGACAGGAGGAAAAAACGGAGAGTCAGGAGAGGAAAGCGGTAGAGGAAATGGAGGGTCCTAAGGAAGAGATATGAAAGCAAGGGAGAGAAGAAAGGGAACAGGCAGATAAGGACAGGGAAAACAGAGAGAATGATAAGGAAAGGGATGAGGAGCAAGAATGGGATTATGAGAGAGAGGAGTGGTCTGGAGCCAATATAGCCGACAGTTCTCCTGAAGACATTCTAGAACCCCCTGAAGAATGGGACTATATTTACAAGAAAAACCCATAGAGAGGGGCACTAGTGCAACTTCAATTTACCAAAGATGAGGGAGAGAACAGGGAGAACCCAAAGGTCCCATGAAAACCCTCATATTGGGGAGAATGTGAATGGAGGGAGGAATGAAAGGCCTGACTAGCAGATCTCGTGGGGGGGGGGGGGGAGAGGCTGGAGCAGGAAGGAAGGAGAAGACTGCCAGAGCAGAGGAAACCTGGAAACCCCTCCAAGAGGACTCCAGGACCCCAGAGAGGCCAGTCACATAACTGGGCATTTGACGTGTGCTTGTTGGCACAGGTGTTCAAAGGTGGTGAAAAATTTCCCAAAGAAGAAGGAGGAAGAGGACTGGTGAGAAGCAACATCCAACTGCGCTTGCTTGAGACTCTTAGGGCTGTGGACGGGGATGCCCGGAAAAGTTGTGGGATAAGTTTTTACCTCAGTTCCAAGTGTTGTTATCACTCCAGGTTTAATAAACCACTGTTTATTTGCACCAGGTGTGTCCATGACAGAGTCTCATAGGAGAGAAGGGGTTACTCCCATATTGTGGGGGGGCCAGTGGGAGTCACAACGGGAAACCAAGGAGGAACAGGATGAAAAAAATGGGTAAGAGAGAGGGAAGAGGACTCAAAGTGGCTTATACACCACCTTGAACGTCCACTCCTGAAATATCACTGATGAAAATGGAAAGAAAAGGGGAAGACCAATATGGATCACCAATTTCACTAATGTACACAGTTAAAAGAAAGATGTATGATACAGACAGATCATGAGGTTTCAAACACAACACCAGAAATCAAACATTAGCACAATCTGGTGCAATACAATCCTTGTATGGATTCCTTCAGAAACACACATTAAGCATGTAGCTTAAATTCCCTTTATTTCAATCAGTCTACTATTCACACACAGCAGACTGATTAAAACACATTGAACTTTAAGCTACATGCTTAATTTAAGTATCACTAGTTGGGATCCTGTATGGCAGCACAGGGACAGCAGCATAAATTGCAGTGACAAATTGGTGCTAATTAAGAGTCAATACAAGTTAAGAGTCAACAACTGTCATGTGCCAGCTGTATGACTTGGGGTGTCATGAGGAATACAAGTGTTAACTTTTTAACAAGCAGCAATTTGCTCTACAATTTATACTGTTATGCTTATGCCAGTGTCCATAACTAATAGGATTTTCTAGTCCGTGATTTCAGTAGAGCTATGAAGTATGAGTAAATCCAGATCGAAGCTACCAGCTGTTATGTTCATGCGTCCCAACAGTATCTACTTTTGTATGCTGTGAACCTTATTCAGAGGCCTGCAGCTGTAAGAACTGTATCTTACCACTACAAAGGAAATATTACTAGTATGGTACTTACATTGAAGCCTCGTAATCAAGCAATTGAGAATAATCTTGCTTATGATAAAATTTGATCGTCTGTGAGACAAATATACAAAAAAAATTAGTAAATTACTCCAGGTCACCATCCCCAGTGTTTTTGACAAAACATCTTAGGAAACAATTGACTTTAAAACACATAACTTGTATACGTTTAAGATTTAAGGCTGGTAAAAATCTTCACAAGACCGATGAAGTAAGCAAAAATTTTAAACCCTAGCATTATAAAAACTATATTCTGTCAAATATAACTTCTGGATAAACGTATACAGATAGAGAATTTGAAGGAAGTGGGAAAGTGGGATGGGATATACAACTGCTAAAGCAGCATTTAAGCAGGAACATTGTTGAGAAGATTCTATTAATTGTGGATAAATTGGTGCTGTTGAACACATCTGCATGAAGCTTATAAAACACAAATGAGGTCAATGGATCTTAAACATCATAGACTTGTGTCTTAAATCTAAAGTTCACCCAGATTCCGCTCTGCAAACTTTTACAAAGTACCAAGTTATAAAATATGTAGGCAAATAATCAGGTTGCTGCTAGAGTGATCTATATCATTCACTACCAGTTCACCAGTGCTGCTGTTGTTGGGGTTTGGGCCTAGCTCTGCCCCAGCTTCCTCTTCATGCTCCAGTGCTAGCTGGGAGCTTTCTTTCCAAGCAGGAAGCTAGGTGGAGCTAGGACTAGCACAGCCTCAAAGCCTTCCACTTGAGGTCCTTCTACCAAATGAATCACATTTAGGAGTCTCTATGGTATCCGTTTGTTAGGTAGAACCCCCAGAATAGAACATTATGGGGTTTGTACTCCAAAAAGTAAAAAACAATCCTATTCCTAGGGATGTTGATTATTCCTGTGTGATAGAAGATTTTGACTGAGACATTTCCTCAGAATCACTGTCATGGCCATCAACTGATGATGGATGCTGTGAGACAGCCCAGTGTAGGACTCTGCCACCAGCATAGCAGGTGTTAGCTAAGTCCACACAGACACTACTTGTAATTTTGAAGTAGTTGGGTTGTAAAATAGCTGTTGCTACTTTAACCATCTGGGAGTTAAAGGTAGTTTGTTGAGTGAGAACCATGGGTGGTAGATATTCACATCTTGTAACTATGAATTTGGTTTTGGTGCTCAGCAGTTCCGAAGTCCAGTGAAAACTGAATGTGTGCACAATCATATGATTCAAGGCCATGGTAAAGAGCCCTACATGAACCACAAGCTGGTGGGAGCAAATGCTGCTGTTGTTGCAGCCTCTATAGCACAATTTCTTAAATAGTTACATTTAATTTCTTAAATAGTTACATTTAAGTTCCATTTTGGTTTAAATTTGTAACAAACTTATTTCATTCAATCTCTCTCAACCATCTTTACATTTTTATTACATATGTTCAGTGCAGTGAATGATCCTTTTTCTCCTTTGTGTTACACTTACAACAGCCTAGAGCTCAAGACTACCAAGATCTTTTTGAATTTGTTCCTGCCTTCCAAGGTATTAGCTATTAGCACTAGGCCAAGGAGTGAGCCTTGTGGTATCCCACTTGTTACCTCTTCCTAGTTTGAGAAGGAGCCATCAATAAGCACTCTCTCAGTATGGTTCTGTAATCATCTGAGTATCCACCTGACACTTGTGCTATTCAGCCCACACCTAGTTAACTTGCTAATCAGAATATCATGGCGCAATTTGTCAAAGGCTTTGCTGAAGTCAAAGTATATTATGTCTACAGCATTCTCACTGTCTACCAGGAAGTTACCTGATCAAAAAATGAGATATGATTGGCAGGATTTGTTCTTGACAAATCCATGCTGGTTTCTAGTTATTATTACTACATTGTTTTCAAAGTGCTTGCAGAGTGACCGGTTTATGATCTGCCCCAGAATTTTAAGGAGAAAGGGTCCTTTCAAGGAGAAAGGCAGGATAAAAATATTTCAAATAAAAACAAACAAACAAACAAACAAATAAATAATAAATATTTCCCAGGATTGATATCAGGCTGACTGGTCTGTAGTTCCCAGGTTCCTCCTTTTTTTTGCTCTTTTTGAAGATAGGGATAATTAGCCCTCCTCCAGTCATCTGGCACTTCACCCGTCCTCCATGATTTCAAGAAGATAATAGACAGTGGTTTGGGGAGCTCTTCAGCCTGTTTCTTCAATATTCTTGGATGCAGTTCATCCAGCCCTGGGGATTTGAACTCATTCAAAGTAAAAGTATGTATTCCTTGACTATTTGTTTATCAATATCAAGCTGCAATCCTGTCCCCTCCCTTTGTACACATTTGCCTGAAGGATCATAGACTGTCTTTTGGGAAAAGACCGGGCTGAAGGAGGAATTGAGCACTTCTGCCTTTTCTTTGTCATCTGTTATCATTTTCCCATTCCCACTGAGTACATTAGCTACTGTTCATTTTCTATACCTTTTGCTTTTTTGTTGCTTTTCGTGTCTTGCTAACATCAGTTCATTCTCAGCTTTTGCCTTCCTAATACCATTCCTGCAATTCTTTGCTACTTGTCTGCACTCTTCCTTTGTGGTCTGGCCTTCCTTCCACTTCCTATATGTGTCCTTTTTTCTTTTCAGGTCCTCTCAAATATTTTTGTGAAGCCACATAGATCTTTTTTTGCTGTCTTCCACCTTTTGTTCTTGTTGGAATTGTTTGTAGTTATGCCTTTAGAATTTCCTCTGATGGCACAAAAGGAATTTCTTGTATCTCCTCCAATCAAAGTGTCAAAGAAGTCATTGCTGAAGTGATTTCTTCTTTCTTTCAGGTTGATCTGAAGACTGGTCACCCTTTAATTTGAACACCATTTTTTTTAACACCTTTTTTTTCCAATGTTGAGCTCAACATTTCCCACTGATGGGCTGGTGTCAACAGCTTTGTTGATGTAATGGGGTCTGGTTCCGTCTGACAAATGGTAGCAGTGCTTATGTGGCCAGCAACAAAAGGAGCCATAGGACTCCAAAAGACTGGCAAACAGGCTCTGTGGTGGATCTTAAAGTAGTGGCAGCTGTAGTTGTTGCTTTTGCTAATGCCTTCTCAAGCAAATGGAACTTCAGTGTGAGGGTTCTACTTCTGGCTCCTTTCTTCGTTCAAATAAATCAGCAGATTTATGTGATTTTGAAACAGGTTTAACATTTATTAGGGTATTTAACAAATAACCAATGTCTGCAAAATTAGTCCAACGTTTTTCTCCTTCCGACAATGGGTCAGCAAGGGGCTTCCAATCTTCATTTCTGAAGGGGTTTCCTTCACCCGAGTTCCAAGGTGCCGGCCAGTCCAAAGATAGGTTCGGGTTCAGCGCCGATCCTGCCTCGCCCTCCAACAAGGGGATGGTGTCGTCATCCCGGTTGTCCATCTACAAGGGGTCCCGGGTGGGTGTGAACGTCTGCCAGGGTCCTCCTGGTATCCCCTCATCCTCATTTCTCTTAACCTCCATTCGAGCCTTTCTCTTCTTTCTCTCTCTACTTTCTCCTTCTCCTCTCTTAACCTTCTCCTCCATTCCCTAGCTTCAGCCTCTCCCCAATACGAGGGTCGGGGTGGTATCTCTCTCCTCCTCCGGTAATCTGCTTCCTCTTTCGGGACCCTTAGTCTCTCCCACGCTCCGGTCCAGGGGTCCTCCATCCAGCCCACTCCCAGCTTGGCAGCAACTGTTCCTCTCTCCTTCTTATATCTGCTACTCCCGCCTCCATCTCCACCCTCGGCTTCCACTCTATTCCCGCCGTTTCTTCCCCAGTTCTTCCAACTGTCAACTTTCGTATTCCCCTCTCTACTTTTCCCGGGTCTGTCTCCGGCTGCTCCGTTTTCTTAGGGGGAGAGACGGGCATGGTTTGAATCTCCTTTTCCGCGGTGAGGGGGAGGGACGGCACTCCGGCGAGAGGAGTACTGCTCTCGCCCCCAGTCTCACATTCAGACATACTTATACTCCTACTTCTTCTTGTTAGGAGGAAAAACTCAAACAAATTTTGCACATGTTAACTTTATATGTCTCCACGAGGCAAAAGGAAGGAAGGACGGGAGGAACAAAAGGGAAGGGACAATGGGGAAAAAAGAGAAAGGGAAAAAAGAAATGTCATGGAGGCTGGAGATTTGGCTCTTTCTGAAACACACAACACACAACATG
Source organism: Intellagama lesueurii (assembly GCA_037013535.1). Lineage (NCBI taxonomy): Eukaryota > Metazoa > Chordata > Lepidosauria > Squamata > Agamidae > Intellagama > Intellagama lesueurii. The sequence continues at coordinate 299,555,059 of JBAJHW010000001.1, read as the reverse complement.
AAGAAAACCCCAAAAACCATAAGCCCTAAGAGAGAAAAAACACTATACAGTGGTGCCTCGCTAGACGATGTTAATCCGTTCCACGAGGATCGCTGTCTAGCGAAAACATCGTCTAGCGAAGCACGTTTTCCCATTGGAATGCATTGAAATCGCTTCAATGCGTTCCAAGGGAAAACGCAGTCGTCTAGCGAAATTTCCCATAGGGAAACCTCGTCTAGCGAGTGAGGGTCCCCATAGGAATGCACTGACAGCTGCACTGACAGCTTTTGACCACTAGTCGGCGCACTCCTATGGGGAAACCTCATCGTCTAGCGAAATTCCCCATAGGGAAACATCGTTTTGCGAAGCGCAGTAGCGCTCGCAAAAAGGCATCGTCTAGCGATTTCCTCGTCCTGCGAGGCAATCGTCTAGCGAGGCACCACTGTACTACTAGCATTTTTAAAAAGACAACGAGAACAAGAACTGTAAGAATTCTGAATAAAATATTTCAGGGTGGATTCGATTTAAATTTCAAAGATCAGACTTGTTGACAATTGAAATAAAATATCATTTTTAAAATTTAAATTATGATTTAAATCAATTTGATTTTAAAAATGATTTTTATCTACCCTGAAATATATACAATTAAAATATATAATGGTCTATATTGATATAAACTGATCATTTTCGGGAGTGTAACTCAGGATGTATCCACCGTGGTAGACAAAATGAAATAGAGGAGAGAATTGCTGAAGCAAGCACTGTAGAAGAGACAGGGGAGAGATCAATGGTCAAAAGCTCTCAGTATTGAGGATCTGAAAGAAGTAGCTAAGCACAGGCACAAATCATCTGTGTAAATGCATAGATACCATGATGAACTTCTTCTATGATTGGGTTTGGCTTTAGATTAGAGATTGGTAACTTCCAGATGTCTTCAGATTGCACCTGCTTTCCCTTTCCCTACATCATCATTTTTTAAAATTATTATTTTTTAATGGAAGATCCCCATTATGTCCTTTAGTGACAATATATTCTAGTGTTGGGTGTCTAGGGGCAGAGGCATTCCAAAACTCGGCAAAGCCATCCCATGACCCTAGAGGGCATAAGGGGACATTTTGAGCATTATAAAAAAAATTAGAGTATGTGAGGTATAGGGTCACTCTGAACCATATTTCGGCTCCTGAGAGCTGCATGTTGCCACTCCTGCTGTAGATGATCATTAGACCTAATCATATGCCTACAAAATCAACTTCATTCAGTCACCCCAGATTAGAATTTTTGCAGGGATTTGTAAATGGGCAGGACTTGTCATTTACATTTCTACTATAAACTCAGGGGTGATGACAGTTTGCATCCCACCACATTCTCACCACATTCAGCAATGACTTATTCGATACTTTGACTGGAACTTTAGGAGCCACTTTTCCACAAAGCAGTGGGATTAAAATAATATAGCACTCTACTGTCCACCAAATCCCTTTCCCATCATCAGTATTATTCTGCAAATTTACTTACGAAAGGTACTGGTTTCCTTTTTAAAAAACGTTATTATGAAATAGAAATACTCCATTTTAAAAGTAAGTGCGGGTAATAATGAAAGAAACTCAAAAGTTTGTCTGCAGCAGATAATAAGTGCTCTAAAGAGGAAGCAATAAAATGACTTTAACTTTATTTGTCTACAATTGAACATAATTATTTAGAAACAGTGTTCCTCAAAATAATAAATAAAAGGTAAATAAAGATTTCTGGAACAAGGGGCTGAAAGCAAGAAAGATGAGCTTAATAAATACTAGCAGGAGTCATCATAGTCACAGTATGCTGACAAGATACAATATATGATTGTGATTCTTTCCTATGTGTATCTTCTAGCAATTCCAAAGACAGGAGCTAATGTAGAAGTAATTATATTGGTAGATGATCTGGCAGATGTATTCACTCTAGTCCCTATAAGAAAAATAACTCAAAATAGAAAGTAATAGTACTATTTGCAGAAACAACTCACGTCATTCTTAGTGCAGATTCCACGAGCTATTTCATAATGAAGGCGTGATTCTTGCTGCAGCAAATCTGGCCTATACATTTCGACTTCTGTAAATAAGCCCAGGTTTTCTTGAAAGACTAGTTGAGACCAAAAGGTTAACTCTTCTCCCATGTCTAGGTAATAAATATCTTGGTTCATACTGTGTTCAAATGATATGTATGGACATACTTCTTCTAATTTCCATGCAGCACTAAATGCTTCCAATTTCAGTGGATAGATCTGGCGTTTTATATCCCGACCATCAATTGTTAGCAAATACATGTCACCAGAAGGATTACAGTAAAAAATTAAATGTGTCTTTTCGTCTTCCCATGGAGCAAGCTTTACGGCATCTCTCATTTCAAACTTAAAGAAAAAAATGACATTGTTTTTCATCTTTATTATGGTGTTTCCATTATAATCTGCAAAAAAATAATAATTAAGCATTACTTTTCCAGCATATGTTTCTTTTTTAAAGCACTATTATACATAGAATTCACTTTTCTGAAGTCATAATCCTAAACACATTAACAAGGGAATTTCCCCCCATTAAACACAGCAGAATAGATATAGGATGCTACATTTTAGCATAGGTGGAAGGATGGAACTGTAAGGCTTCTTTAGTTCTTAGGTTTTTTAATCCCACATTTTCTTCAAGGAGCTCATGATACCATTTGTAATTCTTTCTATCAATTTAGTCCTCACAGCTACTTTATAAAGCAGACTATTAATTTTTCTGTACATCAGGAATCCCACTCCACTACTCTGCCAAATCATAGCTCTGTTTCAAGTTGGAATAGGATTTGCATAGTGCACTTCAGGTGTCATGAGGGTGGGGTGAGTTTCAAGTCCCTCCCCATTGTGGCTCAAATACAGGCATTTCATAACTAAAACCCACAATTTTTGGCACCCAGGGCACATCTGGAAATTTAAGAAACTGCCATATATTCTGCCATGAAAATGGCTGCTTTGAAGGCCTTATAATCTCTAGTCATTAGGAATGGAAAAGAAGCCCAGGAAAATCAGTACAAAAAGAGGTTGGGAGTGAGACCCAAATGCCACATTTGACCCCAGATAGCAAAATGGAAATCTGTTTCACAGAACACAAACTTTTGAGACTAAAAGAAAAGGCATCTCTTACCAGAGGCACAGCTGTCTCCTCTCTCTCAAGCAGGACAAAGGAAAAAGTACAAGGGTAGGAGCTGGGAGGGGAGTGAGGAAGTGAAAACAGTGACTCTGTAGTTCAGTGGTTCCCAGCCTTGGATAAACCCAGGTGTTCTTTGACTGCACTTCCCAAAAGCCTTCAGCAGCAGCTGTGCTGACTGGGGATTTTGGTCCAAGAACACATTTGTTACCCAAGGTTGGGAACCACTGGCGTAGTTGAAAGAAAACTGGTCATTTGAGAATTTATATATATATGGGTTCTGACACTGTACTGAAACCAACCTCAAAAAATTCCAGATTTTCTAGTTGAATAGCTCAGTGGTTTAGGTATCTGGCTGTGGAGCCAGAGGTTGGGAGTTCAATTCCCCACTGTGTCTCCTACAAGTACAGCCAGCCTGTGTGACCTTGGGCAAGCTACACAGTCCCAGGGTACCCCTAGAAGAAGGAAATGGTAAACCTGGGGCACCTTGGGACTGTGTAACATCTGAGTGTTCTCTACCTAGAAAACCCTGAAAAGGGCTGCCGTAAGTCAGATTTGACTTGAAGATGCAAAAAGGGAAAAGGGACCTATATGCATATGTGGTGGTCTTGTGAAATACGAAAGAAAGGGCACTGGTTTTTAAAGAAATTAGAGAAATTATTGGACATAATATCTCAAATATCACCAATTATTGCCCTCCTAAATATAATTAAGAACAACCATCTTAAAAAAGAACAGAAAGAGTTAATTGTTATAATGGTCACAGTAGCAAGATTAATATTTGCAAAGAATTCGGAAAGTGACAAACAAATTAATCTTGAAGACTGGTACAAAGAAATGTGGAGTTTAGCGATTAATGATAAGCTAACATGTGAAATGAAAGTAAGAAGGGGAATGACAAAATATAATGATTTTACAGAGGTATGGAAGTTATATTTTATGTTTTAGTGAAAGGGAAAGGTCATAAACCAACAGAAGGATCAATATATTTTTGGAGTGGAATGGGGTGAAAAGGGATTAAAATGATATTTCTGGTTACCTAGTCCCAAGGGTGACGGTGGCACAGATGGGGAATTCTAGTAGTATTGTATTGTATGTTAACATTCTATGTTAGTGTTATTTTTTTCTTTAATAAAACCTTAAAAAAAAGATTTGACTTGAAGGCACATGATTATTATTATCTCCCACTGCTATTGTGCATACCTAACTGCTTCCTAATGATTCCTCCTGAATTCTTGTTCAGCCATTGCCTAAAAGGTACTTAGTAGTGTGACAGTTTGAGGGAAGAAGGAGGGATGAGTGAATTCATAGATAACCAGTTGAAGAACTACAGTTACAGGTAAGCAACGTGTCTTCTTTGCACATATAAGTGACTAGTTAGCTCACTCACCAGCTGGAGGGATGTCAGGACAGCAGAAAAGAAAGCACAGCATGCCTGAAAGAAGCATCCTGCTGGGCATGAACATCCATCCTATAGTGTTTCACAAATGTCAATGGCTGTGACGAAGTGGTTGCAGACATCCTGTAGATGCACTCCTCTTTGAAAGGCAGTAGAGGCTGCTACAGCCCTGGTGGAATGACTCCTAGGTGCCTCTGGTAATGGAAATCTGGCCATTTCACAGGCTAGCTAAATAGCCCTAATGAACCACTTAGCCAATGCTTGGGACAAATTCTGAGGTAGGAGTGAATCTGCATCTGAATCAAATAATTGTTAGAACACAGAGACTGATGGTGATGTTTAGCCATCATCACAAAGAGATGAATAGCCTCCATATTCACACTCCATATTCAGTGTGAAAAGGAGTACACTGAAAGAGGATACTTCTCGATGCTAATGGATTTTCCCCCATAACAGAATGATTTGTACTTCCCTTGGTGGTAAGATCAACAAGGGGAACTCAGTGTTTGCAAAGATGGGTGTGATGACTTACACATGTGTAACCTAAAGTCTTGTTAGTGTTCTTGGGGCTGGTTCTGCTGATGCAATCTAGAATACTGACAATGTTGTGAAGGCAGCTGGGTACAAATGCCTACTTTCTTTGCCCTTGCTCTCAGGTTATCATGCTCTAGCTTGTCCTTGGTTTTAGTACTGAACCATGCTTGCTTATCAACGGTATGATATTCAGAGTCAGTTCCGATGACCTGAGCCATGTATGTCTTCTCAAGACAACAGCTGCAGCCAAATTCTTCACTTTGCAATCAGCTCAGTGACATACTGTTTACTGTCCAAGGACCAATTGAAAAATAAGTGCTACCTGCTTTTGAACTTTTTGCACCTTGCTAAGAGGGTGATATTTTCCCATAAGAAATTTGGCAAGTTGCACATAAGTCTGATCATTTGGTATTTGTATGGAGGGCACAAGATGAGAAGATAGGATGGCCCTTGGCCTCTAATTTGTGGGAGAGGAATGGGATTAATTTTTTATTTGACTTGTGGTACACCCACAAGTACATAATTTGGTATGAGATTTTTGAAAAGAAATTCACAGTCCTTGTCCAGAACTCTGGAAGATGCCCAATTCTTTTAGAAGTGGGAGAAATAAAAACAGGAGTCTGCCAGGATTGCTTAACAACTGGAATCAGATATGATACATAAAATGGTTACAAAAAGAACTGTTTTAGTTTGAACCCATCAAAGTAATGGGGCCTAATACTGCCAGTAGAGGCTTCTGAACTTCAAGTATGAGCGCAGTAACTATCCTAGAAAGCTGGTCCACAGATGAATGAACATCCTCAGTTGAAAAAATGTCAGCAGAAGTAATGGATAATTCTAGAGTTTGAGAAAATGGACTGGTACGTATAATAGGAATCAGAATCAGATTGGTAAGGCTGGCATCTTTGTTATATCTTTGCACAGCAGTCTTGAACCTCTGTCTATACTGAAATTGACTTTGCTGTTTGATACATGATCAGAAGAAAATGTGTCCTGAAGGTGATGCATTGTCGCTATTGAAAATGAATTGGTTGATGTGGAAGTCAAAACCATCAAGATTATATGTAATGTTGCTGATATTATAAGAGTTCAAGCTGTTAAATAGAAAAGGAAGCTGACACACTGGAACCAAAGCAGTAACTGTCAGAATGGGAAAGATCACAACTACAGATTCAGTCATTTCTGAAACTGTTGAAGTTGGCCTAATGTAATAATAGTGATGCAAAGGTGTCAGTGGCAGTAACACTTCTTATTTCTGTCCTGTGGCTCACAAGACTCACGTATAATCCCTTTCATCCTTTAGAATCCATGAGAGCCATGGGACAGGAGGAGGAAGTCTTTAATTACTGAAAATCACCACTGTTGGCATGACATTGTCAACAAAGATAGGCATGCTTCTGTACCTTCTGTTCCAGCAGAGCAACCAGTTTGCCTAGTGTCCTACATTCTCTGGCAAAAGAAATGATCAAGGCATAGGTGGTGAAAGTTGTTGCAGCAGCTTCTTTGCTCTCCATGTCTCTTAATCCTATGTAGGTGATGAGATGTCACAGCATTCCTGTTTTCCTCCAAACTCATTTGGATAGACAACTGTAATGGGGGGGGGGGTGCCTTTAAAAATAATTCTGTGACTGCAAGTGGTACACAATGCAGGCACTAGAATGCTTGTATAGCTCATGTGTGCAGAACACACAACACTGATACTATACTACCTGCCTGAGCATTGAGATCAGCCTCTTAAAATCTGGCTCAGAAATGTTGCCACCAAGATATAGCATGCTAGTGGGCAGTAAAGACTGAGCCTTTACAGTAGTGATCTCTCATGACTCCAACTGGGATTGTTTTTGAAGCAATCTTAAAAACTTAGTTTGTTTTTTTAACTATTGTTTTTTGAACTCAGATTTTTAAAAATGGTATTTAAAAATATGTGTTATATTTAATTATATTTTGCAAGCTGCCTTGAGAAGGCTTTGGTTTGAAATGCAACATAAAACTAGGTTGCCTATCTCTAATATTTGTTCTTTGGGTGGTCATGTGTGCATTCTCACATGAGGTTTGAGCCCACCCACCCCCCACTGTTTGGAACGTTCTAGATGGAATTTTTGCAGTAGCCCCACTTCTCCTATCTACAGTGTTTGTGTCAGTGGGCGTCCCTCAGCTGAAGTTCTGAAGAAAGGATAATATGGCATCAGTATTGTTAAGCACCAGTGGAACACTGCCCTGGGTATGAACCACCAAGAAAGGATCTTCCTCAGAAAGCTCCTATCAGTGATAAGGTATTTGAAGGCACTTCGCCATGTGAATCAGATCAGAATAGGAGGCATGATCTTCTGATGGTGATATTTGTTATTGAGTACCAACAAGTGGATCTGGGGAGAACTTAGTATAGGCTGATGGGTGGATGGTTTGGCTGAACCTGCATCAGATTCACAATCAATGAGAGTAGTGAGATACAGCAAGCTCATTATTGTCTTCTCTAGAACAATTTGGGAAGATGGAAGTGGCATGCCCGTATCCAGAGTGGATGCAGTGGCTTGTGTAATGGAAGATCTCATAGATGGCTGCAGAGTGAAGCAGACCAGAATGGAGATCAGTACCAAAGTAGGTAGACAGCAATTGTTAGAGCTGGAGCTGAAGAGGCATAGTGCAGTACTATGGTTGTAATAAATGTTGGTTCAGCAGTAGTGGTTGAGAAAGTTTGAAGAGACAAATATAGTTGTTGTAGTACACATTGGGTCTACCCAGTAGGTAGGGTAGTAGCAAACAACAGGATGGTGGTATTTAAATTAGTGTTAACTTGGGGACAGACTTGGAGACCCAGTCTTGTGGGTGAGTGACACCTGCAAGTAACAAGGCCAACAGTAATCTGAGATCCTAGTGAAGGCTCTTTCCTGTCCAGATGCAAAGGGAGAGCAGGAATGCTGCACAGACTAACAATCCAAGCAAGACTGCTAGCCACATTTGTTGTCATTGACAAATCACTCAAGTTTTGACAGAGAGGTTTACAGTTGTTTCCCTTTGCCCCCCCTATGCCTTCGAGCTGCAATAAGGACTCTTTAAAAAGTGTGCCTATGCTTGGTTCTGTTTTTGCTTCTTCCACACTCTTAGCCTGTGATACTGTCTTGGTCTGGGAGGGGCAAAATACTCTTTGCTCTATTGATATTCTGAGGAAGTTGTGTCTGATGGTGTTTCCTCCTATCTGACTTTCCCTGACATAGGCTGGAGCTTCTGAACTTCCTCCTTGTCCTCTTCAGAAGAAGGGAGCTCAGCTGGGCAAGGCATGAGAAACAGTCGCAACCACAGTGCAGAGATGTATAGTGGTACCAACTATGGTGAGTACTCTTGATTGTATTAATATGGGGGGTGCGGTCAGGACCAACAGACAACACCAAGGATTATCATTACAGTAACACCCTTCAGAAGGTGTTTATTTTCAGTAATGCTGGTGTTTGGTAGGAGGCACAGCCAGGATTGAGTCAGCTCATTTATGTGTGACTTGCTGTTCAGTTGAGTTGTGGAAGAGTCTCACAAATATCCCTCTTTGATACTGAGCCAGATAGCTGGGTATCAGGAGAGGTGAGTCATCTTCTTGTGTGCAGCAGGAGAATGCTCAGCATGCAAGTTATCTGTAGCTAGATGGGCAGACAGTACTTGCTTCTCACTGGCAGTAGCTTACATGGACTGCTGCCTCTTTTTTCTCGTTTGGTGGATCTGAGGAATGTGTACATTTGTGCTTTTATGTTCTCACAATACCAGCATATTATTGAGTTTGTACCATGGAGATAAAAACCAACACACCAGCTGGCCGCTGAGTTGGTAGCGTTATTGTCAATATAAACAATAACATTGGAAGCACTGTCAGTATTGTGGTAGTCAGTGAGGGGATTGGCACAAGCAGCACCTTGAGGACCCCTGGTGATTTACAGATCAAGGATATTTTTGAAGAGGAGCAGTTGCCAATATAGTCTTCTCCAGAATGAAGGAGTTCAACGAAATACAATTGTGAGTATGACTGAAGGAAGATAGGCAAATTTTAAAGTAAGAGTTGTGACCGCCATCTTTTAAAAAAAAAGGCAGCCATCAAGCTTGCCCAACAGGAGAATTTTCCCTTTACAGAAGGAACAAAATTTGAAGAATAAAGAGTATAAATCAGCAGAAACATGAATGTTTCAAACTCTAAGACAGAATACCAGGTGTGGCCACTGGGTTGGATGAAGAACTGAGGAACAGCTCATTGTCATGTGTGCTGTAAACAGGAAAGGTACAGCTCCTGCCAAAACTTAATCTAGATAGTTCTGAATGGTGGTTCTGCCCAGGCACAGACCAGATGTATGAATGCACAGAAACAATAAATAATAAATATAAATGCGTACTAGCTAAGAAAGTCTTACAGAGCACCTACCAAGCCTATAAATTAAGTTCTGACCTGAAAGTGGCCCAAATCCTTCTGAAAGAGAAAAAAATCTACAAAAAGCTACTAGTGCAAAAGAAAAAAGAGGCCCAGAATAAAATTGGGAAAAATTGATCCAAGCAGCAAAATCTAAGGACTCGACCCAGTTCTGGCGGCTGATAAAGATTTCTCCAACCTCTGGGCCAACACTTCCAGATTGTTATATCCATCCAGAGACATGGGAGAAGCACTTGCGAGACTTATATAAAGACACAGATGTGGCCCAGCTGAGATGGAATAGCACACTTGAAGATGCTCCACCATGGACACCAGTGTCAACTTCCGAAATATATAATTTAATAGCCCAGATGAAAATGGGAAAAGCCCCTGGAGAAGATCTGATTTCTCCAGAGGCGATCAAAAATAATTTAGAATTTTGGGCTCCGGTTCTAGCATCATTCACGTATATTGATACTACTGGCTGAATTCCAGAAAACTGGGGTTTTGCTATCATAGTCCCCATATTTAAGAAGGGAAAGAGAGATGATCCTGCAAACTACAGGCCTATTAGTCTCTTTAGCACAATCTGTAAATTATATGCCAGGCACTTATATGGGAAATTTAAAGATTGGCTGGAGCAAGACAAGATACTTGCAGAAGAGCAGGCAGGCTTCAGGGAAGGCCGATCTACCATTGATTAATGCTTGATATTACAATATATTATTGAAAAATATACCTCTGATAAAGCAACTTCACTCCACGTAGTCTTTATAGATCTCAAGACAGCTTTTGACTCAATATCAAGGGTCAAATTATGGAAGAAATTAGAGGCTTCTAACATTGACAGCTTCAACTTATTCAGGCTCTCTATCGAAATACCTCACTCAAGGTAAGATGTAGTACTCACGGCCATCTTACTAATGGCATTCAAACCCAAAAAGAAGTCAAACAAGGCTGCCTTCTGGCTCCACTTTTATTTAATTTTTACATTGATTCCATGGTGGACCAGTTAAAAAATATCGACTTTCATCCCCCTAAAATCGCAGGGAGGCATATAACAACATTACTGTATGCCGATGATGCAGCTATCATCTCTAGGACCCCAATTGGGCTCAGAAGAGCATTGCGAAGGTTGTCTATATATTGTGAGCAGGAAGACCTGATAATTAATTTTCAAAAAACAAAAATCATGTCTTTTGCCAAAAGGCCAATAATGCGAACATGGATGATAAATCAGCATAGAATTGATCAGATCCACCAATTTAAATATTTAGGTGTCGTTTTCCAATCTAACGGCTCTAGGAAAGCACATGGTGATTATGTGGCATTAAATGCCCAGAGAAGTTCTGCTGCAATACTACAATTTATGACAACAAAGGGGGGGCATTACATTCCCTCAGCCATTAAACTGTTCCACGCAAAAGCAGTAGCCCAACTATTGTATGGCTCCCAATTGGGCCCCTTCCCAAATATTGCTAGAACGTGTACAATCAAAATTCCTGAGGGCAATATTAGGAGTCCCCAGGGATGTCGCCAACGTAAAACTAAGATTGGAAACTGGTCAAATTAAAATCGAAGCCAGGATATGGATTGCAATTCTCATGTACTGGCTCAGACTGTCTTATCCCCCTATTGGTCTTGCATCACTGATCCTGCAAGACACCTTTAAGTCAAAATGGGTTCAGTTGGTTGAACAAAAAATAGCCTCTTTGGTTCTCTCTAGGCTGACTCTGTTAACCATGGGAATGGCACAGGCGAAGAAAATCATTAAGCAGCGTATTGAGGATAGTAAAGGTAAAGGTTCCCCTTGACATTTAGTCCAGTCGTGTCCGACTCTAGGGGGCGGTGCTCATCCCCGTCTCCAAGCCGTAGAGCCAGCGTTTGTCTGAAGACAGTTTCCGTGGTCACGTGGCCAGCGCGACTAGACACGGAACGCTGTTTACCTTCCCACTGAGTTGGTACCTATTTATCTACTCGCATTTGCATGCTTTCGAACTGCTAGGTTGGCGAGGAGCTGGGAGCTCACTCCGTCGTGTGGATTCGATCTTACGACTGCTGGTCTTCTGACCCTGCAGCACAGAGGCTTCTGCGGTTTAACCCGCAGCGTACTGAGGATATTGAGAGACAAAATGATTTAAGCAGTGCCCCAGAATTCTATCTTAGGGAGGACAGCTTATACAAGGTCACAGCAGCACCTTATTTTGCCCAGTTGGAGCAGCCCAGGTATAGAAGGGCATTTACTCTGGACCGCCTTACCGCACTACCTTCAGCAGTGCAGGAGGGACAGTATAAAAAGACCCCCTGGGCAGAGTGCCTTTGCCCATGTGGAATGGAGTAGATAGAAACAACTGAACATGTCCTGTTGTGGTGTACATATTATAAGGACGTACGTGAAGAACTTGTTTCCCCTTTGACTGGCCAATTTCCCAGCTGTACAGAGCAACAATGTATGCATGTGCTGCTGTCTGATTCCAATCCTATGTTTACACATAGTGTTGCCAAATTCTTCACTGCTGCTATGGGCATTAGAAAAAGAATCCTAAAAGTGGATGGGCCTCTGTAGTCAGAGCATGGTTTGCTAGACATTTTGGAATTGCTTCAGGGGAGATGTTTTGACACTGTTGTTGTTTACCTCAGAACCAACTATTGCTTTGCATTCGATCCCAATATTTTTGTATATTTCTGTATATTTATATATTTTGGATGTTTTATTTGTGGTTGGTCTTTTGACCGTAATAAAGTTTTATCTATCTATCTGGTCTGAGGTAATTAAGTGGTTGGAAAGTATAACAAAAGAAAAAATAATCTCAAATGAAACTTTGCTACTTTTTTCATTATTTACGGGAGGGAACGAAAACATTGTGAATAAAGAACTAATTGTGATTATATTAGGAGGAGCCCGTAATGAAATTGCCCAACACTGGAAGGACGCTCAGGACTTGTCCTTGCAAAGATTTCAAAATAGAATATGGAGACTGGCTCTGATGGAAAAACTGACCTATCACATTAAACTCTATAGAGGTGAAATAAAACAAGATAAATTTATGGACGTATGGAATCCCTTGTTGGCCTCTGGTGCAGGAGACCAATTGGAAAATGGGCTGAAATGCTGGTTAGTTTGAATAATTGTAGGGTTAGAAGTAGAACATATATAAATGTTTAAGCATTATTAGTATACTATAGGTAAGAAAATTATTGGAAGTGTAACTGTATTTATAGGTAATTATTACTTTTTTCTTTTTTGTTATGTGACTAGAGGATTGTAACTTATTAATAATAATTTAAAAATTGCTACAAAAAAAATACTATATATAAGTATACTATATAAAAACCACTTATATATAAGTGGTTGATACCTGAAGGTGTCCCTTTCCAATTCCAGGTGCAGAGATATTCTATTAATTCAACAATGAAGGCCGAAGACTTTATGAAAAAAAAGGGGAAATGACTGGGTAGGAAAGAAGACAAAAAGACAGATGCGAAACAGGAAGAGGAGCAATCAAGTGGGTCATTAGGACCAAACTCAGAAGGAAGTTCAGAATTTCAGCTAGAAAACCAAATGGGAAATGCCAAAGGAAAGCCCACCATGGAAAAAAGAGAATCTAAGAAGAGGAAAGAAAACCTTAATAACAAAGATGGATAAAATAAGCCTCCAAGAAACTCATACGAAAAGAATAGAGTAACATCAGATGTAAAAGAATTTACGAACAAATATAGAAAATAAAAATTGGACACTGTCTTCAGAACTTATAATATGAAAATCAAGAACCACCACTTTATGAAATGTTTTTTAATAAGTGTTGGAAATGTAAAATACAGGAGGGTACTTTCAACCATATTGGGTGGACAGGTAGGGAAGCAGAAAATTATTGAAGATTATTGCAGATTAGTATATGAAATGTTGAAAAAAATTGTATTTTGTGAGATATCATTTAAACTGTGTTAATTGAGTATCATGTCTGAGATTGTAGATAAAGAAATGAAACATTTTATAATATACGTAATTATTGTAGCTATAATATGGGAAACATTGGGAGAAAACAGAAACATGGTTATCTTAAAAAGGACGCAACAATTTGGAATGATTTTATAGTGGGACTTGAAATATGGACAGGAAAGCATAGATAAAAGAAGAACGCAAAGGTCCAATCAGGGAATGAAAAGATTAGTAACTATAGTAATTCTGGTAAAACCTGTTATTTTTTTATTCTAGTAGAATTGTATAAGTGGATGTAAAAGTACCCTTGTGCTCTCTAGAATTTTACCCTTCCCCTACCCATGTCCACTCCCCCAGGCCCCCATCCCCAAATCCTATCCCTATTAAAAATGAATAAAAATAAAAAAATAAAAAGAATAAATACTTTAAGTAAATAAACTCAACTTTCAAAGTTGGAATGTCATTCTAAGAATGGCAGTTTTTCTTAGCGGAATAAATCTTCATGACATTTTACAGTAGTGTGTCAGTTAATTGTTTCAGATGCTTTCTCATCATGGAAACAAACCAGAAAAAAATGTTATAATACATGTATCTTACTTACGGAGCATGACATTCAATAGCTGAACTTCTGTGGCTTAAAGTAATAAGTCGCACTGGAATAGCCCCACTGAATCATTGGTGATTTAGTGAATCAACTTCTCCATAAGTTCTACTTATTCAAATAGGCCTACTCTAGGTACAACTCCTGCAATAAATTAAGTTGCAATTAGAGTAGGCCCATTTGAATCAATGGAACTTGATTCAATAGGCCTATTTTAGTGCAAATTACTATGTTGAGCAATAGGATTTCAGCCAATAAAATAATTCTTATGACAATGTATAAATAGCTCTAAATTACAGTGCATCTATTTCAATTACAATTTTATATACTTAACCAATAATAATTTGATGAATAGTAGATCCTTCCGATGCTGCTGAAAATATCTTATCTGTACCAGACACTTGAAGAAATCCATAGTCTTTATTTTCTTTGTAAGTATAGAAAACCTTCTCATCATCCCACAGTACCATGGATGTTACAGCTGAAGTGATAACTTCCATATGAATATCACCACTTATAGATGAAGTCAGTGAAAAGTCTCTTAAGTTCCATTCAGTTGTGCCTTCATTGTAAGCAGCCAAGAGTAATATCGTAGTGGTTGTGCATCCGGTACACTCTATCAGAACTGCAATTATGGCAGTAAGTGAATCATAGCAAGCAGCAATTATTAAAAGGTCAGTGGCTCTTTGGAGTTGCAATTGTTCTTTTAGAAGTGATATATCAGTCAATGGCCTGTATTGATCATCAGGAAACCCTATGATAAGTTCCTCATCAGTCCATATAATTACTTCACTTAAAAGTCTGTCCTGAAAGAAAACAAAATACAGGAAAAAAACATTTCCAAAATTGTATGAAATGTTAATATCTCCCCAATCTTCTTCTAACATATTTACATATTAAAAAGCATAAAAATTGTTCTCATGAACAGTCGCATTTTAAAACTCCTACAGGAAATATCACGAATTTACCTATATTTCCTATTATTCTATTAGACCACTGTGTATTAATTTACATAAGAATTGTACAGTCTACAAAACTTGGATTTTTTTGTCAAGCAATTTGCAAGAGTAAAGGGCTTAGCCTTGCCCAGCTCACCTCAAGCATGCTGAACAATTTAATTCTTATCTTGATAAAAATAATCCCCACCAAGAAATACATTGAGTCAGTACAGTTAGCTTATAGTCTAGAATTCAGGAGACCTGCATTTAACCCTTGCTCAGACACAGAAAGTCACTGGGGGGTGGCACTAGTAAAACCTTTTCTTAAATATCTCACATATCTTGGGGAGTGACTTGATGGCACATAACAATACAGAAATACTTATAATTACCTATGCAGTAAACTAATATACATTATGATAGAAAAGTTGCAATGAAGGAGAAAAGAGTTAAATTGGCATTTATAGCATGTAAGACTATAGAAAGAAAGTTATTTGCTTTTAGAGCCATGTCTGGTAGAACGAACAACAAAGTCTTATGTCACCTTAAAGACCAGCAAGCCTTTGTGAACTGCAGGGCATTTTACCAGGTGTGTGAAGTATAGCTACACTTGGCAGATTGGAAATAGGAAGCTGCCTTATACTGCAATGAATCATTAGACCCACCAGCTCAGTTTTGACAACAGTGACTGACAGCATGTCTTCAGGATTTCAGGCATGAGTATTTCAAGCCCTACCTAGTGATTCTGGGAATTGAGCCTAGGCATGTCTGCTTGCAGTGCATTTGTTTTACAACTAAGCAACAGCTAGGGATGTTTATACAGTGGTGCCTTGACTTACGAACTTAATACGTTCTGGAAGATGGTCGTAACTCGAAATGGTCGTAAGTCGAAGCACCATTTCCCATAGGAATGCATTGAAATGCAATTAATCCATTCCGGCAAAAAAAAAAAAATCACCTAAAAAACCACAAAAAAACAAAACACTGCAAGACCCATCGGAAACGCGATTAATCTGTTCCGGCCGAAGGGGAAAAAGAAAAGAAAAGCAAGTAAACCGTGCAAGACCCATCGGAAATGCAAAAAAAGCAAAGCAGAAAGCAAGCAAACCGTGCAAGACCCATCGGAAATGCAAAAAAAGCAAAACAGAAAGCAAGCAAAACGTGCAAGACCCATTGGAAATGCAAAAAAAGCAAAGCAGAAAGCAAGCAAACCGTGCAAGACCCTTCGGAAATGCAAAAAAAGCAAAGAAGAAAGCAAGCAAACCCCGCAAGACCCATCGGAAATGGGGGAAAAAAACCCAAAAAGCAAACAAACCCCCCAAGACCCATCGGAAATGGAAAAAAAAAACCCAAAAAGCAAACAAACCCCGCAAGACCCATCGGAAATGGGGGAAAAAAACCCAAAAAAGCAAACAAACCCCCCAAGACCCATCGGAAATGGGAAAAAAAACCCCAAAAAACAAACAAACCCCCCAAGACCCATCACAGCATAGAAACATAATCCCACCACCCAGCCCAAAACCACGCTGCAAAACCCACCCAGAACAGTTTTTAAAAAGCAGAAAGCAGCACCTTACCTTACCAGGCAGTCCGAAGTCTCCTCCGATCGCACTCACTCTAACCGTTGGGGCGAAAGAGCTACAAAGAAGCAGCCTCTTCACCTACCAACGGTCAGCAATTTGAATTCCCCGCCTCTTTTCCCTGCCTTTTTTGGTTGTAACTCAAAGCTCCGGCCGCAAGTCGAAGCAAAATTTTGCGGCTGGAGCTGGTCGTAACTCGAAATGGTCGTAAGTCGGGACGTTCATAAGTCGAGGCACCACTGTACATATACCAAAGCGGGTGAGTAGATGAATGGAAATGCAAAAAGAATCAGTACAGTGACGATCAGTGGTTGTTTAACAGTTGTTGGACGATTATAATATTTTACCATACCGTTTCCCCGAAAATAAGACCTAACCTGAAAATAAGCCCTAGTATGATTTTTCAGGATGCTCGTAATAAAAGCCCTACCCCCAAAAAAGCCCCAGTTAAGTGAAACCCCGCCTTCCACCATTGTGCAGCAACCAGAAGATGACATGACTGTATTTGAATAAATGTAGATTGTTGTACATGAAAAAATTAAAACATCCCCTGAAAATAAGCCCTAATCCGTTTTTTGGAGCAAAAATTAATATAAGACCCTGTCTTATTTTCAGGGAAACACAGTAGATATCACTAGATACAGGATGATAGGTCTTTGTCCAATTTAAGTATAGGGAGTAGAATTCAATCTCACAATTGTCAGGCTCTGGGGGCCACTTTTCTTACCCAACTGGAACCAGTTAGTTCTTGTAACGAGTTAAAATAATGGATTATTTTTTGTGAAAAACAGTATGGGGCCCTCCTTGTTTTAGAGAATTCTCTAGAGCAGTGGTCCCCAACCTTTTCCCAACCACAGACTGGTTGGCGGGGCGGCTCACGCTTGTGGGGGGGGGCGCGTGTCGTGCTTGCGGGGGGCCATGTCGCAACCACGTGCATGCACGCGGGAGGCGTGTCGCGCTCACACTCATGCACGTGGGGGTGTGCTGTGCTTACAGGGGGCCTGTCGCGCTCGCAGGGGGCACAGGAGATTGTGTCCGCGGCCCGGTCCTGCCTAGGTCACGGACTGGGGGTTGGGGACCCCTGCTCTAGAGGGGACTAAATCTCAGGAGACCTGGGTTCAAATCCCTGCTCGGCTATAGAAACTCATTAGGGTGGAAGAGGTACAGGTAAAGCCACACTTTAAATTTCTCACTTACTTTGAAAGTTCTATCAGGGGTGTTATATGTTGGTGCTGACTTGATGGTACATAACAATAGAGGCACAATTTAGCTATTTTCCGGGGGTGCGGGGATGTGGAATTCAAAAAGCATTTTTGTGGGGAAAGTGCTCTGGGCCTAATAAAACAGAATTAGTGAGCCACATGCTACCTGTGGGCTGTATGATTCCCCAAATGATTTTCATGAACTCCAAAATGTGAGAGATGGAATTAGCAGGGTAAGAAGAGTGGAAATACAAACGTTATGGATAGCGAAAATGATATGTACAGTGGTCATAAAATAAAAGATAATATAGACAAACTACGTAGATGAGGTGATTGACATACCTAGTGTGATAAAATCCTTTATTTGTCAAATCTCAGGAGACAGTGTTGAACCTCTATGAATTATTGTTTAGCTGCTTGTCAGAATTATGTCATTTTTATTCAAGGATACCTACTTTCATAGAATCATAAAATAATTGAGTTGGAAGGGACCTATAAGGCCATCGAGTCCAACCCCCTGCTCAATGCAGGAATCCAGATCAAAGCAGATCTGACAGATGGTTGTCCAATTTTCTCTTGAATGCCTCCAGCGTTGGAGTTCTAACCACCTCCCAAGATAACTGGTTCCACTGTTGTACTGCTCTAACAGTTAGGAATTTTATCCTCATATTCAGCCTAAATCTGACTTCCTCTATCTTGAGCCAATCATTACGTGTCCTGCACTATGGAATGATCAAGAACAAATCCTGTCCCTCCTCTGTATGACTACCTTTCAAGTATTTGAAAAGTGCTATCGTATCTCAGTCTTCTTTTCTCAAGGCTAAATATGCCCAGTTCTTTCAGTTTTTCCTTATAGAGCTTGGTTTGAGGCCAGACACAGAGTATACTGGAACAGTGAAATTTTCACCACTTCTTTTTGAATACTGTTGTTTATGACATCAGATTTGTGTCCATTAGACCAGGGAACCCCAACCCCTGGTCCGCGGCCCGGTGCCAGTCCATGGCCATGGCAGGACTGGGCCATGGAGACAGATCTCCCGCCCTCCGCCCCCCCCACCCGCACGGTCCGCCACCCGCCCACCTGCGAGCGCGCCCCGCCCCTTCGCACATGAGCACGCTCCGCCTTCGCAAGCGCGCTCCACCTCTTCGCACATGTGCATGAGCATGCCCCACCCCTCCGTGAGCGCACTCTGCCCCTTTGCACATGCGCAAGAGTGCGCCCCTCCCCTTCGCGCATGTACACCCCGCCCACCCACAAGTGTGGGGGGGTGCCCTCCCTGTGAATGGACCTCATCCCCCCCACCAGTCTGCGACTCAGAAAAGGTTGGGGACCACTACATTAGATAGCAACCGAAGCTTCTTTTGTGCTCATTTATTACTTCACGTAGAGACTGACCTATTCGTCCTAAAGTAGACTGTAGACTGGAATAGGGCCCTGCATACAGTGGACAGCACATATCACATTAAAGAATGTGAAGAAATTTCACCATTGCATCAAAAGTGGTGGCAATGCTAGAGCTATTCTTCTGTTTTCTATTTTCCCGTACTATCAAGTTAATCATGGGCTGACAAAAATATTTCTAATTTTCTTGTTCTAGCTTTTCAAAACAGCCCTTCTTCAGGGCAGACTTAAGGGAATCCCATGCCAAGAAAGATTCTGCCTATGTGGAAAAGGATCCCCTGAATTTCTTGTGCAATAAAAAAATGAATAAAAAAAATACGCTTTTATACTGCCCATTTTATGAACAAATCAGGAATAACCTAATCTGCCCATTGCTGAACAAGTTCCAAGGCTACCCTTCCAGTTGGTTAGTAAAATATTGCCTATTAGACCATAACCCTTATACGACAGCACAGGTAGCAAAGTTTTTCCTAGCTGCAATGCGTTAAAGCAGTGGTCCCCAACCTTTTTAACACCACAAACCGGTTGGGGAAGGTGGGGCACACCCCCTTGCGCACATGAGTGGGGTGGCGCTTGCGCGGGCACGCACACACTCGTGCAGATGCACGAAGGGCAGGGGGCACTTGGGGGGCACTTGCACACATGCACAAAGGGGTCGGGGCACTCACGCGCATGCGCAAAGGGGCTGTGCAGGGGGGTGAGAGATTTGTCTCCACGGCCAGGCCCAGGGGTTGGGGATCCCTGCATTAAAGGGTGGAGTTTGTCCCGATCACCAGATCTCTCAATGCACCTATCTCCCTGTAGTCCCTCTCATTGTTTTTACTGTATACTCTTTTTCTGTATGGGTCATATGACTGCAATAAAGTTATTTGGTTTGGTTGGCTTTTCAAAACAGAAGACTAGTTAAATGTATCCCAGCTTCTTTTTGTTCTGTATTTTCCATGGGCCATGAGTCTAAAAACAGGGTGATCATCACTTTCTGAAGTGAACTGGAATGAATAAATATGTAGGGTTTTTTTTTTATAAGTCCTGACTCTAATAAAATTACTAGTCATATTGTCTTTTGGTAATGAGTAGCTCTCACAAAAAAAAACCCTTTATTTTTTAACGAAAGAGCTGAAATACATTACAGTTGTTTAGAGTCCTATTTTTGACATTTTCAGCCCAATTAGGGCACACAATGGCTCCAACAGATTAGAAAAGATCTTTCCTTTACTTAAATAATATTGGGGAGTATTAGTGAAAAGATGCAGAAGAGGGCAAAATGTGTGAATGATGTATAAGTTTTAAAAGAAATTCACTTTACAGCTAAAACTATTTATAGATGTGTGACCCTATCAAACTGAGCAACTCCCATCACCATAATCTATATTATTTCTTGACTGAACTTCAAATTATTCATCCTCATCCAGTACTTCACTGGCTTTAGGTATTCTGCAAAAAAAATCATGCTTCCACCTGCACCTGATACATAATTGAATATTTTAAAATGTTCATTATAACTTTACTCATGGAAATATCATGTGATAATAAATGTACAGTGGTGCCTCGACTTACAAACGCCCCTACCTATGAACATTTTGACTTATGAGCAACTCCGCTCGCAAAATTTTGCTTTGACTTGAGAGCGGAGCTTCGACGTAAGAACAGAAAAAGGCAGGGGAAAAAGGCGGGAAATTCAAACCGTTGGTGACGAAGAGGCTGCTTCTTTGTAGCTCTTTCGCCCCAACGGTTAGAGCAGGGGGTCAGGGAACTTTTTTACTCCTGCGGCGCAGGAGGAGGAAGGAGAGGCGGGGGCGGCTCCGGATCGCCGCGGGGCACAGGAAGCCGGTGCGCTCCCTGCCCAGGGTCTACTCATGCGTAAGGGCGGCCAAAGGCGTGGGTCTACTCGTGCATAAGGCCTGCCAAAGGCACGGGTCTACTCATGAGTAAGGCCCGCCGAAGGCGCTGGGCTGGGCTGAGGCCCGCGGGTTGGAGGGGCTCCTCCGTGGACGGGGTGTGTGGCAGCGGCGCAGGAGGAGGCTCCCTGCCGGGGAGTGAGTGCCATCGGAGGAGGCTTCGGTCTGCCTGGTAAGGTGGTGCTTTTTCCTTTTTAGAAACTTCTGGGTGGGTTTTGCAGGGTGGGTTTTGGCTGAGGGGGGTTATGTTTCTGTGCTGTGTTGTTTTTTGCAGTCCCAGCGTGGGGATGTTTATTTTTGGGTTTTGTTTTTTTGTTTTTTTTCTGCAGCCTTCGGGGCTTGCTCTGTTTATTTTTGGTTGGTTTTTTTTTTTTAAAGCCCCAGCGCCTTCCGATGGGGCTTTCTGTGTGCTTTATATATTTTTTGGTATTTTTTTGAAATGCTGGAACGGATTAATCCCATTCCCATGCATTTCAATGGGAAATGGTGCTTCGACTTACGAGCATTTCGACTTAAGAACACCATTCCGATACGGATTAAGTTCGTAAGTCGAGGCACCACTGTAACAGGTTAGTGAAATGCTTACACATCCATATCTTACGGATTATGAAAGCTTCTTTCACAGCAAGATGTAAAAAAATGAGTCTTTAGAAATACTCACAATCAATGGGTACTCATTTGAACACCAGGTTTTTGTCTGTACTCCCTTTACTCCTGCATTTGGAACATTATACCCATCTGCAACGCTGTAAATGTCCTCTTCAGTTGCCTTATAAAGTTTATCCTCTATTAAAATAAAAACATCTGGAAACATTACAGCTACATCTTTTACACTGTGAATCAGAGCACTATCTATAATATGTGCTGGGAATTTGATTTCTTCCATAGTTAAAAATCCATCGTTTGTGTAGAATGTACCAAAATCTGTCACTAAAACGGCTGTGGCTGGATAACATGCATCCCATGCCACTATAGCAGGACTTCCAGCTGGAGAAGAGATTGAAGTGTCAGTTTCAAAACCTAAATGAAAAACAGGCTGGGCAATAACAAAAGGAGTTGCCAGAACAAAACAATCCTGAAATGTAAAAGTTTTTCCATGGATTTCTGCAATGTTGTCATTTGTTAGGGTAGGCACTTCAATTGTCCAGATCCTGGAAATAGAAGAAAAAGTTAACTGCATTTTATGTTTTGTGTAAAAGGAGTGTTTTGTGGTCACCATTTCAAAATGAAAACAATATTTATTTTTAATAAATATTTTACTACTAGCATCAACAGCAACAACAGTTCTTTTGATTCATAAATATTTCACTGTAAACTGTATAATGAATGAAATCTGGTTTTAGCATATCTACTGTAGGTTAATATTTCAAAAGTTGATGAAGTAATGACATAGTGGAAGAACTCAGAAAAATAAATAAGAAATAGCCACTTTCTCTTAATTCAGCTATGCAACTCACTCCTCATAACTCTGGTCATGCAAAACTGCAGAAGGAAACAGCTAATGCAAAGGTATGGTGAAAATTCTCACAAATGCAAAGGTTAGAATAGGAGAACTAAAGATAATGCTCATATATAGTCACCCAAAAAAGGTCTTAAAAGATAGTTAATATGGAATAACAGAACCAATTCTGCAGCAATAGTGGAAACAAAACATTTATATGAAGTGGGAAGGGACAGTAGAAAAAATTGTGATTAGTTTAAACAAAGACAAGCTGAGAGAGACTATGCCTACTAGAAATTATCAGTTTGACATAAACTGCATTGCAGAGATAAGGAAAATGAACAGCTGGTGAAACAAAACCAAGATTATTGAGAAAATGTAAAAAATCTGCAGATACATGCCACTATTTATTCAGTATTACGTAAAAGAGTCACTGGGTGGGAAAGGACATTTGACCAAACAAGAGAAACTGGATAGCAGCCACACTCCAAAATGGAGAATACAAGAAAACTGTGTCACAATTGTTTGAATTGTACTATATGTTAAATGCAGACCCCCAACTTAAGATATCAAAAGATTAAAAGTGAGGGCCAACATTAAGAGAAACGTTAAAGCCCAACTGCAACTAACCACTGAGGTAATATTTGTTGATACTGTTTGGTCTGTGTATAATATAATAGTGGCAATACATATGTATGTGCAATTACAAAGTACCAAGAAAAAAATATCTCCTATAATGTATAAGAAAGAAACCCAATAAATTACTGGGTCTGAACAGCATGTACACAAGAGTCCTTAACATATTTATTTTTTGTTAGAAGACCAGAAATTCTATATTTAATTTAGAATGAACATATACCAAAATTGGCTTCCAAACCAAACAATTAGAAAGCAGACAAATGAATGCAGTTATCAGCAATGGACCCCTAGAAGGATAGTCCAGAAAATGCCTGGAGTCTAAACCTTTTATTGTAGGTACAATTTGCACACTCACAGTTCATCTAAACAATTGATCTAATTTATTTAAGAGCTCGTATTATGTAGGGCTTAGAATATTTGATAAGAATTCCTGAGATCTGGGTTCAACTTCTCACTAAGCCACAAAATTCACTGTGTGACCTTGGGCCAATCACACCATAGCCTGAGTAACTTCACAGAGCAGTTGAGAGGAAAAGAATCATATTCCCAGCCTTGAGATCAGTGGAAGAAAGATGTGATAGAAGTGTAATACATACATACATACATACATACATATATACATACATACATACATACATCCTACAGGATTGTATTAGATAATAAATTCAAAAGCACAGAATCATATTTAAAAATTAAGTAAGAAACAGTACCCATCGTTAAATTCTTTTTCATGATATTTTCTTTCTCCAGAAACTGTCTTAACAAGAGGAGTCTGTCCCAAATTCCAGAACTGTTTGCTAAGGGTCTTAGAATACTGTTGATACAAAATCACAAATCAGTTGTATATTGTTTTTTTAGAGTTTTCTATTAAATCTAAATGTATATTTCAATACAAGGAATACTTCTTATTAGATATAAACACATCACACAGTTTTGGGGACAGAGGGACAAGGCAGAGTGATCAAGCTGAGTACTCTGAAAATACTTGGGTACTTGTAGGGTACAGCTCTTTAGATATTTTATATGGAGCAGTGCTTCTTTCCTAGTAGGAATGCTCTTACTGCTTGCTGCCATATATTGTATGGTCTACTTGTACTTTTGGTTTGTTTACAAATGCTTATTTATTTATTCACATGATGGCATACTCAAAGCAACAATAAAATAGAATATTACATCCACATAGTATAAGTGATCACACAGTCTGAACCAATGCAAATGGATCTGCTGGTAAAAAAAAGTAGAAGCCCCGGCAGTAGAGACAAAACTACGGACGAAGGGGAACTCTGAGCTGACATGCATATCCTCGTTTCCTAACTACTGGTCTACAAAATCCTGCACATTTTACAATGAAGTTTAAAAATAGTCCCATGCACATACATGAGATTTTTACCTCTGAGCTTAATTGTCACATTAAGAACAGTTCTGAGGGATATCATGGGCTAGAACTTTAACAAAACCTCCAGAGGCTAAGTTTTTCTCTATCCTAATAGCTCCACAGCACAGTATATCTGCTATCCACCATATTCTTTCCTTTAAAAGAAGGACAAAAGTTACATACAACTGATGGTGAAGTTGCAGTGTAGTTCCATTCAGACTTATCAGCATTTTCTGGATCAAATATCCATAACCTTATAGACTAACAAATAAAAAAGAAAAATATTAATATTACTGTAATTAACATTTGTAAAAGAAGAGGGTGAGAACAAGTGGTGCACTGGGTACAGTGTTGGAGAAGGACTCAAGAAACATGGTTTCAGATCCTTGGGCTATGAGGGATGGCAGTGCAAAACCACTCCTTGACCATCTCTTAAACCTTGAAAATCTTGGTAGGGTTACTATAAATTGGAAGGGAGTTGATGGCATGTGACAACAAAAAAATGATGTATTCAGTTGACATGAACAACACCATCATAATACTTTGTACGCACAATATGCTATCATTGTATAATATTTCACCTAATGTTATTTTTTTCATCATCATGTGTGTCAAGTCAATTCTGATTCATGGTAACCCTTTTTACTAGTATAGCTGCATTGTGGCAATATGTTATTAAGAAGGGGGAAATAATAGCAGATTTCCTTATACTGCAGTACCACATCAGGAACCTTCATATGTAATGCACTGTTTCATGTACTTTTGTTTAATGAATTTTCACTGTAGTGAAAGCCCAGCACATAGCACTCACCTATTACTATACATAACAAGCCTGTTCACATGTAGTAAAGCAATCCCCCCTCACTGTCCCACCCAAATAATTTCTCATACATTTCTCAGGGAAAGAAAACTGCACTAATGACAGAAAAAGCATTTGGTACTTTTATATTTACTTTAAACACAATCCAGACATTTGCTACCATTATGACAGTGGAACACTCATTAAACCACTCAGCCCGTGACAGAAAAATGACAGATACGCCAATAAACTGGAAACATCACCACTTCTATGAAAGTAAGTGCCCTGCTTAGGAATTCCTAGCCAAGGGAGGCTTAAATATTCCTACGCCTGATGAACTTTCAGTCATAGAAAAAGACATTTAGATAGATATTTGGGCCATTATCTTTTAAATATGGTGCAATCAGCTTTAACCAGTTGCTAATTAATGCCTATTAATAATTATATAAAATATTTCTAAACTGTCCCTCATTCAATGGATTACAAACACACAACAGACTTCAGAATTATTGAAACAAAATAACGAGAATGATACTTTTGTAACAATTACAGAATAAAAAAATGGCTGAAGGTAATAAAAACTACCAGCATGTCAAGTTAATAGTGTCAGATCAGAGAACTGATACTTGACCCCTCCCCCAGGCATCCTACAGGAGCTTATAGACTTCCCAGGAAAAAAAATCCAGAAGCCTGTGTTCCTCACAGTTATCATTATCCCACCCACCACAAAAAGGGTTAACTCAAAGAATGAAACCAATCTTGGACAATCATATCAAAATTCATCTGAATATCCAAGGATAAGTCTTTTCATTGTCCAGGCAACATCAGCTTGTCTATATCTACAAGCTTTATTTATCTACATTGCTTCTATGTTCCATATCCACAAAATACTTAAGAAAATAAAAGTCAAAGTGTATTGAAAACAGTCTTACGGTTGTGAGAAAAAAATCCTTGCAGCTTATAAAAAGTTACAGGTCTGATTGCCGTCCAAAAGTTTTACAACTATGAGAAGTTGCGGGCATGCAAATACAAAACTTAATTTGTAGGCATCATGTAAAATAAAGGCGCTTATAGCCTAAAAGAGGCAAATATAAAAACAAAAGACAGAGAATGCATCTCTTAAAATATTAAAATTAATGTTTCCTGTTTTTCCCCTTTTACTATATGTTCTCTCTCTCTCTAGTGTTCACTATTATCCACAGTTTTCAGTATCCGTGGTGGGGCTTGGAACCAATCCTCAGAGACTACAGATGTCCTAAGGTGGGGGTATATGTACTGAGAGCTCATTGTCAAGCTTCCAAACAAGTTTGGATGATTTGACATCTGAATATAGCCACTAACTTTAAAAAAAACACCCCAGTTTGACATTTAACATACAGAAAAAAAAGAGTTTTGGGATTACAGCCTTGTTTTGAAATAAAACTATTTTAATAAAATAATTATGAAATAATTTAATGAATTTTTTTACCTGCTTTGGATTTGCTTGTGTCAACCTAAAAAAAGTTAAATACTCGTTTTAGTAAAAGTAAATAAGGCTACAAAACAGAACTTTCTAAAATATGCTACATGGATAGAACAATCCTATTTTTGAAGTTTAGTGTTAAGTTTGTGTGTGTTTTGCATTTTTATTTCGAAAGCACAACCATGCTTAAAATTATGGTATATCAGATGAATGTATGCAGAGATGGTGCAAAGTGTGTGTGGACACATGCCTATGCCTTAGTTACAATATGGGAGTGTGGTGTCAGCCCAGGTCATGAATATTAATGTGATATCTGCATAGACCAATGGGAGTGCTGGAGGGGCGGAGTCACGAGATATAAGAGACTCAGCAGGAGGAGGGGGAGTTTTTAGTGGAGGAAATTGAGAGTTGGAGAGTTGAGGAAGTTTAGGAGTTTGGTGTGGTTTTGAGATTGGGCGGGAGAGTGGTGGTTGAGAGTGGATGAAGGAGGATGTTTGTTTAAGAGTTAATAACATTGCTTGTTCTGTCAACATCTGTAACAATAAAAATTTTCTATTTGGTTCTTTTAAAATGACACATTGCCTGGACCTCTGTGATTAATAATAGACAATGTTGATGTAATCAACTGGTGGCAGCTGAAAAACACGTAGCATGAGCTCTTAGTTTGGTGAAACAAGCAGGGGCCACATGGGAACGTGACAGGAAAATTAATGGTTTTGTTAAGAGTCCCAACTATCTGAGCCTTCAGTATCTCACTTTCACCAATTTGCTTTATTTTCTGCAGAGCTGCTGACATTAATTCTGATTTGGATACCACTATTACAACACAGGCAGATGGATACAGCAAGGATCTTAGATTATTTCGGCTACCTTTGTATAGCCTTGTGAATGGGAACAGACTCCTTTGAAGGCAGTTACCTTTCTCGGCTTGTAAAAACAACCAGAGGTGGGTTAGCTGTTTAACAGGAAGAGTTTACTTTCAGACTTGCTATGTAGCAATAAAGAACAGTTGTATTTGAAAGACTTGGTTGATCCATATGCATTTTGCTGCTAATACCACCCAACTAATCCACTTTTAAGCATTTCCAGAAGTCAGCATGGCTACTTGCAGTGATAAGCAGCTCCCAATTATTGTCTCAAAATAAAAACAGCAGCAACCAGCAAATAAGTTTGAGATTAATCATACAAATCAAGATATATAAAGGGGAGGAACAATAAATAAGACTTATTTTTACCTGCTTGTATCTTGGTAAATATACCACATGAAACAATTCACATCTGCTTTTACAGATAAGAAGCGTTCCATTTCTGCAGCTGACTAGAAAGGACAAAACATGCTAATTATTTTATTTTATCTTCATAACATCACAGTACAGACTGAACACATTCAAATACATAACAGTACATTTAAAAATTTTATTTACAGTATGCATTCTGTTGCAGCGAGTGCATGCAAGTGAATTTGCATTTCCCTTGCTGTGTAGTTGCATCTTCAGATTAATATGAATATAAAGATTGTGCCACAAAACACAAACTGTTTGCAAGTCTGTGGAGCCATAAAAATGGAGAGGAGTCAGAACGATGAACTATCTTGTTCAAAGAAAGAACGACAAAGAAGTGGAGAGATAAGTAGAGGAACTATTTACAAATATTTGTACTTTACATAAACAATATAAGTTCCAGAATGCTCCCAAAGTGCCCCAACAGCAGTTAATTGGGCTGATAAGCATGTATGTGAGGGAGGAGAGGCAAAGGCTTTGGGTGTAGTCACGCCAACGAAATGTTTTCCAGTTCTCTCCCTCTGATTTTGCAAATTAAATTTGCAGTCACATGACACACTGCCATTAGCAAATCATTTACCCAGCATGCATACTAACTGCGGACCATTTCTTGCTCAGCAAGAGGCTTCTACTTTTTTGTTGTGGACCTTAAAAAAAAGTTGTGTTGCTGCATTGTGAATAATCTTATTGCAACTTTTTTTGAACTACTGTCACCTGCATGTCCTTTTAAAATGCTTTTTTTCTTTTCTTTTTTCCATGACGTTTGTGTTGAGGAGAAGCTGTAGGCATTTATTGAATTATAAGGACATGACTCAATAACTCAAGAACAAACTGGGACACACATCCTGGAATAAATACTGCATGACCTCAAAGCACAACAGAAACACAATTCAAAGTTGCATAACCACAGGGGGACATTTCGCTGGTGTGACCATGGCCCTTGAAGATCTGGAATGTTTCTGCATATTGTCACGTATATGTGTGACTCACAAAGACCATGAAAAAGAAACACAGGAAACAGCAAGAACACCCATTCTCTAACAACAGTTCGAAAAGCAGAGCCTTCATCTCCTTCCCATTGTATGTCCCCTCCCAAACATTAAATGCTTACAGTGTAAAAGCACAGCTGTCCAAAAAGACAGAAGAGTAAAATCCCTGTCCAAATGCCAATTTGATACCTGTATATTTTTTTCAACAAGAACTGGAAGGGCTGATTAGTTATATCACAATTCTGCTAGCCAATGTTGGTAGTGTTTTGTCTTCCTCAAGAACGGCAGTTTTCATCTTTTCAATATAAAAGTAACATCTAGTACGATGCTCCCTTCTCCATAACTCCTAAGTAAACTTCTTGACATTCTGATTACAGAATTCTGATGTTCTGTCTGTGTTACTCAAAATGATGGGAAGGTCTGCCTGCTGTGTTGTGCCTCTGAATCTGCCAGAACTGTACCCCTTACAATGAAAATTTAGTTTCTGGAACACAGTGGTATATGTCTAAGAATATATTTATACTGATACTACTTTAATTCACTGGATTGCCCTAAGTCAGAAGCAACCTGAAGACACAAAACAACAAATTTTGATAATGGAATTGTTGTTGATACACTTACCGGAGTTTTAACTATTGGTGTAATGCGATGAGTTCCAGGAACTGGACAATTAAGGGTTGTCTCCGGCAAACTGTAGCAAGTTTTAAAAGTTTACATTAAGTAGATAGCAATAATTAATTGTATAAACATATTTCTTATAGTTAGGGACGTGGTAGCACTGTGAGTTAAACCGCAGAAGCCTCTGTGCTGCAAGGTCAGAAGACCAGCAGTCATAAGATCAAATCCACGTGACAGAGTGAGCTCCCGTCGCTTGTCCCAGCTCCTGCCAACCTAGCCATTCGAAAGCATGCAAATGCGAGTAGATAAATAGGCACCACCCTGGTGGGAAGGTAACGGCGTTCCGTGTCTAGTCGCGCTGGCCACGTGACCACGGAAACGGTCTTCGGACAAACGCTGGCTCTACGGCTTGGAAACGGGGATGAGCACCGCGCCCTAGAGTTGGACATGACTGGACTAAATGTCAAGGGGAACCTTTACCTTTACCTATTTCTTATAACTCATTTTATCTCATTCAGGATCATTCTAAAATATCCTGCTGCTAACTTCATCAATATTAACCTCTGAAATATTATTCTTTCCTTGATTTTTAAATATTTAGGGTTATGTTAATGCCTAAAAATACTTCACATAGCCCCTTTTTAGACATTAGCAATTCCCCTAGTCATGGGTACTCTCAGCTCATTTTGTGTAAAATTCAATTGATCTGTTGTTGCCATCTGCGGGGGTGGTGTTGTTATGTGATACTAGTTTATGCTTATGTTTGTTTTGTTAATTTCATGTTGTTATTTGTATTTTTATGCATTATTTTGTGCTAAATGTTGTATTATATGTTCCTTTGTAAGCCAGTCAGAGTAATGGCTTGCCACTAAATGGGCAAGATATAAGTTCAACAAACAAACATAAATAAATAAATAAATAAATACTCAAAGACATACTGCTTCCAGTATACCAGAAGTAATATAAAACCATCATGACTGGTAGTCATTTACAGTCTTAAGCTCAGTGGATTTGTCTGATCCCCATTAAATGCCACCAAAATTGTTCTTTATCACTGCATTTTGTTGGAATGAATTCTGTAGTTTAACTATTTCCTACATGGAGTTCCTTTTATCTATCTTAAATCTTCCACCATTAGCTTCAAGAAATGACGTTAAGTAAGGACTTAACGTCATTTCTTGAAGTTAATGGTGGAAGATTAGAACAAGGGACAGGGGAAATATCTATCAACTTTCTTTGTACCATGCACAATAAAGACACTTCTACTGTATTGTCAAGTATATGGTTTTGTTAATATACTTTCTTTTTCTTTTTTTAATTAAAGAAAAACAATAATAACAACGCTAACATAAAATGTGTATACATACATACCATACAATACTACTAAAATTCCCCCCTATGCCGCATCACCCTCAGGACCAGATAACCAAATGTATCCTTTTAATCTCTTTTCACTCCATTCCACTCCAAAAATACATCGATTCTTCTGCTGACTTATGACCTCTC
Organism: Intellagama lesueurii; assembly: GCA_037013535.1. NCBI lineage: Eukaryota > Metazoa > Chordata > Lepidosauria > Squamata > Agamidae > Intellagama > Intellagama lesueurii. The sequence goes on along the minus strand of JBAJHW010000001.1, from coordinate 299,523,929 downwards.
CCTTTTACAAAAACATAATTCAAATATGGATTCCATACCTCTTTGAAATCATATTTTGTCACTCTCCTTACTTTTATTTCACGTTAGCTTATCATTTATTGCTAAACTCCACATTTCTTTATACCAATCTTCAAGATTAATTTGTTTGTCATTTTTCCAATTTTTTGCAAATATTAATCTTTCTGCTGTGACCATTATAACAATTAGCTCTTTCTGTTCTTTTTTAAGATGGTCATTCTTAATTATATTTAAAAGGGCAATCATTGGTGATATTTGAATATTATATCCAATAATTTCTCTAATTTCTTTGAAAACCAGTGCCCATTCTTTCTTTCTTATTTTGCAAGTCGACCACATATGTAAATAACTTCCTTTTTCCTTTTTGCATCTCCAGCATTGAGATGGTACATTTTTATCCATAATATTCAATCTTGCTGGGGTAAGGTACCATCTCCATGCGGCCTTATAACAATTTTCTTTTACCCTTATAGACATATTCTTCATTATTCTTTGTGATCATATTTTCTTCCAGTCCTCACTTTTAACCTCTTCCTCTAAGTCCTCTTGCCACTGGTTTTTCATTATGGCTTTTTCATATCCAACATTTGTTGAAATCTTATAAATCACACTTATTGTGCTCTTTCTTTTATTTCCTTCCTCTTGGATTTGTCTTTCCTTGATAATCTACTCAAATTTAGTCAATTTTCTAATTTCTCCTACTTTTCTAGTCCACTCCCTTGTCCAACTTTCCATTTGGAGTGGAAAGTTGGACAAGGTGCCTCGACGTACGAACTTAATCTGTATCGGAATGGTGTTCTTAAGTCGAAATGATCGTAAGTCAAAGCACCATTTCCCATTGAAATGCATGGGAACGGGATTAATCCGTTCCAGCATTTCAAAAAAATACCAAAAAAAATATAAAGCACACAGAAAGCCCCATGGGAAGGCGCTGGGGCTTTAAAAAAAACAACCAAAAATAAACAGAGCAAGCCCCGAAGGATGCAAAAAAACAAACAAAAAAAACAACCAAACCCCAAAAATAAACATCGAGCAATCCCCACGCTGGGACTGCAAAAAACAACACAGCACAGAAACATAACCCCCCCTCAGCCAAAACCCACCCTGCAAAACCCACCCAGAAGTTTCTAAAAAGGAAAAAGCAGCACCTTACCAGGCAGACCGAAGCCTCCTCCGATGGCACTCACTCCCCGGCAGGGAGCCTCCTCCTGCGCCGCCGCTGCACACCCTGTCCACGGAGGAGCCTCTCCAACCCGCGCGCCTCAGCCCAGCGCCTTCGGTGGGCCTTACTCATGAGTAGACCCGCGCCAGGAATGGGCAGGGAGCGCACCGGCTTCCTGCACCCCGCGGCGATCCGGAGCCGCCCCCGCCTCTCCTTCCTCCTCCTGCGCCGCAGGAGTAAAAAAGTTCCCTGACCCCCTGCTCTAACCGTTGGGGTGAAAGAGCTACAAAGAAGCAGCCTCTTCGCCACCAACGGTTTGAACTTCCCGCCTTTTTCCGTTCTTAGGTCAAAGCTCCGCTCGCAAGTCGAAGCAAAATTTTGCGAGCGGAGCTGCTCGTAAGTCGAAATGTTCGTAGGTAGGGGTGTTCGTAAGTCAAGGCACCAAGATATTTATCCAAGATATCCCCTCTTCCTCTCCCAAAATTTCCTTAATAATATTTTTATCTTTCATCTTTTTCATCTAAGCCCTTATTGTATTTAACCCTTTCTCTACTAATACTTCTTTAAGTTTAATTTTAAGGATTTTGGGGAAGCTCTGAGCTTCCACTACTTATAGTGGTGAAATATGTGGACTTAATATGTATCTGTATTCTTTCCAACATTCTAACATGTTCTTCAAAAAAGGATTAGTTATTCTTTTTATTTCTTCTGCAATTTTTTCTTTAAAGAGGATATTCTCCAGTCTATTAAAATGTTCTGACATTTCCAGTTCCCTCCATATTAAGTTTCTATTATGTGCAATAATATCTGGAATTATTATTAATATCTGGAATATGTCTGGAATATGTCTAAGCTGGTTTGCAATGTAATATGCTTTAAGATCTGGTAATCCAAGCCCTCCTTCTTTTTGTGGAATATACCATTGTTTCTTATTAATCCTTATTCTTTTGTTTCCATTACAATAGCTATTTATCAAATTCTGCCAGTCTTTCAGATATATTTCTCCAATCTTTGTTGGGAGCATCCAAAATACAAAATTAAGTTTAGGAATAATCTTCATTTTACTTAATACTATTCTTCCAAACCATGACAATTTAAATTTTTTATATTGATTTATCTGTTCATTAATTTCTTTCTTAAATTTATCCATATTTACTTTAATCATTTGTTAATATACTTTCATTCAAAACTGCTTTGCTTTTAAAAAGTGGCTTAACTTTTTCTGTACTTGAAAAAAAAAGGCATCAGTACAGTTGGCCTTGAATCTTTGAGCTGAGAGATATCTGGCTGCTTCAGAGACATAAGCACTGCTAACAGCACTGTTGTCTTTTAAGAAACAAAAACTAAATCTAGCAAATTCGTTACAGCAAGTCTTATGGGCTCTAAATACTTTATACACCATACAAGCAAATTAGGTTACATGAGTAAAAGAGTTACCCTGTTTCCCCGAAAATAAGACCTAACCTGAAAATAAGCCCTAGTATGATTTTTCAGGATGCTCGTAATATAAGCCCTACCCCCAAAATAAGCCCTAGTTAAGTTAAACCCCGCTCTCCACCATTGTGCAGCACTGTGCAGCAACCAGAAGAAGATAACATGACTGTAAAATAAAACATCCCCTGAAAATAAGCCCTAATGCGGTTTTTTTTGAGCAAAAATTAATATAAGACCCTGTCTTATTTTCGGGGAAACACAGTATGCTCCTGCCTCTTCTCTGCTCTAGACTGACCCTTCCTAAATATGTTTTTCAACTGAAACATACGCGGCTTGGCTACAGTTACATATAATTCCCAAAAACATGTTTTGTCCAAATCCTGCCAGGTACTAGAATAGCAACAATACCTTAGAGGCAAGGTTGATATATTCTGCTATTTTGCGAAAGCACAAAAAAGTGTACTATATTGGATATTAAGGCACCCTAGGGAAGGTATTTAGGTTTGGTGAAATTTCAAACCATAAAAAGATGGCTGAATTTCTAGTAATGTGTGAGGGTTTCATTGCCTCCCTAAAAGTGGCTTTTAAAAACCAAACCAACTGGACCAAGAATAAAAAGCAAAAACATCAGCCTCATGACTCCCTATGTGTGAGAGAAATGGCCTATAGGTTAGCATGGATTAACTGAAAACATGACAGCAGAGAATGAAGCAGTTATATAAATTGTTCATAAGACATCTGCTCTGGGGACAGTGACGCTTGCCTTAGTTTCATCCCACTTGGATTACTGTAACACATTCTATATGGGATGCAAATCCAAAATGCTCCAACCAGACTATTGACCAGGACTGATATGCTTACAACCTTCAAAACCCTATATACCTTGTACGTAGACTTATGATCCTGCATCTCCTCATTTAATTTTCCTCAGGTTTCAAGAACTTCAGCAGTGGACCTTTTCTCAGTCTCACCAGTCTGACAGACATGCTTTGTGAGGCCACATGAGGACCTTTTTTGTGGCTGCAGAACACTCTTCATAAGAAGGTAGGTTGGCCCCCTCCTTGCTGTCCTTCTGCCAGCAGTTACAGACCTGGCTGTTCAGACAAGCATTTGACAAATGAACAGGCTATGGCGAAAGGACGTTTTACTGGAGATGTACTTTTAAAAAGGTTTTAATTATTTTACATTAATGGTATTTTATAATTATTTTTTTATATTTAATTTTAATACTGTGAGATATAGATTTTTTAAAGTATATATATTTTGTGCGCTGCCTTGAGTCCCTGTATTGGGGAAAAGGCTGAATATAAGTGACATAAATAAAAAACAATTAAAATTTTTAACTTTTAAATAACCCAAACAGCTATATAAGGCAAACAGACATAAATATGACGTCACCCTTCCCCTCCCCTGCACTACTCAGAACTGAGTGAACAGTGGCATCCATCCAGATTCCATTGTTCAAAGTATTACACCATGTCTCCCACTGGATTTGCATCATGATCTTACATCCTATTCTTTAGCTTCTTAAAAGTAGGAACAGAATATTCAAGCAGGAAATGGCAGCTGTCAGAGTATTATTTGTCAGGTGGGAAGACAGATACAAAAATGAATAAAAAGCCACAGGCAGTCCTGTACAATAGTCAGAAATTGTTCACGAATAGAGATGGGGGTATTCGTATACGAACAGGTGGACATAGCGAGGGTCCACTCACCCATCTGCTGCTGCTCCGGGCTCCGCGCTCCCTTCCAATTGCTCTGGAGCTCGCGGTCAACTAGCCACTCATCAGCCTGGCAGGGAGGCTTGTCTTCCCTCCTTCTGCCAGGAGTGGCTAGTTGACTGTGAGCAATTGGAGGGAGCACGGAGCCTGCAGCAGCAGCGTATGGGTGAGTGGACGGTCTGGCCCCAGGAGTGCGGACCCTCGTTATGTCCACCTGTGCAGGGGTATTCGTATACAAATACAAATATCCCCATATCTATTCATGAACTTCTCTGGTCACCAGTTTTGAGGGAAAGTATGTCCCCCTCCTTGCATGAAACAAATGAAAAATGCATGATTACAATTTTTATTGTATTTTCAAAGAGATTAATCAGCCCTATAAAGCCAAATATTTGTTGACGTGCTTTTCTCTCAATCCTGTCTCATACATATACTCCTATCTTCTTTATATTCCTTACTTTTTATCACCAATGATGCATAACGAAGGAACAGCCCACTCCAGAAATGCCGTCCCCTCATATTCCAAATATATCTAGGTAGAAAATAGAAAATATAGACTGCAAAATAAAGATACAATTGATCTTGCAAATAACAATTGGAAAAGTGGAAGCTTCAATATTGAGTTCATGGGTGCTTACTCCCAAAAATGTGTCTATGAGATAAATAACAGCACAACACTTCACATATTACTTAGTAGTATATAATTTTATCACATTGGACAGAACTTTAAAGACTAGCTCAAACAGTTTTAATTGTATTTAAAAAACACCCTAATTGGCACCAAGCTCGGTTTTTAAAAAAGGCAATGGGAAGAATGTGATGCCACTAGCCTGAAAGGAAGTAGAATGTCCTTCTCTGAGTTGGCTACTTCCAACTACTTTTGAAGGAGTCCCAAAGAACTTTGATCCAAGTGATTAAACTAAATTAGTTGTTCTCATGCCTTGATTGTCCAGATGGTTTCTGGAATCACTTCAAAGTGCTGGTTATTATCTATAAAGCCTTCTATGGCTTGGGTCAAGGCTATTTGAAGAATCTTATCACCCCACATGAGCTACTCAGCTTTTAATATCTTCATGGGAGTCCCTTCTCTTGGGTTTACCTCCTACCAAGCTCATTTGGTGAGGACATGTGAAGGGGCCTTCTCAGCGGCTGCTCCCAGGCTTTGGAATGCACTGCCCCGAGAAGTCAGATTGGCTGCCTCTCTCTTGTCTTCCCATTGTCAGGCAAAGACCTTCTTTTTCACACAAGCTTTTAAGCAATAAATCAGGGACTAGGAACATTCCATTTATGAAATTCAGATATTTTTAAATGTTTTTAAAAATGTTTGAAATTTGTTTTAGATTTTGATCAATTTTCCCTCTTATTTTCAGGCCCACTGTACAGGAGCCTCACCCTGTGTATGTGGGTGTAGCTTCATCTGAAACAGGAAATAAACAAACTGGCTGCCGGCTGCCTGTGCACTGCCCTGATGGAGCTCTGTGAATGTGCAGCTTAGAGGGGAAGTTGATCTTGATCAATGGTTAGCTGCTTTTAATATATAGTTTTATATAGCATTTTAACCTGTTATTATTGTATAGTTTTAATTGTTGTGAGCCGCCTATGGGGAGAAAGGCAACATGTAAATAAAATAAATACATACATAAATCGATGGTTCAGACCTCAGTTCCTGAAAGTCCCAGAAAGCATGTCCAACAGTCAAGGATTCTAGGAGCTGATATCCCAAACATCTAAAGGTCTGTGGTTTTTCGATATAAATTAACAAATGGATAACTAAAAACTGAGTTGGTTGTTGTAGGTTTTTTTGGGCTGTTTGGCCATTTGCTGGAGGTTTTTCTTCCCAACGTTTCGCCAGTCTCTGTGGCCGGCATCTTCAGACGACAGGAGTTACAACTCTGTGTTCTGGTGTAGTGTGTGGGATAGTCTTCCCATGGGATAGTCTACACCAGAACACAGAGTTCTAATTCCTGTCCTCTGAAGATGCCGGCCACAGAGACTGGCGAAACATTAGGAAAAAACCCCTCCAGAACACGGCCAAACAGCCCGAAAAATCTACAACAACCATTGGATCCTGGTCGTGAAAGCCTTCGAGAATACAAAAACTGCAGTCTCTCAAAAGTGAAAGCAAAAATATTTCTGTTTTCTCCTCCTCTACTTAATGGAGGGAAAAGGATGGCTCACTCATTCTTAGCCCTCCTTAAAAACTAAGATGTGTTAATGAGCCAGTCAAAGCTATCATATTTGTATTATTATGATTTGAGTAATTACCACAGTCTGACTATCTGCATTTCATTTCCCTCTGACTTTACTTTATTGAATTCTCTTCTCTCACACAGTGTTCGTACATATAACTGCAAATTAGAATAGTACTTCATGCATTTGATGAATTTAGTGAATAAGTGAATTTAGTCCAAGGAAGTGTACACTCTAATAGATGTTATAGGTAGAAACAAAATAATAATAAAAAAATAAAAGAACAAATAAAAAAAGACAAAAATGTGGTGGCACCTTAAAGACTAACTATATTTTAATGTGAGCTTTCATGGATAAGTCCACTTCTTCAGACATAATGTGGTAAATATTTATACATGGCATCAAAATACAAAGACTGTGGTTGATTAGTAAGAAAGTCAATGGTATTTAACACTGGGATCACAGCTTTTTTGATATACAGGTACTGTACAAGTGGGGTGATAGCTTTTTTGATATGCAGGTACTGAAGCTTGTGCTGTAAAGGATGTAAGAATCTCTGTCATGAATAACAATGGTAGAGTAACATGAATGTTAATTATACTGAGGAGACTGGCATTTTACAGTTGCTAATGACCTTTTATTTATAGGAGGTTGGCTGGAGTAATTCACACATCATAATGATGTATGAATTACCCCCAGGCAATGGATGACCACAAGAGGAACATGGCAATGAGTTAAGACTCTCTGGTTTACCTTTGAAGTTTTTTATGTAGATCTGTTAATTAACCACAATCTCTATATTTGGTTGCCATTTTGCCATGTTCTCTCTCTCTCTCTTATGTCTGAGGAAGTGGACTCGTCCACAAAAGCTCACATTAAAATGTAAGTCTTTAAGGTGCCACCGTGTTTTTGTTTTTTTAATTTATTCTTTTATTTTTATTTTGCTTTTACCTATAATGCTTGCACAGACTAACACAGCTACCTCTTCTACAACTGTATCTAATAGATGAGTTACCTTAAGGCTGTGCTGTTTTTGCTGCAACTACTTAACATGGCAATCATTCTGATAATTGTTATCTATAAAAATAATCTCACAGGATTGTGGTGTAATTGTAGATTTAATTGATCTTAATATTGCTTAATTATGGATTATGCAAGGTCTTTAAAACAATTCTAAGCATTTAATCAATATATAACATGAAGTTAGGGCAAGGATAGTCATTTTCAATGAGAGCAACATTGCTACAAATGGTTTAAGCCACATTTTTCATACATTGACTGACTGTAAACACTTACAGTAGTTCTTGTAGAAAATATAAAATAGTCTCCAGTGTTTGTTCTATATCTGAAAATAAACAAAAACATTTGCTTTTTCTCCCAAAAAGTGTTAATTGTCATTTATAAGTCAAAGGAAATTTGATGGCACATAACAACAAAGTGTTTATATTTTTAATCATCACTCAATAAGTCATATAAAAGACTCAGTATATCTTAGTGTCAACTACACAGTATGCTGAAATACATGACTAAATCATGTTTCTGAATACATTAAGATCAAGATTAATGTCCAACCCACAAGATCATCCCAGTCAAGGGTCCTTCAGGTGGCCATCACGAGTGGCCCATAAATCCTCTACAAGAGGTAGGGCCTTTTTCACAGTGGCTCCAACTTTATTTAACCAGCTTTTGGAGGAGCTCCATCTAGCCCCCTCCTCTGATGAAATTTAGGAACCAATTAAAGATGTTGTTTCTCAGGGAGGTTTTCCACACCAGTCCTAGCTGACCTTTTCCCCTGCCACTTTCCTCCATCTGCTCTGGTTTTATATGACTAGTCTGTGCCATCTGTTTTTAGGGGTTTTGTTGTTTTCATGTTTTTGTTTTTATTCTCTTCTATATGTGTTGTAAATGCCCAGAGTAGTGCCTCAGCACTAATGTGAGCAGGATACAAATTGAATGAATGAATGAATGAATGAATGAATGAATGAATGAAAAAAACAAATAAATCAGAAGCAAGAAACAAAGTCCAACTCTTCTTTGGGTGTCAAAGGGGTTAAAGCTACTTAGAGAAAATCAACAAGCATATAGATAAAGTTAATTTAGCAGACAGTGGCTGAAATCCTCCTGCTTAGGGTGTCCTGGAAAGGTGAATTGGAGGGATTTGGCTTTGCTGCAACTTGATTTACAGCCTGTATTACATTTGAAATCACAGTCAGTGCTCACAGAGGGGCTGCGGATTCATTCAGGAGTTCATTGTTCATACTGGATGCGATTCACATTTCAGCCCACAGCTCCCTTCCTTCCTCTCGTCAAGCACTAACTGTATATATGTTAGACTTTTTTAAAAAATTAAAAATTTGGAGGAGAAGTGGGAGGAAGGAATGCAGGAGGTATTTCCCCAGTCCTGAACATCATGCCCCAACTGCCTACATCACTGAAACACCACCTACAGACATCCCCCCCCCCCCATTCTTTACAAGAATGAATCACAAAGAGAAAAAAGCCAGTTTGAATCATTTTGGCTTGAAAAAGTAGAAGCCCCCCAGCAACTGTGGTTTAAGTCCCAGTAAATCCAATGGGACTTATTCCCAAGCAAGGATCACAGGAGGTACTTAGTGTGGTGTAGTGAACGGAATGACAGACTGAGGAGTCCTTGGTTCAAATTGCTCAGCCATGAAAACTCACTGGGGGTGTGGAACTGATAAAGCCACTCCTTAAATATCTCACTTACTTTGAAAGTTGTATTAGGATTGCTACAGGTCAATTCTGACTTGATGGCACATACAACTACTACAAGAATCACAGGACTGGGACTGTGTTGAGTCTCATGGTCAAAACTAAATAGTGATAGGGTAGAGCAAGAGAGTACAGGGTTGAGTTCTCAGGTTGTTCTAAGTAGCAGGGACTATAAAATCATCTGCACCACCCTCAGGCTCCCTGTTCACTTTGACCTTAGCTGTGACCCACATAGTAGCTGGAGGAGAAACGGATTTTCCTATGAAGAGCTTACTGTTGCAAACTATCCCTCTCATAATACAAAGTATTTGAGTGTAGACTGTTGGTCTTTGAAGGGCAATTAAGAGGCATTAACTTTACAAAAGATCTGATTGTTGATAAGGATTGGTCCAGTTGCCTTAATTTTGAACATCTTTAGGGGTGGGGGAGGCACTCGCTATGTCCTGATGCACACCTCCAAATTTTGCTACACCACTGGAACTATGTTTAAAACTCTGCAGGAAATATAGCCTCAACTCTTCCAAGACTTTTGTTGCCATTTTACATCAATGTAACGGTCTTTGGGATGATGCCGGCTACAGTAACGTTCTGTCTTGAATCCGTTACTTCAAGCGGTTTCATGTTGTGGCTTCACTAGCATGAGGGACGCCCGTTACCTTTAGTTTCAACTCCCTTTCCCCTCAGCTCTCCGACCCCCTTTCCGTTTGCCTTCGGCACCCTCCAGGTCGCCAACCCGCTTAGCCCCCCCCCCACACACACACACAATAGCACCGCCCGCTCTCGCACCTCCACACGGCCCAGCATCCGCTCAACCATAAGCACAACAACAAGGAGCCGCTGGGCACAAGCGGGAACCAAGAGCCCGCCATTGGGACCGTCCAATCAACGTCTCCAAACCGCTCTTAGCAACGGACGACCCTCTCGCGGTCTCTCACCACGGAAGCTCAACGACTAGCGAGTCAGGAGCCACCTCCCGCGGGTGGGATCAACTACACTTCCCAGAATGCCCGGCGGCAATACGGGTGGGTGACTGCAGAGCAGCCCAGGAAAGGCAGTTCTTCTGTATGTGGGTACCAAGTGGAACTCTTTTCATGGGGTGCAACCAGCGAAGGGTAAACGTTCGTGACCAAAACAGGAAGACGATAAGACGTAGTGGCACTTTTTTTGTGGTGAACTGGAAGAAAGTTGCGCGAGAAATCGAGTGCGTGACTGTGTGTATTCTGTGAGTGATCCCCCGAGGTCGTCTTTCAGAGACAAGACAACCGTTATACATTTGGAAATAATAGGATTGTAAGGGGAAAAGTGGATCCGTTGATACAAGAGGGACTTGTCTGCAGGTGCAAAATGAGTATCCTCGAGATCTCTTATTCCTGACGTTAAAAAACGCTTTGTGCGAGAATGCCCACAAAACGTATGGCGTAATAAAAGTTGCTGGTTTTCAAGCTTTTTGCTGATGTACTTTTTGGTCTCCGCCAATGTAATGGATCAGGATTCGGGACCACTTGTTTCCTGAAGAAAATACCCCTCCCCTCTTGCTAGTATTATATCCAAAGTGTTTAAGACTGCCCAAGGTATGATGCTAATTGTGTGAATGGTTGGTTCTTTCAGTTAGTTCATATGCAAGAGACCTTGGAAAGAGTTGAAAAGGGACTTGTGATTAGTCCATGGCATTTTCAGGTAGGGTTGGAAAATACTCGTAACTGAAACGCTAGCGAGCTACTGTAAATCAGTGGAAACTACAGATCTAGAGGGACTGATGCTTTGGCTCTGTAGTGTGTGATTTTCAAAAGAGAAATTTCCAGTGGCCATGTGCCATGATTTATGGGTTTTCCATTTTAACTTTCAGCCCTACTATGGTGTTCAAGCATTGTGCTTATCAAGCATTATGGAGAGAGATAGAGGTATGTATTTAAAAAAATGGCTTAAATCCAGTAGTAAGTTGCAAGTAGAGTAGACTCACTGAATTAATGGAACAGTGGTTCGCAGCGTTTATCTGGAGGCTCCACAGGTTTTACCTTATATTATTTTCCTTATTTACTTTACTTTATTTATTTTAACTACTTCATTTTATCTACTTTATTCCATCGGCTGCCTTGATGTATCCAGGAGCCGGGAGGATTTGTTGTCATTTGCTGTTATTCCTCATTATCTAACTGAGAAACTCCCGGTCATGTCATATCTTGAAGACTGGCAGAAGCTCTGTAATTCTCCGGGCCTGGACGATAAGGACATTTTGTTTAACTTAAAGCTTACAAAACAGGCTACTTTCCCCCCGACTTTCCTGCTAGTCATTTGACGGCCTTGAGGACTAGAGAAGTTTGGTTGATATGGAGCTGGCAGTATCTTTGGAGCTGGACTTGACTCTTTCTCCTCCAGTGCTGCGTCGGATTAAGGAAACCACTCCAATTACCATCACACCTATTTCCGATATACACAGATGCAGGGAGGCCCCAGCTTTGTACCAGAAGCAGCTTTGGAATAGAGATGTTATTATCTCCCCTCTGGAACTTCCCTGAAGATATATCACTAACCAAATTGATAGGAGTGAACATAACTCAGTAATGGGGAGGGCGCGACAACCCAAAATTACAGACTTTCTGATATCCAAAGAGCCCTCCAAATCCAGAGTAGCTCCCTCATCAGTTCCTGTATCAGAGAACGAAGGTGATCGCCTCCCAGCATATGGGGAAACATCTCAAACACCACAAATAGATTTACCAGAATATTTTCTCAAGGATGAGCAGACTCCGGGAGGTGAGCTTTTAAACAGCAGTCAGCTTAATAGCACGGTGTATATGGACTTCGGCAATTTAAGGAAATTCGATTTTATGTCATCCCCCCCCCCCCATCATATTATCAGAGAGCCCGATTAAGGGCCCAGCGGTTGCTAACCTCAAAGGGAGCCCAATAACACCCTGGTAAGAGCCCTCCATTACAGAAGCGCCCATTTACAAAACTACTACATTAGAGTCAAAGGTTCGTACTCCTTTAACTTCCTTTATAGCTACTCCCACAGTCATTCAAGCACATCAAGATAAGTTAACTGCAGCCAGGGAAGACAACGTCAGCTCGATGCAGACGTCCCCTAGTGGAAATTAGAAACACTCCTCAAGAAATTAAACAACTTATGACTGTTATGTTGGGCCATCTGACAAAAACTGAACACCCCTCAATGACCCCGGAAGGTCCTGCAAGGCAGACAAAGGAGGACAATTCCACTTATGACCCGGGGCACACGGACTGTTACAATCTATATCCAGAAACTATAAACAGAATCGCCAGCCTGTCCCTGGAGGAGTTGCTCCTCTTTATAGGCCCTTCAGCAGAAGCTTGTAAAAGCTCCATTGCCCCCAAAGCTGTCAGTACTAAAACTGACTCCTCAAATCAGATCTCGTCAGTCAACACAGGGCCCCTAATAGGGGGAGTTGATGCTTACACAGCGAAGGAACCTTCAGTTAGTAAAAAGAAGGTGACTAACCTCCCCAGGGCAACTTTACCCGCTGAAATAACAGAGGAAAGGAAAACCAAGTGCAAGACGTTAAAAGTTCAAAGCGGATCATAAACATACGGGCAAGAAAGCCAAGGGCCTGAAATTCAATCCCCTATTCAAATTATTAGACTCTACCACGACCAGCCCAAAGAAGAAGCATGACGTCAATAATTTACATCCAAATGATAAGCAATCAAAAAGGGATCAGAGAGTCAACAGCACAGCACCGGAAGGAAAGAATGACACAAGACAGCAAGATGGAAGCATCAACCAGCTCAAGTATACACCCCAGGACGACATACACTGAACGTCTGCTGACCCTGTCCCTTCTGGCTGGCACACTCAGAGCCCACACACCAAGCGCTCCAAAGAACAACCTGTTAGCCAATGGCCTCCGGATTCTGGCTCCATAGTGGGCATCTCTATCCATGCCCTTATTGGGAACAGAGGCAGGTATACAAGAAATAAAAGGAGAAAGTTTAGAGGAAACAATGAGATGAGGAGGAGAGCCACTGCCGATCAGATGAGGATAGATCAGCAAAACTTCGAAGCAGTTCCAAATTTTAACGAGGCCTGGAAGTGCCAATTTAGTGGTGGCAATTATGTTCAAAACAAAATGATCTGACACAGGGTTGATAGCTCTCCATAGGTACTTCCTTTAACCGCCGTGGATATAAGTGTTACAGATGAAGCGGGATTATACAGTCAGGTAACGCATAATGCAGCGCTTGGTCAGGAGTCAACACCAATGTGTGGTATAGATAAGGAGACTCCTCAGCACTTAACCCACTAACTTGGTATAATTAACCACAGGAAGTCTATTGTAAAAATATTGTCTTGGAATATTGCAGGGTGGCAAGCCAAGGTTGGGGATACCGCCTTTATAGAGTATGCCTCTAATTTTGACATTTTATTACTACAAGAGACGTGGTCCCAAAGGGAACTAATATTAGATGGTTTTGCAACTCACACCCTTAAAGCAGCTCCCGGTGGAAAAGGTGGCCGGTTAAAAGGTGGCATTGCCATCCTTACAACAACGAAGCTGCAGATAGCAGTTGTAAACCTGCAGCCCACCTGTAACCTAGCACTGGTGGCCATTTTGAATTTTACTACACAGCCCTTGTTACTTTTCAATGTCTATATCCTTTGGAGTGGGTACGAGCAGCCAGCTTGTACCCAGTCCAAAGACCACTGGACAAAACTAACAGAATATTTTGATAGCCTGGTTTTATTATATCCAACAGCTTCTTTAATGGTGCTAGGGGATTTTAACGCTAGGACTGGAGAAAATGATGAGGCTATCTATGCTCGATTTCCTATGATCTCCCCAGACTGTATCCCCTCCTGACATCTATACCCAAGACAGTCTAAGGATCTAGGTTGTAATTATGCAGGTCTATGCTTAATGCAGATGGCCAACAACCTGGATTTAGCCCTACTAAATGGGTGTATTGAGGGGGACAGGCCAGGGGAGTATACATTCATCTCACCAATGGGAGCCTCAACCATTGATTACATTATGGTCTCCAAGGATCTGGCAGACTTAATACAGTATGTGACTTTGAGGTGGAATGCCGCCCTGAGAGTGATCACTTCCCATTGTCCGTATCAATCAACTGCAGAGCCGCTAAAATATTTGCGCACAGCGAATTGGCCCTCCCATGGATAGCTGAAATAAGAGCTGCCCGAGTAAAGTGGTCCACAGAAATTGTCACCCTTACAAGACAGTTACTATTAACTGAGCCTTTTTCCTCTTTTGGTAATTCCATCGTATCAGCCGACTCAATCTTGGCTGCCCTAGAGGCCTATAGAGGGCTGATAAATCATCTGCAACCTTATTTGACATACAGAAAGTTAAAGCCTAGACCCTCCACTCTAAATCCTGGTTCGATGCAGAATGTAAAACAGCAAAGCATGATCTGCTAGCCCTATACAGGTGGTACAAAACACAGAAACTGGCTAAGATTCCTCCAGACTGGTTCATGCTCAAGAAAAACTACAAAGCCTTGATTAGGAGGAAAAAATATCAAGCTCAGAGAGAGATATGGGAATGACTGATATTAGCATCTGAACTTAAGGACTCAGCCTCCTTCTGGAGGATTGTGGCAGGGGGTACACGGGACTACTCTCCCAAACCCGACTGCTGCATCCTCCCCACAGTCTGGGAACGGTATTTCCAGAGCATTTGTGCTATGCATCTGGAGAGTGCTTCAGATTCGTTCACAGTTTATGAAAATTTACCAAATTGGCCCCCGGTATCCCCAGGTGAAATCTCCTCCTTAATTTGCCAAACAAAATCGGGTAAAGCCCCTGGCGCTGATTATATCCCAGTAGACTTGTTGAAGGCCAACTTGGACTGGTGGGCCCCAGTTCTGGCCTCCCTATTTTCCTGGATTAATTATACAATGTGTATTCCGGAGGACTGGGGATTAGCCATTATAGTACCAATATTTAAACGAGGCAATAGAGGAGACCTTGCTAATTACCGTCTGATAAGACTACTTAGGTATCAGTAAGTTGTATGCAAGATATCTACTGGGGAGGCTTTCCGACTGGCTTCAAGCAGAAAATATATTCACCGATGTGCAGGCAGGATTTAGGCCAGGAACGTCCACCTTGGATCAGGGCTTTATCTTACAACATCTAGCTCATAAATACTCCTCCCCTCAAGGAGGCGCCTTGTATGCAGCCTTTATTGATTTTAAGTCTGCCTTCGATCTTATCCCAAGAAATAAATTTTGGGCCAAATTTGAATCTACGAACATAGACAGACGGCTGCTTCTGCTAATGAGGCGACTATATGAAAATACCCACCTGAGAGTCCTCTGTAATCCAACTGGAGTTCTATCCAATCCAATCCCAGTTTTAAATGGGGTCAAACAGGGATGTATACTGGCTCCCACCTTGTTTAACTTCTATATTAATAACATAGTTGAAGATTTATCTAAGCCTGAATTTCATCCCCCCAAGCTGCACTCATGTCATGTATCAATGCTGCTTTATGCAGACGATGCGGTTCTACACTCATTAACATGTGTGGGACTGAGAGGACTCTTGAGGGGGCTTTCTTCCTACTGTAATAGAGAGCAGTAAGTAATTACCAGAAGACCAAAGTTCTCGTGGTCAGTAGAAGAAGAGTGAAGCACAATTGGGTTATCAGTGGTCATCCCATAGAGCAGGTTTCCAGCTATAAATACTTGGGCATAATCTTTCACGCCTTGGGTTCCTGGGCCCCCCACATAAAGCATGCAGCACTGAATGCTCATAAAAGTGCAGCGGCATTAACAAGATTTTTTCACACCAAAGGGGGTCACCATATCCCCTCAGCCGTTCAGGTTTTCAAGGCTAAAGTTGTTGCTTAAATGCTCTATGGGTGCCAATTGTTTGCTTTATCTGACCTACGTCCTTTTGAGGTAGTTCAAACCAAATTTTTGAGATCTATTCTGACTGTACCCCCCTGTACACCTAATGTAGCCCTTTGTTTGGAGGCTGACCTGATTGCCATAAGAGCACACAAATAGATTTACCAGAATATTTTCTCAAGGATGAGCAGACTCTGGGAGGTGAGCTTTTAAACAGCAGTCAGCTTAATAGCATGGTGTATATGGACTTCGGCAATTTAAGGAAATCCGATTTTATGTCATTCCCCCCCCCCCCCATCATATTATGAGAGAGCCAAAGTTCTTATGTTTAATTACTGGCTAAAGCTTCTCTTCAGAAGGCTTGGCACAGATGTCACTTTTTGACTCCTTTCAATCAGACTGGAAACTCCAAAATAAGGCAAACAGGTTTTTCCACCAACGTTCTCTTGGCGATGGGGCATGTCGGTGCTAAAGCAGCACTCAAACAAAGAACATGGGACATAGAAACTCAAGAGCATATGAGCCAGTCAGGCAAATACAGTGTTGTTACTAATAATGCCTTTACAATATTTTCATATTTGACTAGCACAAAGACCAGAAGAGCCTTCACATTAGCGAGACTTAATGTTTTACCCTCTAAGCTCATGGAGGGAAGATTTCACCATATACCTATTTCGGATTGCCTGTGTCCGTGAAACGATGGCCAAGTGGAAATTGTAGGTCATGTTTTACTGTACTGTCTTTTCTATGAGATCTACACACCAACCTCCTGATCCCAATTATTCTCAGATATCCAGGGAGACCTGATGAATTTTACATCAAGCTACTTCTTTCCGATCAAGACTCCCTTATTACACGCTCTGCAGCAAAATTTTGTGCAGCAGCAATGGCACAGTGCTCCGTTATAGTCTCCTGAGTTCACAGGTTGATTGGTTTTAGCATGAGGGTGGTTTATTGTCGAGCGTAGAGAAATGTTGTGGTCCCAACCGAAGGGAGGAAATGTTTACAAATCTTTACAAATATGTAGGAAGGACTCCCTATAACCCAAAGCCCCTGTCCAGTTTGCCCTAGACGATCCAATGGTTCAAAGGATAGCTATAAAAATGCTGTATTTGATTCTCCCCATATTTTACAACTAGTACACAATTAATTATCTGTTGTACACTTTTTAAATTGCATTTTGTATATTTTAGCCACATAATATGTTTTATGAACTGGTTGTACATTTTTAAATTGCATTTTGTATATTTTAGCCACATAATATGTTTTATGAACTGGTCACTCGACCATAATAAATAAATTCATTCATTCATGAATTAATGGAACTTACAGAGGAGTTGTTCAGTGGGCCAACTCTAGTTGCAACTTACTACTAGATTTCAGCTAATATGTATTTAGCAAAGTAACAAGTTACAACATAGCTTGAAACTATATATACATTCCAGGTGTAGGTCTGGGGAACTGTTGGTGGCTGTCTCACCCCATGGCCACTGACCACAGTTGCTGGACTTCTTAGAAAAAGGCATCAAATGGACAGCTAGTCGCTCTAAATCAGAAAACCATATAGGAGTGTACAGCTGGAGTGATGCCATAGCTACACAAGTCCAGAGATCTCAGATGCCAAGGGGAAACTGGTAGAAGGAAGCAGGACAGAGAAAACATGAAAAAGTAAAGGAGGGGAGAGGAAAAACCAGTAGCAGGAGGCAGCAGCATACCCATTTTGGACCCTGGCATCCACAAACAGCACCTCAGCCCAGCAGTTGTTGTTTAGTCGTTAAGTCGTGTCCGACTCTTCGTGACCCCATGGACCAGAGCACGCCAGGCCCTCCTGTCTTCCACTGCCTTCCAGAGTTTGGTCAAATTCATGTTGGTAGCTTCGATGACACTGTCCAACCATCTCGTCCTCTGTCGTCCCCTTCTCCTCTTGAATTCACATTTTCCCAACATCAGGGTCTTTTCCAGGGAGTCTTCTCTTCTCATGAGATGGCCAAAGTATTGGAGCCTCAGCTTCAGGATCTGTCCTTCCAGTGAGCACTCAGGGTTGATTTCCTTCAGAATGGATAGGTTTGTTCTCTTTGCAGTCCAGGGGACTCTCAAGAGTCTCCTCCAGCACCACAATTCAAAAGCATCATTTCTTCGGCTGTCAGCCTTCTTTATGGTCCAGCTCTCACTTCCATACATCACTACTGGAAAAACCATAGCTTTGACTATGCGGACCTTTGTCGGCAAGGTGATGTCTCTGCTTTTTAAGATGCTGTCTAGGTTTGTCATCGCTTTCCTCCCAAGAAGCAGGGGTCTTTTAATTTCGTGGTTGCTGTCACCATCTGTAGTGATCATGGAGCCCAAAAAGGTAAAATCCGTCACTGCCTCCATATCTTCCCCTTCTATTTGCCAGGAGGTGATGGGACCAGTGGCCATGATCTTAGTTTTTTTGATGTTTAGCTTCAGACCATTTTTGGCGCTCTCCTCTTTCACCCTCATTAAGAGGTTCTTTAATTCCTCCTCACTTTCTGCCATCAGAGTGGTATCATCTGCATATCTGAGGTTGTTGATATTTCTTCCTGCAATCTTAATTCTGGCTTGGGGTTCATCCAGTCCAGACGTTCGCATGATGTATTCTGCATATAAGTTAAATAAGCAGGGAGACAATATACAGCCTTGTTGTACTCCTTTCCCAATTTTGAACCAATCAGTTGTTCCATATCCAGTTCTAACTGTTGCTTCCTGTCCCACATATAGATTTCTCAGGAGATAGATAAGGTGGTCAGGCACTCCCATTTCTTTAAGAACTTGCCATAGTTTGCTGTGGTCCACACAGTCAAATTGCGTAGTCAATGAAGCAGAAGTAGATGTTTTTCTGGAACTCTCTGGCTTTCTCCATAATCCAGTGCATGTTAGCAATTTGGTCTCTAGTTCCTCTGCTCCTTCAAAATCCAGCTTGTACTTCTGGGAGTTCTTGGTCCACATACTGCTGAAGCCTACCTTGTAGGATTTTGAGCATAACCTTGCTAGCGTGTGAAATGAGTGCAATTCTACGGTAGTTGGAGCATTCTTTGGCACTGCCCTTCTTTGGGATTGGGATGTAGACTGATCTTTTCCAATCCTCTGGCCACTGCTGAGTTTTCCAAACTTGCTGGCATATTGAGTGTAGCACCTTAACAGCGTCATCTTTTAAGATTTTAAATAGTTCAACTGGAATGCCATCAGCTCCACTGGCCTTGTTGTTAGCCATGCTTTCTAAGGCCCACTTGACTTCGCTCTCCAGGACGTCTGGCTCAAGTTCAGCAACCACATTATCTGGGTTGTCCGAGACATTCAGATCTTTCTGGTATAATTCTTCTGTGTATTCTTGCCACCTCTTCTTGATGTCTTCTGCTTCTGTAAGGTCCCTACCATTTTTGTCCTTTATCATGTCCATCTTTGCACAAAATGTTCCTTTAATAGCTCCATTTTTCTTGAACAGATCTCTGGTTTTTCCCTTTCTATTATTTTCCTCTATATCTTTGCACTGTTCATTTAAGAAGGCCCTCTTGTCTCTCCTTGCTATTATTTGGAAGACAGCATTCAATTTTCTGTAACTTTCCCTATCTCCCTTGCATTTTGTTTCCCTTCTCTTCTCTGCTATTTGTAAGGCCTCGTTGGACAGCCACTTTGCTTTCTTGCATTTCCTTTTCTTTGGGATGGTTTCTGTTGCTGCCTCCTGTACAATGTTACGAGCCTCCATCCAGAGTTCTTCAGGCACTCTGTCCACCAAATCGAGTTCCTTAATCTGTTCTTCACTTCCACTGTGTATTCATAAGGGATTTGGTTTACATTATACCTGACTAGCCCAGTGGTTTTTCCTACTTTCTTCAGTTTAAGCTTGAATTTTGCTATAAGAAGCTGATGATCAGAGCCACAATCAGCTCCAGGTCTTGTTTTTGCTGACTATATAGAGCTTCTCCATCTTTGGCTGCAGAGAATATAATCAATCTGATTTCAGTATTGCCCATCTGGTGATGTCCATGTGTAGAGTTGCCTCTTGTGTTGTTGGAAAAGAGTGTTTGTGATGACCAGCTTGTTCTCTTGACAAAACTCTATTAGCCTTTGCCCTGCTTCGTTTTGAACTCCAAGGCCAAACTTACCTGTTGTTCTTTTTATCTCTTGACTCCCTACTTTAGCATTCCAGTCCCCTATAATGAGAAGAACATCTTTCTTTGGTGTCAGTTCTAGAAGGTGTTGTAGGTCTTTATAGAATTGGTCAATTTCAGCCTCTTCAGCATCGGTGGTTGGTGCATAAACCTGGATTACTGTGATGTTGAAAGGTCTGCCTTCGATTCGTATTGAAATCATTCTATCATTTTTGAGATTGTATCCCAGTACAGCTTTTCCCACTCTTTTGTTGACTGTGAGGGCTACTCCATTTCTTCTACAGGATTCTTGCCCACAATAGTAGATATGATAATCGTCTGAATTGAATTTGACCATTCCAGTCCATTTTAGTTCACTGACACCCAGGTTGTCAATGTTTATTCTTGCCATCTCTTGTTTGACCATATCCAGCTTACCAAGGTTCATAGATCTTACATTCCAGGTTCCTATGCAGTATTTTTCTTTGCAGTAGCGGACTTTCCTTTCACTTCCAGGCACGTCCGCAGCTGAGCGTCCTTTCGGCTTTGGCTCAACCGCTTCATTAGCTCTGGAGCTACTTGTCCTTCGCTCTTCCTCAGTAGCATGTTGGACGCCTTCTGACCTGAGGGGCTCATCTTCCAGCGTCATATCTTTTAGCCTTTTCTTTCTGTCCATGGAGTTTTCTTGGCAAAGATACTGGAGTGGCTTGCCAGTTCCTGCTCCAGGTGGATCGCGTTTAGTCAGAACTCTCCACTATGACCTGTCCGTCTTGGGTGTCCCTGCACAGCATAGCCCATAGCTTCTCTGAATTACTCAAGCCCCTTCGCCACAACAAGGCAGCAATCCATGAAGGGGTCAGCCCAGCAGAGTCATGTCCATTTGCCTGAATACTTTAACAGAAGGTGGAGTGTCGTGCTTCAGGTATCTAGAAAGCCCCCTTCCAAGCCTGTTTGGGAATGAATTTATATCTCCAGACCTAATTCCAGTCTCATCTTATCTACTAAAGGAGCCTAATAAACGAAAATGTGTATCTCTGGATCAGGCATTATATTAGCAAGCCATCAGAAGAATAAAATCATTTACTGTTTTAGCTTTGTAATATTCTCCTAGTGTCACATCTGAGCAGTCAAAATGCAGACTAAGATGGTGTTTAACTCCTGACAACCTCTCACAAAACAAGCTGATTTACAAGCCAAGAAAGAAATTCATGGAATTATAACCAGACAGTTTTTAATATATAAGGATTTGCCATTCCTTACAAAAACCTCTTTGTGACATTTGTTTTGGCCCCCAGTCCAGACCTAGTGAATCCAGGACCTGATCCTGACAGTGTTGTAAAAATGTAAAGAAATTGCATCAAACCTTTTTGCCATAGAGAAGCAACTCAGCAAACTCTATGCCTGAATGCAGTTGAGGGCTTGTGATATGTGCTATGGCTGGATATATAATTACATAACTCAGTGTCATTCCTGCCTATGAATCTGTCATTCCTGCAGGATACTGGTGGGAATGTATGATGTAGTTCTCCCTATCAAAGGGTGTATAGATAAAGACACATATTGACTTAAAGCATCTAATGAGGTTAGTTTTTTTAATTCATTCTCTTACTTTAATTATTTCACAACATACTTCATTTGATAGAAAAGCAGATCTAGTGGTGCTACAGAAATGGTGTGGGGGTTTCCAGACTAGTGGTAAATTCAATTATGTGACAGATAACACATCCTTAATATTTTGGTTTAAGAAATGCTTTTATTGTGAGTTTTCAGGTAAAACCATATATTACTTCAACTGTTTTGTTTTGCTGTAAATATTTGTACATAGTAAATGTGTCCTAACTTCCACTAGTGTTTATCTTCCATTAATACTGCTAGTAACAACAGTGCTATTAGGAATTTACTTATCAAGTATCCGAAAGTCTCTATTGGTATCATATTATTATTTCTGCTTAATTTGGGAAGTCAATATCTTGTTCCAGTACTACTAATACAAGCCTTTAAGGAGCAGAGTAAGGGATGCACCAGTTTGTAAGTGGGATTTAGGGAACTATAAGTTGATCAGATTTTGGAACTTTTAAAGTAACTGCAGAAAACTGTTTTATTATACAATAATACTAGTCTAAACTATTTGAACATAAGGGTTTTCTTAGAGTTAACAGATGTGATAAACAGTGACAAAAATTAAACTATTCTTCTTTCTTCTCATCCTTTGAAGATGCTTCTCTATGTGGATGAAATGACAGCAACGGGTCCACAAAGCTGAGTGACCGAAATATTCTCACATACCTAAAGTAGCTGAAGACAAGTGTTCCCAAAAAGAGGATAACTATGAAGGCAGACCAACCAATAATCTTAGCCATGTTCGGTCTGAAATGCAAACAAAGAGGAATATAAACGTGTGCTTTTTCATTTTTTCATTCAGTTCCAGAGAGGATCTGGACCCACAGAAAGATTTGGTGTTGGAAGTACTTTCCCCTGAATGGAAACATTTGGCCATGCACTTCAGCTAATCACAACAGTATAACTTTTCAGGAACCCCAACACAGCCCTGCTGTGTGCTACAGCAGGCTGTGAGCTCTGCATCCTACCTCAGTTCTGCCATATGCTCTTTCCTAGTATGTAGCTTTCCATCTTTCAGGGAAGGGGAAATAAGTCCCTACTGCAGACATAACCCCAATGAAACAAAAGCAAAGATGGGGAAAATAAGAAGAAAAAGGGAACAGGAATTTGATGGTGAATAAGATAAATTTAATTGTTAAAACATCTGACTGGTGGAGGTCAATGGTTTCTCTTTGTAAGGTATTAATATAAAATCAAAGAACAACGCTATTCAAATGTATATAAAATCAAATTACTATATAGCATAAAATTATACTGCTGATATTTTTAATCTCAGGTAAGTAACATATTTTCTTTTTTGGAAAAAAGGTTATTTAGCATGAAGGGCAGGGTATCTATTAGTTTGTATAAAGATTTTTTGATTTTTAGGTGAACTTCACACACTGAATAATTTTAATTTTTTGCCTTTCTCTAAAATTTCATTATTTCATACCATTGTTGGTTCTTGTACTTGCAATCCAATTTTTTGTAGATGATTTCTTAGCACATTTGGTACAATTTGAGTCTATAGAACTAGTGATTTACATCTTTGTATGCAATGCTTTTAATAGCATTGTCTTCTATAAAGAATGATCATTGGTCTTCAAAACACGTCATATTTTTTCAACAATTTATCTTGTTCATTACATGATCTGTATTCTTTTTTTACTGGTCCTGATGAAACAATTTATCCCTCTCAACATTTTTGGTCAGTCCCCTATGTCAGCAACAGTGGGGATAGGCCTAGCCAAAAAGGTAGAGATGCCACTATTAATGTCTTGATCATTTTTTCACATAAGAGCAAATGGTTGGAAGGACATGATCACTTCTGCCTTAGTTACACTGCTACAGCTGCTCCCACGATGGTCTCCCAAGAAAGACAGAATGAGTGATGAGCAGCAAATATATTTTGCAAAATCCTTTGCCAAAATCACACTGGGAAGACCCAACCAGGTAATCTTCCCACAGTACTGTAGAACTTGATGCTAAGGGGGACAAATCTTTAGCCTCTTTCTCGTTGAAGCAGTAGTAACTGAATTTGGTATTGTGGGATGGCCATCAAAAGGCATGTCTGCCACCTTGGCATGGTCATTCCGAGATAGATTGGTAAAGCCCAAACTAGTGTGATACCTCAATGAGATGGCTGCAGGCAGGGAGTTTGCCAAACAGCTGAATGATGAGTGGCATTAACCTATTGCTTCCATGTGTTTCCAGGATTTGTGATGAACACTGGCTGCCTGCATGACATTCTGGGACAGATGCCCCACGAGGGCTGCCACCTTGTCCCACAGGAACAGCTGGTAGTGCCCAGGTAAGCTTACTAATTAGTAGTTCTTATAGGTGAAGCAGCTGTGGAGTAGGCTTTCCTTCCCCATTAAGTCAAGCTTCTACCTTCCTTGTCAGGTGACACCAATATGACAGTAACTGAATTTGGTACTGAATGCTGGAATGGATGTTCTAAGCCTTCCTGTTAGAGACTTTTGATCCACTTGGATTATATTGGTACTAGAGATGGCCTTTTGAAGATCTCCTCTGTTGATCTTAACAAGAAAGGCAACTAGGACAAATGCATTTTTTTCTTTATTCTAAACATCAAAAGCATTGAATCCACCTCAGGGTCAAAACCCTGATGCATGACATCATATTCTCCATGCCTGTCATGACATGGAGATTGGTTGGTGAAAAATCAATAGTGATCTTACCTTTGGGTAGAGCTTTTGAGGCTCTAGAAGAGCAGTAAGAAGATGGCACTGGAGGCCTCAAGAAGGTCTCCATACAGACATGCCTCCAAACAGGCATTGCCATGACCAAAACAACAGCACATTCAGTAGTCTGTTGTTGGGTCAGCAAGGCCAGTTGTTTCTCACCTTGGATTTCAGCCTGATACTGAGCCAGGAAAGGCTTATCAAGAGGAGTATAAGGGGCAGCCTGAGGAAGCAGTTTTGGTGACTGTTGCAAGATTTCTTCCAGTCAAACTCTCAAATAAGTTGCTGCTGACTGAATTTTCCTCCATTTCGTTTTTTGCAGATTGATAAGGATGGACTCTCTTCAACTTGACTACCTTCTCCTTTGATGTTGACATGGTTGAGGGTGAGGCAGGGTTGTCCCAGTGAGTTGAAATCAATGATGAAGCAGGACTTGCCTGAGTCACTGTAGTAGTAGCTGTTGCTGATGAACCTTGAGGGCCCCAGGCAACTGAAGAAACTTGAGGACCCCAGACATTTGGCAGACCAACTCCCTTGTATATCCTGAGGTAGAAATAGCCACTAAAGTTGTAGCAGCAAGGGTGCAGCTGTGGTAGTGCACAAAATGAAACTGAAGGAAGAAGTGCTGGAGCATGAGTCATAGAGGAGATGGAGGGGGTGGAACGGTCAAAATATCTCAGTCTCAAGAATTCCAAATGGAGTAGCTTTGCACAGGTGCAGTATGAATGCATGGAGAGCATGATAAAGAACAATAATTCTGTTATGTTTCATCACCTTTTGCACCCAGTGTTCACCATACCTCCCTCCCATCACTTACTCTGTGCTTGGCAACTGAAATTTTTTTTCATGTATCTGATAAAATGAGCTCAAAGCTTACACTGTAGTAAATCTTAGCCTCTAGAGTGCCACAAAATTTTGGGAGATGGCTCAGGATGGATTGATACACATAGCTATCTTCTGAAACATCTTAATAAACCTAGTACTGTCATAAACAAGTGATTGTTACGAAGATTTACCTTTTGATGATTCCATATGTGCGGACTGCGAAGAAAATTTCAAAATCACAAAAGCTGGAATGAACAAAAAGTACTGATCATTTTCTGTAACTGTACATCATAACAACAGGAACAATACTATAACTGAGGGGAGGAGACAAATTTTAGGCAATCACTGTTTCAGAAAAATAAAGTGCTAGATTCATCACAATGCTCATACTGTGAAAGAATCAGTGACAATTATTTGTGTCTAATGAATGCACTTGGTTTGGTGATTCTGCTGGGTGTCTTAGCATGTGGCTTAATTATCCATTTTCTGCACCACTGTATAAATTTCAAAAGAAAAAGAATTGTAGATTGTTAATAATGCCTGAATTCTGCTAACTTGTGCTGGTCTTTCTTTCTTTCTTTCTTTCTTTCTTTCTGACTGATTTATTTATTTATTTATTTATTTATTTATTTATTTATTTATTTATTTATTTATTTATTTAACTTATATGCCGCCCACACTACCCTAAAGGAACTAAGGTGGCTTACAGTATTTAAAGAAACAAAGTTAAAAAACAATAATAAATTGTTACAATATTAAAAAGCATTAAACAAATATAGTAAAATTCATAAGAGCAAGATTAAAAACACAAGTAAAATACAGAATAAATGCTATCTTTTAAAAATCCCCTTGGTCAACCAGTCATTTAAATAAAGCCTGCCTGAAGAGAACTGTCTTCATCTGCTTGCAGAAGGACAGCAAAGATGTGGCTAGCCTGGCCTCTCATGGGAGACAGTTCCAGAGTCTGGAAGCAGCAACAGAGACGGCCCTTTCCTGTATCCCCACCAAACACACCTGTGAGGATGGTGGAACTGGGAGAAAGTCCTCTCCTGATGAGATTAATACTTGAGTAGGCTCATAAAGGGATATAGGGTTCCTTAAGTACCTTGAACCCAAGCCATTTAGGGCCTCATAGGTTAAAATCAGCACTTTGAATTGTGCCCAGAAACAACTGGCAGCCAGTGGAGCTGCTGTAACAGGGGAGTTATATGTTCCCTATAGCCAGCCCCAGTTAATCTGGCTGTGACATTTTGGACTCACTGGAGTTTCTGAACAATTTCCAAAGGCAGCCCCACAAAGACTGTGGTACAGTAATCCAACTGAGATGTAGCTAAGACGTGTCACTGTAGCCAGATCAGACCTCTCGAGGAACAAGCACAGCTAGCGGACTGGTTTTAACTATTTTTAAATAAAATCCTTTGGAAGTTATAGTATTAAAAAATAGTAGTAGTAGGCATCCTTCAGTCTCGAGAGACTATGGTAACGTGCTCTGCATGGAGGTCTTGGAACAGCGTCTAGTGTGGCTGAGAAGGCCAATTCGAGAGTGACAATCCCTTCCACACTGAAGACAAATACAATCTGTCCCCTGTCCAGCTCCCTGGTTTTGCTGGTTTTGGGACTGCCTCTTTGCCTCAGCCTGCTGAACAAGTGTCTCTTCAAATTGGGAGAGGCCATGATGCACCGCCTGCCTCCAGGATGAACGCTCAGACGTCAAGGTTTCCCATCTGTTGAGGTCCATTCCTAAGGCCTTCAGATCCCGCTTGCAGATATCCTTGTATCGCAGCTGTGGTCTCCCTCTGGGGCGATTTCCCTGCACTAATTCTCCATACAGGAGATCTTTCGGAATCCGACCATCAGCCATTCTCACGACATGCCCAAGCCAACGTAGACATCGCTGTTTCAGCAATGTATACATGCTAAAAATTCCAGCTCGTTCTAGGACTACTCTGTTTGGAACTTTGTCCTGCCAGGTGATACCAAAAATGTGTCGGAGACAACGCATATGGAACGTGTTCAGCTTCCTCTCCTGCCGTGCACAAAGGGTCCAGGACTCACTGCAGTACAGGAGTGTGCTCAGGACACAGGCTCTATAGACCTGGATCTTGGTGTATGCCATCAGCTTCTTATTAAGCCATACTCTCTTTGTGAGTCTAGAGAACATGGTGGCTGCTTTGCCAATGCGTTTATCCAGCTCGACATCTAGGGAGAGAGTGTCAGAAATCGTTGAGCCAAGGTACACAAAGTCATGAACAACCTCCAATTCTTGCGTGGAGATAGTAATAGAGGGAGGTGAGTCCACACCCTGGCCCATGACTTGTGTTTTCTTCAGGTTGATTGTTAGTCCAAAGTCTTGGCAGGCCTTGCTAAAATGATTCATGTGTTGTTGGAGGTCTTGAGCAGAGTGGGCAACAATGGCTGCATCGTCAGCGAAGAGGAAGTCCCGCATGCATTTCAGTTGGACTTTGGTCTTCGCTCTCAACCTAGAGAGATTAAAGAGCTTTCCATCTGATCTAGTCCGGAGATAGACACCTTCTGTTGCAGTTCCAAAGGCCTGCTTCAGCATGACAGCAAAAAAGATCCCAAACAGGGTCGGCGCGAGGACACAGCCTTGTTTTACTCCGCTTCGGATGTCAAAGGGATCTGATGCTGAGCCATCAAAAACTACAGTGCCCTTCATTTCCTCATGAAAGGACCTGATGATGTTAAGGAGTCGAGGTGGACATCCAATCTTGGGAAGGATTTTAAAAAGGCCATCCCTGCTAACCAAATTAAAGGCCTTTGGGAGATCTATGAAGGCCACAAAGAGTGGCTGTTGTTGTTCCCTACATTTCTCCTGCAACTGTCTGAGGGAAAATACCATGTCGGTGGTGGATCTATTAGCTCGAAATCCACACTGTGATTCTGGATAGACTCTGTCTGCAAGCACCTGGAGTCTCTTCAGCACAACACGGGCAAGCAGCTTCCCTACAACGCTGAGAAGAGAGATACCACGGTAGTTATTGCAGTCGCCCCTGTCTCCTTTGTTCTTATACAATGTGACGATGTTTGCATCCTTCATGTCCTGTGGTACTCCACCTTCCCTCCAGCAAAGACAAAAGACTTCATACAGCTCGGTGGTGATGATCTCTTTACAGCACTTCATCACTTCAACAGGGATGTTATCCTTCCCAGGTGCCTTGCCAGAGGCGAGGGAATCCAAGGCCGCTTTTATTTCTGCTAAAGTTGGTTCACTGTCCAGCTCTTCCAAGACAGGCAGGCACTCAATGTTATTTAATGCCTCTTTGGTTACTACATTCTCTCTGGAATATAGCTCAGAGTAGTGCTGCACCCAGCGTTCCATCTGCTGTGCTCAGTCCTGGATGATCACGCCTGTAGCAGACTTCAAGGGAGCAGATTTCTTCTGTATTGGACCTAAAGCCTGCTTGATACCGTCATACATTCCCTTGATGTTACCTGTGTCCGCTGCTATCTGTATCTGAGAGCAGAGCTGAAGCCAGTAATCGTTGGAACATCTCCTGGCAGCCTGTTGGACTTGGCTACGAACAGCTCGAAGAGCCTGCAAGTTGTATTCACTAGGACAGGCTTTGTATGCTGCTAGAGCTCTCCTTTTATCCTCGATGGCTGGCATCAACTCCTCCGAATGGGCTTCGAACCAGTCTGCTGTCTTTTTGGTCTTCTTGCCAAATGTGGACAAGGCGGTGTTATAAACAGTGTTCTTGAAATGTTCCCATCATTCAGGTGCATTTGCATCAGCCGGGCCTGGAAGGGTTTCCTCAAGTGCTTGGGCAAATTCCTCCACTTTTCTTTGATCGCGAGTCTTGTTGATGTCAATACGTGGCCTTCCTTCCTTTTTTGTGTGATACAATCTCTTTGTTCGCAGTTTTACTCTACTACACACCAGGGAGTGATCAGTATCGCAATCAGCACTCTGGTAACTGCGTGTGATCGTAATACTAGGAAGGCTAGAACGTCTAGTGAGGATCAAATCGAGCTGATGCCAATGCTTCGATCTTGGATGTCTCCAGGAAACTCTGTGTTGAGGCTTTGTATTAAAGAACGTGTTGCTGACACAAAGACCATAATAACAGCAAAACTCCAGCAAGCGTTGGCCATTTTCGTTCATCTTCCCAATGCCAAAACGGCCTAGACAGGTGGGCCAAGAGTTGTGATCAGCACCAACTCTAGCGTTAAAGTCTCCGAGAATGAACAGCGGCTCTCTCTCAGGGACTTTTTTGACAGTAGCTGCCAGATCGTCATAGAATTTGTCTTTGACTTCTGTTGTGTCTAATGCCAATAAAGGTCTGACTGACTGACTGACTTCTGTTGTGGATGACAGTGTTGGTGCATATGCACTAATGAGGATGACTGGTCCCGCTGATGAGTGGAGCTGCAGAGACATACTGCACTAAAAAATAGTGCAGACAGCATATATACGTATTGCATAAAACATATTTTGATGTCTAAAGCATATTTTATAATGATGTGTTTCTTGTATTCTCAAAGGCTTTCACGGCCGGGATCCGATGGTTGTTGTGGGTTTTCCGGGTTGTTTGGCCGTGTTCTTGAGGTTTTTCTTCCTAACGTTTCGCCAGTCTCTGTGGCTGGCATCTTCAGAGGACAGGAGTCACATGTGTTTCTTACTTGAGAAAAAAGTAGGGTGGGCATCTTCTTTGATTCCATGGGGCAAAACATGACCGCCATCACCTCGATATAGTGGAGAAAGTAACTTTTTTCTTTCTTTACTGAAAAGCAATCCATGTGTCTCTCAAAAGAGTATATGCACTTCCAGTGATGCCATTTTCACTGGAAGTAAAGTGCATGCATCTTATTTCAAGGCAAGCAGTGTATGTTTTAGCTCCTGAGAGAAAGTGTTTTTTCTTGTTTTTCATTAAAAATAAGGGGCAAAGTTAGTTTTTGCTGTTGATGCAAATTCTCTAGTGTAGATTGGGAGTTTACATCATTTCTCAGGAGTCACACAAAAAAAGCATGGCACATGATTCCCACCATTGCCACAAAGAAAAAAAGGCATGTTGATATTTGTCTATTCAGGTTCAGCATATTTAAACTTTACATCTGTGCCTGTTTTGCTGTGAGTATACATAATGAGAAACTGAAACAACCTGTGTGTAGTCAGAAATAAAATCAGGTAAATATAGGCATTGCCATGGGCATCCAGTGATCAAAATCCAGTTGCTTAGTGTAGTGAATCACACTAGAGTAGGCCCCTTGAATCAATGGGGATTCAGTGGGTCAACTCTGTAAGCTCCATTGATTCAAATGGGTCTACTCTTAACAATGATTTATTACACTAAAGTAAGTTGCAGTTAAAGTAGGACCATTTAAATCAATGGAACTCCTTGGAGGAGTTGGCTCACCAAATCCTTTCTGAATCAATAAACCTACTTTAGTTGCAACTTACTATGCTAAGCAATAGGATTTTGGCTAGTGTTTTATTATTCTGTCTAGAGTACGATTATGTGTAAAAGAAAATGGAGCATACTGTAAGCCAGTATGGAGTTCAATTCCCCACAGTGCCTCCTCTGACTAGGGCCAGCCTATGTGGCCTTGGCAAGCTGCACAGTCCCAGGCATCCCCAGAAGAAGGGAACGATTAACCATTTCTGAGTATTCTCTACCTGGAAAACTTTGGACAGGGTTGCCATAAGTCAGAATTGAGTTGATGGCACATAATTATTATTATAACACTACTAGAACATTATGCCTTATGCTACATAGTAACAATTAAAACCAAGGGAATTTTTGAGCCAGCCATCATTGCATTTTTTCCTGTTTGGCTGCCATCACCATACAGCTAGGGATCTCCATAATTATGAGATGTTCTAATTATATCCTGTAATACACAACATATGTTAATTACTGCAAAGCTAACCTGAAGTTTGGATCCACTATTTTCAATTTGAACATATAAATGCCAGTATGATATTGAGGCCAAATGATGGAATTGATGCCAGAATGGTTCAATATCTCATATGGTTCATCTAAATCTCCTAAATATCCATCTTCATCTTCAAAACAGGATTTATAATTCTGATGGGAAAGCACAATTAATTTATTGTAAGATACACATGCTTAGTGTATGAATAATACAATAAATACAGAACATCTTCATGTCATAAAATTTGCTTTATATCCTGACAAATAAAAACAAAAGCAAAAAAGATGTTGTGGCACCTTAAAGACTGATCATTACATTTCAGTGTGAACTTCCATGGGTACATCTACTTCTTCAGACAGGATGAAGCAAAACCATAGGTGATACACAGGGTAGCCACAGGAAATGGATTGACAATAAGGTGACAATAGCAGTTTGCTTAATGAATCACTAGAAGATAATGTTGGATCCAATCTAATCCATTGTTTAAAGCAGGGGCCCCCAACCCCTGGTCCGCGGCCTGCTGCTGGTCCGTGGCCTTCGCAGGACCGGACTATGGAGACAGATCTCCCTCCCCCGCATGCACTCCCCCCGCGCATACCCAGATGCACGCACGAGTGCCCTGGCCACGCCCGTGAGCATGCCCCGCCCATCCACACATGTGCGCGAGCGCACCACACTCACCCCCGCATGCACGTGAGCGCACCCCACTCACCCGTGAGCACGCCACGCCCATCCATGCATGCACATGAACACACCACGGCCACCCACGAGCGCGCTCCGCTCACCCGTGCATGCGTGCCATGCCCACCAGCATGGACCCCGCCCCCGCAACTGGTCCGCGGTTCGGAAAAGGTTGGGGACCACTATTGAGTTTATGTTTTCTTACCTGTGGTCCCCAAAAGTCATCTATCCAAACATTGGTTACGTTCTCTGTTTTCTTTGAACCCATTGAAAACCAACTTTGTGCTTCCCGCAAACACTGTACCTGTTCAAACAAAGAAATGTACAGAGTGAATGCATAAACAGAAATCTTCTCCAAACCATGCTCTTTGTTGAAGATCCAATTATATTTTTTTCCTTTTTATTTGTTCTTTTATTCAAGTATAAATATTCTATTATATATATTTCTCTATTGCTCTTTTTAACAAACATTTCCCTTTCAAAAGCAGTTGTATTTATGTACTACTTTTACAATAGCTTCTTTACACAGATACTATGACAATCAATATATGTTTATGCATAATTTAAACTTAAAACTATAGAACATTAGCCATGATCTCATGTTTTAGTCTTCACTCATTGGTCAAGTGAGTAGTTCAGTAGTTCTGGGAGGCGAAATTCCTATCTTGTAAAACTTCAAGGATGATCGGGGCTGGAAACCAAGCCTTATGAAGAAAGGCTGAAAGAATTGGGCATGTTTAACCTTGAGAAAAGAAGACTGAAGGGTGATATGATAGCACTTTTCAAATATTTGAAAGGCTGTCATACAGAGGAGAGGCAAGATGTGTTCTCGATCATCCCAGAGTGCAGGACACGCAACAATGGACTCAGGTTAAAGGAATCCAGATTTTAGTTGAATATCAGGAAAAACTTCCTGTTAGAGCAGTATGACAGTGGAACCAGTTACCTTGGGAATTGGAGGCATTCAAGAAAAACTTAGATAATCACCTGGCAGATATGCTTTGATTGTATTCCTGCATTCAGCAGGGGGTTGGACTTGATGCCCTTGTAGGCCCCTTCCAACTTCACTTTTCTATGATTCCTTAAACCCCCCCCCCCCATTTTAAAATGTTTCCTTGGTTGTTCCTATGATGTTCCACTATGTTACAGTATTGCTAAATTCCATTGTGTTCAGAGTTTTTAATATAAAGCTAGTCATGAATCAATATAAAATTAAAATTTTTATGTGTCGATTCTAGGAATTCTGCTCCTGCAATGCATGGCTTTGATTTGCCAAATAAATAATTTCCCTTATTAGGACTGCTAATAGGTAATCAGTTGGGGTTAGGGGCACCAGACCCCCATGTAGTTTAAAATGCATGTAAAACTCTTATGCCCCCAAGACCATAACTACAAAGGATAAACACACACCAGTTCTCTCTATCAGGGTTCTCTCCCATGACATTGAAAATCATTTCCATACAGTACCATGTGTAAAGAACCTTAAAGGTTCTTATGAACCCCTGCTCTAGAGGCTGAATTAGATATGTTATGTTTGTGGGCAAGTAGACCACTTCAATGCCTTCAGTGTTAAATTCATGCTCCTGTTTTGGGGTGGCCAGAAGAACAATATTTATTGAACATTCATTTTTTTATTGTAAAAAATTCTGTGTATAACCAAAACTATGCTGCTCAGACCCGTGCAATTCAAGGGAGAAGTGTACTGAGCAACTAGCTCTCAGTACACTTGCTCCTTAAACACTGATACCTTGAGAATCTGCACCTATGAAAAGGAATCCAAAGAGAAAGACCATAGGAAATTCATTGTTTCCAATCTTCCATTAACCTGCATCTTGATCAGTCTACACAAACCAGCAATTAGTTTACAAGTGCTGCACTAGTGCTGCAAAACTGTCTTTCTATGGTCATCTGCACTTGTGCATCCCCACTGGATCCTGACCATTTTCTGGATACCTCAATGCAATTGTGTGATAGCCAACTGTACACTATACATTCCACTGACTGATATACTTCATTTAACTTATCATCATTAGGAACATGCCCTTTATGATGTACAGACCCAGATACAGGTCATGCCTTTGTCAGGTTAATCTTTTTTGAGGAGGAAGATCCATGCCCAAAACACTGGAAATGCAGAAAAGGTCAAGGACCCTCAGACGTGTAAGAGATTGTACTCTGAGATGGAGGCTCAGTTCCAGACTCAGATGAGGAAGCTGGACCCTACACTAGGGAGGTCTCCCTATGAGAATGGGATTCCTTGGGACCAAGTAATCTCTGTGTTCACTGAATCATCTAGAGCTAGGTGGGTTGCACCTGAATGCTGTATGGCACTGCCAAAAACAATAGCCTCAGCAGCAGCATATAAGCAGCTGACTCCTAAAGCCTTAGTGCTAGAAATAAACTGTTCCATACAATTTGTACTTGTACCTTTAAGATCCCCTATTGGTATGTCCACACTGTGATTGACTAGACTGTTTGTTGTGCCTTGTGTTTCTTCCTCAGTGGACTCTGGTTATGTTTCATGCCTACTGATCGTGGGCTATTGACCCTGACTTGGACATTTCCTTGTTTGCTCTGATGCTACTGGTTGTCTGCCCAGACTACCTACTACTTTGCTTCTTGAAACCTTATTGCTATTCCCCTGCTTTATGACATCTATTGGCACTTAAGACCATGAAGCAGGACACATTTTTCCTCTCAAAACCCATATGCCCTCAGAGATAATCAGTCAGGGGCCACATGACAGAGGGCCACCTTCTTTCCCTCATCCTTTTGGCACCCATATCTTCTCATCTTCCTTCTGATACTACTTATTCTCTCCTACTCCGCACCGCAAATCTTTACAGACACAGAACTCAACAGACAAAAGAGAGTAATGGAGCAGGAAGATTATGTATGAATAGGGGACGTATTCCACATAATGGTAGAAATGACCAGCTATATCATGGGTTGCAAACTGTTGACCTATTTCTTGAGACCAAGGACAATTGCTCAGTTATTAAAGTAGAGCACATTTTGAAGCAATTCTGGAGTAGGGTTCACAATGCTACAGACACACACACAAAGATAAGTACTTCTTACTTAGGCCCATCAGTTACCCCAATATTCAATTTTTGTGTTTAATTAATATACTTTTGAAGTTATAAAGTATTTTTTATTTATCCAACATTGTACTTTGACTGCAAGGTGTTTGTGTGAAATACTGATTCAGATATCAGTTTTCAAAAAGATACATATTTGTAAATACAGTAAAATCTACATTATACTTAATGTACAACTATCCACCCACCTGTTCCATAGTTGAGTTATAGTTAAAGTCCTTCCTGTTGTTGACTTCCCACAATATATAGTTTGCCTGAACAGTCCTTACAGGTATTTCCCTGTCATATCTGAAAGAAAATATGGTCTAATATTTCTGTCTAAAAATGTAAAAACATACCAGTTGTCAACTACTGAAAAGTACCACTCTAATAATGATGGTGATGATGATGATGATGATGTGTCATGTCAATTCCAACTTACAGTGACCTTTTGCCAGGGTTTTCTAGCTATAAAGCACTCCAGAGTTATTTACCAGTCGCTTCTTCCAGTGGCATTCTAGGACTACGCAACTTTCCCAAGACTACACAGCCTGACTCTTCTGTCAGGAAGCACAGTGGGGAATCAAACTCCTAATGTCTGGTTCCACAGCGAAGTAATAAGGAGAGCCCTTGCCATTAGGTTCAATTGCACATACAGGAGCAACCAGATGATAAGGGGAGGGGTAACCAAGGAATTTCCAGTATTGTAGCTCTTTCCCTCACTGCTACAATAGAGAACTTAAAGAAACAGCTGAATGAATGAAGGTTTGTTAGTACGTCTTTTCCATGAGTCTCCTAATGTTGAAGTACTCCTTTGATTTAATAGTATTTTAATGTTAATGTCTTAATTTATTGTGATTTAAAATATATGTACTTTTCAGCTGTTGTACATGGCCTTGTGTCCCTTTATTGGGAGAAAGGTAAGGTAAGGTATGTATAAATAAATAAATAAACAAACAAACAAACAAACAAACAAACAAACAAGTAAAGTGAACATTACTTACAAGACAACAGTAGGACGAAATGGATCTGCGTAGTAGGCCTCTATTGGACAACCAAATTTTTCCATATTATAGTCTACCTCCTAAGGGAAAGGTGTATGTTATATTCTGTCAAGGCAGAACTGACTTACAGCAAACTTAATACGATTTCAAGGTAAGTATGATATTTAAAGAATGGTTTTACCTGTTCCACCCCTTAGAGCAGCGGTCCCCAACCTTTTTGGGACCGCGGACCGGCTGAGCCTCTGAGGAAGGCGGGGCACCCCCGCCTGCCCGCGCTCGGGCGCATGTGCGAAGCGGTGGGGGAGTGCGCGTGTGCCTGCCAGCGCCGGCGTGAGCGCTCCCCCACCCCTTCACGCATGCGCAGGAGCACCTGCACACCCGCCCGTGTGCCCAGCCACCCCTTCGCTCGGGCGCTCGGGCGCATGCGTGAAGGGGTGGGGGAGCACTCACACCGGCGCTGGCACGCCCACGCATGCTCAAAGCATCTGTGAGGAGGGGAGTGCGTGTGGGGGGGGGGCGGGAGGTCTGTCTCCGTGGCCCGGTCTGGCTCAGGCCATGGACCGGCACTGGGCCGCGGACCGGGGGTTGACGACCTCTGCCTTAGAGGATGGCCATGGCCAAGTGGGGATTCAAACCATCACTGTATCCACCACAACACACTATCAGAAAATGTAGTTTAATATTAACCTTTATTTCTATATCTGTCAGTAGTTTATTAAAATAAAATCTGTAACACTTACCAACCCTCTTTCATCTGTTTTGATCCAAAGAGATTCCCTAATATGAAGAAAAAAATAAAGCTACCCAACTGCACAGGAAATTTTTGAAGACTTCTTCTTAGTCACACCAACTGGTAGGGTTTCCCACAAACCTTTAATATATTGTAAACTCATAAAACACCCAGCAAGAGCCTCTCCACTGTACAGCACAAAGTATGGACTTACTGGCTCAAATCCTATTGGATATTTACACACATGCTAGAGGAATCACAGAAGCTGCCAGGGCTGATTGACAAAGTGCTGGGTGCCCAGTCAGGTGCATGACATGCAAGCAACTAACACCTCATCAATTAGCTGCAGCAACTTCCATGATTTATTTTGCAATTGTAAAGAATGACAACCTGTTTTAAGGACAGGGCAATTTAAGAATAGAACCCTCAGAAATAATCAGTGAATACGGCTGGGTGAGTTCAAAACAAAAGCCTAATCTGGAAGACCATCAGCCCACTCAGAAGTCTGCTTTCTCAAGACTTTCCCTCATAGTAGATGGAAACAGGCCTAGAGAAACAGAAGCACGCTATGCATCGTTGATTGACTGCTGGCAATCTGTAATTTAGGTGTAATCTCTGATCTTCCCCAAAATGTGCAGTTTAGATTGAGGCTTCTTCAAGGTCAGGAGGTTACAATGATTACCAAAGGAGTTCAGTTCTTAAGAATCAGAACACGGGGAGACTACAAATTAAAGAGAACTGAAGTTATAGGAAAAGCCAAACTTTCACGTCTCACATTCCTAGAGTTCTCTCATAAGATGGTTAGACAATTCAAAGCAGCAATGGAGGCTTGTGACTTTAATGTCATGGGAACAGTGAATGTAGTTCAAGTTTTAATCCAGACTTTAAACTATCCAAGCAACTGAACCTATTTTGGGGACAGGATTCAACACTTTGGATAACTCTTGTAAAATCTGGAGTAAAACTGGATCAGATTCATGGCCCTCACAACATCAGTCACTACTTCAACAGAGTAAACTTTATTCACACCCAAAGAACACTGAGGGTCATAATTTTCACAAATATGAGTTAGAATATTCTCCATCAGCTGATCCAACTTTCTGCTGGAGTTGTCAAAAAACTTCTAGACAACTTTTAAAAAGAAATAATATTTACAATAACAGGTTTCAAGGACTGGTAAAAGTCATGGGGAAAATCAAAAGGATTTCACAATAATGCTACCACTATGGTTCATGCTTCAGCAATATCTACTTAGCAACTGTCGATTGCAAATTCTGTGTTCATTGTAATGACCACTACAGTTTTTGAAGGCAGTGAATAGTATTTAAATCAATTATTGATAGTACTCAGTTTTTAATCATCAGTTATGATGTGCTATGTGGGGAATACATTACACTGAAGAGAAAAAATGCACAGCTTATTCCAAAATTATTTGAATATGGTCTTAAAAGATGAGGAAAAGCTGGTAGAAGTTAGTAAACACCTTGCAAGAAATGAAACTTGCAAAGCTCCAGAAATGCAAAATGAAATTGTAGAAATCATGGCACTTGTGCAGGAACACAGAATGCTAGACATAACATGTTTCAGATGTCCCATAGCACACTCCTACAAGATTCCACAACCGAAAAAATCAGTAGCGAAAATGTAGCTTCAGGAATCCTGTCGTTGAAAGTTCTATGGAAGCTCTGTTATTCACAGTAACCACTGCCATTTCTGATGCTGCACTCTTTACAGAGCTGAAATGGTTTTCTTCAAACACTTTCTGTCTAGATCTATGCAGATTGTTAAACCAGTTTTATGAGGAGCAAATGTTAGGAGTGGCAGAAAAAAAGACAAGTGCAAACCCTAATTCAACAGAAACACCAAAGAAAAATTCCATACGCCACTGTAGTAATTATCTTCTTCATATGATAGCAGTAAAAGATATGGATGATACAAAACCAGTCAAGCAATATTTTCACCAATGTGCTGTATTTCAACTTCTTCTTCTTTTTACACATAGAAAAATTTCAAAGCTGTTTTCAGTATTTGGAACACTTTGGGTCATGTCATTTGAAAGTTACCAGAATTATCTATGCTAATTTAGAAACAAATCACCGATATTTTTAAAAAGGTGGAAGGTATAAATTTTAAAGGAAAAGATGTTGCGCAAAGTAGAGGGCTTCCCTGAATAATAATTTTGAATTTTGTTTTTGTTTAATGTTCATGAGGAGATTCTAGAACTTTAATAAACAGGACTGAAGTAGTGTGTAGCTATTAGCAGTTTAGTAAAGCAAACAACTGAACAACCATAAGGCAATGATATTTTTTCATGAAGTCACTCAAGAAGCTAAAAACCTCTAGGAGCTCAACAGTGAAGAAAGTCAACATAGAAGACTTCTGGAGGCTGAAAGTATAACCTAAACATATAATGTTTTAACATAGTGATGAAAACTGAACAAGAAAATGAACTAGTGTAAAAGATATATATATATATATTGAACTTGTTAATGCTGTTCTTATTGAACTGAACAGGAGATTTTCTGAAAATGACGAAACATTCACTGCTGTGGTGAATCACAAAAGAAGAATTTTCTGTGGCCAAAAACATTTTTTTAAAAACACAGAATTACCTAGTAAAGAGTGGCCTCTGCAAATACATATCAACTTCGGACGGCTGCAAAGGCTTTACCCATAATACAATCATTTGTGAATCAACATTTTCAGTTCTAATTCATATCAATCAGCTTCAGAGATTTTCAGTGATTCACTTGTATGAGTCACTTGATAAACAACATTCTTTGGACACTGTAACTTTAACAAAATCTTATTAAAGTAATTCAAGTTGAGTGGTGGGAACCTCAATACCTGAGAGTTGACAATATGGAGGGCTTGAGTGAAGGGACAAATACACACTCTTAGGGGTAACTAAAGGTTGGTGGCAGTGAAAGAGGAAGAGAGGGAATAAGTGAGGATTATCAAAGAAAACACATTTATTCCTGTGGTTATTTTAAGGGACCATTACCTAAATAATCAAGTGAGAAGGTAAAGGGAATTTTGAAATCAGTATAAGACGGGTAGGACACAAAACCTTTGCAGAACTAAAGACTAAATTTTAATAGAGTTCAGCAAGAGAATTATATAAACTGTTCTCAGCACCATTCTCTCCAAATGTATTGTATGATTGCATTGTAATGGGCTTGTACTCTGTGTTTAGCCCCCTGCCTTTTTTGGTACTTCTGTTGTCACAACATTAAAATTGAATTTTTGACAGTTTATACTGTTTTAACTGCTTAGTTATAACATAGTTTAATGCTATAAACTATTTTATTTGTTCTCCATCTTATGGTGTCTCTTGTTTAGGCCAATTGTTTTGTTTATGTTTGCACTAATCATATTCATACTAGATATTCTGTTAACATGACTTTTGCTTAGCCCATTATGTAAAGCTAACACACTCCCTGCATGGGAAAAAGTGAGTGGAAAAGGATTAGAGTTAATGGTTGGTTTTTATATAGACTTCTTGTCTTTCCAAAACTCATTGGGCATCTCAAGATCCCTGAAAAAAAATAACGTACCGATAACAAAAACATGCCATTTCTACTTCTCACCATCATGGTTCAGTGAAAATCAGCATAAGATATGTATGTCTCCATAACACATCACATTGGCTGTGATAAAAAATATCTCAATGTAGTAATTTGTTGGGACATTTTTTTTGTCCGTAAAAATACAACACACACTCTTGGATGCACATTGCAATGTGGTGAGGTGATTTGAGTGGGTCAGAGAAAGTAAGAGCAATATCAATAGGAGGCTACACTCTATTACAAGTCTAGATCCCTACAAGGGTTGCCGAAAGGCTGAGACACCAGTGCAGTGAACCTTTTCCATAACTAACAGTCGCAGAAGAGAATTTATCATTCTAATGATGATAGTGCGGAGAAGTTATAGTCCTCAGTAAGAAAAGGTGTATTGCCAAGAATGTTGGAAGAAATTCTAAAGATTCGAATAATGGTGAAGCAATCAATGAAAATCTACAAGCATGATACGCAAAAGGAAGCAATGATAAAGCAGTTCTGAATGCTTTACAACTCAAAAACTTTATGATAAAATAATCCAAAATAAAACAAGTAGTAGTGATGGAAGATGAGACTTCCAGATTCGAACACACTCAACCACAGGAGAAGAGCTAAGGATGAGTACAAGTAGCACTGTTCTTAATGAAGCAACTGCTGTGCACAGATGTAAAAAGTAAGGCCAAAGCTGCATAATATATATGATTTGAATTTAAAATGTGCGAAATATGAATCAAGGTAATCTCAAAATTTTAAAACAAGACTTAGAATGTATACTTGTTAATATACCTACATGTTATCATGGCAGATAACGTAATAGTAAGGTTAGTCACAAATTATTTTAAGAAAAATGAAAGTCTGCAACATCTATATATCAATTAATGAAAATTCTTAAGAAAATGCAATATAACTGTACATTAAGATATAAAATAAAATATTCAGCAATGGAACTGGATTGTATAAAGTTTCTTACGCAGGTATATTGACGATGAAATTTTCCTTTTTACAACTTGAAGGTCTGTGGGTAGGAAAAAAAGAACAACTATATTGAGATATTTTTGATTAAATCATTGTTTGAACATACTGTATAATACAGACATTCTTATGGTACTTCCATTGTCATATTACATGAGCACACAGTGACACTTTTTCTCCCTCCAAAATTTTGAATGGGCATATAATGTATATTTGTCAAATTTTCATTATAATTACTGGTGTATTTTCTTCAGACTTGTCAAGAACAAGTGCCTTTGATTGATCTGGTGAAGTTCAAGCAATGGGTTAAAGTTTTTTGTCTTATTAAACCCTACAGGATAAACTACAGGCAAAGTTAATCTATTTAGTCTTCAATGTTTTCCTGATCCTGGAATCTTGCCAGCGCACTTTAGCCTCCTAATGATTGTTAGTGGAAATGAATCTTCGAAGTTTCGGTCTTCTTCTGATTTGTGGACTGCAGTCTCCTTTCTGATTGGTGACTGAACAAAGGTATTGAAAATCTTTCAGTTTCTTCATTCTCAACATTAAATTATGTAATTGCTGTACTCATTATTTTTGTCTCCTTTGTGCTCAAATAAATCACAACTAGAATAGGCCCATTTGAATCAATGGAACTTATAGAGGAGTTGACTCACCAAATCCCCACTGATTCTATGGACCTACTTTAGTGTAATTTACTATACTAAGCAACAGGATTTCAGTCATTTTGTAATTGTTATTTTATCTATATTTGACATTCACTGAAAAGTTACATTTGCAGTTCTGACCTGCTTTTGTCACCTTTTACTTTTGCTTCTTGTCTTTCAAAAAGAGTTAAGAGTTTCATGTGTCACTCATCTATGCTTTTTTTTATTTTGACGACAAGAATAGTCTTTTTGCATTCTCCTTACCTTAATAAAAATTATACTTAAATGTGACACATATAAAGGTTTTTCAAAGTTAATAACAGCCACTGGAATGTCTTAAATCAGATCTGGAAGGTGGTCTATGATAAGTAACATCATTTTCCCATTTAATACCTCCCTCTCC
This sequence comes from Intellagama lesueurii, assembly GCA_037013535.1. Taxonomy (NCBI): domain Eukaryota; kingdom Metazoa; phylum Chordata; class Lepidosauria; order Squamata; family Agamidae; genus Intellagama; species Intellagama lesueurii. The sequence continues at coordinate 299,481,609 of JBAJHW010000001.1, read as the reverse complement.
AAAACGCTTAGTGGAGAAATTGCTTTTGAGGAAGCATAATTTGGAATTCTGGTGAGGTTGATCAATTCAATACTTCAGTGTTGTAACCTTGATCTTCAATACCTGCAGCTGCTCCTAGCCGTTTTTTAAAAAAAATAAATTTGGGAAATCCTAATTTTCAATGTCCTGTATCAGATTTTGCTTGGTCTAAAATATATCCCGTTCTTTGGGGACTGTACTAGAGGAAGGTGCTGTTGGAAAAACCTTGTGGTGATTATTTTGAATCCAGATTAGCTATGGATGAGAATTTTATTCCAGTTGGATTTTCATCAGAATCCACCAAATTCTGCAAAATTTAAACATGAGAAAGTTAATCCGTAATCCAAAAGATGCTATCCATATTGGAACATGTACTATTGGATAATTCAAACATCATTTCCTTTAGTTGTTGGTTTTTCGGGCTGTTTGCCCATGTTCTTGAGGTTTTTCTTCCTAACATTTCGCCAGTCTCTGTGGTCGGCATCTCCAGAGGAAAGGAGCTAGAACACAGACAGAGTTCTAGCTCCTGTCATCTGAAGATGCCGGCCACAGAGGCTGGCGAAACGTTAGGAAAAAAAACCTCAAGAACACGGCCAAAAAGCCTGAAAAACCTACAACAACCATCAGATCCCGGCCGTGAAAACCTTCGAGAATACATCATTTCCTTTAATTGAAGAACAGTGCTCTGGTTTCTAAGACAGGGAAAAAAAATCAGGCTCACTTTGCCTATTGAGTAATACCCTGCTTAGTGTTCAGGATACATTCCAAGAGAATGGAGTGCTAACTGAATTAGTGCTAAATGGGTCATTTTAACAAACTAGTGCAGAGTGGATAGACTGGGCCCAGGTTCTCCTGGAGACTCAGTCTACCTCTGTTAGGTAGACTGGGCCCCCATCAAGCACCACAATATGGCCACCTGTCCATACATATTAGAGTGAATCAGCACTAAATGGGACACCTCTATGTGAGGTATAACTGTATATAATTTTATTGTGCTTCATTCCTACTATATGTGTCTCCTTCATATTTGGCCCAGTGGATGTCTCCAGTTTCTTTTGGCTTTCATTCTCACTATCCACTGTTTGCTATCGACTTACCACTTCAGATGTAGAGTATAAACCTTATGAACAAAGACTGGGTGGCTAAGTTTATTTCATATTCCCATGAAATATACAGATTGAAAGCTACAGTTCATATGAACGAGCTTTAATCCTTCAGAATCAGCTGAAAGGTGATACTACTTCATATAAATCATGGAAATAGCTATCAGAAAATATGGTAAGGGAGTTTATGATGGCTTTAAAGCATTGAAACAAGTTTATGAAGGTTAGTTTAATCAGCAGCCATTCTTTGTGAGACCTAAAGAAAACTTCATGTTTGAAGGCAGTGTGACACTTAGCACCATTGCCTTGAAGAATGGAATAGTGGGCTATTCCTTTCATACCCCCACATGTGGATTCTTGGGGTCATTTTGTAGGCCACAGAGGAAAACAAGATGCCAGATTAAGAATGCCTTTCATCTGATCCAGTTGGTTCATATGAATATACACATTCATTTATTAGTGGCCAGAACCTATTGGTTATTTACAATGGCGTAAGTACAATGGCATAAACTTCAGTGGCAAACTGCTGCCAGTTGACAAGTTGTCAATTGTATCTCTTGGTGCACACCAACTTAGACTGTCATGTGATGAGGAATATAATTAGCAACTTGTTAATTAGTAGCAATTCATCACTACAATTTACTCCACTGCACTTACACCAGTATAACCAACAACAGGATTCTGGCTAATCCATTTTTGTATGACACTATTGTCCCCAAAGCAAGACCTTTGAAAAGAGTAAATAACTATTATAGTGAATGTGTTACCAATATGAAACTACTGAACCAAAATAATAATATAAACAACATAAGAGGAACACTAAGAGTATCAGATCAGACTTTAGTACCTGAGTTTCTATCATAACATAGAATAAGCAGAAAAAAATATTATAACTTACTTTTCAACATCTATATGTCTTGTTGGAGAACAACCAATAACAATAAAAAATTGCTAAAAAGAAGAACATGTCAGTGTGGTAAGTATTTTCTCCCCTGAAATATTCCAAAAGATCAGCTAAGCATAATTTTGGCACAATTCGTAGCTGAACAATTACATTAAATTAATCTAAAACATTATGAACATGTTTTGCCGTAATAATAATATAATACAATGGGATCATTATCTGGATACTACACTAAGATCAACCCTCCTTAAGTATGATCCCCAAACTTCCCTCAGCAAGTTCCTTGCCAAGAAAAGAAGAGGGTTTCCAATTTCATAGTGTCACATTGGGCTTAAGAAAATGTTTCACTCTGTTGAGTAGATGTAAATACCGCTTGAGAAGCAGTCTGGTGACTATGTATAAAAACCTCAGCAGGTTGCAGCAGGGAGGACATGCATTAGCAGATGGGCAATTTGTGTGCAGTGTTGAATTACCAAAGGAGGGGGAAATGTACCTTTCATCCTGTGTCTCCTGCCATATTAAGTACAGTAGGCTGTGAACCTAGGCTGGAACGCCCCAGGCTGAATTATGGGACTGGGAGATGTCAAATGGCAGGAGGATGAGCAGCTCTCTTACCTCTATACCATTCCACTGAATTATGAGACCAGGGGATCTTTTTCCTCAAAAGTCCCACCCCTAGTAGTCACTGGACGTTACTCTGAGGCCACCAGAATGAAGAAACTACAAAAGCTCTATCTACAGTCTATTCAGGATTTTCACTGCTCCGTTTCACTCCCACTTTAGCCATTTTCCATTTACTATCATTAACCATTATCAATCCTCCCTTAGCTGTTTACATTGTTTCCCCCATAAGCTGTTTTGTACAGTGATAGAACATGTTAGCCCTGAAACCTGAGTATATTTTGAATTCAAATACTGAAAGTATATATATTTGGTATAATCTCAGGTATTAGGCTACATCTAGTTACTCTGATTCTAATGACATGACCTCTGAGCAATGAAAGTTTCTGCAGTTATATATTTAGCAATGTATTATGGGAATCAGCTGGGTTTTTTTTTACATTATAGACTCGTATCACTCTGCTTTTTAAGATTTAATATCTCTTGCTGAAAGCTTACCTTATTATTAGAAATACATGTTCTTCCAGTTTCAGAAGGCCTCAGATCAATTGTCATAACACCTTCTGAATAAAGTCTGGAGGATAATATTTTTCATAAAAATAAATTCATTTCATAACATGTAACATTAGTCATGAATGTCATACATTTACCAGAATCTTCTTAGTATTCATGTAAGAGTTCTGTAACTAGCCATGGCTAATTGCAGAAGTTATGGGGCATGTCTTTGTTACATGCCTGGTTGCACAACTGATATGTGGCCTAGCAATTCATAAGTTAGCCATAGCAAGTCACTTCAACAACCTTTATGTGAATAAGAGTACGACTTTGTCCTTTGGTTTTTCACAATCAACATTTTTTTCTCTTGCAAAAATATCTGATCCATAAATGGAAATTTCTAAGGCTTGCAATCCACAATACAGGTAAATTTAGGATTCACTGCCAGAAGGATATGCGGTAGTAGAAATGTCAGATGGCAAAAGAGTACTTCACTAGTGAAGTTATTTTGCCAGTAGAGGTACATGAATGAAGGGACCAAGAAAGAGTGGCAAAAAGAACGGGGCAGTACAGGGAAATTCCTCCCCATTGACTTTGATCGGAAGGGAAATAATTAATAGTGGCTTCCATCTAAGCTCAAGCACAACAGCATGACAGACCAGAGGGTATGCTATATTTCAGCATTCTCTTAGAGCCCCAAACCAACAGTGTATACATCCCACACAGGAAATCTGCAACCCAGATGATTCTTCAGTCTCTTCTCCTTCTCTCAAGGGGTAAGGCTGAGACATGAGCACTGTCACATATAGGACAATAGCAGTCCATAGGCTTCCCACTGATTCTTTGTTGCCAAAGATAATATTCTCCAGAAATGCTATTTTGCCACAGTGTAGAATCATTTCAGACTTTCATCCTGAACTGTACTACATAAATATTGTAAATATTTTTTTAATCTGAAACTCACACTGATGTTTATTTTCCATTTGACTTGGGGAATATAAGGAATACCACTAATTTTTCAGCTTGCAGAAAAATATGTGGTATTGGATTAGTCCCAAGCATGTCTAGGTGACAGGAATCTTTAGATCCTGGTTGGCACAGATTATTAATACCTTACCAAGCTGTTTTAGGAATGTGAAATCTGTTAGTAGGCCTATTTGATGATCTTTAGATCAAGATGGCATTTCCAGGTAAAAGCTTTTCCCAGTGCTTTTCCAAGTGAGTAATATACTAAATTAACATATATTTCACTCATAACCTATATAGGAATCGTGCTATTTTATATGCTGATCCCAAATGAACTAGTAGGATCAACTGACTAGAAACAGCACACCATTCATTATAAAAATCCAGCTTATACCTCTTTGAACTATTGTATTCCCTAGTTTTCGTTATACCTGCTGTAGAATTGTTGTCTAGAAGTATCCTTAGATTGTCACAGTGGATTTCTGTGACAAATCTCTTTATGTGCTTGATTAAAGGAGCATAAGATTTTCAGTGGCTTAATGTCTTAGGTGTAGACTAGTTACAGCAATAAACACAAGAAGTCCAATCCATGTTTACCTGAGATTTCCCAGCTGCAGGAAGGAAGTGGTAAGGGCAACATTCAAATCCTGTCTCTGGGCAGTATGGTTATATGTGTACTAAGAATCTGGCCATACTGTGAGCCAGGAGTACCCCATGCAGCCAAACAATGGCAAACGCTGGCCCTGAAGGGCAGGACATTATAGGATCACACCTGGAAAGGAGTTCTTTCTCTCCTGTGCTCCAAGCTTATCCAGGGGACAGTGTGTGTGTTCTATTGACTTTTCTGGTGTGTGTGTGTGTGTGTGTGTGTGTTTTGTACTGTCAAGCAGGAACCAACTTATACTGACCCTGATAGGGCTTTCAAGGTAGGTGAGATAATTAAGGAGTAGTTTTACCAGTTCCATTCCCCCAGTCAGTTTCCATGGCCGAGCAGGGATTCAAACCTTATTCTCCAGAGTCCTAGTCCATCACGCTATCCACTATACCACACTGGGAATCAAGTGTGGATTTCTGGGTTGTAGATATAATTGATTAATCTGTACTGGTATTATGACTACAATTGTACTCACATTGCCTCTTCATACTTCTGGTCTTTTGAATAATCATGGTCATGATAAAGTACTGTTGTCTATAAAACATAATAAACAAGAAAAAAAAGATGACTAATTAGAATTAAATGTTTTTGTCCTTAATTTCATCTTTTTACAAAGCTATCCTTTACATGTCTACTCAGAAGTAAGCCCCACTGAGTTCTGTGAGACACACTGGCACCTGTACATATGAATAGGACAACAGCATCAGTCCTCAAATGCCATATTCTTAAGCTATGAGGAAGGAATAGCATTAATAAAGTCAGAATGCTATGTGCAGCCATAGAAAAGGGTCAGTAGTGAAGCTCCACCAGGAATTCAGTAACATCCACCTCTTCATCAGCAGTCTATACTGGACTGTGCAATTGATCCAGTTTCTAGATGCCACTATATAATTATATAATGGATAAGCATTACTAGAAACAGACAAGCAGCTCCTCATATTTATATGTCTCCAGCTTCCATCCAGATCATACCATAAAACAACTGTCTACAGTCAAACCCTGATGGTACATCTGGCTCTCCTCAGACCCATCAAACATAGACTCCCAGCTTGTGAATCAAAGTGAAGGATTTCTCAGACTGCAAAGCCCATTGAGTGAAGTGGAAAAAAAAGGATCTACAGGGCTAGACATACTCTGATACAATCTTCTACAGGAAAAATATGGAACAAATAACAATAGAATACTACTTGCTTTAACAGCTAAAACTGATCATGTGCATTATCAGCAATCTACAGCTTGCCCTGAATAATTACACCTCTTTTAAAAGGTCTGTAGCTGGGAGGTCTCTTGTAATGTTTGTGGGCAGCAAGTGCTGGGACCACATCCTCAAAGTAAGGCCAATTCCAAACAGCAATCATCCGTGTCCATGGGTCAGTTAGTTCATCTCCTCTGGCATGTGAATCACAAGAGGGAAGATGTTGCGGTGGATGTACCACTGTCAAAGACACAGTGCCTGATCTAGGCTTTCTGGACTTGGTACCTCCCTGTTTGCTTATACAGTAGGACCTTCATATCCACGGGATCAGTACCCACAGTTTCACTTATCCGCAATCTGAAAATATTAAAAATATTCAACCCCCTTGAAAAATACATATTTCCATTATGTAGTTACCAGACTGGCACTAGAGGGAGCCAGAGACCATGCTATATATGTGTGTGTTATGCATGGTTTTTGGCAGTCATAGAGTGGGGGCTTTGAACCAATCCCCGTAGATACTGGGATCCTACTATATACTACACCATGGTTGAGTTGTCACCACTATGAAGACCATGAGGATATTATGAAAGGCTTTGCAATACTAGAAAAATGGAAGAAGCTCCAGGAAGTTTTTATATTTTGACTCACTCTGAAACCAGGGGCTCTGGATATAGTGATGCAAACAATGAGCTCTCCAACCTTATTTGGAAGCATCTGTTATGCATGAGACCATTGACTGAGGAGATAAGAAAGACATGCCTTGAAGCAAGTTCTGAGACTTCACCCATGAATGAAGACACAAGAGGACCCCATGTCAAAATTGCTTATTTTATATGGAAAAAATGTTGAAATGCTTAAAGGGAGTATTATCAGATGAAACCTTTAAAATTGGGTTGTGACTAGAAGAAGGACAGGCTGCTTGCTTCTAACTGTTGTTCTGAGTCATCATATGTGAATTCATACATTGGTGGTTCTCCTTGCACCTGCACAAGCTCCTCAAAAGCTTCCAGAGACTAGCAAAAAAATCACACAACACCTTCACTATGCTCTATTCCAATGAAATATCCCTCAGTTTCTTTAACATCTGTTGCTGAGTAATAGAATAAAAGATGGTGTGATGGATTGCAGGAAGTAGGGAGAGATGTGTGCATTTGCAGATGACCATTCAAAGAACTACAGTTAGAGGTAAGTAATTGTGGTCTCTATGAATCACACATTGGGTGACTGACAAGCTCACTTACTGGAGCTTGCTCAGTCACACCAGTTGGGACAACACTGCTTGACCAAAGGAAGCATCAAGCTTGGCTTGTACATCAATTCTATTGTGTTTAATGAAAGTTAATGGCTGGGACCAAGTAGCTGCATTACACACATCTTGAAGGTGAATGTTCTTAATGAACACCACAGAAGCCACCACTGCTCTTGTAGAATGTCCCGAGACTGAAGGTAACAGCTGGTTTGACAGCGGATAGGACAGAATGATAGAGTTTACTATGTTAGGATAAGACCTTTTCTTTGGCCTTGGTAACATACAGTCTATTTGACTTTCTAAAATGTTTTGTCCTTGAGATGTAAAATGTGAGGGCTCTGTGAACATCCCATGCATGTAAGGCTTTTTTGAGGTTCATAAAAGGAGATAGAAAAAGTGTGGGTAAGACCAAGTGTTGGCTAATATGGAAATCAGAAACCATTTTAGGCAAGAAAGACATGTCAGAAGATAACATCACTAACTTGTGCAGGCTAGAAAAATACCCACTGTTTCCTGTAGAGAAAGTGGCGTATGCGGAACATACATCTATCCTATGTGGGCTAGGAAAATGTCTGCTATTTTCCGGTTAGAAGAAGAATTGTATCATGTGGAGGACAAAGCTCTGTTCTGTTCTACTTTGTGGAAGGTAGAAAAATGTCTGCTTCTTTCTGCAAAGAAAAATATGTCTCTCCTATGCAGGATAGACCTCTATCTCTGTGTTTGTGAACAGTTATTATAAGAACAACATGGGACTGGACAATGCCAATGTGGCTTTCATGGTGTTAAGGCAGGAAGTAAACCAGCTCACCGCCTTTTGGAGCAGATGTAGACAACATGTTGCTCAAGCACTTTGCAACCACATTTACATTTGTGCCCTGAAACATCCCGTTATCCCTCTGCCAATTTTGTTGCCTTCTTGAAACAAAAAATTAGCAGTTTTAAAATATAAACATAGGTTTTTTTACCAATGCACCATCAAGGATGGCAGCAAGGTGCACCCCGCTCATAACTTCCTCATAAATGGCCTCAAGATGTTGTCCAATCCTATGTTGGTGCAAAAACAATAAAAGGATCTATAGAATCTATGACTCCTTTAAACAAAAAACATAATTCTGTTAATTTAACCAGAAATGTACTGAGCAATCTACCCTGAAACAATCTGAATCTGCTAACAAGTAAAACATATTTTTAAAAACTTGTTAACCCAACTAGAAACAAACTGACAAATCTATCCTGAATACATCTGAATCTGGTAATGGACACTCTTTAGTTCAGATCAATGTTGGCATAGAGAATTTAAGGCTCAGTGCAGCCACACACACAAGAAAGCAGCCAAGTGGAATCCTCATGACCTGGTGAGAATTTCAGATGTGCAGGATAGTGTCTTTGCCAGGGGACTGCCAAGCATAGCTGTAACAATTAGTGGCATTGTATCTCTTTCTGAGTTGCTAGAGTTGGTGAGGCAAATAATAGAAGCCATGTGTACCTATTCCAGGTAAATGTACTAGATCACATGTTTGGTTCATCAAAAAAAATTCCTGCTGGGCTGCTAGGGGCCTTGTATGCTCCTGTGATCAGTAAAATAGCTGGACAAAACAAGTACATTATGATTTTAAAAAGAAAAAAAAGGAAGAGATATAATATGAAAAAGTCCTACTTACTTCATTCTTAGTACAGATTCCACGAGCTATTTCATACTGAAGATTTGACTTGCGCCTCAGCAATTCTGATCTGTACATGGTGACTTCAGTAGATAATCCCAGATTTTCCAGAAACACTATCTGAGTCCAAAAGGTTACATTTTCTCCTTTATCCACATAGTAGACGTTTAATTTCACACTATGTTGAAATGATATATATGGACACACTTCATTTGAAGCATATGTGGCACTAAATATTTCAATCTTCAGTGGGTATGTTTGGCGAACTATGTTAGAGTAATTGATTGTAAGCAAATACAAATCCCTCAGTGGATTCACATACAGGATATAGGTTTTGCTTTCATTCTCCCAAGCATTAAGCCTTATAACGTCTTTCATGTGAAATTTTAAGAAAAACATTATGTTGTTTTTCATTTTAATGACAGTGTTGCCATCAAAGTCTGCAGAAAGAAAAGGAGAGGAAAATAAAGCTTAGCTGGTTTATTGAGCAATTCTACCACTACTATCTACAAAACTGATTCTTATATATCTAGTACTAACAACTGATTACTTGTGTTAACAAAAGTGGCAAAAAAAAATCTAGTTCGAGAGTTTGGAAGTAACCAGTGGCAATAACTTGTTGCATGTAATTAATTCCTTCCCCCAGAAACAGAAGCCTAACTCAATTATGTTACACCTTTACCTTAACAAAAGATAGCTTCATTTCTTTTGTGATGTAGCTATCAGTTTGGGATTGCATGTGCAAGTACCAATAAGGCATGGTGTCACCAAATGGTGGGGAAAGGATATTATGTGATTCAGTGCTGGCTCCTGCTGCCGCCTCATGCTTTGTTCTTGGTATCAAGACAACAAAGGGGTGGAAAGGAGGAGGGAATATTTTGCAGTCTTGGCCAGAATCCATCTTTTTTTAAAAGATACTAAAATAAACTATTTTTTGCTTCTTTTGGAACATAATACAACTAAAAAGGTAACTTCCCATGCCCTGGCCAATAAAAGATGCTCCCTGGCATCTACTCTCAGTGCCTGGTTGGTAGGGCTCAGAGATGAGTTTGGGTATTTTTGGACAGGAGGTATTCTCTAGGAATATTCTTTTACCTGTTAATATAATAAGTATGTACTCTCAAGTCAATTCTGACTTATGACAATCCTTTTCAGTGTTTTCTAGGTAGAGGGTACTTAGAAGTGCTTTCCTTTTTCTGGGGTGCCCTGGGACTGTGCAGCTTTCCCAAGGCTACACAGGCTAGCTCTACTCAGAGGAGGCACAGTAGGGAACCAAAATCCCAATCTCTGGCTCCGCAGCCATCTATCTAAACCACTGCCTCACCTGTCTGATATATTAAAAAGGATACAAAAGCAGCAATTATAGGCCATCTAACTTATGTTAAAGTTAGATATTAAAAGGCTATCTGATAAGAAAGGTTTACACTTGTCACTGAAACAACAGAAGGAGGCTATGAGAGAAGGCATTCAATAACCTGGGAGAAGCCACAGAGAAGGCTTTCCCTTGGGCATTATCAAATGTACCTGTGAAGGAGGTGGTACTGAGAGGAGGTGTACCCTGAAGATCTTAAGACCTAAGGAGGTTTATATGAAGAGATATGGACTGTCAGACAATTTAAAATAAACAGTTTCCTGAACAGAAAAGTGGCCACCAATTAAATCCATGGGAGACCAGGCTGGCTCCTACCCCGCTGTCCTTCCTCTGGAAGGCAGACTTTTCTTTTCAGACAAGCCTTTAAAATGTAAACTGTTCTTGAAGAAATGAGAGGTTCCGTTTATCTTTTTAAATGTGGGATTTAATTGTTTTTAATGGACTTTAATAATAATAATAATAATAATAATAATAATAATAATAATGATGATGATGATGATGATGATGATGATTGTAGGCTGGCAAATCAATTCTGACTTATGGTGACCTTTTTCAGGGTTTTTCTAGGTAGAGGGTACTCAGAAGTGGTCTATCAGTCCCTTCTTCTGGGGGCATCCTGGGACCGTGCAGCTTGCAAAAGGCCAAACAGGCTGGCTTTGCTGGGATACACAGTGTGGAACTGAACTCCCAACCTCTAGCTCCACAGTCAGAAACCAAACTCACTCAACTATCCAGCCAGCTTTTTATTTAATACTTTAAAATAATTAATATGTTTAATTAATTATTTTAATAGTGTGATGCATTACATTTGTACTAATATTTGTTTTAGTATTTAAATTATTTGTAACCTGCCTTGGATTTTGTCTACAGAGAGAAAGGTGGGGGCAGGAAAATAAAAACAAGTAAAAGAAAGAAAAAGAAACTTCTTCCCAAATATGCTGTTGGGAACAACATATTTGCTAGGATACTTGCAAACATGGTCAAGAGGCCTTTAAACCGAATTCAGCTGAGGAGCGAGATGCTATTCTAAAGGATAAGAAAGTACCAAGTACTTGGGGCGGGAGTGTCAGTGATACATCAGAAACTAGGATGGGGGTGCAGGAACCCTCAAATAGAGGGGAAATGATAACAAGGAAGCAGCTGTAGAGAATGACTCATGGTTTCAAATGTCTCTATACCAAGGCAGAACATGGGAAACAAAGTACAGTAAGCTGTAACTTTTAACACAGGCGGGCAACTATGATTTAATAGGCATTATTGAAATCTGGTGGCAAGAGACTCATGATTGGAATGCAATGATTGAATGGTGCAACTTATTCAAAAGGAACAGACCAAATAGGAAGGATGGAGCAGCAGCATTGTATGTTAAGGATGTGTACAGCTGTGATGTGATTCATAAGTAGATTTTAGCCAAGCATGCCGCCGCAAAGAGATGGTAGTGGCCAGTTGTTTGGATGCTGCTTCCAAGGCATGACAAGCAGCAATGCGCTCGTGACGTGCCAGGCCCATTGCCTCCTGGTGATATTAGAGGCCCTGGCTGCGAAGGTCTACAGGAGCTGCCTGCAGAATGGGCAGTGCCAAATTCCATAACTGGCGATGATAAGCGCCCATGGCAGCGGAGTAATTGGCTACACGAAGGACAAAGGAGGCCAGAGAATAAAAACGCCATCCAAAGATATCCAATTTACGACCTTCCTTATCGGAGGGAGAAGCGTTTGAACGATTCCGAGCTCTGTTTTGCGTGCTGTCCACTACGAATGAGTTCGGAAGAGGGTGAAGTCTGGTCCTGCGCAATGTCCCCAAACACCTTATCTGTCTTCTCTGTATCAGTTGGGAATATGAAGAATAACCCTCCGATGGCAAAGGAGGGTGACTGTCCGCGGCATCTGATATGGGTGTAGGAAGATTGGTTGGAAAATCTTCCTCCCCCTTTGACTCTTGTGAATCCCAATCCGAATAAGGTAAGTCCTCCTGATGATTTGGGGAGAAATCTTCCTCAGCTTGAGCCCGACCAAGATCAGTCTCGAGATCAGCCGCCGGGTCGGAGAAGGCTGAATGGGTTAACTGCGGGTCCGGTTGAACCTGCGGACGCTTCGCTCCTTCTGCCGGAGCTGAGTTCGAGGGAGCACATAGCGTTCCTCGGCTTGTGGCTCAAAACGGCGCCAGGCAGAGTGGGGAGGCGGCGGCGGCAGAAAGGGTGGTGGATAAGGCTCATAGCTCCGATACCGAAAATATGGGTCGGTATAATAGGGCGCTGGATAAAAGGACAAGTCCCGCTCGAACTTGTCAGCGTGATAGGACCCCCCTTTGACGAGCAGGAAAAACCTCTCGCGTCCACCTGACAGCCACAGGGTTCCTGCGATTGGGTCGGCTCCTATGAGTCCTTTTCCTATGAGCCTCCGCTGGCGTCGGCGGCTGAGGTGAGACTGCAGGCTGCTGTGTGAACGAGCCCATTGATGAATGAGGGCTGTTCTGCGCCAATTCACCAACCTCCAAAGAGGTGTTACCCCAGTCAGGAATATCACTGACAGGTGGGGATGGCGGTGGGAGCTGCAGGGGCCCCTTTTCCTTTCCCAAGGGCAAAGCTAGGGCTACCGTATGTTGCCGGGATATCTCCGGCCTCGGCGCCCAGCTCTCTGCAGACTTAGCAGCCTCAGATGCCTTCTTCTTTGAGCCTGAAGAGGAAGATTGCAAAGGGGTGGATGCAGCTGTTGTTGCTTTCGAGCCTGGGGCTGGCCTTGTTAAGAAGGCAAAAGAGACTTTTCTCAGAGAAAAGCCCTGAGGCGCTGCTTCAAAGCCGGCTTTGTAAAGCTCTTATAAAGGATACACAACACCAGCTGGTGCTCTTCCCCCAGGCAAAAGAAACAACTAGTTTAAACAGACCTCGCACCTCTTAAAGAGGCCTGGAGAGGTCATAAACTTCTAATTGGGGCTAATTAACAATTATCCGTTTGTTAATGCAGGTTACTCACAGTTACTGAAGAAAGATCAAGGGAGGTCAAGAGAAAGGAAAGGTAAGGATTAGAATTGTTTTTTTACGTGCGAAGTTCCTAACAAAGCTGCTACAGCGGCGGTCGAAAAAGGAACTGAGGCACTCGGTGCCAGAGTTATAGCCGGCGTGGGGGAGGTCCCGGCACCATGTGCTTAAAGCTAGAAAGTTCGAGGCTGCTCCACGCAGGCGCGGATTAACCGATTAGTGTGCATTCACAGAGACCACGAAGGAGAAACACACAGTTACAAGATGTGGTATACTTGGCTCAGTAATATAATGAGCGAGAAGGAATTGTTCTGGATCACAAGCTGAATATGAGTCAACAGTGCAATGTGGCTGCAAAAAGGCCAATGCTATTTTAGGCTGTATTAACAGAATTATAGGCTGTATTAACAGAATTATCCAAATGCTTGGTTTCCGAAACTTGGCATAGATTTCTCAAAAAAAAACTCATGCCAGATTAATCCTATTTCTTTTTTTGAGTCACAAACTTGATAGATAATGAGAATGCTGTAAATGTAGTGTATCTTGATTTCAGCAAGGCTCTTGACAAAAGTCCCTCATGATATTTTTGTGGCCAAGCTGACAAAATGGGAGCTATATGATGCTATGGTTAGGTGGATTTGTAGCTGGTTGACAGGCCACACCCAAAGAGTGAGCACCAATTGCTTATCATCCTGGAAGGGAGTGACAAGTGGGGTGTCATAAGGCTCTGTCCTAAGCCCCAGTGTTGTTAAATATTTTTGTAAATGACTTGGATGAAGACATGGAATGGATATTAATAAAATTTGCAGATGACACCCCTTGGAGGGGCAGCTAACACATCAGAATAGAGAATCAAGATTAAAAATACCTTGACAGGTTAGAGAACTAATATAAACAATATGAATTTCAATGGGAAAAACTGAAAAAAATGTGTTGACCTTAGGAAGGAAAAATTTGAATTTTCATCGGTGAAAATTGGTTTGGAATTAGTAGATGTGAAAAGGATCTAGGAGTCATAGTGGACTGAAAGTTAAACATAGGCCAACAATGTGATGCATCAGCAAAAAAGCAAATAATATACTAAGGTATATCAACAGAAGTATAATGTCCAGATAAAGAGATACCACTCTATTCTGCTTTGGTCAGATTGCACCAGAGTGTTTTGTCCAGTTCTAGGCACAAAAGTGAAGAAGAACATTGAGAAGTTGGGATGTGGTCAGAGGAGGACAACCAGAATGATAAAGGAGATTTCAACAAAACAGCAGAAACATTTTCCTAACAGTGAGAGCCATTCAACAGGGGAATTGACTGCCTTGAGGGGAATATGGACACTTTTTCGCTTGCGATCTTTAAACAAAAAGTGCCTGGCTACCTGCCAGGCATACTTTAGCTGTGGAATTACTTCCCATTACTGTACTTAAAAAAAGAAAACTCTGAAGACAACATAATAGAACTGTATAAAACCATGTCAAAATGTCTAAAAATGCTCTTTTAAGAGTAATGTTACATAACTAGAAAGTTTTACTCATTACATTAAAATAATTTTTGTTCTCATTTGTTACATTGCTTTTGAAATGTAACTTTGCCTTGCCCTTGTTGGCAAAAAAGTAATTTGTTATTTTATGTTGCCTTGTAATGCTATTACTTTCAAGCTCTGTTAATGTCAGTGGCCTGCCACTCATGCACTACAGCCACCCCATCATAACTACTGCAGTTAAGTTTTTCAAACCCATTCTCTTTTCAATTCACATAGCTACTCATATAATACTTAATTCAGCAAAAGGCTTAGAAAGTTCAGTCTGAACTATATATACCACAGAACATGTTCAATATCCAAACCTGTATCTTTCCCACAATACATTTTATGCTAGAGTATCTGATGCTTAAGTTCTTAAAGGCACAGCCCCATCATAGTTTCAGGTTCTGAATATTATCAAATATAATTGCCATAATAACCTAAAACACCCACTAGAAATTGCAAATCAAATGTACTATACTTAACCAATTATAATTTGATGAATAGAGGTTCCTTCTGATGCTGCTGATAATATCTTGTCTGTACCAGCCTCCATCATATATCCATTGACTCTGTTTGCTTTGTAAGTGTAATAAACTTTGTCACTGTCCCATAACAGCATAGCTGATCTTGCTGAAGATATAACTTCAATCTCCATAACTTTCACTGTAGGTGCAGGCAGAGAAAAATCTCTCAAGAACCACACACTCCTTTCTTCATCATATGCTGCCAGATAAAATGTCCTTGTGGAGCTGCACCCTACACAAGCTACCAAGATTGAAACTTCAGAAGGGACTGAATCATAGCAAGCATTTATTATTGTTAAATCCACATTCTTCCTAAGTCCAACCGTTTTCTTCAAGGTTCCTACATCCATCACTTGAAGCACTGAAAAAGGTCGGTCATGTGATGCAGAGATGAAGTATATTACACGTTCTGTCCATACGAGTAATGCAGTTAATATTGTTTCCTGTGCCATGGAATGGGTGGAAGGGAAAGGGAAAGAGAGTAAGACAGACAATAAAATACAGACACTATTCAAATTGTTTAAAGTTCTGCTACAAAATTACCATAAACAAAACAAACACATTATTTCCCTACAGGATGAAGCCAGATAACAGGAAGCAAAGGGGGGGGGGGGGGAAAGGACACAGTAACTCAACCAGAGCTCAGGAAAATGTGTTGCTTTATCCAGATAAAACTTTGACAGGAAGACTTCTTATAGTACTTTTTATCTCTGAGGATCTAATAACCAGATCAGGTGGAGGACAATAAATTGCCTAAATAGTTCTGTAGTTCTTCACATGTGGCAGCTTCACATAAACTTTTTTATTTTATTTTATTTTATTAAAAGAACATCAAACATAGACAACATAAACCTACCACCACAATAATATACAATTATATAATACACCAGTGCCACCTTCACCCTCAGGGCTAATATTAATAATATTTTCAAATTTCATTCAATCCATGTTCTCTCCAAAAATTCATTGTTTCTTCCCCTGGCGTATACCCCTTCCCTCTCCGAAATACATATTCCAGAAATACATTCCATGTTTTCTTAAAATCATTATTTTTTGATAAACCTCTTCTTATTTTCATATCACATGTCAGTTTTGTTGGAAAAAAGGTTTGAGACACTGAGACAAAATATAAATAATAATCTTTATCTAGTTCTCTTAGGAAAAGGGTAAACAGGACATCCTAAGAAAACAATAAAACTACCAAAACTACATAACAAAAACATACCAAACAGTAAAAGGAATTAAGGTGGTGGCAGCTCAGGCAACGCCCACAAACTCAGGCAAGCACACAGGGTCTCTGCCTCGCTAGGTCAGTCAGCACCATTGAAGGGTGAAGGTGAGGGAGAGAGACAAAGCTTTATAGAGCCTCATTGATTATAAGGGACAGGTGAGGTCTTTAAGGATATTAACCCACAGTGGGTAGAATGTTATATCTTGCAATATACCAACAAGTTTATCATTAATTGCCATTTCCCATAATTCTCTATACCATTCCTCTAAATTAATTTGGTTATCATTTTTCCAGTTTCTTGCAAATATTAACCTTGCTGCTGTAACCATTATTATAATTAAATCCTTATTTTCTTTCAGCAATTGATCCTCCTTGACCATATTCAATAAGAACGTTAACGGGGACATTTGAATATTTAATCCAGTTATTTCCCTTTTCTTTAAAGATTTGCTTCCATTCTTTCTTTCTTACTTCACATGACCACCACATATGTAAATACGTCCCCTTCTCTTTTTTACATCTCCAACATAATGATGATAAATTTTTATTTATTATATTCAGTTTTACCGGCGTTAAATACCACCTCCATATTACCTTATAGCAATTTTCCTTTATTCTTACAGACATATTCTTCGTAATTCTTTTATCCCACATTTTATCCCACTCTCCTCCTATTGCTTCTTTATCCAACTCATGTTGCCACTGTGCATTTTAATCCTTGTATATCCTGTTCGGCCTGAATTAATAATTTATATATTTGACTTACAGTTCCCTTTCTTTCTGTCTTTTCCTCTAGTTTCAATCTTTTTTTCAATGATCTCTTCAAATGTTATCATTTTTCTACTATTCCCTTCCTTACTTTTCCATTCCCTTGTCCACATTTCTATCTGGAGCGTGTTAAGCCAAGAAATCTCCTCTCCTCGCAAAATCTCTTTTATATTTCCTTTATCTCTTCCTAGAAGAGCCTCGTGGCGCAGTGATTAAACTGCTGTACTGCAGCTAAAACTGTGCTCATGACCTGGTGTTCAATCCCAGGTAGCCGGCTCAAGGTTGACTCAGCCTTCTATCCTTCCGAGGTCGGTAAAATGAGTACCCAGCTCGCTGGGGGGGGGGGGGGGCAATGTGTAGCCTGCATAATTAACTTGTAAACCGCCCAGAGAGTGCTTCAAGCACTATAGGGCGGTGTATAAGCAGCACGCTTTGCTTTTGCTTTGCTTTATCTTTCAACTTCTCCATCTAATCTTTTATCCTATTTATAGCTTTATCTTTTAATATGTTCTTAAAGTTGTTTTTGAGATTTTCTGGAAAGTTCTTTAAATCCACAACCTGGGATAAGGGAAAAATCGGTGGGCTCAATACACCCCTAAACTTTTTCCAGCTTTCTAACATGTTTTTAAGGAAAGGGTTAGTGATCTTTTTAATCTCTTCTCCAATCTTTTCTTTAAACAATATACTTTCATTTTTTTCTTCCTTACCATGCTATTTCTGTCCAAATTAAATTTTTATTGCTTTTAATAATACCTGGGATATGTCTAAGTTGATTTGCTATGTAATATAATTTTAAATTGGGTAATCCAAGACCTCTATTTTTTTGTGGTGTTGTTGTTGTTTAGTCGTTGTGTCTGACTCTTCGTGACCCCATGGACCAGAGCACGCCAGGCCCTCCTGTCTTCCACTGCCTCCCGGAGTTTGGTCAAATTCATGTTGGTAGCTTCGGTGACACTGTCCATCCATCTCGTCCTCTGTCGTCCCCTTCTCCTCTTGCCTTCACACTTTCCCAACATCAGGGTCTTTTCCAGGGAGTCTTCTCTTCTCATGAGATGGCCAAAGTATTGGAGCCTCAGCTTCAGGATCTGTCCTTCCAGTCAGCACTCAGGGTTGATGTCCTTCAAAATGGATAGGTTTGATCTCCTTGCAGTCCAGGGGACTCTCAAGCATCTCCTCCAGCACCACAATTCAAAAGCATCAATTCTTTGGCGGTCAGCCCTCTTTATGGTCCAGCTCTCACTTCCATACATCGCTACTGGAAAAACCATAGCTTTGACTATGCGGACCTTTGTCGGCAAGGTGATGTCTCTGCTTTTTAAGATGCTGTCTAGGTTTGTCATCGCTTTCCTCCCAAGAAGCAGGCCCCTTTTAATTTCGTGGCTGCTGTCACCATCTGCAGTGATCATGGAGCCCAAGAAGGTAAAATCTGTCACTGCCTCCATATCTTCCCCTTCTATTTCCCAGGAGGTGATGGGACCAGTGGCCATGATCTTGGTTTTTTTGATGTTGAGCTTCAGACCTTTTTTTGCGCTCTCCTCATTCACCCTCATTAAGAGATTCTTTAATTCCTCCTCACTTTCTGCCATCAGAGTGGTATCATCTGGTATCATTTTTTGTGTTACATACCATATTTTTTTATTGATACTCACTCGTTTATATCCATTACAATAATAATTTATCATTGTCTGCCATTCTTTCAATTGTTTTTCTGTAATCTTTATAAGAAGCATCCAAAATATAAAGTTTTGCTTCACATAAACTTAAAAGTTTCCCAGCTGAGCCCCAGCAGCTTCTGATAGTACTCATTTCTTTCCCCCCTGTACCTCTGAAGACCAGGTTTGCCAAGATGCTAATGGTAAAAAAAGCAAGGACCTTGAATGGGGCATGGACTTCTATATTTTCCAGAAACAACTTTTAAGATCACAGCCCTCCTAAGTGATGAGATAGAGCTGCCTTCCACAGAAGGTTTTGGAGTCTACAATATGTAGTGATCTAGGTGGTGCTTGATACAGTTGGCACTCACTAGATGACATGAAGCACTGTGGCATCAGGAAGATTCAAGCTGTAAATAATTGGGTTGATCTGCTGCAGGATGGTGAAGGCCCTTAGTATCAGTTACCTACTTTAGCAGAGGGACAGTTGGACTGAAGGGTGCTTAGTGTATGATGTTCATATGGCAATGTAGTATGGTCAATCTGCACAACAGCAGAAGGTCTCTGACCAGGATCCTACTGGGTCCACCAGTGTAAAAAGCCCTGCCGGCAATGGAGGATCTCTCATGTGTACACAGATGCCTCCCTACACAAGCAGTGTGAAAGCCAAACTATTTGTGGCAAGCTCATTGCATGAACACTTTGACTCTAACAGGATCTCAGTCTCTGGATGAGACAGACACAGATGGGTGGTTCCTGGAACAGTACTATAGTTATTATAGATAGCATTGTTATAAACAAATTGTGTAAATAACAAGTTCTAGCCATAGCTGAAGGAACAACTGAGATAATGTCGCAGGATGTTATTTACCCATTCAGTATGTCCATCAGTCTGCAGATCACACTGTGGACAAGTGTGCCTGTATTCCTGGGAATTCCAAGAATGCCTTTGAGACACACCATGTGGACTGAGACTCTGAGTTTGAAAAAGTGTTATCTGGAAGGCTATCAAATTGGGCCACTCCACTGAGGAATAGCTGGGCTAAGAGAAAAATGAAAATATTGGGCCTAATCAATCTTTCTACTGCACTAAGATGAACCTTTTGCTAACCTGTAAATATGATCCAAGTAATCATCTATGATGTCACATATATGGGATTTCCTGAACCTGCACCAAAAGTTTTAGAACCTTCTAGAACTGAATAACTGTTTTCCAGAAGGCACCTGAGTTGCACCCGCTCCACTGTGCTTGTTTCTACTAGTTTCCTCCAGCTTACTTCAGTTCCCCCTGCTTAGTACCACATGTACTACAGTGGACATTTAAAGAGGAAAGGTGGAAGGGCTCTGAATTCACAGAGAACCACTGAAAGAATCATAGTTGAAGGTAAGCAACTTCTACTTCTTCATCGTCTCTGTAACTCACACATACAGGAAAATCTCATTTTCAACTACGGAGAATAGGAAAATGACAATATGGTTCTGTCACATGCCGGAACAGTGTTAAATGAAGATAGACAGCTGTGATGAAGCTGTGGTGCAATATATCTCAGTTATTGAGATCCCACCAAGAAAAGCTATAGATGTTGCAGCTGATGTCACCAAATGGTTCTTCATTTGATCTAGTAAAGAAGATCCAGCTAGTTCATAGCAAAGGTTGTGGAAGACATCCACTTTGCCAATCCTGCATAGCTTGGCATTTTTTCTGCTGTTTCCAGGTAAATCTTGCACAGGAAAGATGCCATCCTGACTAAGAACTGTCATACTCCTATACAGTTGGACATATCTACCAGAAAAAAATGGCCATAAAATATCTGAGAAATTCTGTGAGATTTCCTCTGAGATTTATCTAGGGGAAAATATATCATGTAGAGAAATCTTGCTTTGGGAAGAGACAAGGTTTTTTTTCTCGGATTATTTCTGAAAGCTTCTAACATTCAGATCCATAAGTGATGTGAACCAAAATTACTGAGACCAGCACCATGTCACTAGCATGCAAACTATATTGTCTGTTTCAGCTTTGCCTATACCCTGAGGAATTGGAGGAAATGAATACATTTTCTACCTATGTAGAAAAAAGCTTCCTAATAAAGCTCACTGATGACTTGCTCTTGAACAAACCATGGACATTGCATGTAGAACTTTGTTGGAAAGAAAACAAATGAGCAGGAGTGTGTCTTTATATTTGTGAAGTTAGTCAGTCATCCAGGTGAGGTTATCTGGAAGTTGAGTCATTGCAACTGGACTTCTTTCTTATCGGGTTGAACTGTTTTGCTATTAATCCAAGTAGCTTCTTCAGTCTGAGACCCCTGATATATCCTCCACGTTGGTTTCACTTCCCCCTGGTCTGAATAGGCTCATTAGATGGACAAGAGGTGGGATTTTCACTCACCTCCAGTCCTTTGTCCATCTAACGAGCCTATTCAGACCAGGGGGGAAACCAATGTGGAGGATATATCAAGGGTCTCAGACTGAAGAAACTACTTGGATGAGTAGCAAAATGTTTCAGTATAATAAGAAAGAAGTTCAGTTGCCATGACTCAGATGAGTGTGTCTTTAGTTAAAACAAGTCACAAACACACAAGCTTCTTAATCTCAAAACTGTAAAATTCTATTGCTTATAAAACTGACATCTGTTGAGCTAATGGCATGAAATTTGGCATCCATACAGTACTTAGAGAAGGCTATATATGTGCTAAATTACAAACCAATCTGATGAATATCCAGAGCTACAGCAAGGTGAAAATTGATGAAAAGAGAGTGAAATTAACTCTCTTTTCTCCAGTTTTTGGACAAATAGATTATACACTTCTGTCAAATGTGTGTGAAAACTACTAGTGTTTTTATTCGGGCATGTTGCAAACATGTACCTTCAAATGGTCCAGTGAAATTTTTAGGAGCAAATCAAAAGTTAATATTTTATGCCCATAAAAGGCCCTCTTCTTGGATGCCCACCTTAAGGTAGTATCAAAAAAGCTGACAGCAATACTGTCAGGCGGCTACATCTCTTCAGGCAGGCTTTTAATAACCAGGATAGTCCCTGAATGCCTTTTTAAAGTTAAGATAGTTTTTAATGTTTGCTTTTAATTAAGTGTATTTTAATTAGCATTTAGTTTAATTGCTTTTTAATGTTTAACATTATATTTTTAATTCTATTCTTTTAAATATTGTGAGCTGCCTTAGGTCCCCTTATTGGGAGAAAAGCGGCCTATAAATGAAACAAACAAACGACAACAATAATAAAGCGATTGCCTCAAATGGTTGTTTTCCCTTACAAAAGAATAGAGCTGATGTAAAAAAATTCAGTGGGGGTTGCAGCAGGCAGATCCAGCCCAGTCAGGCATTCCTAACCAGGCACATCCTTTCTGGAAACAGTGAGAAATCCACTTTCACTGCACCTATTCCTGCTTGAGGACATTACCACTCAACTAGTAGGAGACAGTTCCCAAAACAAAAGAATGCCCGAAGATGGAACAACTGGGAAATTATAGAATGCAAGGCCACTTAATTAAATATGGTTTAAGTGAAAATCAGACTTCTATGACACCTGAAAACAAACATTTTGAATAACTCACAGCTTCTGGATATATTGATTCACACCAGGTTCGGGATCGAATTCCCATAACTCCATTTTCTGGAAAGCCTTTCTCTTCTCCAACTCTGTAAAAATTACTATTGTTTGCAACATACACAACATCCTCTATTAAAAAGAAATAATAATGAAATACTATAGCTACATCATAGACATGCTGAGCCATGGCCCTGTCTAACACAGTGGATGGAAATTTAATTTCTTCTGAAGTTTGGAATCCATTAGTTGTCCGGAAAACTCCAATATCTGTCACCAAAAGTGCTGTTGTTGGAAAACACGCAGCCCAGATCACCGTGACATCACTACCAACAGGAGATGAGATGCTGATTTCATATACATCAGGAACAGGAGATTCTGTCTCAGGAATAACAATAGGACTAGGGGCAACAAAACAACCCTGAAAAGTAATTGTTTTCCCATGGACATGTGCAATGATATCATCCAATCCAGGGTTCACTGTAATCTTCCAGAATCTGAAAGTAGGGGGAAAAATGAGCAAACCATTACTTTTTTAATCTTCCAAATCAAGGACAGGTTGCTTACCTTTAAATGCAGTTCTTTGAGTAGTCATCTGTGAATTTGTATGTGATCTTGCACCTGTGTGAAAGCATCCCTGAAATGTTCCAGAGTTTAATAGGCTTAGAGCTTCCTCATTCTCCATTTCCAACTGCACATGCTCTAGCAACTCTTAGCAGCTCCTATTCAGTTCCCCTCCATCCATTGCCTTGCATCATAATGGTAGCAAAGGTGTGGCAAACAGAGGGAAGGAGGGTGGGTTGTGTGAATTCACAGATGACTACTTGAAGAACGACAGTTACAGGTAAGTAACCTGTCCTTCTTCTTTGTGGGCTCTGTGATTGACACATATGGATAACTGACAAGCTCACTTACTAGTTGGTGCGACATCATGCTGATAAATATTAAAGCACTGCAAGGCCAAAAGAAGTATTTCTCATAGCACAAGTACCCAAGCAACAGCGCTTCACAAAATTCATGCTATACGAATATCTTGGAGTTTGATACCTCTGAAGAATGTTGTTGATGTAGTCATTGCTTTGAGCTTAATTACTTTTTACAACAGCTAGAAATGGGAGTCTTCCATATCATATGCCAGCCTAATTTCCAATATATCCCATTTTGCCTGATATTGTAATGAAATGACTTGTTCTTTATGGGGACCCTGGTAGCATACCAAAAGCCTTACAGACTTTCTCAAATCTTTAGTCCCAGTCATGAAAAAGGTACTTCTAGACCTCTTCAATGGCATTTGGAGAGACTGGTACAAATGTAATGTCTGAGTACAAGGTAACCTTTTCTGTATGGAACTGCAGATATTGATAACAATGTCTCAGGGTGAATAACTCACTGGAGATGGGTACAAATGTAATGTCTGAGTACAAGGTAACCTTTTCTGTATGGAACTGCAGATATTCATAACAATGTATCAGGGTGAATAACTCACTGGCTCTTCTAGCTGATGTTACGGTCACCAAAAATACTGTTTTAAAGTTGGAAAATATAGATATAATGTGGCCACTGGCTGAAACAGTGGCTTTATTAACAGTATCAGGATCACAGAGACAGAACAAGAAGATGGAGGCAGTTTAATGTTAGGTTACATATTAAGTAAACACTTCAGAAATCTTTTGAGAGTTAAATTAGGTGCATTATCAGTAGCCTGGTCTGCCATCATGCTCTTTAGAGGTGAGAGAGAGAGTTGTAGAAAGAATAGTACTGTTTCCAAACTTGTTGGATTATATGGAGCCCCTATAGAACTTGCCAATTAGAATAAGTTGTTCCTCTTGTATTGATATGAATGTTTTGTTGATGGCAATGGGGATACATTCTCCAAGCTTTCAATTTCAATTTGTCTACATCTGGACAGAGGACTCAATTCTTGTGGCATGGCAGTATATCTGGCCATTGTTTTAAACACAGAGTATCTTTTGACACTATAAGTACAAAGAGAATTGCATTTATTCAGTTCAGTCTGATGTTGACTACTGTGTGATGCAGAAGAGTGAGGGGGAAATACAGTAACATTCCTTTCCACCGAATACCAAGGACATCTCCCTATGAGTGGTGACCCATTCCAGCACTAAAGCAGTATACTATACATTTGTGGTTTGTCTGGGATGTGAATATATCCACTTGTGGCTGTTTCCAATGATTTCTTATAGGCTCATAGGCTTGAAGGGATAGTTCCCATTTCTTTCATTGAGTCACTTGTCTGCTGAAATAATCCACTTCCTGATTGTCCTCTCCTGCCATATATATGGCCACGGGGAATATGTGCTTGGCTATCCACCATTCCCACAGTTGAAATGTCAGCAGCAGAAGAGACATTGAACATATTCCTCCCTATTTGTTGATGTAAAACATCATCATGTGATTATCCTTTACTATTTGACCCACTTTGTTTATTGCCATGAGAGTGAATTATCTCACTGCTTTGAAGACTGCTAGAAGCTTGAGATAAGTGATACAGTGTTGTCTCTCATTCAAGAATCAAACTGCGCACATAATAATGTACAGACAATGGGTTCTCTAACTTATTAGAGATGGTGTCTACTGAGATTAGAATTGTGGGTTGTAATTGTTTGAATGGTACAGCCATCGTTAGATATGGTATAAATGTCCAGCATCACAGTTGAGTAATTTTGAGTATCCTGAAATGACCATGTCTCCTGTTGATATATCTGATGAAAAACCATGGCTGAAGTAGTCTCATTCTCAGCCTTACATGTCAAACTACTACTGCTGTGGAGGCCATCAGTCCAAGTAATTTCTGTACTGAATGTGCTGGCAGTGTTTCTCTTGCATAGATCTGAGACTGAGCATATACTTTTTTATGCTCTTTCATCTTGCAAACATGTTCTTGCTGAATAGGAATCTATGATGGCCCCTATGTACTTTATTTTCCTGGATGTTGTTAATTTAGACTTTTGAAGGTTGATGTGGAGACTGAGATCAGAGAGCAAACAGAGTGTGTAATGCACATGTCTTTATAGGATGGTGTGACTGTCTGCTACCAGAAGCCAGTCATCTACGTATGTATGGGAAGATGCTGCTTACCCATCTTGAAAGCTGCTATTAGAGCCATGCACTTAGTAAACACTGTGGGTGTCATTGCCAGTCTGAAAGAAAGAACCTTGGACCTGAATACTTTGTCTCCTAAGGTGAAATGCAGAAAACAACAGTGATCTGGTCTGATGTTGATATGAAAACAGGTGTCCTTTAGGTTTATCAGGGCAAAGCAGTCCTCATTTCTCCATAATGGAAGAAAAGTTGATAAAGTATCACTTGAAACTTCTTTGGGATGATGGCAAAAATCCTGTTGCTTAGTATAGTAAATTGAACTAGAGTAGGTTCACTGAATCAATAGGTATGTAGTGAGTCAACTCCTCCATAAGTTCCACAGATTCAAATGGGCTTACTTTAACAGCAAGTTACTTCACCAGAGTTAGTTACAGATAGAATTGACACATTGAAATCAGTGGAATTTACCAAGGAATTAACATATTAAATCTCCACTGATTCAATGAGCCTACTATAATGTGATTTACTACACTAAGCAATAAAATTTTGGCTGTTGTATCTGCTGATCCCTTAAAGTCTACGGTAGGGCACAAACCATCATTCTTCAGAATCGTGAATGACCAAGAATAGAAACCCTCTCTTAGTCTGATTGTGGGAAAAAGGACTACAGCATCTTTTTTGTAATGTTTGCTTTTGGATTATTTAATATTTGCATCTTTTTGTAGGTGTAAGAAGTTTTGATGGCAATCATACCTGCAGCTTTTCACAAGTTGAATGAATGGATTTTTGTTTAAGCATTTGTGCCTACAGCTTCTTCTCATAGCTGTAAGAATGATTAGTTAAAGTAACATGCCTTTGACTTCTCAAAAAATAACATGTTTTCAATAACAATGTATTCTCGAAGGCTTTCACGGCCGGGATCTGATGGTTGTTGTGAGTTTTTCGGGCTCTTTGGCCGTGTTCTGAAGGTTGTTCTTCCTAACGTTTCGCCAGTCTCTGTGGCCGGCATCTTCAGAGGACAGGAGTCAGAACTCTGTCTGTGCTCTGTTTTCAATAACACTTAAGATTTTTAAGCACAGAAACAACATAGATGAATAAAGCTTGTAGAAACAGACAAGTTGATGTTGCCTGGAATCACTGCAACAATGAAACTAATACACTGATACCCAGATAAACAGGTAATATTGATAAGATTATCCAGTTCACACTGGAATTAATTATTTCATGGATAAATGTCAGCTGTGATAAGACAACCAAAGACTCAAATTACCAAGGGGTGTTATAAAGTTTTATAGTGCTCTGAGGTTATTGTTTGAGTGTCATACTTTTGACCTTGACATTTGAAGTAATGTTATCTCTTCTGCTAGAACATCTGATGGTTTGCTTTTGCAAATATATCTTTTTCAAGGGAGTTTGCTAAATTCTACAGTATAACCATTGACAACAATGGATAAGAGCCAGGCATTGGTGGTGATAACTGTACCATATGCCAAGGAATGGTGCAAGAGTTCTAATATTGAAAAGGGGGGAAATCAGGTGAGAAAAACTGGGTTGAAGGTTGTGTATGAAGATAACAGATGCCAACAAACTGGAACAAGTTCAGAGGAGGGCAACAGATGCCAACAAACTGGAACAAGTTCAGAGGAGGGCAACAAGGATGATCAGGGGACTGGAAACCAAGCCCTATGAGGAAAGACTGAAAGAACTGAGCCTTGAAAAAAAGAGGGGAGATATGATAGCACTTTTCAAATACTTGATCTATTCTTGATCATCCCAGAGTGCAGGACATGTAATAATGGGCTCAAGCTACAAGAAGCCAGATTTAGGCTGAATATCAGGAAAAACATGTTAACTGTTAGAGCAGTATGACAATGGAACCAATTACCTTGGGAGGTGGTGAGCACTCCAATGCTGGAGGCATTCAAGAGAAAATTGGACATTTGTCAGATCTGCTTTGATTTGGATTTCTGCATTGAGCAGGGGGTTGGACTCAATGACCATATAGGCCTCTTCCAGCTCAATTAATCTATGATTCTATGACACTAATGATGTTTCATAATATTGTGTGTGTGTGTGTGTGTGTGTGTGTGTGTGAGTGACAAACTCACGGAAGATGAAGACTGAACACTAGAGTAGAAATGAACAAGGTAGTCTACTTTTTCATTCAAGACAAACAGAATTCTGTGTACAACACTCCAGAGCACTTTCTACATGTTGTTGGTATGGTGGATGAGAGAGGACTGAGGAGGAGTGCTGGGGAGTTGGGGAGGAAAAAGCTGTAAAGCTACTAAGGTCTGGAACATTCCAAGGATGCTTCTGCACAAAAACCCATAATGTGAATCACAGAGACCATAAAGAGGAGTAAATATTACACAGAAATAACTTTGGATCTATGGGAACTTATTAAACATAATTTGCATAGAATCATAGTATAGACTATAAAAACAAAATATTGTGGCAGCTTGAAAACTAACCAGTTTGGCTGGCAAAAGCTTTTGTGGACTACCGTCTACTTCTTCAAATGCATGAAGAGACAGCAGTTACTGAAGCATGGGGAGGAGGGGATTGTGAAAGAAATGCAAAACATCCAGCACTGTGAAGTGTCATCATGGTTGTTAATGATTCAAGTACAGATATTAATGGTGGTAGTTGTGAATCACTGAAAGATCACTGATGGCTGGCAGCTACCAGTGTGTCACATTAAGAAAAGCCTTCTGGTGAATTGTTTAAATAATTGGCCTTAGGTGACTACATAAGGTGAATAGGTTTCTGACCTAGCTAGTTTTATCTGTCATAAGATTTCATGGACTACAAATTACATATGCATAGAGTATAGCCTTAATAGGTGGACATCTATGCTAGTATGGGGAGGCAGACAATGGAAGGAAGTGTAAAAGGGCCAGCACTGAGATCATCTGTCCTTGTGAGGTAATAGGCACAGACATTAATTAATACTGACATTAATTAACTCCATTGTAATTATGGGAGAGCAGTCTAACATATTGAGGGGCACAGGTTACTCATTCTCAATGTAGAGCATAGCTATTACAAAACAATTCAATTCAATGTATTGGGCTAAAAAGGAACTGATATACTATAATGATATACTGTGTTTCCCTGAAAATAAGACAGGGTCTTATATTAATTTTTGCTCCAAAAACGCATTAGGGCTTATTTTCAGGGGATGTTTTATTTTTTTCATGTACAACAATCTACATTTATTCAAATACAGTCATGTCATCTTCTTCTGGTTGCTGCTCAACGGTGGAGGGCGGGCTTTCACTTAACTGGGGCTTATTTTTGGGGTAGGGCTTATATTATGAACATCCTGAAAAATCATACTAGGGCTTATTTTCAGGTTAGGTCTTATTTTTGGGGAAACGGGCTATTATCACATAGAAAGGATAGTCTCCATCTCATTTGCTAGAAGTGATATCATCACTGTGAATGGTAGGCTCAATCAATAGTTGCACTTGAGCCTCCACAAAAATTGCCCTGTAGGCCCAGAAATACTTGCTTGGCATCTTATTTAAGATGCACATTTTCTATTCAAAGTGAAGATTTTTTTAAATTTTAAATTTTGACTTGGGCCTTTATAAGATCTATGTTTTTACTGCTTATAACTATTGAATGTTCTGTATATTAGCTTCCAATATACTAATATATATTCAGATTGCTTGCTATGCTCTTGCGTATTCTGCTGTTGTTTTTTTTCTCCCATTTTATAACGTTGAGAGTGCTTTTTTGTTTTCAAGAATTATGGGAGTGGGATAGGGATTTAAATGGTGTACTATGATCCTCTTCATTCTACTGGTTTTTTTTTAAATTATTATTTTCTTCCATTTTGATGAAATTTTTAAGTGTTGTGTTAGTGCATTTGGTCACTTTTATCTGCCTTTCCTATTTGTCAACTGCTTTATGTTTCAAACATGGGAGTGCAATTTAAATGTTTTGAACTAACTAACAAATACTAAGTAAATACTATTTACAAATACTATGTAAATATCCTAAGAGGCTGGAACCAAGAACCAGTGGAGAGACCTATTTATGGTATCTTCTGTAAAATAAACAAGTATTTATTCTCATGTGGAATAAAACAAACTATTATTATACACAAATGTAGCAATTAATCTGTTTGCCATTTTTCTAGGATGCTAGAAACATTGATGAAGCATAGCATTTTCTCCTTCTCTACAATGCATCAAAGCTACTGTAACCTGGCATAGAAAATACTAATAACTGTGAATGCCATGAATTCTATTATGCATGATGGAGTGACTTTAAGTAAGTAAACTAGGAGCAGCTATCTATAGATAGCCTTTGATAAAGTTGTTAGTAAGTCTTTATTATGGGTGCATTCTGTGCTGATTGCAGAGAGAAACTATGGAAGGAGTCAAGGGAGATAGAGGAGTGACAACTCATCTGGAGCTAACATTTTATTTCTCTGCCTGCTGCAGATGAAAGGGTTGTTCTGGCTTATCAGCCAGCATGGAAATAGAGTAAGGCGCTGGATCTGTCCTTCTCTACCATGCACAGCTGCTTCCATAGCCAGCATGCCATGAAGACTTCCTTTCTGGTGGAGAAAAAAGAGGGTAGCATTGAAGGGGAGAGACCACAGGTTGGATCTGCTTTTGAGTACCAGGGACTTGATCCAGCTCACAGTTCTTGTCAGCTACCAGTTTCTTTCATCTGACTTAAAAGATTAAGACCACAATCCAGCTATAGCCATGCTTTTTTTCTTGCAACTAAGAACTTTTGAAGATAATGTGCATAAAATGTGCACAAAAATATATTAATTCAATGGTCTATGGAGATCAGGAAACACTGCTTTGAGATGAGATGATGAAAAGGGGTGTGTATTTAACTACCACACATGTTGCAGCTCTCAATCATAATCCAAACTGAGTTTGGATGCACATTCTCATGAGCAGATGCATCATATACATTTATGCTAGTCTCTCTAGCTGGACTGGGCTATATATGCATTAAGTGACCAACTTTTTATAAAGGTAGATTACATTTAAAATAATTTAAACTAACAATACCCTTCATCCATAAATTGAGCTTCAGTGAATTCAATGCCTCTGAAATATGTCTTAATAGTAGGTACCTGTCCCAGATTTGAGAACTGCTTGCTAAGTGCCCTAGAATACTGTTTACAAATAAATAAAAATTAGTTACATAAATACATACAATCAGTTGCATATTTTCAAAATCTACGTACGTTTTAAAGTATCATCTTTTGAACACCTCTTTTCATATCAAAAATTCTGCTTTAAAATAGGAACTTCCCATAAGAAAGCTATGACTAATAAAGCATAAATATTTTAAAAATACCGTGTTTCCCCGAAAATAAGATAGGGTCTTATATTAATTTTTGCTCCAAAAAACACATTGGGGCTTATTTTCAGGGGATGTTTTATTTTTTTCATGTACAACAATCTACATTTATTCAAATACAGTCATGTCATCATCTTCTGCTTGCTGCACAATGCTGCACAATGGTGGAGGGTAGGGTTTCACTTAACTAGGGCTTATTTTTGGGGTAGGGCTTATATTACGAGCATCCTGAAAAATCATACTAGGGCTTATTTTCAGGTTAGGTCTTATTTTCGGGGAAACAGGGTAGCTGTTATTTTCTTTTCAGGTAATCCTTCCTCGTGCCAAGAATTAACACATTTGGCTGGAAAATATTTGGAGAGCCATGTGAGATCAAGAGTTTAGACTTAGTGATCAACGAAACTGTTGGTAAAAACAATTAATAAACAGAAATAGAATAAGTTGCTGAATTTATTCATTTTCCGTTTCCACCATGCCAGATGACAAATTACTCTGAAACTTGCCTTACATAGGCCAAAGCCTAGTTGCTTAGCATAGTAAATTACACTTGAAGAGGTCTATTCAATCTATGGCGATTTAGGGGGTCAACTCTTCCATATGTTCCACTGATTTAAATGGACCTACTCTAACTGTAGATGTTAGGAAGTGTGAAGGCAAGAGGAGAAGGGGATGACAGAGGATGAGATGGATGGACAGTGTCATCGAAGCTACCAACATGAATTTGACCAAACTCCGGGAGGCAGTGGAAGACAGGAGGGCCTGGCGTGCTCTGGTCCATGGGGTCACGAAGAGTCGGACACAACTTAACGACTAAACAACAACTCTAACTGTGACTTACTATGTTAAAGTAAGTCAGAGATGGAGTAGGCCTATTTAAATCAGTGGAACTTACAGAAAAGTTGACTAATCAAATTCCCTTTGTTTCAATGGGCCAACTCTAATGTGATTTAGGACCCACTTGTCTTTCTTGCAATCCATGGTATCCACAAAGCCCACCTCCAGCACTATATTTCAAATGAATAATTTTTTTTCCTGTCAGCTTTCTTCACTGTCCAGCTTTCACACCCATACATGGTGATCGGAAATACCAGAGTGTGGATGATCTTGGTCTTGGTCTCCAGTGACACATCCTTATGCTTGATTATCTTTTCTAGTTCCTTCATTGCTGCCCTTCCTATTCCCAGTCTTCTTCTGATTTCTTGGCTTCAATCTCCATTAGGATTGATGATTGAACCAAGGTATACGAAATCTCTAACTATTTCAGTGTCTTCATTGTCAAAATTAAAGTTGTGTAGTTCTTCTATAGTCATGATTTTTGTCTTCTTCATATTAAGGACAAAGCTAGACTATATGTATACCCTTGCCAACTTTGTTGCTTCAGTCTTCCTTGATATTAATGGAAACTGAACAGTCCTCCACAGGACGTACAGTACTTTCACTACTAAGGATGTCCAGTGTCTCAGTTCCATCTGGGACAGTGAGAGAGCCTTTGCCTTTGAATTCTCATTGGGATCAGGATTGGGATTTTGATCTTCGCTATTTTTGAGAATACTTCATTTTTGGACTATTCTCGAGCATCCAAAGAGGCGTGGGATCCCAGCTCCCATTATCACCTAATCAGTGCCAAATAGAGGAGAACTAGTACAGGATTTGGAGACTTTTTGTTTTCAGCCCAGTGTTCAAGCCTATCTAGATCATTTTGAATTTTGTTTCTATCTTCCAGGGTATTAACTATTCCAGCCAATTTTGTGTCATCTGCAAATTTGATTAGCATTCCCTGCACCCCCTGATCTAGTCAGAAGACAGCTGGTATTATGAAGCTTAGTTTGGTCCATTATCTCCTATAATTCCTACCAAGTTTAATTTCCGGGGCATCCAAGGCTGTCCTCAATCCACCAGGTTAAGTGCGGTGTCCTTCTCAGGCAGCAGGGTGCCGTAAAGTGGCAAACTACACAGCTCCTCCTCCTGAAAGTCACTTGCTATAGGTGCTGCTCTAGAAAGCCTCGCACTCCAGAGCTGGCTCTATTCAATATGTGGAAAACACTACTGGTCGCTTTGTGGTAGCAAGACAAGGTGTAGGGAGGGAGGCAGCCATGATGACAATGTTCCAGGTGAGAGAGAGACCTTTTCCTCTCACCTTGAATAGCAGGAAAGCTCAGGCCACCATTGGCAGTATCCAATGTGTTTCATAAATGTCATTTAATAAGAATAATGATATAAAAATGATTTTAAAATTATATAAAATTATTAACTATGCTCCCTGCAATGTCATAAACACAGAAAACTGATATGGTGTAATTTGCACTACAATTAACCCCCATTTCATCTAGTATTGATACTACTACTTTAAGATTCATCTTTTCGAAGTACTTGTCAACACTCTGTGTGTCTATGCTGGATCCAATGCTCCTATCAGTGTCTGCTTGTCCAAAGTTCTTCATTCATTTCCTCTTTAACTATTTGGTTTCACTGTAGCAACCAGGATGGTAATGTTGTACCATGTTACCTGTCTCACTACACTAGGAATTCAAATGCATCAGGGGCTATGATGTAGTAACTGATGTTAACTTTTTTCTCCATTGCACTTTGTCAGTGGGTGACATGTTCTGTACAGGGGGATAACTTAATCTTCAATCTGTTCAACTACATGATTCCATAAATTAAGATAACTTCTTTTAAACAAACATTATTTTGCATTAAAAGCTGTCAGCATGTCTTTTCAGCAACAAGAATACTATGTAACAGGATATTCAAAGACAATATATCAAAGTGATAGTGTGGGAACGCACTGCGGGTGGTTTACTTGCAATTTTGTTCATTTCTGAAGAGTCAGCATTTTCTGGATCATAAATCCATACAATTAAATCCTAGCGAATAAAAAAGAAAAATGTTAAATTTTTATTCTCTTTTGAAAAACTGCATATTGTTGCTGGGGAAAAAGGGAGTTCATTTTGTTTCACTGACATGGTTTATATAGATGGAATACTCTTTTTCTTGCCAACTGATGCACCAACAAATGTTTGTTCACAAAGGGGCTTTTTTTTCTATTATATTTTCTCCATCACTAAACAACATTTCTTCTCTTAAGCTCAGAAACAATTGCTCTTACATTAATTGCTGCTGCTTTTAGGAAAGCAGGAATAGCAACTGTTGATTGTGAACAAGACAGAACTGGTTTTTCAGCCCACACAGAGGATTAAAATGGCTATATTTTAGCAGAGCCCCTAATCAATGTAGGCAGTTAGACAGAAATTTAATATTTTTCTTTCTTCATAAGTTTATTAAAACTGATTTGTCTATCACACCATCCTTGTAACTGACTAGGAGGTGTATACAATAATCATTCTATACATTTTCCTAAGGCCTGCTGCCAGCAACACAGACTTATTTATATTAGTCTATTGATATATTGGGTCATGTGACTTCCTCCCTCTCTCTAGGCAGCAGTGGACAAACCCCATTCTTTGTAGATGTTTTCTTGCACCTGAAAACTGTATTAGTCCACCAGGCACTTCAGCCTCAGCTATGCTTGGCTCTTGTTTTTCTACCATGATCTGGAATAAACTGCCTCTGAGGCTGGTGAACTCTCCTTTACTAGAGTGTTTAAACAGAGGTATTGGCCACTTGTTATGGATGCTTTAGCTGTAGATTTCCTACTCTGGCAAAGAGTTTAACTTGATGACTCTTGGTGTCCCTTCACGTTCTGCAGTTCCATGAACTGCATAGTTTCCCTTGAATCAAGGAGGCTAGAAGTTGCCTATTCTTACTCTGAACCATGAAGAAGCTATAGGCTAATATTTCCAGGAGCATAGGGAGGCTCTACTCCCCAAGGAACTCAGAGACTCTACCCACCCAACAGCCATGTTTTTTCACATGGCAAAACCTCTGGCAAAAATATTTTGGCCTGAAGATGGCATCTGTTCTTAGAGGCTTTTTTCCCTTTCAAAACTGAAAAGAAGTAATCACAGCACAAAACATTCCACAGATACAATAGTTACCTTGGCTATATCATGGTTTGTTCTGCAAAGTAAAATTTGACTTTCAATTTTAGTTAGCATGAAAGACCACCAAAATATTCTTTAAAAAAGAGCATCAGTTTTACATCAAATATGTTCATATCATGGTTATACTGCTACTTACACAATTCAGTGGGTATATTTGGAAAGCGCTCTATATGTATTCTTAAAAAATTAATATTATTAGATTTAGCATTAAGAAGAAACTACCAAAGAGATATAGGATAACCAACAAAAACTTTTAATGACAATAAAAAGAGTAGACCATGCAGGGGTTAAGGCAGGGGAGAAAGCCAAAACACTGCAGAAAAAGGACTTGTAAACGAGATTGAAGGCAGACTCCAAAATGTCCTATGCTCATTGGACGTTGGGCAAAAATTAACTATTAGGGGCAGGGTAAATTTCCATAGTAATTTAACGCTGAGCCAGGGGGAGAAAGGAGAAACCACTTTTTTCTTTTCTTTCCATCAGGAATGCTCCAGAAATTATACTATCTGATGACACAGTATCATGACCATTGAACCATTCTGTTTGCAGTGAGGTACACAACTGGTTGCTGATTATTATAATTCTGCTGCTGCTTGTGGCAATGGCAACTTTTTTCCTGTAACCCTTGAGTCTCTCACAGGATGCCATTCCTCTGGGGGGGGGGTTGTATGGGGGGAAAGAGAATTTAATCATCCTGAGTTTCTCCCTCATGAAATAGAGTTGTTCCTGAGTTCTTTGATTATAAATGGCAGTACAAATATGTGCCTGCTACATTTTTCAGCAAACAAAGCAGATATGTCTGGCCTGTTTAAATATTTTCTATCTGGAATAGGACTATTTAAAAAATCAGAGGAGTTCAGTTTGAAGTAAAAAAACAACAACCCAACTGTACATGATCACACATACTTTTAAAGATATAATATATGAAATCTCCTTACGTGTTAATGCTTGATTGGATAGAATAATCATACCACAAAAAACAATTCAAATCAACATTGACAGTTAAGTAGCGTTCTCTGTCCTCAAATGTCTACAAAAGAATGTTTTAAAAATCAAGCTAGGTATATTGCATTCTAACAGTAGACAATACTATTTTAGGTTGTAAACTGCTGGTTCTCAACCAGTGTCTGGATGCAATAAATGCGGATGTAAATGTGGGCCAATGAACTGAGTCTGAATTCTGATAAGATGAAAGCCTTGAGAGGTGAGTTCTTTCCATGCCCAGAATGGAGGCAGAATCCATTTGCTCCCAGTGAAGAATTGTGTTCACAGCCTGGGGATGTGTCTCTGAGCCTGTTGTTACACACATGAATTTAATACCTGGAGTGCTTTTTACTAGCTTCAGTCAATATGTCAGTCGTAAGAATTCTTGGACAGGGCAGCTTGGCTACAATGGTCCAGGCACTAGTAACTTCAGGAATATTACAATGTGGGACTGGCTTAGAAGCTGCAGCATGTGTAAAATGCCTGAGCTGGACTTCTATGTGGGAAAACCTGCTAGCAACACATCCCATTTCTGCTGAAGCAGTTGCTCTGACCACTCTCTTGCTATGAGGCTGCCCAAATTTAAGGTTCTGTTGCTTGTTTATGAAACTCCAAACAATGGGGAAATAGTTTCCTGAAAAAATACTTAAATCTCATTTGGTCCTTGTGGTCATCTGGAGAGGCCATCCTGGTAGTGCCACATGCTCCTCAGCTCAACTCTGCAGTCTTTTGCAGCAGGGCACTTAGTATTGTATCAACTACTATGTGGACTATCTCCCCCTCAGAATTTGGACATGCTCCTACAGCCTTTTGTTCTAGAGGCCTGCTGATAATGTTCCTGTTCTTGCAGGCCTTCCCAACGTAATCCAACCTACCATGTATTCCTGGGACAACATAAATAGTGTAATGTAAGCTTCTTGTTTCTTGCATTTTTTAAAAAAATGCTTGCACACTGCTTTGAATCTCCATATCTAAGTGGTCTATACAATATTTTAAATAAATAGTAAATAACAAAGCAATTTACTCTCTTAAGGCTGCCATCCCATACTCAGGGGATAACTCCTATTATTCAATGGTACTTTTTATTGAGTAGACATGTAAGCAATTATTGTAAATAATGCTAAACAATCTTTTTAAAAAATAAAGACATATGTGGAGAGCAAGGATTACCCATGATACTGGATATCAATTTTCCACTTTTTGTTCCAACTGTGCAATCCAGCAAGGAAGTGGGTGTGGTTTTTTGGGGTGGGGGTGGGAAATCCTCCAGATGACTATCACCAAGGCTTAGATAAATCTCTAGCAGCAGAGTTCTAACACTAACTGCATCCAGTGTCAAACATATTGGCAAAACACACACACACACACACACTTTGTAAAGATGAGAAATGAGAACTGGGAGAAAGATTCAAAGTGTTTCTGATAGACAAAACCATAAGGAACATTTTCAACCTTTATGGATGATATTTAAAATGTGATGCACAATTTGGGATACAATGAGAAAATTAAGCCTCTGTGCTTGGTCCACTGGATTTTAAAACACCCATGAATTTAATGCATAACCTCTCTCTACAAGGCCGGGCAGGGGGAGTGTGGCACTGAGGCTGTATGTAGCTCCATAAGTTTGGAGGTGGTGGTTGGGTTTTTTTGTTTTTCTTTTGCCCCAAGCTCTATGAGAAATAGGAGAACTGTTGTTCCTGGAAGTTTCCTGCCAAGGAAATTCAACTTTCATTATGCTACAGGCCCCTCCCACAACATTTAACAAACAGCCATTTTCCAAAATTAGAAAGAAACATACAGCTACTTCCACTTTCTCTTTCTTCCTTGGGAGGTCTCTGTGGTCTTTGCAGGGTCCCAAGCACAGAAAGGTGGTCTTCAGACCTGCCAGAGTTACCCAACCCTGCTCTGCAACATACTCCAGACAATATATTATATATAAAGAGGAAACCATTTTATATATTAAAAGATTCTATGGT
Source organism: Intellagama lesueurii (assembly GCA_037013535.1). Classification (NCBI taxonomy): domain Eukaryota; kingdom Metazoa; phylum Chordata; class Lepidosauria; order Squamata; family Agamidae; genus Intellagama; species Intellagama lesueurii. The sequence goes on along the minus strand of JBAJHW010000001.1, from coordinate 299,443,764 downwards.
GTCTTCCACCAACAAAGACATATCAACAACAAATTAGAAATTATTTTCAAATGCAATTAAACTGTTAAGAACTTACTGGAGTCCGAACTGCTGGCATAATCCTGTGAGTCCCAGCAACTGAACAAATCATTGTTGTTTGAGGTGAGCTAGGGTAATAAAATAAATGAATAGAACACACAGTATGAAGCTGTTTAACATGATTTACTTTATTTGAGTCCCAGTTACGCACATATGCACGTAAATACACTAATTATAAATAGAAGAAATACAATAGTGCATCAATTATTGTTTGATCTTCAATCTAGTTTATTGGTTGTTGTTGGGGTTTTCTTTTTTGCTAAACTCTGTTCAAGTGTCTCTTAATATCCTTTCTTCTTTTAGCATATGTGTATTATTTATTTAACATTTTCATTACTTTTAACATAAATTCATTGCCAGTGTGGTGTAGCAGATAGAGTGATGGACTAGGACTGAGGAGGCCCGGGTTCAAATCCCCACTTAGCCACAGAAATTTACTGGGGGAATGGAACTGGTAACTACCTCACTTACCTTGAAAGCCCTTTTAGGGTCACTATGCCGGTTTTGACTTGATGGCACACAAAAACAACAAATAATCCCAGGCATGTCTACCCAGAGTCTGAAGCAAATCCTACAAGCAAATCAGTGAGGCTTATTCGAAAATAAATGTGTACAGGATTTCCCTCTGAATTTATGTTCTCCTACTAAATGTATAAAAACACTAATAGAGTCCTTTTGCACTTAAGCTTTTCTGAGTTCTCTTACATGTAAAGGTAATTAACATACGTGAATGTAGATCTGCTGAATATATATATACACGCACTAGAGCAAAATACAAAGCATAGTTTTCAAACCTTGGTTGTTTAAAGGATCAATGTGTGAATGTCTTTCTCCAGATTTCCAATATGTCAGTTTGTTTTCTCTGTGAATGTTTACATAAATGTTTGACTATTCAAGTATTCTATCCACTACGTTGTTCAACAGGAATGTTTAGTAACAGAAAAAACTCCTAAACCTTTCAGCAAACAAATGGATATATACATGTTTATAACAATATTTTCTGAAGACATACAATTAATTCTAAACTGACAAATTCTTTCTCACCCTTTGTTCCTGCCCACTGAATTGTGATATACTGTATAAATGTTATTTTACATTTTTGCATGCTTTACCTTTTATCTTCAACGGAACATAATATGGGAATATCCCATTCCACAAATGAAGTCCCTTCATACTCTAAATATATCTAGACAAAGAGAAGATAATTTAGGATCACTGGTGATTAGTAAAGTCTAAATATTCTGTTTCAATCTATATATTTGTTCAAAATATACATATCCAGCTCCTTAGCATAAAGATTATCCAAACAACTCATGGCTCAATTTAAAAAAATACAAACCCTGTCCTGATATTTATAATGTGAAAGCCACTACAGAAAAGGAAGAAAGGCTGAAGAGGAGAAAAAAAAGCAAATTAAAGCATCAGTTCTTCAAGTCATAGAACTGTTATAATAACCAGCTGGACTAACAGAGCTTGGTGAGAGAATGAGCCAAAAAGAACTGACCTCTCAGCAGAGCCAATGGAGAGGCCTTGCCTATGTTGTGACCTGAGAGACTTTGGAGGTACTTCTGAACCCAGTGTGGTTCCTGGATTCTCAGATATCAAGGGGAAGACAGGAGAATCTTTGCCCAGCTTAGGGTAATGCACCAATGGCAATAATTTATGAAGACAAATCTACTCACGCGGGCTGAAATCCAGCAGTGAGTCACAACTATGGTAGGCCTACTGAATCAACAGGACTTATTGAGGAATTGAATAACCACATCCACGCTGATTCAATGGACCTATTGTGGGTGCAACTTACTACTAGATTTCAGCCATGGTTACTTACTATGAAATGTACTTACATGAATTTTGTCTTCAACAACCATTAAAGAACTATTCCAAGTACAAAAATGCATCTACAAATGCCTCTTCCTGAAGTGGCTGCCAGGCTTGATTCAAAGTACTTGGCATTGTTTTTAAAGTCCTAAATAACTTGGTTCTAGGGTATTTAAGGGACTTTTGTGCAACTTTACCTTTTCGCTAAGGACCAACTGCAATCTAGCTAGTGAAAATGAAGAAGATAGCCTTTTCCGTTTTATCATTGAAACCATACCAAACCAAATTGGGAACACCCAGCAGGATCCAGTCCGAGGCATATTAAGATGTGAAAAAATGGACTTGATGCATTAAAAATCCCAACATATTCTGGCAAATTAATATCTAGCCTTTCTCAATGTCTACTGAAAAGAAAGGAACAAAACACTAGCCATACTAAGGCAGTAAAGCTAAAACCATTTAAACAGCATTGATAATCATAATTGTCTTATACATAGCAACAAATTAACAAGGACTACAGAGATCTTTGACAAACTGTTTCCAATATTATTCATGTAATTTATATTTATGTATTTATTTGTTTTATTTCTATGCCACTAGTGACAACTGGTGGTATATAGGGATAAACAATTAAATGTTATTTTCTGATTATTACTTTTTTCCTTTTCCTCTGAGAGCAACAAGTATTTTCAGGGACATTATGACTCATCACCAGATACTATAACCTGAGATTCAGGAAGCATCTGCAAATACAAAAGATGTACAGAAGAGCAACTAGCTCTAATTCCTTGTTGAGGGCTCAAGGAGCCATGGGTTCCGAGCCCAGAATGCTTTTCTTATACAAAACGTATTGCAGGGGCATCTAATGGGATATATCATGGAGCAAGTGGTACATACAAGAAAATGGAGCTAAATCATTTCATATTATTGATGTCTATTAACTTGGGCACAAATCCTACATAGATATTGACAATAAACAAAATCACTGCATGGGAAGAGAACAGCCTGATAATCCTTCTTTAGATAACATATTTTGGGTAGCATCTGTCTCTTGGTTGGTTGCTTAATGGCCTAGATTCTTGTAGAAGATCCTCCTCTTTGATACACTTGTTAAATTCTTAATAATCATCTGTCTGATACATTGCATCTCAGGGATCTAGGATTAGAATCATCAAACCTGAAATACATGTTGTGGTCTGAAGATATTTTATAAATGAAAATATATAATTTATGTCCTTTTTTCAAGTCAAATCCAAAAAAGCATATTCATGTCTGATATGCATTTGATGGATATAAAAGCACTTTTTATTGTTTCCAGGTAGGGAAATCTCTTCACTCCCTGCCATTTCTCTGGTGAATGTCAAGTGAAACTTTTGATTTCTTTTAAAAATCACTGCCTGGATATTTTGAGATAATGGATATTAGGAGTGAGTTTAGAAAAGAAAAATATATGTGTCATAACTATTTATGAGCATTATTTATGGCCATAAGGCCACCACTCCTGCACCCATTGTGCTTCTTGCCAATATATGTGTACAGGGCCTCAGTTTGTAGATGACAACAATCATAAATGGTGCACTTTAAGCCATGTTATCATCTGCACCAGTTACTTAATGGTATGTGCCATTAGATGTCCTAACAATAACTTTTCTATAGGAAAGATACCCAGAGCTCTGGACGTGTGTGTAAGTGAATGTCATGGCAAAAACAGGAGCAAACAATTAAGTATACTTCTGGTAAATAATTTTCTTGATGACCACCATTTTGAGAGATTTTTTTTTCAGTAACAGTTACAGGGCACATAGATAATGAAAGTTCTGATAAAAGCTGAAATGGACTAGAGATAGAGATTAGGAACCCTGGCTCTTTGAGGCCTCAACAAGGCATTAGTTTGCTTCCCCCCCCCCCCCATAATAATAATTAGACATGGGCACTTCATATTGGAAAAACTTCACCTGGAAAAACGAATATGAACCATGGTCCAATCCTGCCCCCCAGAACTGACCGGGTCACTTACTGGGCTCTGTGTGGCTCTCAGCTCCGTTGTCATTGTTGTCGCACCAGTTCCAGAAGGAACCCGTCTGGCCCTTCCCCGCCTCCTCGTGTAGCCGACCACTCATCGGCTGAGCAGAGAGACTCCCCACTCCACAAAACAACATACAAATACCACCCGTTGGCACTTAGTGAAATTTGGCAAAAATTTAACAGAGGTTTTGGAAGGCATTGTTAGTTACTCAGCTATGATTATCCATGACTATGATACCTGTATCCCCCTCCATGGGAAAGGAAGATACTGAATATCCATATTGTCATGTCCCCAAACCACCCCATAGACTCTTGGGGAATGTGGTCAAAGAGAACCATGGCTATACCCACTTGGCTTGGAATGGTGTCTCTATCAAACTTGAATACTCTCTAATCAGCAACTGGGATCCACTCCAGAAACAATCATTACATTGAATGCAAGTTCAAACCCTTGGGCTATGCAGATTGCTTCATATACTGGCTCAGTGACATATGGGTTACCAGCATCTGACAGGAGACATGGGTGAGTCACTTTAGGACTTGATTTCACTTGAAGTTTTACTTGAATACAGCTCAGGAAGAGGCGAGTGTTGCTAGAATCCTTGCATATAATCACTGCAGCAGGGATAGCTAAGTTGTTGCAGTAACAGGGTTCAAAGTCAGGTGAGTTGTTGTAGAAGCCAGCCCAGAACATTGCTACTTCTCAGACATTGAACTGCAGCCACAGTTGACTGTTGTGGTTGTGGACAGGCAGCCCAGAGATTGGACAGCTGACAAACTAGCTCTGGTGAAGAGTTTCCGAGAAGCTGGGCCTCTGGTCCATTCACATGATGCATGCTGTCTCCTGAATTCTGCCTTCCCTGTTCTTTCTATTCTTGCCTTTCTTCTCTAGCTGCCAAGCTGTCCCCTTTTCTGATACAGCTTGACTGCCTTCGGTGTTTGGTTTCCCTATCATTCTCATCAGCCTTCCTCTCCCTTCTTTCTCTCTGCCTCTGCATAAACTTCACCTCTTTCATCTGTTTATCTGTCTCTTCCTGTCTATCTGCTCTCCTCTTTTCCATTCTTACTCCTCTTCCTGCTTTCTCCATGTATTCCTCTTCCTCACCTCCATCTCTTAGCAAGATGCTGTCCCAACATCCCTGCAATGATGGGCAGCTCTCCGCTGACTGAGCACAGGAAGTAGGTGTGCTGGGACTTTCTTCTTCTAAAGGCTCATAATGTTATTTAATTTTCTTAAATTTCTCATTCTATGAATAGATTGTTATTGTGACAGAATTTTTAAAATTGATACATTGTTTTCTCCTCCTTTTTAATAGCACTTGAGGAAAGCAATAAACTAATAAATTGGCTGAAACATGTTGGGGTTCTTTTAACAAATAAAATCCTTTCTTTCCACATTTTGAGACTCTGACTTACTTTCAAGGTGTGTTCCACTATCTGGAATGGGGAATGTTTGTCTCGGAGATATTTTGGTCCTAGCTTTTTGCAGATAATTTCTCCAATAAATCAACCTAGTTCCTGTTTCACATCTGACTTAAAGACATATCTCCAGTCTTTTATGTTGAAGAATCTGGCTATGATGTAATACTTTGTGCATTTTAATGAAGACATTATTAGCTGTCCCAGATGATTCCTGGGAGGTTCAGTTCTTTGGGAGGTGCCCTCCATAGAGCTTAATGGACACCAAAACTACACCTCCCAGGAAATAGCAAGATAGCTTCCTGGTTTTTAAATGTACAAACGGGCCAAAGAAGGCACTGTTAGATATAAATGCAGCTGGTCTGTAAACCTGTGTTACTGAGCTGCTTCTCCTAGACTTCTGCCAAGGGAATGCCTGCAGAATTCTGGAAGCTGGAGTCAAAACAAGACAAATATTCATCCTTAACTCTTATTTTCAACATCACATTCCAACATCAAATTGTAGCAGCAGGAGATAAGGAAAGCATGGCCACCATCAGCCCTCCTGAGAGAAGAGCTCCATTGAGGTTTGCCTCTTCTACAGTAGTCATCCAGCAGCCATTCCATCAGGCTATACCAGAGGGAGGGAAGGTAAGCACAACCACTACCAGCTATGGTTCAGTAAAACTGACAGATTGTTTCACTGCATGCCTCATTTGACTTACCTTCTTATGGGAAAGTGCACTGATAAAACAAAATATTAAAAGGGTGCAAAGCTGCTGTAGCTATACTGTCCTCTTTCACTACTAAATTTGCAGCATTTTTTAAATCTAAAGTGGAGGCCATCCGCCGGGAGCTTTCTCCTTTTTTGGTTACAGTGGATCGATCAGAGATGTCCAGCGCTCCGCTTTGCCCGGTGAGTTTCGATCACTTTCAACCTGTGACGCCTGACATTGTGGACAAGGCGCTAGTTCGCTGTCGGGCCACCACCTCCTCCCTTGACCCTTGCCCGGCCTGGCTAATCAAAGCAGCCAGGCCTATAACAACCGAATGGGCTACAGTGATAATTAATGGGTCTCTCCAGGAGGGCAGGTTTCCCCCTGCCCTCAAGGAGACACTCATTAGGCCCATTCGAAAGAAACTTAATTTGGCGGCGGACGATATTGGCAATTATAGGCCCGTCGCCAATGTTTCTTTCATGAGTAAAGTGGTCGAGAGGGTGGTGGCCGATCAGCTTCAGGTGCACTTGGATGAAACAAACACCCTGGATCCGTTCCAGTCGGGCTTCAGGCCGCGCCATGGTACAGAAACGGCATTGGTCGCCCTGTTAGATGACCTCTTGAGGGAGGCCGACAGGGGAAAAACTTCTCTGTTGGTCCTCCTCGACATCTCAGCTGCCTTTGATACCGTCGACCACGGTATCCTCCTGAGGAGGGTCTCCGAGTTGGGAATCGGTGGTCAGGCGTTGGCCTGGCTCCAGTCCTTCCTGGGGGACCGTCCTCAGAGAGTTCAGCTTGGGGAGCATGAGTCGGCCCCGTGGAGCCTCAATTGTGGGGTTCCGCAGGGTTCGACCATCTCCCCAATGCTGTTTAACATCTATATGAGGCCGCTGGGTGAGGTTATCAGGGGGTGTGGAGCGTCGTGCCATCAATATGCCGATGACACGCAGCTCTACATCTCCTTTTTGCCAACTACAGTGGATGCCGTTCTGTCCCTGCAGCGCTGCCTGGGGTCTGTATTGCAATGGATGCAGGAAAATGGGCTGAGGCTGAACCCGGACAAGACGGAGGTCCTGAGGGTGGGTGGGCCTACCATCAGCGGTTTGGGAAACTCCCTCTCTTTTGGGGGGGTGACTCTCACCGCGAAGCGTGAGGTGCGCAGCTTGGGGGTCTATCTGGACCAGGCGCTTGCCATGGAATCCCAGGTAGCGTCAGTGGTCCGCACCGCTTATTTCCATCTCTGGCGGATAGCCCAGCTATCTAGATGTTGGGTTGCTCACCACTTTGGTCCATGCACTCGTAATCTCGAGATTAGACCACTGTAATGCTCTCTACGTGGGGCTGCCTCTGAGATCGATGCAGAAACTCCAGATGGTGCAGAGTGCGGCGGCCAGACTTCTCAGTGGGGTAAGGAAACACCAACATATTACTCCCACTCTGGCCGCCTTGCATTGGCTGCCCGTTCGGTTCCGCGTTGATTTCAAAGTCTTAATGCTTATGTATAAAGCCCTAAACGGTTTAGGGCCTCGTTACCTGACGGAACGCCTTCTCCCACCTAGATGTACCCATATCACCCGATCTAGCCAGGAGGTGAGGCTGAGGAGCCTAACGCCGAGGGAGGCCCGGAAAGAAAAAACAAGAAACCGGGCCTTCTCGGCAGTGGCTCCTCGTCTTTGGAACAGCCTCCCTCCTGAGATTCGCATGGCCCCTTCACTGGGTATCTTTAAATGCCAATTGAAAACCTGGCTGTTTAAGCAAGCCTTCCCTCCACCCACTGTCTGAATTTTCGTTATCTTGTTTCTTTCTTCCATCTTGGATCATTGTTTACTTAGTAATATATTGTTTGTGATTTTAAATTGTTATATGATATGTTGTTAGCTGCCCAGAGTAGTCTATATGACTAGATGGGTGGGCTATAAATGTAATAAATAAATAAATAAATACTATTCATTGGGTCTGAGGAACAAGACAATCTGTAAACATGAGGTCTATGCTGTGATATGGCTTGATTGGATGTTGATGCATTGGATAGTTTAGTGATAGAATGTGAGAAAATGCCATTCCTGTTGGTGTCACATGCTTCTGAGGTTCACTCAACAGTCATTTGGGACACAGAATCTACTGTGATGACACACATTATATGGCATATTTGCCCTTGTTATTAGGAATGCTCTGACAATTACTATATTAGGAGCATGTTGAAAACTTGCTTACAGACTTCCTGGTTTAGTTTAACCCATTTTAGGAATAACACAGATAGTGCATATTATTTTATATTGCATGATTTTTATCTTTGGTACACAGCTTTGTAATCTTCATATATGTGGTTTATAAAATTTCCTATATAAATGAATGATTTCAAGGTCTTGATGCAGAGGAGGGTTCTAGGGCTGGGCCTTGTTGTAGATCAGTTTAAAACACAACCAGTTGCTATGTCATAACTTCCAAAAAATTAAGAAGTATTAAGTCTACAACCAGTGCAGTAATCTGAGATGTAAAATTTAAAGCCACACCCCATTTCAAAATATTAAACATTGAGTACTTACAGTAGTTCTTGTAGTAAACAGAATATAGCTTCCTATTCTAGTTCTATATCTGTAAAGATATGGAAAACCAAGGCATTACGTAACTGAGGCAAATGCAACAGAAGGTTGTCTCATAATCAAACACATCAGATATACTACCCTGTTTCCCCAAAAATAAGACGTAACCTGAAAATAAGCCCTAGTATGATTTTTCAGGATGCTCGTAATATAAGCCCTATCCCAAAAGCCCTAGTTAAGTGAAACCCCGCCCTCCACCATTGTGCAGCATTGTGCAGCAAGCAGAAGATGATGACATGACTGTATTTGAATAAATGTAGATTGTTGTACATGAAAAAAATAAAACATCCCCTGAAAATAAGCCCTAATGTGTTTTTTGGAGCAAAAATTAATATAAGACCCTGTCTTATTTTCGGGGAAACACGGTATATGTACTACGAAGTGGTCTGTGATTTAAGTATCTTGGTTTCTGCTGAAGATGTGACAATCTTCAGGAGAGGACCTTTCAAAGATACCAACAGTTTCATGGCCTGATAACAAGGAGGTAGGACAGGGCTTCTTCCTGTGGCTTCCAGCCTGTAGAATGTCCTCCCTTTAGAGTTGTGATCAGTTTCCACCTTGCATTCAAGAAGGGTGTGAAACACATATTTTTAGACTGGCATTTAACTTGTCCTGCTGTGTTCTGTTCACTTAGCTGATTTTAATAGCTTTTATGCCCTTACCTGATTTTAACGGTTTTTATGGTGGTGGGGTCTTTCTAGATCTTATGATATTTTTTTTGGTTATAATTAGGTTTAATTAGGTTTTATGTATTTTCATTCTTTATGAACATTTTTTAATTGTTTTAAAAATTTATTAAATTAAAAATACAAACAACAACAATAAAGAAAAAATATAACTAAAGAAAACTTCTAAAAAACAAAACCACATAAACAATACAATGATACATAATATGTCCCCCTTCACTGGGACCACCTGGAGATATAACCAATTTCCCCTCCAATTACAGAGCCCCCTTCCAAAATTGCATTGATTCTTATGAAGGTGCACAACCTTTACGCTTTATTAACACAAAATCGATATTCTCCCCAGATAACAATGAAAATACCCTATCAACACCTTTTCTTAACATTACACATTAATGATAGGTTAACAGCTATATTCCAAACTTCTTTATAACATTCATAATTGAAAATCATTTTTTACTTTTCAATTCCTTGCTACCATTAATCTTGCTACTGTTATGAAATAACTTATTTCATTGTCCAATTCCATTACTCCTTATCAAATATTGATTAACACTTTTTAGAGCAAACCTCTATATTTATCTTAATTATTTTTATTTATAAAAATAATCCACAAAAATTTCAATATATTTACAACATACAGCGATTGCAAGTCACCTTCAGCTCTACTTTGTAACTGAACAATCTGTATAATTTAAGTAAATAAAAAATAATATTTGCTCTAATAATTTTGTATATGTAAAATCTTTTATTGGCCACTATTTGATTCCTTACAGTATTACAGTTACTATCTATCAGCTTTATGTGTAGATATCTGCTGTATTTTGGATAGCCAATTTCCTTCGAAGTGTGAATTGGACATCTACGCTGAAACTATTTTAAGGCTCCACTTACACATTTAACAAAATTATTTTCTATGTACACTTACTGCCACAGAACTTTGTACAGATCAAACCTCAATACCCTGAAGAAAAAACACTCCTAGCCATGTAATTATCATCTCTATCAATTATTAGCCACAAGATGTAATTGTGTTACCATAGCAAACATGCTGAAAAATCAACATGGAGATATTACACAAATGGGGAGGAAACATTTGTTGAGGGAAACCAGAACCCAAGCAGGTGGGATATTTGCCACATTCTCTCCTGCAAATAACACTCTCACTACTTCTACAGCTTCCAGTTTCAAAGCCCAGGTCGGAATACTTAAAATAATCTCAAAATCACTTGCATGAAACATTGGTAGATGGAGGTAGTGTTAAACACTGCCTGTTAATTCTCTTTTGTAACTGTTGCAACAAGGAAATCCATGTCTTCCTCTCAAATTATGATCTTGTCCTAAGCTGGCACAATGGCAGTGGGCTCATCACATAAAATAACAGCCTCTCAATACAGATGAAAAATAGAAAATTCAGGAATAACGGCTGCATCAGCAGAAGATAATGGCTATTTCCAGTGCAGGTGTAGAAACTCCTGAAGTGTAGCTATTGAGCAGGAGTGATAGTTGAAGATGACATTGGCAGAGGATTCTCTCACAATGGTAGTGACACTCACTAACTTTTGTCAATACTGTGAGAGGGTGGCAATGGTGAACAATTGATGAATATCTCTCACTTTGAAAACCCTATGATGAGACAATCCAAAATGAAACAAGAGATAGCGCTGAATGATGTGACTACCAGATTGGAAAGCACTCAGTCAGTTACTGGAGAAGAGTAAAGGAGAAGTAGGAATAGTGCTGTCACTAATGACACAACTTGATGAAACCCAAAAGGACATCTAGCTGCTAATGTGCACAGAGATGAAAAGAAAATCTGAAGCTGTGTGATACATACAATTGGAACATGTTTTGTGAGAAATATGTATCAAGGTAAATTGAAAACTGTAAAGCAAGAATGTAGCATTTAAATATTGCAGTACTTGGTGTGACCAAACTAAAGTGGACTGGACTGGGATATTTTCAGTCAAAGTACAAAGTGTTTTACTATGGAAATTACAAACTCAGAAGAAATGGAATGAATCTAAATACCAAGACAAAATGTAGCAGAGACATTTAGGGCCTATTATGTGAAGTCTGATGAAAAATCAATCCATCAACCATCAATTGTCATAATTCAAATCTGCACTTCAACTACGGATGCTGAAGATGAAATTGAAAATTTTTATATAATCATCCAAGTGGAAACTGATCATACACCAGAACAAGACACTGATAATCAGTGACTGGAAGATTTTCCTATGCTGAGAAGTAAGAAACAAAGCAGAACCAAACACTGTTGTGAGTTTGGCCTAGGAGTCAGAAATGAAGTAAGAGAACGACCTTTAGAATTACCGTATATGAATCCAAGGACCTGCTTATGGCAAATACATGCTTCAGGCAATAGAACTGACAACCGTTGTATACAACTGTTGATTTAAGAGTTATGTCTGAGGAAATGGACTTGATCCACAAAAGCTCACATTAAAATATAGCACTTAGTCTCTAAGGCGCCACAAGGTTTTTATCTTCTTTATTTTATTTTTAATTTTTCTTTTGATTTTGGCCTGATATGCTAGCAGAGACTAACATGGCTACCTCTTCCAGAATCATTACCTTTAGTTTCAACTCCCTTTCCCCTCAGCTCTCCGACCCCCTTTCCGTTTGCCTTTGGCACCCTCCAGGTCGCCAACCCACTTAGGGCCTAGCCCCCCCACCCGGCCCGGCCCGGCCTCAATAGCACCGCCCGCTGTCGCACCTCCACACGGCGGAGCATCCGCTCAACCATAAGCACAACAACAAGGAGGCGCTGGGCACAAGCGGGAACAAAGAACCCGCCATTGGGACCGTCCAATCAACGTCTCCAAACCGCTCTTAGCAACGGACGACCCTCTCGCGCTCCCTGCTTCTCGCTCTAGGGCAGCCCCTCCACTCAGCAACTAGACTGACGGTCCCCCTCCCCAGCCACCCAACCCCAGACGAGACCCATAACTACATTTCCCAAGACGCCACGCGGGCATTCCGCGAAGCCGGCATGAAAGCAACCGCACAGCACCCTGGGAAAGGTAGTTTTCTATAATGGGCATGAAGCGGTGGCCTTTTTTATTCTATGCAGATATGGAGGCGGGTCTCAGAACTACGTAAGCAAAGGATGTCAAGAAGGGACCAATAGGTGGCGACAGCTGCAGGATGCGGCAACAGTATCTTCTGCATGAGAAGGCGGGGAAGGAATAGCCGGCGGAGCGGGGCGCGCCGCTTCCTTTTCTGCTTCTCGCATGCATCTTAAGAGCAATAGGGAAACCTTCGCCTGAGGGAGCCATGTCTGAAAGCGGCTCCTCGTCCACCGCCATCCCCAACGGCGGAGGCGCTTCCCGGCAGCCCGGCAACAAAGTGACCGTCGTCCTGGGCGCCCAGTGGGGCGACGAGGGCAAAGGAAAAGTGGTGGATCTGCTGGCGCAGGACGCGGACATCGTCTGCAGGTGCCAGGTGAGGAGCCGAGCGGGTCACCTTGAACCTCCCGGAGACGCCTTCTGGACGTCCGCGGCGGGAGAGGGAGAGAGGGGCGGCCGGGCGGTTTCATGAACGAACTTATTTATGGCCCTTCCCGCGTTGGTTTCTATAGTAACTGCCGCTCTCCACTTAAACGCAGCTTATTGCCGCGTCCACGCCAGGGTTCCTCAATCGGCCGTTAATCCTGAGGCGTGTCTCTCGCGTAGCTTTCCTCCTTTGCTGGCCGCCGATTCCTCCTCGTGTTCCCTGCCCTCCTCCTCCTCCTCATTGTGGCTCGGCTGAGTTGCGGGAAGCGGCGCACGAATCACCCTTCTCCCCGGCGGCTGGGCGTCGGGAGAAAAGGGGCCGCGGCGACCTGTGCCTTCCCCTCCCGCGACCCCTCCCTGAGGAGCCGTTACGGCCATTTCCCGCCTGAGGAGGAGGAGGAGGAGGAGGAGGAGGAGGCGGCCGGAGAATCGCCTGGCTTGCCCGCCGGCCGGCCGGCTCTCCATAGCATTCCCCTTCTGGGGAGCTGCCCGGCGGGAGCTTTCCCTCAGGCGTGAGGCAGGAAGACCTTGTAGGGCAGACAAGTGGGTGGGGAAGGGAAATGGTGGCTGGCGAGGCCTTTCCTGCCCTCTGTTCCTGTGGCTTCTCTGCTCTCAGTTCAGGGGCGGGAGAAGGACCAACATCTCTCCCTCAGGTATTCAGTCCCTCTTGGACACGCTCAGAATACCAGGGAGAATGGTATTGGGGGTGTGTGTGTGTGTGTTCAAAAAAGTGCAAGCACCTGTGTGATCTGGAGTGTTCTCACGTGGTGTATAAAATGTCGCATGAAGAAATCCCCGTCTCTTTTTTGTTATTCTTTTACTACTCCTATACACTGATGGTGATTTATGAATTGTACCTTCCAGCTTTAGTTAAAAGTATTAATTAAAATATTTGTTTTTTGTGGAGAGATTTTTCCTGGAAATGAAGGTAAATAGGCAGACCCTATGATCGCCCTATAGTAAAAAAGCAGAATTGCTTCCAAAGACTATGATGTGCATTCCTAAATTCTTCCTTAACATGCAAAAGAAATGTGATTTTTATTTAACAAATGCAGCCTCTTGTATTGTATCTGGGTGGTGTTTCAGAAAATGTTCTAGTTTTCAGGTATGGGGGTAAGAACACAGAAAAGGTGATTTTGACAAAAGTATGCCCGGCTGCTTGAATATTTGTGTAAGGAAAGTATTCTGTATAAATCAAGCAATCTAGTACTGTATTGGAGAAGCATTCTTACTCGTAGTAACCTAGACTGCTCATAAAATAGTAAAAGGGTTTCCATTGAATAAAAAAATGCAGCAGTAGTGACTTTGTATCAGAAAAAGGAGTGGAGGAAGACCACAAATTAGATGGATGGATGATTTTAGAAGATCAGTGGGACTAGAATTTTAAGAATGGGGATCGAGGCTCAAGTCCATAGCAAAACCATAGTTTATTCTTGGTTGTTAAAATGGAAAACCAACATCATATGTCAACATCTGGTTGAGAACACCCAGTCCCTTTTTTTTTTTTTTTTTTTTTGGCATAAGTGATGTAGGTTTAAGTCATTGGTAGTTTACTCTGAAAACATCTTTTTTTCCCCCAGTGCAGCTTTCAAGAATTATGGCTCTTTTTGCTATTAGGTATTACTAGTGCTAGAAGCAGTTATGTACTGGGAAGATCTGTTCAGATGATGTTTGCGTGTTTGCAGCCACCATTGAAGACAGAGGAGAGTTACTGCAATATTGTCAAGTTGGTAAAGTATTAAGTTGCTTGAAAAGTCGGCCTGCAATATACATGGTAGACTTCAAAGTTACACAGGTGGTAAGCATCTCATACAATAGATCCTTTCTAAAACGTGCTTATCCTGTGTGCCTTGCAACCTTCTCTAGGACCAGAAAATGGTAGGCTGCTCAAAATCAGGCAGACTTCTTGTGTGAGTATTTATTCAAATCTGTATTCTAAACTATTAAATCAAGTAATTCCTGATCCTTTTATTTGTATAACTCCTCAACGATATAAATTTGTGTAGGCATCCTTCAGTCTCGAGAGACTATGGTAACGTGCTCTGAATAGAGGTCTTGGAAAAGCGTCTAGTGTGGCTGAGAAGGCCAATTCGAGAGTGACAATTCCTTCCATGATATAAATATACTATCTCAAACACTACAACCTAAAAAAGTGAACATTGAGAAGTATTAGCTGTTGTTCTGCAACTCCACTTTCTCAGAGGAGTGAATGCCATGCTATAGGTTTAGTGATAGAGTTTTTTAGGAATAGAACCTAACCCTTTTGCTAAACACATTCTCCTAGAATGAGCCATGTGTTGCAGCCTCTCTTCAAATCTCTGTTACCAGTATGCAGTGTAAGACTACTTGGGCTGATTAGCTTTTCAGCTGCTCAGTTGGATAAGATATCCCTATCTTATTTTTTAAAAGGTAATTGTTTTGTAAGTCTAACACATCATATAATAAAGCTGTTGCCTGTGGTAACTGATAATGGCATAGTTGAACCTTTGCTTGCGTCTGCATAGTCTAAGGACTTCCATCAATGTTGTTATGTGCTATCAAGTTGCTTCTGACTTGTGGCAACACTATGAATTAGTGACTTCAAAAAGGTGCTATTATTAACAGTCATGCTTCAGTCTTGCAAACTCAAGGCCAGGGATTCCTTTACTGAATCAGTTAATTTCGTCATTTTTTCCTTCTACTTTCCACTTTTCCCACCATTATAGTTTTTCCAGTGAGTGTTTTCTTTTTTATAATATGCCTATAGTTCAACACCCTCAGTTTAGTCATTTTTTTATTCTAGAGAGAGTTTAGTCATGACTTCAACCAAAACCCCTTTTCTAGCAGTTCATGCTAACTATGAAGCTCTGCTACAACATTACATTTTAAATGATTTGGGTTTTTCTATGAGAAATTCTATGAGATTTCCTCACTGTCCAAATTTTAGATCTGTATGTAGCAATTGGGTTGTCTTGGTATCATAAGAATATTTTCTGGTTCCTTTTCTAGCTCCTTTATAGCTATCCTTCCAAGTCTCAATCTTCTTCTGATTTCTTGACTCCAGTCTCCATTTGGATCGATGATTGAACCAAGGTAGAAAAGATCTTTAACTGTTGGATTTCTTTGTCAGCATTTACATTTCATATTTTTTTTCTGTAGTCATTTCTGTTTTTTTAAGCTTTAGTTTTAAGCTTTTGTGCTTCCTTCTTTTACCTTCCTCTGCTTTAAATCACCACTGCTTTCTCTCAGTAATATAGTGCCATCTGCATCACTTAAATCATTGCTGTTCCTTCCATTAATTTTATTCATCAGAATCAAAGCCAGCTTTTTGTATATGTTCTGAATATATATTGAGCAGTCAGATAAGAAGATAAAATGCATGGTTGTCTGACACCTTTGTCCACGGAAAACCATCCTGTTTCTTCATGTTATGTTTCTACAATAGTTTTTTGCCCAGAGTATAGGTTACAAATCATGACAATTAGACCCAGTGACATACCTGTTTTTTATAGATCAATCCATAGCATTCCATGAACCACACGGTCAAAGGCTTTGCTGTAACATACTTCAGAATTTTTTTGGAGCACTATAATAGTCAACATATTGTTTGCAAAATGATCTCTAGTTCTTCATCCTTTTCTGAATCCATCTTACATTTCTAGGTTCATATATGATAAAAGGTTTTGTTGCAAAATCTTTATCATCATTTGTATGGGAAATTAATGCTATAGTTACTGCATTTTTGCCATCTAATTTCTTTCGGATTGGAATATGTATTGAATGTATCTTACCTATTATGATATCTGACATTGGCACACATCTGAAACACGAAGACTAGTCTGTCCCAGAAACTATTATTTCATCAGATGTGTAAGCAACTCTGTAGTACTAGCTTAAGCTTTAATTCTGTGCACCCTTTCTAGGGAGTAAGCCCCAGTGAACAGAATAAGACTCACTTCCTGATAAGCATTCATAGTGTTGTACTGGTAAGCTTTACAACATGCCATCACAGAAATAGATTTTCCATTATAAAGTATTAATTTGTTATATTATTATCAAATTTTTACTTTGGCATGGGTTTACTGAACAGCTCTGTATGTTGACTACTTAGGATATTTTAGGCTTATCAGCTAGTGGTTGTGAATTGCACTCATGCCTGAAACGTAATCCAAGCAACTAAAGATTCTTTTAAAAAAAAACACATGGTTCTTCTACAGTTGCAGTTATAAAGCACAGATTTGCTATAATATTTTATTTTATTTTTACTTGTGTGATGGAAAATGCGTGATATAGACATCTATATGGATTGATATTCTGTGTTGAGCTTTAAAACTTTGGTGCTCAAGAAAATAAGGGTTTAATGCTTGCTATTTGCTTCCACAGAGAACATTCTTAAAGTTGGCACACCAAAATATAGCAGGAAGATATAATTACAATTCACAGGACTGGTTAAAACTGTAGATGTGTTTTAATTCTAGCTTTCAGGAAAATTCACAACAAATATATGGTAACAGTAATGTGATTTACAGTTATGCATAGCTGCAGTAACAGTGTGGCTTGTGCTAGTATGGCTTCCTATGCCTCAATTTCATACCTGTTTTGCAGCTTACCATTTCAATTTCTAACTTCCTGTTGAATAAGACTGATTATATAGGAATGTGCAGGGTTGGCTACTGAAAGGATTTTAAGGTTTAATTAACAGTTTGGGTACTGTGTGATGGCTTTGCGTACTCCTGCTGTAGATCTGGTTTGAACATAACTATTCAATGTTATCAGTTCATGCTGTGAACAATATCCCATGTACTTGCTTGCTCTTTCTATTTTCTGTCCTGAAATACACGATACTCCTAGTAGTTCAGTTGTACCATACTAGCAAGCATTTTGGAAACAATTTTTTAAAAAATTTGCTAGAAACAAATTTTGATCTAAGTAACAATTAACTTAATTTTTTCCCTATTAACTAGTGTAAGATCTTTTTCTACTTTCCTTCCTATTTTTCTACCAGAGATTGAACATCATTGTTGCTGTACTGACTTTTGATGCCACAGTTCTAAACAGCAATGTTGCACTGCCCCCCAACCAGTTATCCAAGTTCATCAGTAAATATGTCCTAATTTCTGCACCTCTTTTCTTACTGATTGTATCTTCAATGATTAGCTCCGATGCTGTATATTTTTCATTTATTTTTATGTGACCAAGCTGTTCCAGTTTTCTGCATTTTATGTGTGCTATGATTCTGGCTGGATAGCTAAATGAGTTGGGTAACAGAGGGTCAGGAGTTTGATTCCCCACAGAGCCTTGGAAAGTGATACAACGAAGTTCCAATCATTAGTGTCAAGGGAAATTAGGGCTTATTTTGGTACCCTAGACAACCAAATAACCTCTGCACAGTAGCAAGCCCATTTTTCAGCACTCTTTAGACATACTACTGCTGGGATTAAACCAGAAACACTTTTTAGCTTGAACTCTCTTCATCTCTCATCCTGCCCTACTGGGACCTAGTCACTCCTGATGAAATAAGTAATCTGATTACCTCTTTGCCTAGTAACAAAAGCTCTTACAGGGGATATACAACCAGGAGAACTATTCAAATCAAATACCACCTGGTGGTGTGCAGTGCTTGCTACAATGTTCGTTTATATAAACTTGCATGGGAAAATACCTGAGGGCTAAAAGAGGCTCTAAAACATATCCAAATAACTTTAGGACTATCAGTCTCCTCAATGTAGTCTCCAAACTGTATTCTAAGTATTTGCTAGGTAAATTAGACTGGACTGCCAAAAACCCAGAAGAAAAGGCAGCATTCCAAAAGGGGAAATCTGTTGTAGGCCAATGTTTTGTGCTCCATCACTTGATACAAAAATATTCTCAACTAAGTAAGAAGGAGCTTTGTGGATTTCAGTTCAACTTTTGTTCTTATAGATAGAGATCACCTGTGGCAACTTTCTGCTACCAATATTGAGATAAGGCTGTTATTTTTAATCCAGGTGCTTCACTCAAACAACAACCTTAGGATAGGACTTGAGGCAAATGGACTGCTGTCAGACAATACCGACAGTCGCCTGACAAGGATGCCTATTGGCCCCCACTCTTTTCAATTTCCATATTAATAACATTGTATAAAACTGAGTGGCTTCAAATTCTTCCCGCCTTCAGTTTGGGATGTCAAGCTTTTGGTCCTTTTATACGCAGATGATACTGGAGTGATCTTCAGTAAACTAGTTGGTGTGCAAAGACTTTTGACTAAGCAAATTTTGTGTAAGAGAACACCTGATTATCAGATGCACCAAAGCAATAGTAGTAGTCTTTGGAACGAAGAGAAAAATCCACATATGGAAGTTCGATGATAAACTTATTGAGCAGTTGCAATCTTTAGAAATCCTGGTCTTTACTTTAATGCCCATCTTTCATGGAGATATTATCAGAATGCAATTAACATGAAGGCATCTCATTCCGCTCAGTCTCTTTTGTGGTTTACCGGAGTCCATGGGAGGAGCTTGGGTGCCCCTGCAGTTGAGGTGTTTGCTGTGAAAATAGTCTGCCAAATAACATATGAGGCAGAGAATCCCCTTCACAAATTGCTGCCTTGTCGTGGCGAAGGGGCTGGAGTAATTCAGAGAAGCTATGGGCTATGCCGTGCAGGGACACCCAAGACGGACAGGTCATAGTGGAGAGTTCTGACTAAACGCGATCCACCTGGAGCAGGAACTGGCAAGCCACTCCAGTATCTTTGCCAAGAAAACTCCATGAACAGAAACAAAAGGCTAAAAGATATGACGCTGGAAGATGAGCCCCTCAGGTCGGAAGGCGTCCAACATGCTACTGAGGGAAGAGCGGAGGACAAGTACAAGTAGCTCCAGAGCTAAGGAAGTGGTTGGGCCAAAGCCAAAAGGACGCTCAGCTGCGGACGTGCCTGGAAGTGAAAGGAAAGTCCGATGCTGCAAAGAAAAATACTGCATAGGAACCTGGAATGTAAGATCTATGAACCTTGGTAAGCTGGATGTGGTCAAACAGGAGATGGCAAGAATGAACATTGACATCCTGGGCGTCAGTGAACTAAAATGGACGGGAATGGGCGAATTCAATTCAGACGATTATCATATCTACTATTGTGGGCAAGAATCCCGTAGAAGAAATGGAGTAGCCCTCATAGTCAACAAAAGAGTGGGAAAAGCTGTACTGAGATACAGTCTCAAAAATGATAGAATGATTTCAATACGAATAAAGTAGGGAGTCAAGAGATAAAAGGATAAAAGTTTGGCCTTGGAGTTCAAAACGAAGCAGGGCAAAGGCTAATAGAGTTTTGTCAAGAGAACAAGCTGGTCATCACAAACACTCTTTTCCAACAACACAAGAGGCGACTCTACACATGGACATGACCAGATGGGCAATACCAAAATCAGATTGATTATGTTCTCTGCAGCCAAAGATGGAGAAGCTCTATACAGTCAGCAAAAACAAGACCTGGAGCTGATTGTGGCTCTGATCATCAGCTTGTTATAGCAAAACTCAAGCTTCAACTGAAGAAAGTAGGAAAAACCACTGGGCTAGTCAGGTATAATCTAAACCAAATCCCTTATGAATACACAGTGGAAGTGAAGAACAGATTTAAGGAACTAGATTTGGTGGACAGAGTGCCTGAAGAACTCTGGATGGAGGCTCATAACATTGTACAGGAGGCAGCAACAAAAACCATCCCAAAGAAAAGGAAATGCAAGAAAGCAAAGTGGCTGTCCAACAAGGCCTTACAAATAGCAGAGAAGAGAAAGGAAACAAAATGCAAGGGAGATAGGGAAAGTTACAGAAAATTGAATGCTGTCTTCGAAATAATAGCAAGGAGAGACAAGAGGGCCTTCTTAAATGAACAGTGCAAAGAAATAGAGGAAAATAATAGAAAGGGAAAAACCAGAGATCTGTTCAAGAAAATTGGAGATATTAAAGGAACCTTTTGTGCAAAGATGGACATGATAAAGGACAAAAATGGTAGGGACCTCACAGAAGCAGAAGACATCAAGAAGAGGTGGCAAGAATACACAGAGGAATTATACCAGAAAGATCTGGATGTCCCGGACAACCCAGATAGTGTGGTTGCTGACCTTGAGCCTGACATCCTGGAGAGTGAAGTCAAGTGGGCCTTAGAAAGCATGGCTAGCAACAAGGCCAGTGGAGGTGATGGCATTCCAGTGGAACTTTTTAAAATCTTAAAAGACGACGCTGTTAAGGTGCTACACTCAATATGCCAGCAAGTTTGGAAAACTCAGCAGTGGCCAGAGGATTGGAAAAGATCAGTCTACATCCCAATCCCAAAGAAGGGCAGTGCCAAAGAATGCTCCAACTACCGTACAAATGCACTCATTTCACACGCTAGCAAGGTTATGCTCAAAATCCTACAAGATAGGCTTCAGCAGTATGTGGACCGAGAACTCCCAGCAGTACAAGCTGGATTTCGAAGGGGCAGAGGAACTCGAGACCAAATTGCTAACATGTGCTGGATTATGGAGAAAGCCAGAGAGTTCCAGAAAAACATCTACTTCTGCTTCATTGACTACGCAAAAGCCTTTGACTGTGTGGACCACAGCAAACTATGGCAAGTTCTTAAAGAAATGGGAGTGCCTGACCACCTTACCTATCTCCTGAGAAATCTATATGTGGGACAGGAAGCAACAGTTAGAACTGGATATGGAACAACTGATTGGTTCCAAATTGGGAAAGGAGTACGACAAGGCTGTATATTGTCCCCCTGCTTATTTAAGTTATATGCAGAATAGATCATGCGAAAGGCTGGACTGGATGAATCCCAAACCGGAATTAAGATTGCCGGAAGAAATATCAACAACCTCCGATATGCAGATGATACCACTCTGATGGCAGGAAGTGAGGAGGAATTAAAGAACCTCGTAATGAGGGTGAAAGAGGAGAGCGCCAAAAATGGTCTGAAGCTCAACATCAAAAAAACTAAGATCATGGCCACTGGTCCCATCACCTCCTGGCAAATAGAAGGGGAAGATATGGAGGCAGTGACAGATTTTACTTTCTTGGGCTCCATGATCACTGCAGATGGGGACAGCAGCCACGAAATTAAAAGACCCCTGCTTCTTGGGAGGAAAGCGATGACAAACCTAGACAGCATCTTAAAAAGCAGACACATCACTTTGCCGACAAAGGTCCGCATAGTCAAAGCTCTGGTTTTTCCAGTTGTGATGTATGGAAGTGAGAGCTGGACCATAAAGAAGGCTGACCGCCGAAGAATTGATGCTTTTGAATTGTGGTGCTGGAGGAGACTCTTGAGAGTCCCCTGGACTGCAAAGAGAACAAACCTATCCATTTTGAAGGAAATTAACCCTGAGTGCTCACTGGAAGGACAGATCCTGAAGCTGAGGCTCCAATCGTTTGGCCATCTCATGAGAAGAGAAGACTCCCTGGAAAAGACCCTGGTGTTGGGAAAGTGTGAGGGCAAGAGGAGAAGGGGACGACAGAGGACGAGATGGTTGGACAGTGTCATCGAAGCTACCAACATGAATTTGACCCAACTCCGGGAGGCAGTGGAAGACAGGAGGGCCTGGCGTGCTCTCGTCCATGGGGTCACGAAGAGTCGGACACGACTTAACAACTAAACAACAACAACAATACAAATTCATGCTCAAGAATTGGTTCAAAACTTTTATATGATCTCTCCTAGCTGTCTTCTGTGGCGTACTTGCTGCACACTTAAGGGCTGAAGTGGGATTAATCCCAATTGAAACACATTCCCACATGACATATTCTAGGTGCTGGTTGAAATTGACCTGTATGAGTGATTATCATCTTCCAAAACTAGCAACTTCAGAGTCCATCCCAAGAGTCCTGAGTAAACTCTGAAACATTTTACAGAGCTATGGGACTGATAGAGTCCTAGCCCATCTTTGTCTCTGATACAGTTAGCAGCTGGTCAAAGAAAAAAAATCTGTCTTGATTTGAAGTAGTTGGATCTAATTGCCATCCCACAAATGTCCTATTCTTGTTGGTATCCACTACATAAAACATCATTTGGGTTGAGAATTTTGTCAATGTAACTGCAACCTCTAAGAAAATCATTCATGGCTCTGCACTTTCAGTATATGCCTTTAGTTATTTTGGAGAGGAGATAATATAACAGCCAATTTCATCAAAGATTCTGTATTTGTGGATCAGGAGAGGTCAAAGGTGTTCTTTATTATTTAATAAGGTGCCCTTTATATGAGCACCCGAGAAATCAATTTCTTGCTGGAATTCGTAGATCTTTGTGTGATAGACCCTCCTCCCTTGGCTCAGCTTTGTATGCCGCTTGTGGCATGGATATAACCACTACTTATCAAAGTACTAAAACTTACTTTGGCAGCATTGAAGACATGTGCCAAGCATCAAAAAAATTAACGAGGAAGGCTATGTCAGTTTGTATTTATGTGTAAATATGTGATGTCAGTGCCATTTTATGTTGCTGCTGCTGATATTTTGTGATGGCGTGTGGCTTGAAGCAATAAAGCTTGTTCTTTCCTTAGTGACCTCTCCATTGACAATGGCACATCATTTGAATGAGCACATTTTTCTTTAAGAATCTTCTAGGAATACAAATAGTCTCTTGCCAATGTTTTCAATGTCCTCTGTCTTTTGATCTTCAGCTTTCACTGTAGCTATTGATTGCTGCTACTAGTTAAATCTTTATTTACTGACATTAGCTTGCTATGTTAGGCTCCATAAATTGCTTTATGGTATTCAGTAAACATAGCTCAAATGAGTTAGGTATCTGGCTGCAGAGCTAGGGATTGGGAGTTTAATTCTCCAATGTGCAGGGCTTGAAAAATGCACTCGTCCACTCGTCTATGACGAGTGAAAAATGCTGCTCGACGAGGCTGTCTCTCTCTCTCTAATCCTGCAGTCCTCCCCTCCCCCTCCCATTGCAAAAGGAAAACTGCCCTCTTCTCGCAAGAAGAGAGTTCGAGCAGCACATAGAGATATAGCTCTGCAGGAGAATGTAGAGTAGTCCCATGCTGGAGAATATGGAGATTCCCTGCTCCCAATTTCAACCGAACGAGTACACATCCTGGGGTGGGAGGGAACCATGGCTCCTTAAGAGGCCGGGCGCTTTTGCTTTCAGTTTTATTTTTGCTGGAGACATTTAAAATACAAGTTTCATGACCCCACAGGCATGCAGGTAATAAAGCAACCCAAGTCTGAGTTCAGTGATTCCCGTGTATGTAATACAATTTATTTTGGGTTTGTACGCATTGTTACGTAGAAATAAAAGTGAACAAGTGCCTAGTTTAAATTTGTGAACATAAATTGCAAGGCTATAGTCCGGTCATGCTGACTGGTGAAACTTTTGACTGACTGGCGAGACATTCTAGAATTTTTCAAGCCCTGCCAATGTGCATCCCAAAAGAAGAGGTAGACTGTGCAGCCTTGGGAAAGCTGTACAGTCACAGGACACCCTCAGAAGTGTCTTCTGAGTACTCTGTACCTAGAAAACCCCGGAAAGGGTCTCCATAAATCAGAATTGACTTCACAGTACATTGTTGTTGTGGTGGTGATGATGATGCAACAAAGTTCCCCCCTCCCCCCCCCCCAGCCACTTCTCTGAAATGCAAGCAATGTTATATATATTAAAATCTATGTTTTGATTGGGGACTCATTTTTCTCTTTCCTCCTAACATTTTGATGCTTGGGGTGAACCTAAGCTGATGAATGATTTGACTAATAGGGTTACTGGAGGCTAAAAACTCTTTCATAAGTAGGATTTATGAAATGCCTGCATGGTTTCAAGTAGCTCACAAGTCTTCAGCAGAGAGAGAAAAGGGGCTTGTAAGATTAAGTTACTATTAGGGAGGTAGTTCAACTAAGGACGTGAAGTTTGTAGCTTTTTTTAGATGAGCAGACCGAGAGAGATCAGGAATGTTTCTAGAAATTAATTTCCAAAAAATGTTCAGTTCCTTACTCTTTATCAATTTTACTTCAAAAGATGAAATACTTGATAGCAAATATACTACTGCAAATACAGGATGCTGTTTCAGCTTAGAAACCAAAGGTAGATTTTGTTGGGACTTGAATGAGTCATCTCAAGTTTTGTGAAAAAGGAGTGACAGTACGACTTAACCAGATTGTATTCACAAAGTAAATACAAAATTTCCATTTAATTGGTAGAATATAATTTTTCATGTTTGAAAATGATTCACTTACATGAAAACGCTCAGTATATGTCAGGAGCATTAATTGATAAACATGATCAATGTGCCAAATATGTAACATTCACAAGATTAGAAAAATTAATATTGATATATTAAAAATTCTTGTTGACATTTTTGAAAATCCAGTATAATATTTTTGAAAATACATAGATTTATATATTTTGCGTTAACTTGTTTCTACCTGTGCTGAATTATTATTCACAAAAGGTAGGACACTGTTCATGAGCTTCTTCAGATTCAGGAACTGGAGATAGCTTGGAAAGGTCACTAGAATTTGTCTTTACTTGATTTGTCTTCATGCTCTGGCATTGCATTAAATACTCTTCCATGTACATTTCAGTTAAAAATCATTTTAAGATACATTAAAAAGAGAAAAATTATATGGCTTTTTGCAGTTCTGTGATGCCTTTGGGAAGTTGGAAGTAAAAGTTGGCAGTGGAGTTGCATGACAAGTTCTGAAGATTATTCTTATCACCAACACCTTCTGGTTTCAGAGAAGATGTACAAAATGTACTGACCAAAGAACTTTAAAAACATTTAAAAACTGTGGAAAGAGGAGCCATACCACAAACATTTCTTAACTAAGAACACAGACAGAGTTCTAACTCCTGTCCTCTGAAGATTCCGGCCACATACACTGGCGAAACATTAGGAAGAAAAACCTCCAGAACACGGCCAAACAGCCTGAAAAACCTACAACAACCATTTCTTAACTAAGTTAGAACTTAAAATATTTTCCCTTGTTGGGTAAAATCTAAATTTTATTAAAGCTATGGTGCTTCTGTGTACACTTCCTATATACGGTGCCTGGGAATAGGAGTTGTGAGATTCTAAACAACTTACCTCTATCTGTATGTAGATTTTAGCATTTCTCAGGATGCAAATTCTGTACATGTTTGCAGCAAATGATATAGATGGTCATAGTATAATTAAAGAGTGGCAGTAGACTTGAATGTTAATGTATCAATATTTATATATAATAGAAATGCAGTTTTATGTACAAGGAGAGGGGAGCGAATACAGAAATGGCAAGAAATGGTATAAAGCTATGTGTAGGGCTTTGAACTGCCGTTGCCATGAGATGGACCATGCTGAAGCAAAATTAATAAGTCAGGAGTATTTATTTATTTAATATATTTGTATCCCACCTCCTAAAAAGGACCCAAGGCAGCTTATAGCCAACATCTATAAATTATTTTAAAAAAATATAATATTTTTAATAAGTACATAAAACACTACTAAAACATCAAAACCAAAACAAAAAAGCACAAATAATTCTGTTAAAAAAACCTCTCTTAGACTGCCAGTCAACAGGGGAAAAGCGTGCCTGAAGAGAAAGGTCTTTGTCTGCAATGATAGGGCCAGCCTGACCTCCTGTAGGAGGGAGTTCCAGAGTTTGGTAGCAGCAACAAAGAAGGCCCTCTCCCATGTCCCCCCCCCCCCAAATGCACCTGTGAGAGTGGTAGGACCAGGATAGGAAAAAGAGAGAAATTAAGTCAAAGTCAAGGTGGATATATTTACCTTGTTTCAGAGTACAGGGAGCCCTGGAGGATTTCATTTCTTGACTGGTCCAGAAATTTAAAAAGGTATAGAAGACTGATCTGCAGGCTGTCACAAATTTAAAGTGGCATAGACTCCTTGGACGCCATCTATTTACAGGAAAATAGCAAAAATAGAGACAAAGGAACTCAAGAGGAGAGTGCAAGAGTGAAACTAGTGAAGAGATGAGACGTAGGTAGTTGTCTACCTTGAACTCTGAAAATTCTCAAAGCAGTGGCCATGTTAGTCTGTCTTAACATGTTGGGGAGAGGGGAGCAAAATATTCTGGCATTGAAAGACTAATAGATTTATTTCATTGTGAGCCTTTGTGGACCAAAGTCCACTTCTTCAGACAGAAGGAGAATAACACTGTGCACTCAAAGCCTTTGGGTGTAGTAGAACTAGCAGTCTGTAAATAGTGAAGCTCCCACAAACCCACTCCACAGGAAGCAAGAATTCCCACATAAATGTGTTTTGAGCATGGTGAGGTTACCCTGAGGAAACTGTCTAGAGCAGAGGTCCCGAACCCCTGGTCTGCGACCCGGCAGCGGTCCGTGGCCTATCCAGGACTGGGCCGCAGACACAGATCTCCTACCCCCCTGCGAGCGTGCTGTGCGCGTGACGCATTCCACCGCTACGAATGTGATGTGTGCATGCACGCGAGCGTGTTCTGCCCCCGCAAGCGCGACATGCATGCAAGCGAGCTCTGCCCCCCTGCGGGCACGCCACACCTATGCGAGCATGCCACGCCCCCCAGCTGGTCCGCGGTTGGGAAAAGGTTGGGGACCACTGGTCTAGAGAACCTCAGCGGGTGCTTCAACAATCTGTGTATAGGGGGCAAAGTATCTGTCTTGGTATACAATGCAGCAAGATAGCTTTAAGAGGAAGGGAGAGAAAATGGAGCTTTGGCCCTGGAAGCATGGGCTGGGCTCAAGCTTCCCTCTGAGATGCATGGTTGCGTGAATGCATGCTACTCTGCCCCCCTCGCACAGCATTCCTCCCCTTCTCTGTGCACCCACACCAATCATTTCCAGCCTCTTTGGTTATATTTGCGATGGAATCCCAAACCGGGGGAGTTTGTGCAGGGGGGATGGAGACCTGCCCAGTGGAGCTGAAAATTAGAGGAAACATTAGCTGAGCTGCAGTTTAGAGAAGGTAGTGCTAGGAAGGATCCCAAGGACTAGAACAAAGACAAGCACAATTAAGCAATTTTTGAAGTTCTTCAGTAGAATTTGTGCCCACTGAGTCTCATGCCAAAGATCAGTATTGGTTTCCTATACCCAAGGGCAGTTTTGGATGTCAAGCAATGGGTCAGTTATTTGAGGTAGACTCCAAGGGAGAAGGTCCTTAATTGGGGACCTAATTAAGAGGCCACTATTTAATAGGGTCACCCTAAGTTGCAAACAACTTGAGAGCTGATAACAGCAATAGGGGAGAAAACAATGAGCAGTTAATTGATTCTGGGGAAAAGGGAATCCAGGGAAGTTGTAAAAGTCATGTTCCTGAGAGGCAAGGAGAGTCAGAAGAAAGCGGTACCACGATGTGTGGCCAAGTGGGGACTTAACATGTTTTAAGGGTACCATTATGGGTTTTTCTCCTGCCCAGTACATTTTGAATGGTGGTATATGTTTAGTTTACAAAGCACTGTTTTCTGCATTTTTGATGTACAGCCTTGTGATTGGGCCTGTTTTGTACCTTTGATGATGAATAGGGCACTACCAGGTTTGTCACTGAAAGAAATTACGTTATGTAGAAAGCAAACTAGATTAACAGTTGGGCAAAAGCATGTCAATATATTGGAGACCATTAGCAGGGGGTCAAATTAAATGAAGAGTAGTACTCTGACTTGTTTCTTGCCTTGCAATGGAGAAGTATATCAGCCAGTACCCCAAGCAAGCCCTCACTTACTTGAGCACCCTGCGTGAAAAGGAGGCTTCTATCTATGGAAGTTACAAGAATTTATATTTCTGCTCAGGGTCAGAGTCCTGTTCATTTTTGCAGAAGTTTTTTTGAGTGCTTGTTTATAAACTAATAGTTTTATAGGGGGCCCTTATACTGTCATCCACACAAGCTACTAATATAGGAATAGGTCCCATGAGGGTAGATAGACCACTAAGGATGGATAGACCAAACCTTTTAAGTGGTAAGCATGATCTCAAGGGAACATTGCAAATTGCATTAAACCAATAAATCATGGCACTACTAGTTGCTTTAAGATCACAAGAATTTTACAGTGAAGGTAATCTACTGAATCAAATGAACTTCCTCAGGGACTTTTTCTATAGCATAGGGATTGTATCAGATGGGGATTGCTTAGCTAGATGAAGCCCCAGAACCAACAGCTGCATGTGACATCCCACCGTCATTTTCTTGCTTTCTGCTGCAGAATGTTAGGTTCAGAGTATGCTTGCTCTTTAGCAGCCCCTTCATCAGCCACAGCTGACTATGATAATTAAGCTGAATACTGAGGCATTTAACCAAGGCAAACACAAAGCTTAGATGGTTAAATGTTGGAGGAAGATGTTTTAAGTAAAAAGCAGAAACAATGGATGAATGATTCTTTGTGAGTACAGAAAAGAACAGACATCTTCATGCCTATGTCAGTGTATTCTATGCTCCTCAACATGTACTGTGGAATAGTTGATGTTAGCTGGCCCAGATGCTCTTAGTATTAAACATTATCGTTATATTTATTAATTACACTGTGGTGCTTCTGACATCAACAAAGTAAGAAAGGATGAGTGCATTCTTTAGAACTGTTAAGAGTTCCTTACTGGAAGTAAATTCTGTATTCTGTGTCAGTAGGAAAAGTAAGTGCTTACATCCAATTAAAGTAAATTTTCGAAGTGGTAGGTTACGTAAATCCTATTTATTCAATAGGTCTGCTCTGGTAGTGACTAGCAATTGAATGTAGGCCAGGGCGTGCAAGACAATTGCATTTGTAAGATAATTGAATAATCTGTTGTCATATACAAGAAAACTTTTGGAATCTTTTGTGGTTTTAAGACATACCAGACATAGCATGCTATACCTCTGTAAATATTGGCGTCGTGGACTATTGCTAGGTAAACCATGTCAGAAAATATGCCAAGTATGCTCATTTAACTGGGAGACTGGATTTGTATATTTTACTCACTGTTCAGCTACCACGGCCACTGAACATTGTCTGTGCTTGTTACATAGCACAAATTGGCATTATAAGAAACAGTAACATTGTCAGATAATAGGTTGCAGTGCTAAGCTCACATTGCTAAGGGGTAAATTTGATCAATCTGACAGACTTGATCAAACTTACTCATCTCACTGGATATATCTGATTGAACATGTGAGACTTATTTAAGGAGTGCCTTTACCAGTTCCACCCCCCACTGAGCTTCCGTGACTGAGTAGGGATTTGAACCCAGGCTTCCTGAGTCCTTATCTGTCACTGTCCACTACACTACATGGGTTATCATTTAAAGAGCTTATAGAAGCAAAAGAAATATGATTTTTCCCCCTAATAGTTTAAGAGTGGGAAAATATATCTTCTCAAATAACGCAAATAAGTGTTTTGGTACTCACATGTTCATTTCTTTGGTTTGTGTTGGAACAACACAAAAAAACAGAAGAAAAGTCAAATCTGATACAGTCCCACACAGAAACCCAAAAATGCACTGGCCAAAACTATTGGCACCCTTAACTTAATATTTGGTCGCACCCCCTTTGGAAAAAATAACTGAAATCAATCATTTCCTGTAACCATGAATGAGTGTCTTACACCTCTCTACTGGAATTTTGGACCACTCTTCTTTTGCAAACTGCTCCAGGACCTTCAGATTTGAAGGATGCCTTCTCCCAACTGCTGTTTTGAGATCTCTGCACAGGTGTTCTATGGCAGGGGTCCCCAACTCCTGGTCCGTGACCCGGCAGCGGTCCACAGCCTAGGCAGGACCGGGCCGCGGACACAGATCTCCTGCCCCCCCCCCTGCACAGGCAAGACTGTGTTCTTTTCTTTGAATGCCTCATTTTTTTTTTCTGTAAACAGTGCCACGATGTCCTTTACCAAAAAGCTCTACTTTTGTCTCATCTGTCCACAGTACATTCTCCCAGAAGGATTGTGGTTTTGTCACGTAAGTTTGAGCATACTCCAGTCTTGCTTTTTTACGCCTTTGTGTCAGCAGTGGTGTCCTCCTGGGTCTCCCACCATAGCGTCCCTTTTCATTCAGATGGCGATGGATAGTGCGAGCTGACACTGTTGTACTCTGTGTCTGCAGATCAGCTTGAATTTGTTTGGAAGTTAATCTGGGTTCTGTATCCACCATTCGAACAACCCTTTGTTGTAATTTTTCAGTAATTTTGCTCTTCTGTCCACGTCCAGGGAGGTTAGCTACAGTGCCATGGGCTGTAAAGCTCTTGATGATATTGCACACAGTGGACAATGGAACATTAAGATCTCTGGAGATGGACTTGTAGCCTTGAGATTGTCAATGTTTTTCCAGAATTGTTTTTCCACATTTTTCTCTCTCAAATCCACAGACAACTCTTTACACTTCATTCTTTTCTCCATGCTCAGTGTCACACACAACACAAAGATTGAGTCAACGTTTCTCCATCTTAACTGGTTGCAAGTATGCTTACTATATTGCCCACACCTCTTACTTGCGTCAGGTGTGTCTAAATACAAATTAAAGGAGCATCACATGCTTGAAAAGCAATTATTTCTTACAATTTAGACAGGGTGCCAATAATTTTGGCCAGTGCATTTTTAGGTTTCTGTGTGAGATTGTATCAGATTTGACTTTTCTTCTCTGTGTTTTTGTGTTGTTCCAATGCAAACCAAAGAAATGAACATGTGAGTACCAAAACATTTGCAACTGCAACAATTTTCTGAGAGGAGGGTTGCATTTTCTGACAGAATTGCAAGGGTGCCAATATTTTTGGCCATGACTTACTGTTAATACCGCTTACTTATGCAGCAAATCTTTTCAGCTGGCCTCTGAGCTATAAAGAAGTAGCTAATACATGAAGGGTCAGGATGGTTCTAATATTGAAATAGTTCTTCATTCCTATTTTCAGAGGAGAGGAAAAATAATAAATTTTATCTAACCTGCAGGGAGGTAACAATGCTGGTCATACTGTTGTAGTGGATTCTGTGGAATATGACTTCCATCTCTTACCCAGTGGTATCATCAATCCAAAAGTCACAGCATTTATTGGTAAGTGATTTTTTTTCCAAAATCCATTTTACATTTACCAGTTGTGGAACTGAATCTGGAAAGAGAATATTTCTTGATGCTTGTGTCAGTGCTGAAGCATTGTGCAACAGCTGTGCTTAAGTTATGATATACACATCTGTTTCCTACTTTACCTAAGTAGGTACATATCTTTGTTTGAATACATTTCCATTACATTTCTAATGGGAAGTTGTTTATTTACGATGTAGTTTGTTTTATTTTTCTTTCCTCCCAAACTTCTGTAGAGATTCTGGATCTCTTAGATCTGAGATCGGTATTTCCCTCACATCAGTTGTGAGGGCTGTTAATTCTCATCATGAAGCACTTATTGAAAATCTCTGAAGTTTCTGTCAGCCCAGTGGACTCACAGTAGGGGAGGTACTAGGCATACATTTTGTTGTTACTGTTATTTCCCAGGCTAATAGCTTTTGGGATGATACTGTTTGGGGAAGTAAAATAGTTTGACTTTTCCAGACAGTTTACAATAAACAATATTCTGGTTTCTCTTCCACTGTATAAATTTGCATTGATTCAGACCACAGATGATCTCCATCCTGCATGAAAGCTGGAAACTGATAATATGCTTAGGCCTTGCAAGGAGGTGGGATCGTGTGCATATGAGACACTCATTCAGAGGTGTCAATTGAATATGGAGGAGGGACATCCATTTGCTATTGAGGGAGTAGCCTCCTGCAATCTCTGTGTAGCGAGTAGGCATGTAAATACTAGCTGCAAGAAATATTTAATGTCTTAAAGTAGTAGCACCTCAAACGATGGAAGGAAATGGTAAAATATGCAGGTGATAACATGTCTTATTTCAGACAAATGAATAGAATAGGTATACCATTGTGATATACTCTTAAACAATGTTGCAGCTCTCGAAGAAGTATCTGTGTTAGACTGTTAAAGCATATCAAGAAAAAACCCCCAAATGAGACAAAAACGTTATGGCACTTGAAAGACTGGCTACTACAGTATATTTTAATGTGAGTTTTTGTGGATCAAGTCCACTTCCTCAGACATAAGAAAGACTGTATAGCTGACATATTTATACATGGCCCCATGAACAGGTAGGGATACAAACAGTGAACAAAGTGACAATGGTTTGTTAGTAAAAGAATAGGCTATCAGGCTGTGAATAACAATAGCATAATTGGCACAAGTGGCAAACTGTGTGCATCTGTGTGGCATTTCATGTTTGGTAATAGCTTAATTTATTTTATTTATTTATTTATTCGATTTTTATCCCGCCCTTTTAGACAAAGTCTACTCAGGGCGGGTTCCATAAACATTAAATATAAAAACACTAGAACAATTAAAATTAAAATAAAACAGTTCAAAACAATAATATTAATATTAATAATACTCAAGATGGAGAAAAACAAAAATTATAATAAAATAAAATCAAATATTGACAGGAGGGAAGGCCTGCCTGAAGAGCCAAGTTTTTAATTGGCTCTTAAAAACATCCAGTGAGGGAGCCAGGCGGATCTCTGATGGAAGGTTATTCCAAAGCCGAGGGGCCACTGCCGAGAAGGCCCGGTTTCTTGTTCTTTCTTTCCGGGCCTCTCTCGGCGTTAGGCCCCTCAGCCGTCCCTCCTGGCTATGACGGGTGATTTGGGTAGAACTAGGTGGGAGAAGGCGATCTGCCAGGTATCGAGGTCCTAAACCGTTTAGGACTTTATACGTCATCATCAACACTTTGAAATCAATGCGGAAGCGAATGGGCAGCCAATGCAAGGCAGCCAGAGTGGGAGAGATATGTTGGTATTTTCTCACCCCACTAAGGAGTCTGGCCGCCGCATTCTGCACCATTTGAAGCTTCCGCAACAATCTCAAAGGTAGCCCCACGTAGAGCGCATTACAGTGATCTAATCTCGAGATTACAAGCGCATGGACAAGAGTGGTGAGGGCCCCACCATCAAGATAGGACCTTTGATTGATATTCAGTCCTTTTAAATGGTTCTTCAGCATCCATGTATATCTTATCTCAGTTGTTTTTCTTTGAGGTCTTGTTTTATAAAGTTTTCTCTCCAGAACCATGACTTTGAAGTCATTTAAGACTGGAAATGTTCTAAAAATAGGTTTTTGTTTATTGCTGTTCCTGATGTCAGATTTATGTCTATTAATTCTTTTGTACAGAGTCTGTCCTTTTTGTCTTATGTAGAGTGCAGAGGGGCACTCCATGCCAGCACTGAAGGACTGTCTAAACCTCTGTGTCTAGATATGATCAATAAGTAGGAGATCATTCATGTTGGTGAAATATAGGACAAACCTCCAAATTCTTATACTTTTAGCCAATGCTACATTATGCTATTAGAAAGCACTTTCACCTCTACAAGGTATGTCACCTAATTTTGAGCAGTCTCGTCCCCACAGATATGTATATGTTCTCCATGCCATGTTGATATTGTTCCAGAGGTTACACTGATAACTGAGGGCAACTTGAAATAAACAGGTAGGGAAGAGTGGCAAATTTCAATGTCCTCCTTTGCAGAAATGGAAGTGTACTTTGCAAGGGGAAAGCCACCATTACATGCAAGCTTTGGATTTTAACTGAAATATAAACAGTCTATGGTTTCTAATAGTATAAACATTCTTTTCCCAGCTCCAGAGTGAAATCTATAAGAGAGATGTTTAACATGTCTTACTTCCTACTTTCAATTCTCTTCTTTGTGGCTTTCTGTAGGAAATGGTGTGGTGATTCATTTGCCAGGATTGTATGAAGAAGCAGAGAAAAATGTTAAAAAAGGAAAAGGTGAGAATAGTTTTTTAAGGTACTATTTACAACAAGATTTCTCACTCCTGAAATGATATACTTGGTGAACTAGAAGTATCTGGTACCCAATTTGCATGTTGATTTTTAAAAAAGTTAATTCCCTTAAGCTGTTTCCCCCAGAAAATATTCATGCCTTACACTTAGGTAAAGGTAAAGGTTCCCCTTGACATTTAGTCCAGTCGTGTCTGACTCTAGGGGGCGGTCTCATCCCCGCTTCCAAGCCGTAGAGCCAGCATTTGTCCATAGACAGTTTCCGTGGTCATGTGGCCAGTGCGACTTACCTTCCCACTGTAGTGGTACCTATTTATCTACTCGCATTTCTACATGCTTTCGAACTGCTAGTTTGGCAGGAGCTGGGACAAGCGACGGGAGCTCACTCCGTCGCGTGGATTCGAACTGCTGATCTTTTGACCTTGCAGCCCAGAGGCTTCTGCGGTTTAACCCACAGCGCCACCATGTCCCTGCCTTACACTTAATTACACCTTATTTTTAATATCTACAGCTAACTGGTGCATTTCATACAGGGCTCTGAAATGCAAGTGCATGAGGCATAACAAAAATTCTCTATCAGTGGCTAAGAATGTTCCCCATATTTAAATAGCTTATTTAAAAAAACCCAATATTGCTTGCTGAAATAAATGGTAGATGAAAGCAGTAACATTTAATATCTAGCCTTAGCTGTGTCTATCCTTTTGCAGAATGGACACTGGTGGATCAGATTACCCATCCATTCTCCCCCCTTATCAATTCCAGAGAGCTGGAAGGTCTTGCAGAACAAATTTGGATGGGTGCAGGAAGTTAGAGGGGTGAGGAAAGGAGGGGAAAGTTCCATTGCAAGTAGTGTCCACTAATGAACAACTTTGAATAGAACATCAGAATCCCCAGTACTTCAGCTGGATGCATTTTTCAGTCCTACATTTCAGACAACTCATGGCCACTGAAATGTGTTTGCTTTTTCCCAAAAAATAAATGAGTTAGTTTTGTGGTGTTTTCTTAAGAGCATTCAACAGCTCAGATTATACTGTGGTGCTATGCATGATTACTTGGGAGTAATCACGGCTCAGTATCTGTATTCAGTATTCACAGAGTAATCACAATTCAATATCTGTATTCAGTATTTAGCACATACTGGTTGAACTCTTGTTGCTTAGCATAGTAAGTCACAACTAGAGTAGGCCCATTGAATCAGTGGAACTCACAGAGGAGTTGACTCACCAAATCCCAAGGGTTCAGTGGGCCTACTCTAGTTGTGATTTACTATGCTGAATAACAGGATTTCAGCCATAGGATTGTATCATTAACCATTCAAGAGTAATTGATTGGCCAATATTATATTATGTTATATCCTATTTTTTCTGAAGGATTAGAAGGCTGGGAAAAAAGATTAATTATATCTGACAGAGCACATATTGGTAAGTAAAAATATATAAAAATAATTCATAGCATTATTTATCTGTAATAAGTCTGATGTGTTTCTGTTTTGTAAATACATGGCAGTAATATAGGACAGGATGCAAGGGACTGTATGGGAATGCTCCATATGCATAGGGAAATTTCCATGCAACACAATGCAATGAGCAAAGTCCTGGTCACGCAAGTATAACAAAGTTACAACTGTGTAAATGTTCTGGGTATTACACCCCACAACAAGGAATTACACAATTCAATTGCATGATTGGTCATGTGTCCCTGGTGCAACCAGTTGTGCAAAGCTGAGATGGAAGTGGTTCCTGGATAACACTTCTGCCTCAATACTATCATAACTACTGCAGGCACAACATTGTGCCTACTTTTTTCCTCAATAGTATTTTACACAATGAGTTGTGGCTGAAGAATAGAAATACTTGTTAATTCCCAAGGTGCTCTTTGAATTGCCATCTACTGTTTTTTTTGTGCTTATAGAATCTAAGCGTCCATGTGGGAGCAAATGTAATTATTAATGTTTCTGGTCAAATCTGCACTCCTTCCATCAAACATGATCTCGTAATAACTATCCATTGAGATTCTGATTCTGAAAATAGTTTTCTAGTATCTGATTTTGGTGATTTGATTTGGCTATCAAATTAAAAGTCATACTTTCAGATATGTATGGAAGAGTAATTTCTCCATTTAAATTGGACACTGATTTTATCTATTCATAAAGCAGATGGTCTTCCATATATAGGAAGAGCTCTGACTAGAAAAAAAGATTCATTTATCACATTTTGTGTTAGTTGTTGTTGTTTAGTCATTAAGTCATGTCTGACTCTTCGTGACCCCATGGACCAGAGCATGCCAGACCCTCCTGTCTTCTATTGCCTCCCGGAGTTGGGTCAAATTCATGTTGGTAGCTTCGATGACACTGTCCAACCATCTCGTCCTCTGTCGTCCCCTTCTCCTCTTGCCTTCACACTTTCCCAACATCAGGGTCTTTTCCAGGGAGTCTTCTCTTCTCATGAGATGGCCAAAGTATTGGAGCCTCAGCTTCAGGATCTGTTCTTCCAGTGTTAGTAGTTGTGTATAAGTGCTTTCATACTGCATAAGTAATTTATATATACAATTGTTGGTTAGATTTACATTCTGCCTTTCTATTTAAGCTGATCAGAAGAGAAATAACAGAAGTCCTTATCTTGCTTTTTTCAAACAGTGAGCTCTCAAGCAGAAATAATTAGACCTCTTAAAGCGTTTGCTGAGGGACAAATGTCTTTACTCGAAGTTTAGAAAATTGGCAACTGTTGCTTTGTCACAATTGATAACCACTTCAGATATTGGGTGTTCAATGGTATAATCAAAATCTGATACATCCAGAGATGTTTCATCAGTTTTTCTCCCTAGCTATTCAGTGCAGTGTGGTTCTATGGCCATGTTTATGTAGTGTGCAAATTGCTTAAGTATGATGCTCTCAAACATACGTTAGAGTGAGAAGCCTATGTGGAATATTTAGCCTTGTAAATATTGTGTTTATCTTTTCCAAAAAACCAAATACCAATTAGTAAAGAAAATTCCTATCATGAGAAACCCCAGTTTCTAGAGACCCTATGAATTGTTGTTTCCCAGAGTTCCAGACTTCCATAGCAATGTTCTGTGTGCCATAAGGATAGCTACTACATCACAATCATGTGATCCCATTTATCACATGTAAACTCATGTTGGAAGATTTATCTTATAACCTATGACTAGGAAACCTCAAACCAATGAGCTGATTGCCTGAAGCACTTCTCCTCCTCACAACCACATGACTCACTGCTGTTGGGCCTGAAGAAGCCTTCCTTTTGCATGTGTGAAGGGCAAGAAATTACATGATTTGAAATACAAATTTCCTATGCTGGTAAATCACACCTGTTGTTGGAATTGTTTCCTCTCAACCCAACAGTTCTTTCACAAAGGCAACAACTTTCTCTCTCTGCCACTAGTTATCTGGAAATTGTAGGAAATTGCTGTGACTGCATCTCTATGATCAGGAACCCTGAGAATTTCAGTCTTCCCGGAATGCCTGATGGCTGTATCACACCTCACCAGTGGAATCTGGGATACTGCTGGTGCCTGAAACAAGCGGGAGATGGGGTTAGCAGTTATTAATTCCAATACTGCTTGATGAGAAGGCACTTGATTAAAATGACTGAGATAACCCTATATGATTAAACCAATGGACAGGTTTGTTTGAATCATTGTCATTGCTTGTGATTAAACAGGCTATCTTCTATAGTATTATTATTATAGTATGCTGCAGATAAAGCATATCAAATTAACTTGATCTACCACAAGCTACATTGCAGTTTATATTTTTCTTAACTTTCCTGCTGTCATAAATTGAAGTGTCTATTTTAAAGAATAGGTGCATTTTCTTCAGGTGTTTTCTGCTTGATATTTTTATAGTTAATGAAGGTGGTGATTTCTAAAACATCAGTTTGGTATAAATTAGAAATATTATCTTATTTTAGATTTATATATTATATACACACAGCAGAGTTCATTTTTACCCTTCAAATTCTTTAGTATTTGACTTCCATCAAGCTGCTGATGGCATCCAAGAACAACAAAGGCAAGAGCAAGCTGGAAAGAAGTATGTTGCATTGTGTCAAATGTCTTAAT
Source organism: Intellagama lesueurii (assembly GCA_037013535.1). Taxonomy (NCBI): domain Eukaryota; kingdom Metazoa; phylum Chordata; class Lepidosauria; order Squamata; family Agamidae; genus Intellagama; species Intellagama lesueurii. The sequence continues at coordinate 299,405,138 of JBAJHW010000001.1, read as the reverse complement.
TGTTAAATAGTGAAAGAAGTTCTGACATGAAGGTTGTTCTAGTTAATTTTCTTCCAGAATCTTTTAAGGAAATATTCTTCTGTTATGAATGCTCATTTGTAAGATTATTTCTGATTTTTTTCCTCCAAGAAAGCAGGAATTTCCCATTTCCCATTTATTTGTACATATGTCTAAGACAGCAATTTGAAGAATTCAGAAGTGGATAGTTTGTTTTCATCCCAAAGAGGAGTGCAACAAAAGTCTAATTCTCTTAATACTGAAATACATATACAACTATTTGTGCAACAGTTTTGCTTGCAAAGCAAATATTGTAACACAATGAGCATATGTGAAAAGGGAAGTAAATCCGTGAATCTAAATTTATTAGGAATACGATTTTGTTCTTGAGTGGGAAATGTACCTGAACTTCAAGAATCACATTACAGCTTGTTATTGTGCAGCAAAAGTAGTGGTGGGGTGTCTAAGCTTTGTCACCTAATGTCCATAATTAAATTGCCATGTGATGAAATTTTAATTAATACTTGACCAGAGTCAGGAAGAATACCTAATACTAGGTAGGAACTTTGTGGGCTGCTGCCTCACCCTGGTGTGATAAAATGACAGTGTTATGGTACTGAATAGCTGGGAGAACTTTGGACCATACATAATAGAGTTGAGGGGGCATTTCTAAGTCTCAGAGCTTATTCCTAGCAATATCATCGGTGTAGTCAGAATGGAGAGTAGAAAATTCTGTTCAGAATTTTGGCATTGACTAGAAACCAGTTAAATATTTACACTGGTGTTGTCTGGTAGTATAAATTTCAGTGACAAATCACTGCTATTTAAGAAGCCAGGATTTGCTTTTCTTACCTTGTGCTAAGTCATGCAACTTGGATGTGAACAAATTTTCAAGTGCTGATTCCTTAACTGGTGGCAATTCATGGCTGAGATTTATGCTATTGGACTTATGCCAATAGTTGTGATTAACAGGATCAAGGCCTTGGGAGTGTACTGGTAGTGGATAGAATAGGGCTTCTTCATTCATATGTTCTTTAGTCCTCTATGGCAAGAATGTTGATAAGACAGTGAGAATAAGCTGCTTTTTCTCTTGTTTCCCCCCCCCCCACACACACACACACACACAGTAATACAACATAAAGTTGTTGATTTAGCTTTATCTATACACATTATCAAATATTTGATAAATTAGCTCATTAAAAGAAAAATCCAGTTAGTTGTCTGCCTATAAAGAGACCCCCAAAAAGAAAAAAAACTGGAATGCTGCCTTTTACTGATATCAGGGAACAGAATTCCTATGGTGGAATCTTAAATGTGTCAAAATAGACCGCATCTGGTCTTGGTGATCTCATCAGAATGTTCTGTATTTGCCATTTAATGATCCTGCTTATGCTAAGGTTCCTTTACATACCCCTTCTTGTCCTGGAATTTCTTTACTCTTATGATTACAGCCTGTGATACCTCCTTCTGCCCTGCTTTTCTTGGTGCTCTTGGCTGATCTAATAAAGCGGAGGGAACTAGTACATCCTCTGGTGGCTAAAGTATAAATGGGAGACTGAGTCTCAAGATGTATAAAAATGATAGCAATGCAGATTTTATTCTTATCTAAAAAGCTCAGGCGCGATGCGTTTCAGTGGTGGCCTTCTTCAGTAGTTAAGCATAAAATAAAATAAAATAATATATTAATTATATTAATATAATAGCTGGCTTGGGACCGTTACAGCTTTTTTTTCCTTGTCTATATAGTTGACAATATAAAATACTAGTAAATAACAAGATACATAAACTCCAATATAGCTTAATAACAAACAGCATTTAAGATACATACCAAGCTTTTAGAACGTTTGCTTCTTGTTTGGTCTATACCAGCTCCAATGTTAATCCAAAGTACAAATGCAAAAGGGACGGTATCTATTTATTCTCAGCTGGCAGATAATCAGTAAGGCAGTGGGGGCTGTGCTATAGTAAGGGCAAGAAATCTATTTCTTCATTTAGCCCAAAAGGGGCTAGAGAACGTTCAACCTCTAGCCTCTAGATATTGAGGTTGAACACTAGCCCCTTTTGGAACTGGTATAGACCAAATGAGAATCAAAAGTTTTAAAGCTTATATGCTATCATTACACTGTATTGGAGTTTATGTATCTTGTTATGTGCGCCTGAGCTTTTTAGATAAGAATAAAATCTGCACTGCTATCATTTTTATACATCTTGAGACTCAGTCTCCCATTTGTACTTTTGCTCTTGGCTGATCTGCCATGATGTAACATCTGAAATTTTAGGTGGAGGTGTTACAGACAAATTACTAGATTTGCCTTTGTCATGGTGCAGTGACAAAAATATACAGTCCAGCCTCAGGCCACACAGTTGAGCACTAAGTGCCTGTTGAAATCAACGATTCTTGAATAATTTTGGTCATGTGTAGCCCCAGTGCTGGAGGCTTTTCAGTCGACATTAGTATAGAGCAGCTGAATAGTTTTAGAGCTTTTTGGTGGGCAGAGTTAGCCACTTTCGATACAGTGTGTGCTGTGACTAATTTGGGAGGCAAAGGAGAAGGTATAATGCAGGGCACATAACAAATTCTACGCTTCCAACAGCAAATAACTTTAAACTGAAATCCTAAATAGTTCTGACCACATTGAATGATAGTATCAGTATCAATGTACCCTAATCTCAGCAGCTGTCCTGTGCTTGAAGTACCTTTATATGGTCCAAGGTCCAAGCTATCTAAAAGACTACATCCCACTCTCTGAGCCTGCATGGGCAGAGGTCTTTCTCTCAGTCCCACCACCCTCATAGGTGTGTTTGGTGGGGACACGGGAGAGGGCCTTCCCTGTCACTGGTCCTAGACTCTGGAATTCCCTCCCATGGGAAGTCAGGCTGGCCCCATATTTGCTGCCCTTCCGCAAGCAGGCAAAGACCTTACTCTTCAGGCAGGCTTTTCCTTAGTGTCTGGTGGTCTGAGAGGGTTTTTTTAAAAGTGGATTGTTGTGCTCTGTTGCTTTTAAATGTGTTTTTAGAATTGATTTTATTTATCATATTTAATATAATGTTTAATTATTTTTTAATATTTCTATCCTTACTGTTTTTTAGCTTGTCTTTCTAATGATGTAAGCTGCTGTGAGTCCTTTTAAGGAGAAAGGCAGAGTAAAAATATTTTAAATAAATAAATATTTTAAATAAATAAAAAATAAATGTTGCTTTGCTGTTCAAAGGTCAAAGTAGCTTACAGTACTCTTGTTTAAGCTTGTATTTTTAACATGCTAGCATTCTTACCATTAAGATTCTTTGCATTAGGAAGTTTTGTCTTCCTTTGAAAATGCAATGAGATTTGTACTAAATGTATATATAATAACAAAATGTAAACATTATATTATAAATGTGTGGTCTTGTGTTCATCATCTCTACGGTCAGAAAGTAATTTAGTGTTTACCTGATAGACTACAGTGTATTTATAAGTATATGTATATTATTGTTCAAATAATAATCCTGAGGATTGTTGTCCATCATTTGTATCATTTACTTGGTTTCTGCCCATTTTCAGAATATCCCCCCCCCCCCCGACTGGCAGTTGAAAACTACAAAAATGATTATGTATTTAGAAATTTGTTGTTATTAAGTTGGTCAAATGTGAGAGTCAGCAGATTGTGTAGTGTGTGTGTGTGTTTTTATTATTTTTGTGTTTTAAAGCTTGGGAACTACAAAAAAGGGAATTGGTCCAGTGTATTCTTCTAAAGCAGCTCGAAGTGGGCTCAGAATGTGTGATCTAGTTTCTGACTTCAATGAATTTTCAGAAAGGTAACCACTTCTTCAGTGTAATGTTGCATTTCAAATGTATGTACTACTAGGATGTTGGGTTGTTTTAAATTTTTAGATTCTAATTTTCATCTTAAAATTTTTTACTGGATCTATCAAATGTAAATTTTCCCCTCTGTCTCATAAGTCAAAACGTGTAAATGGTTTATATGCATTGTGCAAGTATAACAGAATATACATCTCTTTTTATTATTTTATAGATTTAAAGTGTTGGCCAACCAGTACAAGTCTATTTATCCTACCTTAGAGATAGACATTGAAGGGGAGTTGAAAAGACTAAAGGTAAGACCCAGAAACATAGTTGGTTTATCTGGAGATGACTTTTTCTATGCATATTCATCCTAATTAAAGAGATTTCTAAGCTTCCTCTAACATGTGCCTTCATCTACTATGTTACTTGTGTGAGACTTCCTAATAGGAAAAGGTGACTAGATGGCTTTGTCAGAATATTCAGCTTTTATTTCTTTGATGAACTATTAAGTGTATAAAAGGTATTTTGTGGTGAATTCTCTGTTTCTGTCAGATAAAGAATGACACAGTTACCTTTGGTTGTAATGATTTAATCAGAATCCAGTAGAATTTCAATGCAAGGATAAGGGCAGCCTCACAAACAGTTTTTGCATTTTGCAGGCTGTCTAGTATATGAGCAATTGGATAACTGGGGCATGACAAAACGTGTGATCACCTTCCCACACTTGGTGACTCTAACAGGAATCTTTAAGCTAAAATTTTGATGTTCATATTTTACATTGGTGTGCCAGTTTTGCAGATAGGTAGTGTACTGTAGTATTTAAAAAAACATTTGTCACGGATCTGGTGTAAATCTGATTTGATGTTTAGAAAGTTGATGGACATTTTTCTCCCTCACAAAACACATTGTTACCCAGTGAGTAGGTATAGGAAAAACAGTGGTCAGAACCACAACATTGATCAGTAACCAGGACTGCCGATATAAAGAAAGAGGCACCAGCTAAATCAGAAAGACCAATAGTGCAAAACCAGGGAGATCTTGAACCCAGGGTCTACCACTAGTCTGGACTCTTATCAACCAGGAGCCTCTTAATCTAGAGCAGTGGTTCCTAACCTTGATTAACCCAGATGTTCTTGGGCTGCAACTCTCAGAAACCTTCACCACTAGCAGTGCTGGCTGGGGTTTCTGGGGATTGCAGTCGAAGAATACATGGGTTACCCAAGGATGGGAACTGTTGATTTAGGGCCACTGAATTGGAACTTCCAAAAACAGGATCAGTAGATTGAGGGCATGTCATGCTCCCTTATGCTTGTTCACCCATATCACCAGTGCACAAACCAGAATCTCTCTGAGAGGTAATGACACTGGCTTCTGGGCTGGAGGACTGGGTTATGCTCTTAGGAATAAAGACAGAGTTTTTAAAAAGTAGTCTGACCCAGCAAGAGATACATAAAAAGAGTAACTCCTACTGCTACCCTCAAGTGTCTGTTTTGCTGCATGTTATGTCTTTCTGTCAGAACCACACGAAAGGTATGTTCTTCACAAAACATATTACTACTGTACAGAATTCACTGTTGCAAGATAAGTCTGTGATTAATGACATAACTGTCTGTAAAATCTGTTTGGCAGTTTTAGAGTCTGATTTCCTAAAATATGCCTGTGGCACCTAAATGGAAGACTACAAATGCAGAGGCATGCAGGTGTGGTACCACTGGCTAAGGGACAACAGACAATGGCTATTTTGTTCCTGCCATGCAGTCTTTCTGAGACTATTTAGCTACCAGATCTTGAGACCAGAGTGCTTTCCAGAACTGTTATTTGGTCTACTCTGCAAGGCTCTTCATTTTTAATGTAAAAGGAATGTTTATTTTATCTAGAAGAAGTTACTTCTAAATTGTGTGCTTGGTTTGTTTTCTGCATGAATAATAGCTAATTGATGGGATGGATCAGAAATCGCAGATGGAAATAACACTGGCTTTATTGCTGGTTAGAACAATTGACATAAAGTGCCTTACTGTGTGTTTTGTCCAGTATCTATACTGCATTGCAGTACTTCTGGCTACAGTTTGCTGAATACTTACCATTGATCAAATTTAATTAATCTTAATCCTAATCTTTAGAACATATTTGTTTGTTGTAGGGTTACATTGAAAGGATCAAACCAATGGTGAGGGATGGTGTATATTTTATGTATGAAGCTTTGCATGGTCCACCAAAGAAAATTTTAGTAGAAGGTGCAAATGCAGCACTGTTGGACATTGATTTTGGTAGGTATAAAGACTGCTGATTTTGGAAAAAATTCATTGTGTGTTTGCCATAATCATTTTGTGTGAATCATATGGTATGTATCTGTAGATTTAAACAATTCAGTGCAGGCTGATTTTAATTTAAGTCACCTCTCAGAAATTTTGGCTTTAATCAAGCAATACTCTCAAAGAGTGCATTCTTCCTTCCCATAATCTTGAAACATATTTTTTTCATATCTTGAAGATAACAGATTTAATTTCTAGAAGGCCTATATTATACATTCTAAAAACAGTTATTCAGTTAGGAGATCTTTCAAATTAGTCTTGCAATTGTATCAGAGAACAAATGATTATTTTAGTTACCAGTAACTCAAGTCAACTTTGGAAAGAACGGCTGGGCCGTTCTCTCCCCCCCCCGCCATTTTTAAAAAATTCATTCATCCATTCATTTAATTTGTATCCCGCTCCTATTAGTGTCACGACACTACTCTGGGTGGGTTAAAACAAATATAATGGAAAACAAAAATAAAAATAGAAACACTAAAAGCAGCAACAATAACCCTAAAAAACCCACATATGTCATCGACTAATCATATAAACCCTGAGCGAACGGAGGAAAAGGGGAGGGGAGAAGAGGAGGAGAAAGAAAAGGGGGGAAGGTGGTCAGCTATGGTCAGTGTGGAAAGCCTCCCTGAAAAGCAGTGTTTTTAATTGCTTCCCAAATGTCAACTGGGATGGGGCAAGGTGGACGTCCTCCAGAAGCTGGTTCCATAAAGTTGGAGCCACCATGAAGAAGGCCCTACCTCTTGTAGAGGATTTATGGGCCTCCCTCGGGGTGGCCACCCAGAAGAGCCTTGACTGGGACAATCTTTTAGGTCAGGCAGATGACATATTAAGGAAAGACGCTCTGACAAGTAACATGGGCCCAAACTGTGGAGGGCTTTGTATGTGAGTGTCAGAACCTTGAAACTGTCTGGGGTGCCACGGGCAACCAGTGGAAGCGGGCCAGAACCAGAGTGATGTGGTCAATTTTACTTGCATCCACCACCAGTCTGGCTGCCGCATTCTGGACCTGTTGAAGTCTCCAGATCAGGTTCAAGAGGAGCTCTATTTAGAGAGCATTGCAGTAGTTGATCTGGGAGATGCCCAGGGCCTTCACCAAAGTCTTGAGGGAGTTCTCCCTCGTCTAGGTAGGAGCAAAGTTGGACAATTAGCCTAAGCTAATTGTTTATATTATTTTATAATATTTTAAATTGTTTATATTATATGTTGTTAGCCGCCCAGAGTAGTCAGTTGACTAAATGGGCGGGGTACAAATTCAATAAATAATTAATAATAATAATAATAATAAGCTGGTTAAAGGCTGATCTGGACACGGCTGCAATCTGGGACTCACAAGAAACAGTCCAGAAGAATGCCCAGTTTAGGGACCAACACACTTGGTCCCTAAACTGAAGCGGAGTACCATCCCTCCATACCTATCAGATGTCCCCCTCCCAGGAGCAAAAACTCTGTTTTGTCCAGGTTCATTTTGAACTTGTTAGCCCTAGTCCATTCCAGTACTACAACCAGGCAACACTCAAGCGTCTGGATGGCATCCACTGCAGAGGTGGTAACAGAGAGAATGAATTGTGTGTCATCAGCATACTGATGACACCTTACTCCAAATCTCCTGATGTCCCCATGGCTTAACATGGATGTTAAACAGCATTAGGGGTGGTGCTGATCCTTGAGGAACCCCATACCATAGAGTCCAAGGTAATGATACCTCCTCCCCTAGCTGAACTGTCTGGACACTGTTGTAGAGGAAGGATGGGAGCCAGCTCATTTTCACATATAACTGTTAAAAAGTATGTATCTTTGTTTGCAAACACAGTTTGCAAACTTAACAATTTTCTGATGGTATCTTCTGAATTGAACACTAGACTGAGTAATTGAGATAGAAAGTTTAACCTAAATAATCTATACAGAACCATATGGAACTACATGAAATTGAGGCCCCATAACTTTTACTTACAAAACTCTTTGGAAAAGATTATATGAATACTTTGACTTAGGATATAGAATTATAAGTAACAATCTGTTTCATTGCCACATAACAGAATTAGAATTTGTATTTGTTATTCCATAATGAGATCTCCAAACTATAATGCATTTTAAATTAGTACTGTAATGAAGTAGGGCTTTTTAAAACAGCAAGAATTTAACAACAACAAAATTTAAATCCACTTTAAATTTTCAAAAAATCATTTAAATTAAAAATCCATCATTAATTTTTATTCACTCTGGCTCAGTAAGCTGTAACTGATTAAAGTGGGTGACTGTGTTATAGTCATGTTTACATTATATAAATGCAAGTTTTGTAATTTTCACTGGTGATATACTGTAAAACTGCTTCTCATTGTTCAGTAGTTTCGGTCAATTACAAATGTTTGGTTATGTTCAAAAATGATAAACAAAGACATATAAAACATGACCATTTGAAGAAGCTGGAAATGTCTTTCAATTGTAAAAGTAAGGTCTCCACTGGCTATTTATAGAACTGTTCATTCATTTCTCCTTTTGTGCTTTCCATGCCCAATAGGGACTTATCCTTTTGTGACCTCGTCAAATTGCACTGTGGGAGGTGTTTGCACTGGCTTGGGTATGCCACCTCAGAATGTCGGTGAAGTATACGGAGTTGTGAAAGCATACACCACTAGAGTTGGAATTGGTGCCTTTCCTACAGAGCAAAATAATGTAAGTATAATACAAAAATAAATAAAAATGTTTGGAACTAAGTAGATGAATGTGTAATTCTCAGCAAAATTATTTATGGCTGTACTATTATTAGCATTAGCTTACATATATTGCATTCTAATCTATCTGAAATATAACTTTCTCAGTCCACAGATCTGCTGCCTTAGTGTATGTACTTTAAAAGATTTTTAACTACTGCTTATTCCTTAGTCCTGCAGAGCCTATAATTCTGTCGGAGAGCAAGCTGAATTCTGTTCTTGCTCATGAATCAGCAGCAGAATTGTTAACTAAGTTCCAGTTGCAGAATCTTTGTTACTAGTGGCGATGCACCTGAACCAGTTTGCCTTTTTGGTCCCAAGCTTGAATTAACAGGACTAGCAATTTAAGATTGCCAAGGATTTCAGAGCTACGCAAACAATAATTGAGCTACAACACTCCTGTGAGGTAGCAGGTAGGCATTAAACAGCAGAATCAACATGGAGTGTTCAGAAATGGCCTGCTCAGCTAATATTTTCACATTGATACTTGTGGTCATAAAGGTCTAATTGTATCTTCAACATCAGTAATGGTTCTGCACATCAAGTGGGGTGGGAATCTGAAAATATATTTTGTTTTGATCTCACAATTAATTCTTTTTAGAAACAGAAATTAATAATACTGCTCAAATGTATTAACATGATTATGTTCTGTTTCTTAGGAAATTGGAGAATTGCTCCAGACACGAGGAAAAGAAGTTGGCGTAACCACAGGTCGAAAGAGAAGATGTGGCTGGCTTGATCTAGTTTTACTTAGATATGCTCACATGATTAACGGATTCACTGCGTGAGTAGTTTGCAATGATGATAAGATGACCGCCATATACACCATAATAGGTTCTTCTTCGTGGCCTCTGTGAATCACACTATGGGTAATCTGCGCATGCGCTGAGCCTCGTCGGAATATTCTAGAGCTTCTGCAGTAGCAAAGGAAACTACATTAGCATTGACCCCTCCCCCTTGCTATATGTACCTTGGCGCCAAGGCTCTCCCTTCAGTTTCTTTCAACCGCCGTGTTGAGAGCCTCAATCGTTGCTTCTGTGAGAAATCTGAAAACGAAAGTAGGAAAGTTATTGAACTTTATTATTATTATCCTTATTATTTTCAAAACAAAATACGCTCCGGCCTTAGGGCCGAAGTGTCCCCCCCCCCACACCTTTCCGTTGTTTTCTTTTCAAAACCGGTTCTCGGTTCATGGCCTTTTCAGGCCCATTTAAAAGCTGCGTAGCCTGCGATAACGAGATCCCGCTCTCTGATGGCCTCCCTAAATGCCTTTTTTGCCTCAGTGAGGCCATCAAACTTCCTCGTCCCCTCACTGCGAAAACTTTAAATGCGGAGTTCTCCGCAGTTGCTGCTCTAGACTCAAGCTTCGGCTCTGGGAGCAATCCCTAAAGCCATGGATGAAGCTGTTTCCGAAGCGACAAAACAGTGCCTGTCAGCTACTCCATCTCGTTCCAATCAATAACCTACTCTGCCCTCGATATCGACGGTCATGCGAGTGCACAAAGCCAAACATTCTACGTTGAAACCCTCGACATCGAAAACAGCCTCTAAGAGAAAACCGTCCATGGATGCTTCCTCGGCACTGGAACCATCACCTCTGAAGAAGGCTAAGTCTTCGAAATCGAAGCCCTCCAAAACCGTTTCCCTGACTCCACAACCACCGGAGTCTAGAAACCTCATCTACTTCGGTTCTCTTTCAGATGAGGAGGCACTTCCACCTCATCAACCTCGCCATCGCAGTCTCCCGAATGGGAACAGTGTGTTGATCGACTCATGGCTTCCCCTGATAGCCCGCGACAATCCTCGGGCTCTCCGAGTGAGTCTTCACAAATTGCCTCGTCAGACATCCATGGCGCTAAACGCAACCAGAAACTCTGCCTTACTCTGTCCCTGTAGGCCTACCACCTCAGCCTCCGGCACATCAACAAAGGCATCAAGCCTATATGAGCGTCCGCTTGCCTTCTCGTGGGGAAAGAGATCACGCTCAGCACCATCGGGATGCTGTTTTGCCCCGACCGGTGCCTAACGGAGAAGCCCGCCAAACACTATCGGCCAGTCGCTCTTCCTGGTCTGGCGGCGCTGCCCCTGCAGGATGTCTCTGCTAGGGAGCCTTCGGTGTCGAAGCTATCTTATTACCATGATTGCCCCAGGACTACCTGGCACCTCTTATCTGCTGGCACCTAAGAGCCCCAACCAAGCCGATCAATACTCCTCGGCTCCGGGCACGTTGCAGCACCGGCAAGTTACTATTTTCCTCTCCATTAGGAGGACCGCGAGTGCTCATCCCGCTCAGCGTCACCGGTGTCTTGTCTATTCCACCATAATACAGTGTGGTCCATCGACGCCTTTACCACCTTGACAGCTCTCTCGACACCGACAGCAACCTCCATTTCGACACACCTCGATACCGACCCTTTCGATATTGATAATCCTCGATATCGAATGCTGTCCATGGACGCACCTTCCATGTCGGCAGCAGTAGAAGACCCTCGCTATCGACCCGTCCATGGACACACCTTCGACGTCCATACCAATCGACGACCCTCGATATCGACCACTATCCACCGACGCCCCTTCGACATGAACAGCTCAACGTCGACACCAATATTTTGAGGACCAGCTGCTCAACGTCGATATCGATCAATAGTTGATTGACTCAACGCATGATGCCGATCCATCTGATCATGGTTCCAGGCCTCAAACACCATCAAGACTTTTAACATTGCCGGATTCTGACCTGGCAGACACAGACCCTCCGTCACCAGTAGAGGATTTTCAAACCTATGCTCAACTAATGATTCGTATGGCCAAATACCTCGACCTACAAATCCATAGACCCACTACTGGAGCAGCAGATCATCTTTATGATCCCATCTCTAAAGATACTATCAAACCGGTCCATATCTCCATGCTCCCTTCTCTCGTGAGCACAGCTAGACATTCTTCGACCAAACCAGCATCATCTCATTCGGTGTCAAAACACATGGACAACCTTTATCGAGTACATGATCCGGGCACAGTCTTTTACAGAAACAACCAGCTCCTAATTCCGTATTCGTCAAAGCTTCACAATCTCACTCTCGACACAGACAAATACTAATACCACCTAATAAAGACAGCAGGCGCATTGACTCCATGGGCAGATGGCTATACTCTTCTGCCGCCTTCACCATGAGAGTTGCCAACTATCGGAGCTATAGGCACCTACCAACGTTTTCTCTGGACAATATATCTACCTTTATTGATGCTCTCCCCGAAGATAAAAGGGTCTTAGCACAAACTTTTCAACAAGAGCGTCTTTCGATGGTGAAACAACAGATGCTATCTGCTAGACACCCAGTTGATGCCGCACCTAAATCAATGGCTACCTCTGTAGCGCTTTGACGTTTCTCTTGACCTAGAACCGCGGGTGTAGCTGAGGACGCAGGTGCGCGCATTAAAGATCTCACATTTGATAGAGTTGGTCTCTTCAGTGCCGAGACTGATGACATTCTTGAGAATGTTCAGAAAAAGAGGACAGCTGCCAGGCGTTCGGGAGTCTACCCCACATACCAGCAACGCTCTCAGCGCAATCAGTGGTGCAGCCCTTAGACCTCCTATCAAAAATTTCAACAAGAACCTCAAAGACAAACATCTTACGTGCCTTACTACGAACAACAATCTTACCGAACCAAACCTCACCAACAAACCACAACTACGCGCAATGACCTTAAGCCTAAGCATCATGTTTGACATCCGACCAGCCGAGATCCCAATACCACCTCCCACCTCTCCTCCCCCCCTTTGGAAGCACTTACCTACATGGAAAGACATCACTACAGATGCCTGAGTGCTCTCCATCATAAGAAACGGGTACCGATTTGAATTCCACCAGCTTCCTCCACCGTCACACCTCCGTCACAAACTCTACAAAAAGAAATATAGTCGTTACTACTCAAAGACGCCATAGAACCAATACCACTACAACACGCAGTCATAGGTTTTTCTCGCGCTATTTCACCATCCCCAAAAAAGATGGAGGCCTTCGCCCCATCCTCAACCTCAGGGAGCTAAATCAATACATCACTACCACCAAGGTCCGCATGGTTACCCTCGAGTCTGTCCTCCCTTTACTCTGCAGAAAAGACTGGTTCGCAGTCATAGACCTAAGAGACGCCTATTTTTCATGTCTCCATTCATCCTTCTCACAGGCCCTACCTATGCTTCCAACTTGGAACTCAGACCTACCAATTCAAAAGACTTCCATTCAGACTCACAACAGCTCCCCGAGTATTCACCAAATGCATGGCCCCTGTGGCAGCTTACCTCAAACTTCACAATATTTACATCTCCCCGTACATCGATGACTGGCTGCTCGTAGCACGCTCCCATCACAAAGCACAATGAGACATTTGCTTCACTTTGTCTCTTCTCCAGGATCTCGGCCTTGCAGTAAATCTACACAAATCTAAGTTAAAACCCACAAGGCTGGTTCATTATATAGGAGCAATTATAGACTCCAAACATGCTCGGGCGTTTCTTCCAACAGACAAACGCCTCAATCTAATCTCCTTACTACGTTCCTTCACTCCTCATGCGCTCGTATCTGCTTTAACAGTCCAACGTGTTTTAGGCACTGTGGTGTCCATGACTGCTGTGGTTCAGCATGTTCGCCTCAAAATAAGATAACTCTAGGCATGGTTCCTAGCCTTGTTCAACCCATTGACAGACCACATATGTGGCTGCGAGTCACTCCAGAACTCGCCTCCCAGCTTGCATGGTGGCACTCCGCTCAGAACCTGACGATGGGACAGCCCTTTCAACAACCCCGCCCACAAATCCAGGTTACTACAGATGCCAGCCTTACCGGCTGGGGTGCCCATTGCAGATCTCTGCAAATCCATGCCCAGTGGTCACAAAGAGAGAAACTCCTCCATATCAACGAGCTATCCTGTTTCCCCGAAAATAAGACCTAACCTGAAAATAAGCCCTAGTATGATTTTTCAGGATGCTCGTAATATAAACCCTACCCCAAAAATAAGCCCCAGTTCAGTGAAACCCGGCCTTCCACCATTGTGCAGCAACCAGAAGAATATGACATGACTGTATTTGAATAAATGTAGATTGTTGTACAGTGGTGCCTTAACTTATGAACTTAATCCGTCCCAGAAGATGTTCGTAAGTCAGAACGTTCGTAAGTCAAATCAGCATTTCCCATAGGAATGCATTGAAAACCAATTAATCAATTCCGGCTGTTTTTTGTTCTTATGTCGAGGCGCCGTTTGTAAGTCAAAGCATTAGTTCCCATAGGAACTAATGCAAAACTGGTTAATCCGTCCTCTACCACTAGGGGGAGGTTTTTTTTTTAACCTAAGATGACTTAGGTTTAAAAAAAGGGCAGGAAAGGAGGGAGGGAGGGAACGAACACCTTTTAAACAACACCTTTAAAACCAAGCAGCTTTAAACCAAGCCAAGCACGTTTTAAACCAATTTTTACATTTTAAAATTACAGTACCAGGCAGTCCAAAATCCATTTCCCACTTTCCCCGCGTTTTTTGTTGTTCATAAGTCAAAGCTCCGTTTACAAGTCAAAGCAAAATTTTGCGAATGGAGCTGTTCGTAAGTCAAAATGTTTGTACGTCGGGGCGTTTGTGTCAAGGCACCACTGTGCATGAAAAAAAAATCCCCTGAAAATAAGCCCTAATGCGTTTTTTGGAGCAAAAATTAATATAAGACCCTGTCTTATTTTCGGGGAAACACAGTTGAACTCTTAACACTAATAAAAGCTTGCAGAGCTTTCAAAAACCATCTTGTGGGCAAAATGGTTCAAATAGCCACAGACAACACCACCATGATGTATTATATTCTCAAACAAGGGGACACTCACTCCCCAAGTCTTTTATACCTCGCTGTCGACCTGTGGGAATGGTGTCTCTCTCATCACATTTGTCTAACGGCAATACATATAGCTGGTCAAGACAACAATCTGGCAGATTTGCTCAGTCGAAAAAAATCACAAGCCCACAAATGGGAGCTAGATCAATCTGTTTTTCTCTCCCTCTGCAAATGATGGGGCACACCCACCATTGACCTCTTTGCCTCCCGGGTAAACTGGAAATACAAGCGTTACTGCTCCCACGCAGGAGTAGACAAGAACTCCCGCGGAGATGCATTCATCGGCCATTGGCCCAAGTCACTCATTTACCTGTTTCTTCTTCATGGCCTCATTTACCTGTTTCCACTGTTCCTGCTCCTCCACAAAGTTGTAGTCCGGTTTCAGCAGGACAGGCCCAATACTATCCTGATAGCTCCATGGTGGCTGCGACAGCCATGGTTCCCAATTCTCCACCAGCTGTCATCCGACATTTATCACCTGCCCCGTCTACCTCGCCTGCTCATACAGAACAAAAATCAAATTCTCCACCCTGCTCTTCATCTCGCAGCGTGGAGGATTCGGCCTCACTGATGAATGTCATTCATCATGCAAAGAAACCTTAAACCAGGAAGGCCTATATGTATAAATGGAAAAAAATTTCAAGCTTTTACTGCAGCGTCATCTTTTTCCTCAACCAACTCCTCTTTTACCACTGTCTTATGTTTTTTTTTTAATTGCAGTTAAAAACTAAGGGTCTTTCTCTCTCATCCCTCAAGGTCTACCTTTCTGCAATTGTGGCTTATCAACCACCAACCTCTCAGGCAACTAAGTTTTTCAGACACCCTACTCTGAAACGTTTCCTCAAGGGGCTATCACACCTCTACCACAGATGTCCACCTTCCACCACCTCAGTGGTCACTGACATTGGTCCTTCGACAACTTACAAGGGCCCCGTTTGAGCCCCTGGCGTCAACTGACCTCAGGTTACTTACCTTCAAAACGATATTTCCTGCGGCCATCACGTCAGCTCGACATCCTAGTGAACTTGCGGCCTTAAGGTCTGACTACCCTTATCTCCAGTTTTACCCAGATAAGGTTAAACTTTTTGTAGTTATTTCTTTTCTACCCAAGGTTGTCTCCCAGTTCCACCCATTCCAACCTTTAGTTCTTCCTTCTTTTTTTCCGTCTCCTTCTACTTGTCAAAAAAGGATCCTCCATACTCTGGATGTAAGACAGGCTCTTGCTTTTTACATAGCCCGCACTCAGTCCTTCAGACCCTCAGCTAGACTTTTTGTCAGCTACCAACTTCCTGCCAAGGGTCTTCAAGTTACCTCGCAGAGAATATCTAACTGGGTTGCGTCTACCATCCAGCTTGCTTATCAGCTTGCTCAAGTTTCAGCGCCACAGAGTATCCGCCCTCATTCTAAGGCGTTGGCGACATTTACGGCATTTCTTCGGGGCGTCCCCGTACCAGACATCTGCGCCTCTGCCACATGGTCACAGCCGTCCATGTTTATCAATCACTACAGATTGGACATTCGGCAGTAATCTGATGCTGCTTTTGGGCGTGCTGTGTTATCATCTACCTTGGCGTGACACCCTCCTCCGGGTACGGTAGCTTTTTAGTCACCCATAGTGTGATTCACAGAGGTCACGAAGAAGAACGACAGGTTACCTACCTGTAATTGTAGTTCTTCGAGTGGACCTCTGTGATTCACACATCCCGACCCGGCCTCCCCACTGTCACACCCTTTTCTTTATGCGGCGGTTGGCCTAACTGAAGGGAGAGCCTTGGCGCCAAGGTACATGTACCAGGGGGGAGGGGTCTGTGCTAATATACTTTCCTTTGCTACCGCAGAAGCTCTAGAACAGGGGTCCCCAACCTTTTTCACCCCGCGGACCGGCTGGGGAAGGCAGGGCACCCCCCGCGCTCGTGTGCATACGTGAATGGCGACGCGGGGCTTGTGCAGGTGCGTTCGTGCTTGTGCGCATGCGCAAACGCCGGCATGACACTTGTGTGGGCGCGCGCACGCTCGTGCGCATGTGCAAACGGCGCGTGGCGCTCGCACGGGCATGCTGGAGCGCGCGCACAGGCGCAAACAGGCTGTGCGGGGGGTGGGGCGGGAGGTCTGTCTTTGCGGCCCGGTCCAGCTCAGACCACGGACCGGGGGTTGGGGACCTCTGCTCTAGAATATTCCGACGAGGCTCCGCGCATGCGTGGATTACCCATAGTGTGAATCACACAGGTCCACTTGAAGAACTACAATTACAGGTAGGTAACCTGTCGTTTTGTTCCTCCCTTGCCTTCCCCCTGCCAAGGAAGTGCTGGCTGAGTGGCCCTGGCTTCCTTTTTGTTGTTCATTCAGGGAAGGTGAGGAGGACATGCAGTATACTTAGCAGATGCCTCAGGAGCTGAGTCTCAACCTCGGCAGGACTGAATACATCCAAAATGATTGAAAGTGACATAATTTGATTTTCATTCTGGTTTTCTCATTTGATTGCCTTAGGTGCCTTATTGATAACCTACAGTGGATGTTGGTGCAGAAAATCTACCTGTATCAGACATAGAGAAATAAATGTTGTTGGCTGTTCTTAACCTTTCATCAAATTTCAGCATAATTGGGTATGGCAGAGTTGGGCAACTTCCAAGGGTTTAGGACTATTTTTGCTTTCCCTTGGGACTTGTAAGGCCACATGCTCTCTTCATCACCCTTCCATTTCCAAAAGTGCAGAGCGGGAGAATCAGCCCCCAAATACAAATCGTGTCACCTGGGACCTCTGTGGGAAATCATTTGCAGTATCTGCCCCATTTCACCTGTTATGGTGCCTGTTTCAGTCCTCAAAAATATTTTTTTAAGAAGCAAGAATGGACTGGATGGTAACTTCCAGGGGGAGGCCTTTGAGTACCTTACTTTCATTTTGGAGACAAGAAATTTTGTGACAGATTTTGTTCTGAACCCTCTGTGAGGGTGCACATGACCCACAAACTACACTTTGCAACCCCTGGGGTATGGTATCTTGCAGGGACAACTTGTTAAGGATGGGGGCACTATGTTTCAGTGGTGCTAATAGTTTCCAGAAGGGTAAATCCCCAAATGCACTGCTGGGTACTGATTTCCACCCCATGTTTTTTGGCATATGCTTTGCTACAGTATAATCCATAGTAAATATCTGCATGAAACCTCTGGATCAGTTTGGTTAGAAAGATGGTTAAGATGACAGGAAGGTGATAATAATTCTGAGTTTCTTTTCCTATGTCTGATCCTCTACTGCTCATTTTTTTGTTTTTAATGTATTGTACAGCACCAAGATTCTGTTTATAAGGTAATCTAAAAGTGCAATAACTAAATACCATCTGAGCTATGGAGGAAATCGTTATATAAGTGTTGAACCAGTTTTTATAGTCAGGGATGAAATGAATTTGCCTAAATAAACTAAAACTTAGTCCAGAGAATACAGAAATATGTTCTGTGCTGTCAAGTTAGGGTCTTATAACGACCGTAATAGGGCTTTCAAGGTAAGTGAGATATTTAAGGAGTGTTTTACCAGTTCCACTTTCCCAGTGAGTTTCCACTGCAGAGCAGGGATTTAAACCCTGAAACACCCCCCCCCCCCACACACACACTTTTTGGGAACTTTAACCTCATGTCCTCTAGGGACGTGGTGGTACTGTGGGTTAAACCGCAGAAGCCTCTGTGCTGCAAGGTCGGAAGACCAGCAGTCGTAAGATTGAATCCACGCGACGGAGTGAGCTCCCGTCGCTTGTCCCAGCTCCTGCCAACCTAGCAGTTCGAAAGCATGTAAAAATGCGAGTAGATAAATAGGTACCACCACGGTGGGAAGGTAACGGCGTTCCGTGTCTAGTCGTGCTGGCCACGTGACCATGGAAACTGTCTACGGACAAACGCTGGCTCTATGGCTTGGAAACGGGGATGAGCACCGCCCCCTAGAGTCGGATACAACTGGACTAAATGTCAAGGGGAACCTTTACCTTTACCTAACCTCATGTCCTCTAGGGGCCAAAAATTACTTTTAAAAACTTACAACACTTTTTCAAAGACAGATAGGGTTTATAAAATGTAAATGATACATCAAACTGTTCTTCTCTTTAGCTTTTATCTTAGAACGTGAGAGTTTGTTTAGATTAATAAAATTTAGAGAAATTAAAACAAAGTAATAGTGGCTATGCAGCAAAAAGTGTTCTTAAAGGGGAGCATAGAGGTAAGCTGTTTAAAACACTTGGTTTCATGGAAACTTTGACTGCTATTAATGAGATGACTAGTTGAAAATATTTGACAAATTTCTCAGTGTGCCATTCCTAGTGATGTAAGGTACTGTATTTTAGTGATGCAGATCTATAAAGCTACAGAGCCATAATTAAACATTTGCCTTTTTTGAAAAGTTACATTGGATTTAAAATCAGATTTGTATTTCCTCTATGTATAACTAAACCCTGAACATTTTATTTTGAATCAGACTGGCTCTTACCAAATTGGATATCTTGGATGTATTTCCTGAAATTAAAGTTGGTGTTGCTTACAAAATAGATGATGAAATCATACCTCATTTTCCAGGTGAGTGTGTGTGAGAATGTGTGTATACATACTTGTGTGTTTTCATACTATACGTTTACCACTAATTTTAATGTTACGAGTGCTCCAGAAAATATCTCAGCACTATGGTGGTACAGTTCTCCTGTAATGATTTTGCAGTCTCCAATAAGAATAGCAGTTACGTATGCTACAGAATAAAAAATTAGTCCATTTTCTTTTCTGTTGCCTTTTCCTTTGTCTCACCTGTAAATAAAATATTAGGATAGTTTCATATTCTTAATCAGAATACATCTGTTCCTGAAAGATAAGAAACATCAGACTTGCTTTTCCCCCCATGGTGATGGATTATCTGCAATAAAAATATGGCCAGAATCTTATTGCTTTCATATGCCAGTGTAGATCAAATGGTGTAAATCTCTGACAATTTGTTGTTAGTTAAGAAATACAGGCTTATATTGATTGTTGTGTACCAAGTCATGTGACTGGTGCAAGATGAGAAATACAAATGTTGACTGCTTCACTGGCGACAATCTGCTGTACCATAAGATTCTATGAAACGGTTACCTCTTTTATTCCTTTGGTCACTTGTAGTTGCAGTTTCCTCACCTGAGTAATTGATTAGTCTGATTTCACTGGTAACTACAATTAGAGTAAAATTTTTGTAGCAGTTTTATGTTGATGTAGTGCTGGTGTTCTTTCTTCTTAGCAAACCAAGAAGTCTTAAATAAAGTACAAGTTCAGTATGAAACCTTCCCAGGGTGGAAAACAGACATATCAAATGCAAGAACCTTTGATGAACTGCCTATAAATGCGCAAAACTATGTTCGATTTATAGAAATGGAGCTAGGTGTTCCAGGTAGGAAAAATTCATTTGTACACCCTTCAGAGAAAGACGCCTTGTTAACAAAGGGCAAAATCCTGTTGGTATAACTTTGCATGATGTAACCAAGATGCGGTGCTGGAAACATCTAATTTATAGTGTTTAAAAGTTTATGTCCTCCTCCTTTAAGGTTCTGAGGCTCCCTAGGACTCCCTTTTGCCCTGGGGAAACCTCGAAGGGGGAGCTTTGAATAGTAATGCTGCTGGATTGCTGTTGGTTCAAAGTTACCTAACTGGATTTTGCCCAGAGAATGTTCTGGTTAGCTATTTTTTAAATTTGCTCTGTCATAGATTTTGCTCTATATACGTATCTGCGAAATCATGATCGGTAAAATGACACTGAGGGTCTGCATACTATTTTATAACAGTATATAATTTGTGTGGGTACCTATTTCTATTAGCAGTCTCTCCTGCAAGTCACAATCAGTGACAGAGAAGCTCCAAGGAATCTAAGGTCTCAGCTTATTTCTAGATCTCTTCATGTTCTTGACTTCTAAGAAGGGAATTGTTTTAGAGGCAGTAATTTAAGACAATAGTTTTAGTTGATTGGGAAGATCCTTTTGAACCATTGTGAGGGATTAGAGATGAGGAGCCTGCAATTAGTGTTCTCTAATAACTGTGTTCTCCTTCACGGATTACTGCCTTGTCGTGGCGAAGGGGCTTGAGTAATTCAGAGAAGCTATGGGCTATGCCGTGCAGGGACACCCAAGACGGACAGGTCATAGTGGAGAGTTCTGACTAAATGCGATCCACCTGGAGCAGGAACTGGCAAGCCACTCCAGTATCTTTGCCAAGAAAACTCCATGGACAGAAAGAAAAGGCTAAAGGATATGATGCTGGAAGATGAGCCCCTCAGGTCAGAAGGCGTCCAACATGCTACTGAGGAACAGCGGAGGACAAGTACAAGTAGCTCCAGAGCTAAGGAAGTGGTTGGGCCAAAGCCAAAAGGACGGTCAGCTGCGGACGCGCCTGGAAGTGAAAGGAAAGTCCGATGCTGCAAAGAAAAATACTGCATAGGAACCTGGAATGTAATATCTATGAACCTCGGTAAGCTGGATGTGGTCAAACAGGAGATGGCAAGAATAAACATTGACATCCTGGGCTTCAGTGAACTAAAATGGACGGGAACGGGCGAATTCAATTCAGACGATTACCATATCTACTATTGTGGGCAAGAATCCCGTAGAAGAAATGGAGTAGCCCTCATAGTCAACAAAAGAGTGGGAAAAGCTGTACTGGGATACAATCTCAAAAATGATAGAATGATTTCAATACGAATCCAAGGCAGACCTTTCAACATGACAGTAATCCAAGTTTATGCACCAACCACCCATGCTGAAGAGGCTGAAATTGACCAATTCTATGAAGACTTACAACACCTTCTAGAACTGACACCAAAGAAATACGTTCTCATTATAGGGGACTGGAATGCTAAAGTAGGGAGTCAAGAGATAAAAGGAACAACAGGTAAGTTTGGCCTTGGAGTTCAAAACAAAGCAGGGCAAAGGCTAATAGAGTTTTGTCAAGAGAACAAGCTGGTCATCACAAACACTCTTTTCCAACAACACAAGAGGCGACCTACACATGGACATCACCAGATGGGCAATACCGAAATCAGATTGATTATGTTCTCTGCAGCCAAAGATGGAGAAGCTCTATATAGTCAGCAAAAACAAGACCTGGAGCTGATTGTGGCTCTCATCATCATCTTCTTATAGCAAAATTCAAGCTTCAACTGAAGAAAGTAGGAAAAACCACTGGGCTAGTCATGTATAATCTAAACCAAATCCCTTATGAATACACAGTGGAAGTGAAGAACAGATTTAAGGAACTCAATTTGGTGGACAGAGTGCCTGAAGAACTATGGATGGAGGCTCGTAACATTGTACAGGAGGCAGCAGCAGAAACCATCCCAAAGAAAAGGAAATGCAAGAAAGCAAAGTGGCTGTCCAACGAGGCCTTACAAATAGCAGAGAAGAGAAAGGAAACAAAATGCAAGAGAGATAGGGAAAGGTACAGAAAATGGAATGCAGACTTCCAAAGAATAGCAAGGAGAGACAAGAGGGCCTTCTTAAATGAACAGTGCAAAGATATAGAGGGAAACAATAGAAAGGGAAAAACCAGAGATCTGTTCAAGAAAATTGGAGATATGAAAGGAACATTTTGTGCAAAGATGGACATGATAAAGGACAAAAATGGTAGGGACCTCACAGAAGCAGAAGACATCAAGAAGAGGTGGCAAGAATACACAGAGGAATTATACCAGAAAGATCTGGATCTCCCGGACAACCCAGATAGTGTGGCTGCTGACCTTGAGCCAGACTTCCTGGAGAGCGAAGTCAAGTGGGCCTTAGAAAGCATGGCTAGCAACAAGGCCAGTGGAGGTGATGGCATTCCAGTAGAACTATTTAAAATCTTAAAAGATGACGCTGTTAAGGTGCTACACTCAATATGCCAGGAAGTTTTGAAAACTCAGCAGTGGCCAGAGGATTGGAAAAGATCAGTCTATATTCCAATCCCAAAGAAGGGCAGTGCCAAAGAATGCTCCAACTACCGTACAATTGCACTCATTTCACACGCTAGCAAGCTTATGCTCAAAATCCTCCAAGGTAGGCTTCAGCAGTATGTGGACCGAGAACTCCCAGAAGTACAAGCTGGATTTCGAAGGGGCAGAGGAACTCGAGACCAAATTGCTAACATGCGCTGGATTATGGAGAAAGCCAGAGAGTTCCAGAAAAACATCTACTTCTGCTTCATTGACTACACAAAAGCCTTTGACTGTGTGGACCACAGCAAACTATGGCAAGTTCTTAAAGAAATGGGAGTGCCTGACCACCTTACCTATCTCCTGAGAAATCTATATGTGGGACAGGAAGCAACAGTTAGAACTGGATATGGAACAACTGATTGGTTCAAAATTGGGAAAGGAGTACGACAAGGCTGTATATTGTCTCCCTGCTTATTTAACTTATATGCAGAATACATAATGCGAAAGGCAGGACTGGATGAATCCCAAGCCGGAATTAAGATTGCCGGAAGAAATATCAACAACCTCTGATATGCAGATGATACCACTCTGATGGCAGAAAGTGAGGAGAAATTAAAGAACCTCGTAATGAGGGTGAAAGAGGAGAGCGCAAAAAATGGTGTGAAGCTCAACATAAAAAAAACTAAGATCATGGCCACTGGTCCCATCACCTCCTGGCAAATAGAAGGGGAAGATATGGAGGCAGTGACAGATTTTACCTTCTTGGGCTCCATGATCACTGCAGATGGTGACAGCAGCCACGAAATTAAAAGACCCCTGCTTCTTGGGAGGAAAGCGATGACAAACCTAGACAGCATCTTAAAAAGCAGAGACATCACCTTGCCGACAAAGGTCCGCATAGTCAAAGCTATGGTTTTTCCAGTAGTGATGTATGGAAGTGAGAGCTAGACCATAAAGAAGGCTGACCGCCGAAGAATTGATGCTTTTGAATTGTGGTGCTGGAGGAGGCTCTTGAGAGTCCCCTGGACTGCAAGGAGATCAAACCTATCCGTTCTGAAGGAAATGAACCTTGAGTGCTCACTGGAAGGACAGATCCTGAAGCTGAGGCTCCAATACTTTGGCCATCTCATGAGAAGAGAAGACTCCCTGGAAATGACCCTGATGTTGGGAAAGTGTGAAGGCAAGAGGAGAAGGGGACGACAGAGGACGAGATGGTTGGACAGTGTCATCGAAGCTACCAACATGAATTTGACCAAACTCTGGGAGGCAGTGGAAGACAGGAGGGCCTGGTGTGCTCTGGTCCATGGGGTGACGAAGAGTCGGACACGACTTAACAACTAAACAACAACAACAACAATAACTGTGTTGGATTGTATTCCAGTTTTGCTGAGCTTCAGCAAGTATAAGCATCAGTTGCATAAATTGGTCGATCTGATATTTCCATACTCTATACTTGACTTGAAGTGATTTAACACATTTATATTTATTGTTGTTTGTGCACAAATACTTTTTTTTTTTTTACACTAGAATATGTGATTAGATCTTTCAGAGACTGGCAAATTGAATAGTTTTGCCAGTGAATCCTTTGAGATCCATTGCAAAACTCCATAGCTTTGCCTTGGAAGAATGGGGAAGCCGGGCGGTATTAAGGAGTGGGATGTTACATGATTGTTCTAGAGTTTACAGTAAAGCTGTTTTGGAAAGATGTTGAACGTAACTTAGTATTACAAAGTATCCTGCAATAAATATTTTTGTTCTTGCAGTTAAATGGATTGGAGTAGGAAAATCGAGAGAGTCGATGATCCAGCTCTTCTGAATGTATTGAATAAATGGAGAAAAAGAAAACACACTCCTCAATGGACTGCTCACTCTTATGTCTTTTATTCTTAGCCTGATGAGCGATGTATTTTTGAAAGTTGGACCGTGAATGCAAAAGAACTAGAGATGGTCTGAAAAACAAATCTTCTGTCTAGAAAGACTTGGACAGCTATCAGTATCATTTCTTTTAACATTTCACAGATTCCAGGGCACTTATCACTATTGCCAACATTTGTCATGGTGCCACCAGCTTTTTTTTTCTTGAAATATTTGTCCCAAAAGTTTTTCTCAAAATCTCAAATTGCATTACTTTCATGGCCCATTTTATCTTTTTTGTTTCTCTGTTTTTGGTGATGTTATTTCCTGAAAATATTAGATGCTTAAAATAACTAATGCAGTTTTTGCACAGAGAATTTTTCATCCTCATTTGTACTTCTAAAGCTGTTTTTCCCTGTATGGCTGCTGATGTAGTTTGTGATCTAAAAGAGGAATGATTTTTTTAATGATGAAAAAAATCCTACACTTTTGTTACAGTTTTTATTAAAACTATGGTGATGAGCTGGTAGTTTGGAAGGGATGTTTAATATGTATACAATTCAACAACATAATTTATAAATGAAAATACTGAAAACATTGCAGGTGTGTCTTATACTCACTACTGGACAAAGTACCTTAACAAAGTTTCATTGTTGTTATACTACTTTTATGCTGCTTTTCCGCCTTCTTTCCAAAGATCCATCAGTTCATAAGCCTCTTACCAAAGTCATCCAAAGGTACTGAGAGGATGACCAAATACAAGATGGATAGATGTTGCATAGTTTTGCTCCTTGGACATGAATGCATCAACTTGGGTTATGGTTACTGTGTTCATTAACATAAGTGAACAGTCATTGAAGACAGCATTTACAGTAAATTGGTTTCTAAAAACCTGAAATCACCTTAAGAAAGACCTAAGAAATTAAGTTCTACATCTCATGTTTCTGTTTTACAAAGTTACTTCTTTTCATTGCATTGCATGCTTGTTAATTTGACTAATTTATCTTACAACTGATTATTGCATTATATTATTTAACTTGATCTGCCATTATCTCTCATTTTTTACTTTGTAAACTGAAGGTTTGACCCTTCACTTTATATTCTCTAAGAAAGATGGGCAAGATCTGAGGACTTGAGAATCAAATTCAGAATGAATCAACATCTGTTAACTCAGCGGTTCCCAACCTTTTTGGGACTGTGGACCGGTTGGGGGGGCGGGGTGGGGCACGCTCGCGCGCATGCGCGCATGCGCAAGAGCAAGAGCACAACGCCCCTGCGCGAGCGCAACACGCCCATGCGTGCGACACGCCCACCGTGCGCGTGGGGGGGCAGAGACCCATATCCGTGGCCCAGTTCCGGCAAGCCCACGGACCGGCACCGAGCCGTGGACCGGGAGTTGGGGACCCCTGTGTTAACTGGTATACATTACACTCATTCGGGTGCCTATCCCTCTTGCCACATGAGCTGCACCATGTAAAACCAACCATTCTTGGGGATCCTGAGAAACCCCCTGGAGGCAGCAGAAATGCTCACATGGAGTCCATGGGCCACATTTTGACCATCTCATTCTGCAAAACCCCTTTTATGCCTCTGTTTATTTCAGAGTTTTAAAAGTATTGGTCAGAAATGTGCACCATACTCAGTGTGTTCATATCTTTATTGACATTTTTATTTTTATTTATTAAAAATAATTTACCTACCTTTCTTCTAAAAAAGAGGTTATTAGCTAATGATTTTTTGCTCAGTTGTACAAAGTACACTGTTCCTATCTACAAGTGCCCCTCACGGCCCAGCCCCCTTGGAATTCTACAGTTTTATAGTCTTGCTGATGTCTGTAATACAGTGGTGCCTCGACTTACGAACACCCCTACTTATGACCATTTCGAGTTAAGACCAGCTCCGGCTGCAAAATTTTGCTTCTACTTGCAACCGGAAAAAGGCAGGGAAAAAAGGCGGGAAATTCAAATTGCTAACTGTAGGTGGCGACGAGGCTGCTTCTTTGTAGCTCTTTTGCCCCCAGCAGTTAGTGTGCGTCCTCATCCGAGGCTTGGGACTGCCTCCTTCTGCTTCTGAGAGCGTGTGTGTGTGTTTGCAGGGAGGCTTCGGGCTGCCTTGTAAGGTAAGGTGCTGTTTTCTGCTTTTTAAAAACTGTTCTGGGTGTTTTTGCAGCGTGGTTTTGAGCTGGGGGGGTTATATTTCTGTGCTGTGATGGGTCTTGGGGGTTTGTTTGTTTTTTGGTTCCCCCCCATTTCCGATGGGTCTTGGGGGGTTTGGTTGCTTTTTGGATTTTCCCCCCCATTTCCGATGGGTCTTGGGGGGTTTGGTTGCTTTTTGGATTTCCCCCCCCCCCATTTCCGATGGGTCTTGGGGAGTTTGTTGCTTTTTAGTTTCTCCCCTCCCCCATTTCCGATCTTGCACAATCTGCTTGATTGCTTTTTGCTTTGTCTTGTTTGCATTTGCAATGGGTCTTGCACGGTTGATTGCTTTTTGCTTTGTCTTGTTTGCATTTGCAATGGGTCTTGCACGGTTGATTGCTTTTTGCTTTGTCTTGTTTGCATTTGCAATGGGTCTTGCACAGTTGATTGCTTTTCTCCCCCCCCCCCCCTTCGGCTGGAAGGGATTAATCGTGTTTCCGACCAGTCTTGCAGTGATTTTTTTTTGTGTGATTTTTTTTCTTCGGCCAGAACGGATTAATTGCATTTCAATGCATTCCAATGGGAAATGGTGCTTCGACTTACAACCATTTCGAGTTACGACCATATTCCTGAACCAATTAAGTTCGTACGTTGAGGCACCACTGTATGTGAAATCACACTCCAAACAGTATATTTTGGTTTGGTGTTTTGTTTTTTCCCCCAATTCTAGAAAATATATTTAGGAACTTGAATCTTAGAGAAAGAGAATTGGGATTTTGATGGAAAGTTGGAAACAGGGAGAAGAACTTAGAAATATTTTTCTATGAAAATACCACCCTTGCTTTCTGGGAAAGTTAGCATTAAGTTGCCGATTGGTATTAATAATACATTCTTCAACTGGTAGCCATCTAGTCATTCTATACTTTAATCTTGGTATTTGTAAAACATCAGTTTAACATATTAGTTGACATTTCTTTTCTTTTTTACAAGGAATTTTTTAAAAATACAGAGGAAAAAATGGGGAAAAACACAACTATACAAGATTGCTAAGGTAAAAGAAACTCACTAATTATAGTTGATTACAAAGATGCTTGTGACGCAATTACACTTGCTAAGTATTGAGTGAATGTTTAAATTACGCAGCCAAATCATAATGTGAAAAATTACATCTTATTCATTCAGAATGTGATCAGAATCTTGTACAGCATACACACAAGAAAAATAAAAACCCTGGTGCCAAAATATATCTTTAAAAACTAGAATTCCTTGTGCTTGCTGAATTTGTACACAATCATTTATCAATCTGCTGTGGGTCAGACAGTAGTTTGAAAGATTTTCTGTAGATTAACGTCTGTATATATTTGTGTAAGAAGTTCTTTGTTGTACGAATCCTGGATTGGCTCGTCCAGTGTTAGCTAAGAGTTTGTAATAATCACGGGTTAGATCTAGAATTGTGCAACAGCAATCTACTCGTGGTGTGGAGCCTTCTTGCCTCTCCTCCTTATTAGCTTCCTATGCTGCCTGAAAACCCTTCGTTAGGTCTTCCCAAGCCCTTAAGAATGTGTTGTCTTCATTTTCTCCAAGGTCTGCTGCATCCCAAAATTGGCCTCTCATGTGAACCAAAAACTAATATACTGAGTTGTATTTGTTACTAAATATGGTGCTTCCTTTCTAATATTTTTGGCTGAAACAGTCCCTACTCAGTGCTCTTGCAGCTTTCCAATAGGTATAATTTCCCCTCTTTTTTGGTTGACTTTTTTATCACAGCTGTTCATTGCCTTGATTGGTATCAGGTGACTGTGTCCTGTTGTGCCAAACCTCAGTTTTTGACTACTGAAAATTAAAAGCAAAATCCCATATCAAGTCATAAAACATTATTCCTTTTTTTTTTTTTTTAAAGGCTTTGGTAAGAAATGGTTCTAAAATTCTGCCCAACCAGATTCTTTACTCAATTAACACTGAAGCATTTTTCAGATCTGCACCTCTCCTAGATTTATTTTAAACATAGAATACAAACAACAAAAGTTGTTTTTCTTGTTTCACTTCTTTCTGTTTTCTGCTTTGTTTTCTCTTTGCCAATTAAATATTATCCATTCTTAGGAGTATATTGTTTTGATTGCATGCATAGCACAGAATGAATCAGGCTCCTGTATACCATTTTCCAGAAAACAAGAAGAAGAAAGGACTGTTGCTCACACATCACTTGTGGATTTTGCATAGGCTTCAGGTGGGCCACTATGGAAGACAGGATGGTGAACTGGATAGGCCCTTGACCTGACCCAGTCGGGCTTTTCTTGTCTACTTAATTGGTGACATTAGTAGTTCTTTAGTATTTCTGTGTCAGGTAGTTTTTTGCTTGTTTGTAGCGTTCTATGCAGTGATGTACTCCTATGTATTTACCTAACAATAAAGAGGTGTTTTTTTTCTACTTTGCACTACACAAATATAAACTATATATGTGGTCCCATTGAATCCTTTTGAGATTTCTCAACAGCTGTTTCTCTGCCTGAGGACAATGGAACGGTGTCACAGAGGTAAAAGTCCCTAGCTTTTTCCTTTTCCTTAACTCTGCTATTGTGTCACTCCTTTTAGGGAAGAATTTATAATAATAGTAATAATGCAAAACAGGGAGAGATAGCTCTCCAGGTCTTCAGCAGTAAACGACTCTGGGGAAAAAGGAGGGGATTCACGGAATTATACTGGACAATTTTTCTGCCCTTTTGTGCAGCAGCAGCACAAGGTAGAAGTGGCCCTGGTGCAATGGGAGAATCCCATTCTTTTTTTCATGTGGATCAGATAAATGACAAAGGTATTCTTTTTTTTTCTTTTCATTTTTTGTATGGCATTAAGCAGTATTCTGGAGATACTCGAATTGAGCATTGACCCTTAAAACCCACCTGATGATGTAAACAGAGGGCAGATGTTAAATAAGTAAGAACTATTCTACCACGTCACATTCCAGAAAGTGTAAGGAGTATGACCATTTCATTTTACTCATAGATGACTCATTTCTTTTGGAATTTGTTAATTTTGAGTTAGAAATGGGACTACATTTTCTCATTGCTTTGTTACATTGATAGAGATTTTGTCAGTGATTCTTTTCTCCAAACGAGGGTACAATAATGCAGTCTCCTTCCCCAGTATTTCTTGGGAAGTTAGCACTGAATTCTTTTTTTATTGTTGGGTTGGTACAGGTTCTTTCCATCCTCCAGTTCAGAAGTACACATCTACCTACTTGTTGGATTAAGAATTTAAAAACAGATGCAAAGTTGCCAGTGTGTACTTAATTGTGCCTGTACTGCACCGCACCACAAAAGAGAAACGGTGGTAATAATAAAAATAATACCTGGAAAATTAGTTCACTTTGGCAGTATATTGGCAGACTTCTACACAAACATGAATAAAATTAAATATTACCAGTGAAATTTCTAACAGTTGCAAAATGTGTGTATGTATCAGTCTCAGAATTATTAAATACTCCATGTAGGATGGAAGAGAGGTGGCAAGAAACTTCTCGGAAAAGCAGAATCACACCATGGAAAAATTAGTATTTTTAGATTGTTAACTCCCAGAATCCTTTAATGGCCATACTTTCCTGAGGTTTCTAAGCATTGTCCAGAAAGTAGCTTTTCTAAGCTTTGAGCAGAACCATATAATAATAAACTAGAATTAAAGATGCTAATTTCTAGATTCAGTAATAGTAACAGCTTTTACTCTTGTGTCTGTGTCAGACAAATAAACTCAATGCTTCTTCTTTTTCTGTGAGGCTACTTACAGCAGTGGCTGACCTCTGTGTATGAAAAGCTGCATCACAACTATGTACATATTTATTATGATCTAAACTCCATTGTTAGTTCCAACTAGAGCAGACCCACTGAGTGAATGAAATTTATTAAGTCAACACAGTAACTCCCATTGTGTGCACTATTTGGGACTAATAGTTGGGTTTAGCTCTGTTTTGCCATACCTTCATTTGCAATTTCCATATACTTACAAATTTATATCGATACCCAGTGTAGTGGGTAAAGTGACAGGCTAGAATGCAGGAGACTTGGGTTCGAATCCCTGATGGGTCATGGAAATTTACTTGAAGACATAGAATTGGTAAAACCACTCCTTAAATATCACACTGAGCTTGAAAGCCCTGGTAGAGTCTCTAAGTTCGGACTTGATGGGATATAATATAACTACTTTGTACAGTTCTTCCATATTTTAAATGGAAATTTAGAAGGATTCTAAGCCATACAGATTGCATTTGAAATTACCATATCATCCTTATATTATTAGTAGCAGTCCTTTGTCTTTTTGACAGAAGCAATATTGAAAGGTTCTTCCGTGCTATTGTTTGTTGTTTTTAATCCAGGTGAAAGAACTGATCAGACTCCCATAAATGAAGGTTTAAAACTGTCCCTCTTGGCTGAAATACTTTTCCAAACTGACAGTGATTCAGCCTCAGTTCCTGGGTGATAGCCATTCTTAGAACTGTCTGTAATATTAAAAGAAGAAAGAAAGAATTCAGCCCTTTCTGCTTGAAAACACAAATTCAAAAGTTGGCAACATTGTGCAGAACTTCAGTGTTCACATTGTATAAAATGGGATAAACAAGCCTACATCAAATTCTTCGAATACAAATCTATCAGCAACATATTTTTCATTCTGTCTTCTGAATGATCTGTGGATCATTGTTTTTTAAATTACCATGTTTCCCCGAAAATAAGACAGGGTCTTATATTAATTTTTGCTCCAAAAAACGCATTAGGGCTTGTTTTCAGGGGATGTTTTATTTTTTCATGTACAACAATCTGCATTTATTCAAATACACTCATGTCATCATCTTCTGGTTGCTGCACAATGGTGGAGAGCGAGGTTAAACTTAACTTATTTTTGGGATAGGGCTTATATTACGAGCATCCTGAAAAATCCTACTAGGGCTTATTTTCAGGTTAGGTCTTATTTTCAGGGAAACAGGGTATTAGTGCTGTTGGTTCTGCTTTATTTTTCCACTTTATTCCACTTTTTGCCTCATCCTAATCCCCTTTTTAATTTGATGTTTCCTCTCTTGATCGATTATTCTGAACTGACAAATCATTCCTGAATCTCAGCCAGATTGTGAAGAAGAGCTACAGAATTTGGACTCAAAGACTCTGCTGATCCAAGCCTGGAAACAGTTTTGTCAAGCAGTAGCATAAGAAATGAACTTTAATAGAGGAGTCTATCATGTCGATGTCTAATAAGAACTCAGTTATTTTCATTTTTTATTTGACAAATCTCATTGGCTGACACACAAACACCACAGTGCCATTTATTCTTTGCCTGCTCTGTTGATGCTGATAGAAAAGAGGTTTATCATGTGCCTTACAGGACTACTAGTTTGAGAAACACAAGTTTGAAGCATTACACTCATGCTGGTAGGGTGATGGAAAACTTCATGCAAACATAGTCTGAGAAGAGGGTCTGTGAGTTGTTTCGTTCGTTTGTTCCGTGTGTGTGTGTGTGTTTTTAAAATAGAGATAATTCTCGGGAAAAGTCTCAAAAGCCAGAGCAGGAATTCTCTGATAACAGACTGCTAATCCATGAACTAATCGTTTTACCTAATTGGTGAAGTTTGCAAGGTTGGAAAAGTAATTCAAACTACTTTTCACTGTATAATCTAAAAATGTAAAAAAAACTTTTTTAAAAGAAGAAATAAATGCCATTTTAGATTTTAGGTCAGCTATGTGCAGTGCTGCTGTTGAACTAGGTTTTTGTACTTTTTTGCATTTACTGTTGTCAGCTGTCCATGAAAAATGGTGTCACTAGCTCAGTTTCAGGTTATGAAGGCATGATGTAGTGTGCATCAATATCAGATAAAAAATATCTAGAAATTAAATGGAAAATGTACATGAACTGGAATTAAAACTATTCCGCCAACCACCTTCTGCATCAGTCCTTCAGAATAAAGATTCTATAGTGCTTTGCTATGCTGATATTCAATTAATATTGAAAGCTTCTGTTTGCCTTTTAAAAATTGTGAGATGTACATAAAAGTCAATATGTAAATCAGTGCATAACATTATTTTTTGTAGAACTAGGAGGTGTTTTCTTAACAAAACATGCTGATTGTATGCTTTAACTAGCTATGAATTTACTTACCAGACTTGTAACATGGTAATGTGAATGCTTCTCTGTATGTAGTTTGTGTGTACCAGTCAAGGACTCTCTTCTTTGTCTTTTGGTAGTAGATATACTGCTTCAGAATTAAATTGTCAAATGTATGGTGAGGTACAAGTTCATCTTTTACTGGAATTGGCTGCAGCTTTGTAAAATATCTAGATAAAAAACATAAATAGCTAAGTAATCTCTTGTTGACATCTGGTCTGATAAAACATAAGCTACCAGTAAGTACAGCAAACTACCTAAATGCTTATTCTAATATCCTGTTCAAACAGGCTGTTCAGTTTTAATCCTGATGCAATCTAATAGGTATTAAAACCATGATGGCTTATAGTGAGATTTTCATAATAAACTATTATAATTCACTTGACCCAATGAAATTATTAAAATATCGCCAGTGAAACTATATAAGTGTCAGTTAGTCAATGTAAACTGCATCAATTTATTCTATTGTGGAAGCTTACTGTCGCATAAAATAAATAACTTTTGTTACTAGCGAAACATTTGTTTTGCATTAAAAAAAGCTCTGTATGTGGTTTTTGCAAATAATTTTTAAAAAGATCTGTGCCAAGTACACAGTGTCAAATTTTTGCACCTGAGGGATAAGGTATTTGTGTTTGTTTAACACTTTGTGTGTGTGTGTGTGTTTAAAATAGAGCGTTATGTTGAAGCCAAGGGATCAGTCATTTTTGGAGCAGTCTACTGGCTTCTATGTATGCAAGTGTAAGTTCTATATATCAGTGCCAGTTTGTGTCATGGGTAAAGTCAATCCTGGTGCTTATTTTCAAGCAGTTTCATAATGTGGTTTTCTCACTCTTGCACTGGCTTGAGCCAAGAATCTTTAAGAAACCACCTAGATGGTACTCCTGCTGTCAATATGTATATCCTCCCATGGTTCCTAAACTTGGGTCATAGACATTCATGGGCAAGAGCTCCCAGAAGCCATAGTTCACATTGCTTAATGTTCAAGACTTTTGGAAGTTCTAGTCCGAAAACATCTGGAGCCCCAAATTTGTGATTTGTACTGGAGAAAGGTACTTGTCTAGCTAAGGATATCTGCATTACTACATTTCTATGGTTTCTGTCATTTTTAGTTCTTTTTTTTTTTAAACTGAAAATACTATGCAAACTTGATTTTCCTCTGTCTTTTCTCTTTAATTTTTCATTAATTTTTGCATGTTGTGCTTAGGACATAATGGTCTTTAGTGTGCAAATATTAGACATCCTGAGTTCTTTTCATGAGAGAATTTTAATGAAGATTCAGCCTTGCTGATAGTGATATTATTAAGAACTTTAAAAAAAACATTTGGGAATTAGAGGAATGAATGGAGTGCAGGACAGACTGAAGGAAACTTCCTCCTGCCTGCCACAGTGATTTCCTACATTAAAGTTGAAAAGGGCCATATGCAGAATGTTCTAGGTATATGCTTGTTGCTGACAATTAGTATTAATCAGTTAAAACACCTGAGGGATGGTGAGCTGAGCAGTACAAAATGTTTTCTTACCTTGGCTTCCCTTCAGGAGCATATGCAATATGAAGACGTGCCAGCTGCCCTGGATAGTAACCAAGAACATCCTTTCCTTGATGATGGATAATTCTAGTAACAAAATGCATCTGGATTTTATTTTTCAAATACTGTTTATGAAATTAACAGAAAACATTCTGGCTATTCTTTCCAAGTATATTTTTAAAATGTGGTTTTTCCCCCTTTTAAAAAAAAGTCAGAAGTTGCATTAATTTTGGTAGATCTAAAACAAAGTAGAAATATTGGAAGGAGCAACTGCAGAACTATAGATAGCTATTCCTAGTTTACACGTAAGGTCCAAGGCTGATTGTGTGTCACATTTTGGAATACCTTACAGCATTGTATTGAATATCAGCCTACTCATTTCTGTCATAAAATATGTGAAGTCAGTATTTGTGTATGAGCTGGCAAGGAATGTATGTTT
The DNA here is from genome assembly GCA_037013535.1 of Intellagama lesueurii. Classification (NCBI taxonomy): domain Eukaryota; kingdom Metazoa; phylum Chordata; class Lepidosauria; order Squamata; family Agamidae; genus Intellagama; species Intellagama lesueurii. Next base: position 299,370,468 of record JBAJHW010000001.1, on the reverse strand, counting down.
TCCAGTTTGTGTGACTGTAGCAGAAATGGGCGCACTTGTTTTAGTTTGATTTGTTATAAGCAGACTTGCATGCTGTGAATTCAGTAGAAGGGTGAGACAATAAGCTGTCTGAAAAACTATTAATATTATGTACTAGAAGATGTAAGATGGTTGGAAAGCATCACAGATATATAGTACCACAACAGTGCTAATTATGTTATCGGGCTATGTCTGCTGATTTTATATGTTTATCAAGGAAGTTTACAAAAGCTCTGATTTGCAATTGCAGTGACAACCTAATTATGATAAATGTTGCTTTTTCCTCATTAGCAACAACTATGTGCATAAATGAGCTTATGTACATGTGATCAAAATAATATCACTTTCTTCCTCTGTTTAGCCCTAATCTCCTTTCTTGCTCTGTTGTAAAATTCAGCTTGTAAATTCTTCAATCTAGGGACTAGCCCTCTTGTACTCTGTAAAGCATGGCATATGTTGATGTACTATATTTTTAAAAAAGCATTATGAAAAACCAAATCATGGACATGTTTACTCAGAATTAAGTGTGCTTTTTATCCCAGTTCAGTATGATTAGATCTGCAGCCTACAAGTCTTACGAATGTTCAATGATCGTTGGCATCTCTATTTCACACATTTGTTGTATTCTGACAAAAGGGTGGATCCTGCTGCTTTTATGCCAGTATGTGAGTATTCACTGAACAAAATCCTACTTCAAAATATCCTACTGGTTAAAAGAGGAGAAATGATCTTCACTGATCTCCCCTCCCTCTGCAGCCACCAGCACCATCTTCCATGCTGTTCCAGGGGTTTCTCGCAACTCTCCAAAGCAGATGGGGGGGGGGGGAGGCACAAGGGACTGTAGCCTGAGGGGAGAGTGATGAAGATTGCTTCCTCCATTCTGCCAGGAGGATTTCTTTGCTGGATCAAACACATCTCACGCATGGAAGAAGCCATCTGTCCACAGAAAGCAGATTATGGATCCAACTCTCTATGTTCATCAAAATATTATAGAAAACCAAGAGTCCTTAAAACTATATAGGGCAATTGCAGTTTTATCAAAAGCCCCTTGTAGCTGCAGTCTTCTGGATATTGAATGGAAGGTAAAATTTTATTTACATCAATGTATTAGGCTTCCTTTTCATTGCTGGATGTTTATTTGGATGATTATCAAAGTAATGTGTGCAAACCTTTGTGTTTATCCAAAATTGCTTGAATTACATGTATACGAATATGCAAAAGACTTTATAATTGAGATTTGTTATATTGTCTGCATTGAATGTCCTTATTTGGAATCACCATCATCCTGCACTGTAAGGTCAATTCCAAATTATGGCGACCCTTTTCAGTATTTTCCAGGTAGAGAATACTCCGAAGTGGTTTTACGTATCATTACCTTCTTCTGGGGGCACCCTGAGACTGTGCAGTTTGCCCATGGCCACACAGGCTGCCTTTACTCGTAGAAGGTACAGTGGAGAATCAAACTCCCAACCTTTGGCTCTGCGGCCAAATAACAAAATCAATGTCTTACAGAATCTGAACCTGGATGATTGAATCCTGAACCAACTCTTGAGAACTATTCTTAGTTTCTCATACTTTACCCTGGAGGGATTTCTGGGGCTGGATCTACAAACTGCCGTAATCTTACTGCTGTAGCATGTCCTGCCATAAGAACTAGAAAAAACACAGAATGATATGCTTCTTGTTAATAAATCACATAAAATCACTGTTACAATTAGTATACATGTTGAAGTTTAAGTAATATTTGAATGGGTGAATGAATATGCAACATTAAAATCAAAGAATTAATTTGTTATTAGCTTTGCAGTTCCCCTCTCCTGAAACTTCACTTCTAAAATTGTACATATATTAGAAACGATATAGGTAGGCAGGCTTGATACTGAGTTTTGTACATATATATAAACACAGCATTAAATTAAAGTGATTATAGCTGCTATTGATCTCTCATATAGATATGTATACAAAAATATATTTGTGAGCATGATACAAATATATAAATTGACTTCATGTATCACCAGTGAATATTCATCCAACATAGACATTTTATATAACTGACTCTCAAAATTGTACTTTTTATCAAACTAGTTACAGGAGACAATTACAGAAGTTTCAGATTTGTGTTTGTGGCCACAACCCAAAACCAAACAATTTAGTTTTTTAAAAATCTTTCTGGCAACTGCCAAATCCTGGCTGACTATTCTTATATTGTAAGAGCAACTGATGAATCTTACTTTTGTGGTAGATACTATGTATTTGTACGGTAATCTGCCAGTTTTGTAACAATGGTGGGCCCATGCAACATATTCTTGAACCCTCGTATCAGATCAAATAACTGATGCTTGACCCTCCCTAGGAGTGCTACAAAACTTTAAAGATCTCCAGGGGGAAAATCAGAAATCTTTGTTCATCACAGCTGGCTTTTCTTTCAGAAAAGGTTTAACTCCAGAATGAAACCAAACAGTTGCAGGAAATCTTATCAAAAGCCGTCAGAGTTTCAAATTATAGGTCTTCTCATTGTTTCAGTAGTTCCAGACAACAACAGCTTGTCTAATTCCATAAGCTTTATTGCTTCTATGTTCCATATGCACAAAATATTTCACAGTTGTAGAAGTACAAAAGTCTTACAGCTGTGAAGAAAGCTAGACCCAAATGCTTACAAATACTTCCTTGCAACTTGAAAAAAGATGCAGGTGTTAAAACTTAAGTTGTGGGCAGAACTTAAGTCATGTCTGAATCCAAGAGCAGAATGATAAAATATCAGAAATGTTTTAAGTTGCGTTCTACAAATGCAAGAGCTTCTGCCCTAAAAAAGGGACACTGAAAAACAAAATACAGAGATTACATCTCTTAGAATATCAAAGATGTTAAAAGTAAAAATATACTAAGTAAAATGCATTACTTAGCCTCTAATCATGTAAAACACACACAATATATAATACATTTTCTAAATGCTAACCCATCTCCCAGTTAAAATCTATGATGGAACATCCATGTTCATTGTTATTGCCAGCATCTGGAAATGGAAGCCTGCTGCTGCACTGCTACATGATTGTTGTTATTTGATATCTGGTGCCTGGTGTGATGAATAGATGGATGAATGTATCCTATCTCCCCATATTTATAAGCTGTTTTCACTTCCCCATATCTGTTAACAAACTTGATCTGCAGTGTCTGTACGTTCTAGGATCCCAGAGGTCCACCAATTTTTTTTTCAATAGAAAATTCTATTCCCACAGTTTTTATGGCTCTAAGAGTCTGCAATTTCATATTTGACTAACTGCCATTGTTGTGGTTTGCATCATTGCTTTTACTATTGATTTTGCAAATTCTAGAACTCTAGTAATCTCTAATTACAAGTCCCTAGACCAGTGGATGCCAACCTTGGGTTCCCAGATGTTCTTGGACTAAAACTCCCAGAAGCCTTCACCACTAACTGTGCTGGCCAGGACTTCTAGGACTTATAGTCCAAGATAGAGATGGGAGTATTTGTATATGAATACGAATACCCCCACACAGGTGGAGATAACGAGGGTCCGGCCCCCTAGGGCTGGACTGTCCACTCACCCTTCTGCTGCTGCGGGCTCCTCGCTCCCTTCCAATCGCTCCGGAGTGCCCAGTCTGCGAGCCACTCTTTGACTTGGCAGGGAGGCTTAGTGGCCCGCCTCCTGACAGAAGTGGCTAGCCGACCACGAGCTCTGGAGCAATAGGAAAGGAGCATGAAACCCACAGCAGCAGCAGAAGGCTGAATGGACAGTCCGGCCCCAGGGGGCCGGACCCTCATTATCTCTGCCTGTGCAGGGGTATTCATATACGAATACCCCCATGTCTAGTCCAAGAACATTTGGAACCACTGCCTTAGACCTAAGGCCTAATTGATTAAGGGTTCAGGATGCTAGACTTGCAAAATTAGACTGCTATGATCACCAGTAGGGTGTACTATAAGACCTTGAAACACTGTTTTCATATGAACAGCATATTTTCATCAAAAACAGTTCTACTCATTACAACATTCAACCTTCAGTTTACTTCCATGCTAAACTAGCAGCCATGAATGAAATTATTCAAAGCAGTGTTATCATATCATGACCTTGTTCCCAGACTTGTTGGAAAGCAGCCAGTTCTTCTGACTATAAATTATTTTCCAAGCCATACTTTTGAACATGCTTTCATTTTCAGGACAACTTTTTCTGCAGGGCAACCTTTAATAATTTTTTAACATTCTAGGCACAAATTTTCAAGTTTTTACATGCATGGGGCTTTAGCTTTGTGTTGAACAGCACTCTTTAATTTTACACGGCAAAATTATTTTTGAAATAAAGGAGAGTTTCAAAAAGAATTTATAATTTGATTTGTTTTTCAGCTGTTTGGGGTTTGGAGAAACTGGTCTGAAGCCCTGAATTTCACCACCTCTGAATCCCTGCCTTTTCCAAATAATGCCCCACTGCCTTGTTGGAAATCACCTGAATTACTGTTTATCCTTGTACTGTGTTGATGTTTCTATGCCAGTTATATTTTATTTTATTGGCAACAGATTTTCAGCTAAACAGTGAGTCATGACGTGGTTTGTTCAAATATTGACTTGCCAACATTTGGAAAATATGATTATGTTGCCTTTTGACCACAGTGTTGAATTATGTTTTGGCCACTCCATGGCAACATCCCTGCAAGCGTTTAAAGCTTACAGTGAGGTGAGTCAGAGGCTGAACTGTAGAAAACTAGGTTATCTGGTCTAAGTAAGTAAAAGCTTTTGTCTATGTTATAGTAAATAAGAAATGCACACAGTTTTGCTTTGCTTATAGTATTTATGTGTCTTCAAATAACCAACGTTCTGTGGACAGTTTATATTTAAGACCATTGCTGTTCTGTACTGGATGATGTTTTTCAAGAAGATCGTGCCAGCTGAAAATCAAAACACACCCAGCCCTGTTAACAGAACACCAAGTTAACAACTAGGCCATGTTAACTGTTTTGTGGAGCGCAGCCATAGTGCAGAGTATTTTCAAGTCTTGCTATTTTAGTCAAACTTGGAACATGCAGAATGGTGTTTAAATGTGACAGCACAGAGACACACAGTGTGAGCTGTTGAAAGCTGCTGTTATATTTATAAACATTGTCACATTCTTATCAGTCAGTTAGGCTCAACTGTTGTCTTTATGATTGTCAATAATGCCATCAGAATGTTCTGTTTTCTCTTTATGCTACAGTTCAGGATTTCTGATTTAGCTTTTACCCTTTTCTTGTAAGTTACGCAATTGCTCATTGCACATTCTACTGTATTACTTGCACATATTGGCTGAAATCCATTAAGTTTTAACTAGAGTAGGCCCACCAATGTGGTCAAGAGGCAGCTTCGTCAGTGGGTGAGTCAACTTCTCTGTAAGCTCCATTGATTCAAAGGGAGGCCTCTAGTTGCAACTTAGTACTAGATTTCAGCCATTTACATGCAATTTTGGGCACTGCTATACAAAATAGGATCTATACCAGTTATATATGGGTATTTGGACACCAAGACCATGTATTTCAAACTGGAGATTTTGCCCAAATGCTCAGTGCACTGTAGGCTTCCACGAGCACAAATTGTGCTCTTACTGAAAATACAAAACCTTGAGAAGATAATTATTTGCTCCATTGAGACATAGGGTGATAACCCATGCCATTGAGCTTTTACTAAACAGAGTGGGAGGTAGAGGATCCTCCTCTCCCTGCATGGCCCTCTGTCAGCTCCAGTGGATTGGGAGCACCCTCAAAAGCAGGGTTGGAGAGGTGCAAGGAAAACGAGTGGAAAGCTCTCCTGCATGAATGATGCTTCATCCAATGTTGCATTTCATACTAATTTTTTAACAAGGGCACTCCAATAGTTGTACTCATAATTGTATAGAACTGTTAGGAGTGTTAAATGCTGATGCATACGAGCACTTTTACACTTATATCTTAGTGTCAGAATTATGTAAATTTCTTTAGGAGAGGATTGGTTGTGATATATATTCATTAAAGGGACTAGGTAAAAGCCAGAATGAAATGGACTAGAACGGGCTCTTGTTCATAAACATCCGTGCCAAACTAGTGTGATGTGATGGACAACAATATTAGAACACTATTTTAGAAAAACCCATCAAAAATTACTTTAATTAATCCTTTAATGTCCCAAAACTAACCACAACAGACTAGAATGGCTAAAAAAGTGGGTATTCATAGAATAATTGAGTTGGAAGGTCCTATAAGGACATCGAGTCCAACCCGCTGCTGAGGGCAAGAATCCAAATCAAAGTAGATCTGGCATATGGTTGTCCAATTTTCTCTTGAATGCCTCTGGGTATTCATATAGACACCTAAACCACTGAGCTATCCAGCCAGCACAGTAGAGATACAGGTGTCAAAGGTAGATGATGAAGTAGGTGTGGAGGGAACCAGAGAGGCTTAGGAAAATAGAATGGGGTGAATGAGAATAGCTTGAAGAGAGACTGGTTGAGTGGGATGGTAGGGGAATAAGAAAACAGGATGATAGAGGAAATAAGGAGAGAAAAGTACATGTGAAGATACTGGGGAGCTCCAGTGGAAAGAAAGTCATGACATCTGTAGTTCCTGTACCAATTAAGCACTGGCATTCATATAGTTCATATAGTTTCTTTAGGGATTTTTCCAGTACAGCAAGACATAAGCCTACAAGAGTTTGTTCTTCTAAATAATTACTGTTTCCTTATTCCAAGATGTTATGAATAAACAGACTCTTACCTTCTTTGCTGTATGTGTACTTAAAATAGAATTCCACTCTTTATTACGGGTCATGTGAAAAAAAATTACTGGTGGAAGGCAAAGATGTGAATCTAAACAGACACACCCACCTAAACTGAGTACTTAAACTGAGTACTTCTAGAAAATCCTTAGAGAAAAAAAATTGCATTTCTGCCTGCAACCATAAGTGGCATTGTGACTCAAATCATATTGTGATGCAGGATATCTTGCAGGTTTGTGTAGTAAAACTAGTTGACTGTAATTCAGGGTAATCCTGAAGCAACTTTAGATTATTGAACTGTCCTCATATTGATAATAGGCTGCTTTAGGATCAATAGGATGCATCAAATTGTCTATTGGCTTGGAAGAGAAATATCTTATTTCAAACCTAACAGTGTTTAGCAAGCATCCATTAGGTGGCAGCATGTTATAGTAGGTAAAGTGTTAGACTCAGAAGACCTCAGTTCAAATCCCTACTCTACCATGGAAAGTCACAGCAGGAGTGGTGCTATGGTAAACCACTCCTTGACTATCTCACATACCTTGAAAACTATAAGGATTGCCATAAATCAGAAACAACTCAATGGCATATAGCAACAATAACATCTTAAAGATCCCACTTTGGACTGGAGAATAAATGAGAAAAATTGTGAAATGCTTTCTATATTGCAAAAATAAGTTACAGGTACTTCATTTTTGCAGCAAGATTTAAGATTGAAGTATGATTAGCCTTGGGCCCTCACTTATTTGTGCTTTTTAAAAATGTTTTTCATGTGATCTGAAGATTCCGGGCCAGTAATTCCCTGTCTAAGATTCTGGAGATCACCCAGGATCTGAAATAGTGAAAAATCCAATAAGACCGTATAGGCATTCAAAATGATCTGGAAGAATTTAACATTAATTGACTTCATCCAATCCAATAGTACCTGAATTAGTCTGTTGCCAAAAAACCACATGCTGGCAATGCCTTTATATTATATATAATATGTGCATTTATGAGCAACAGTCTACAGCAGTGGTTCTTAACCTTTTTTTTTTTAAACATTTTTTTTTATTTTAAACATAAACAAACATACAAAACAAACACAAACATATATGCGGGGAGATAATTTCATGTATCCATCTAGCATATAAATCTGACTACATCTTGCCCTACCAAACATATTTAGGCCATATCCATCTAATATATAATTCTGACTACATAAACCATATTACCCCACAGAGTAACTTCCTAGCTTTATAATAATTAACATACGTACATTGTCTAGTGTACAAACTTAAATCTATATTGATCTTATATTCAAGCCACTCTTAATTGCATAGACCAAACTATAATTCAGATATTACTTAGTGTCTTCATGTTTCTGACTTATCATCAATACCTTCTAAACAATTATAATCAGAATATATAATCTAATTTAAGCATTATCTGTACTTATCAACCATTTAAAACATTCAGCAAGTAAATTTCCAATTTTTGTTGTATTTCTTAGCTCCATGTATAGACCAGGGATTTCTGATTACTTATAGCCTTGTGAATCTAGGAATTCATTTCCTACATTCTTTTTACTAGCTTTTAAGATGCCATCTATAAAGTCTCTATAGAATCTTTCACCTGCATACCCCTCTATCCAATACTCATCATAAGCAATTCTAATTTCATCATTAAGGTAACTTATCCACACACACACACACAAAAGCTCTAGGCCAGGTCAATACATTTCTCAAAAATCCCCACTTTTGCAGGTAAAAAGACAATGTATACCTAATCTTGTCTATATAATCAGTATAGTAATTCACTCATATTTAATCTCTATATATGTACCATAGAAACAAAAGCTTCCAATATTATTATTCTTCATTAACCTTTCTAAAATTCATAATTACATATGCTTATCTACCATTTAGATTCTCACCTAGCCAAAATTGTTCATAGTGTAATTATTCATATTGCTTTATGTGTAACTATATATCTCTCAAAACCAAGAAATTTTAAGCATTTAATCCGCAGGTTACTTTTCCCCTTTTCATTTTTGCTTCTCAGCTCCAGTATCATACTTCCGAGATTCATTTCTTGCTCCCCTTTTGCCAGTTTTAAAATGCCATCTATGAAATCTCTTTAAGGCATTTTCTATTCGATTTACTAATTTCCTCCCAATATAATCAATATCTTGATTTTGGAGCAACACAGAGCTATCCGATCTCTGATCACAAATTTCTGCCTTTAAATTCACCCATGCTTTCCCTTTTACATTATTTTCCATCAAGGTAATCTCAATATGCTTCCCCACCTTGTCCCCACCCCTCCTTTCCTCATTTTTAAATATTTCATTCTGCTTTTTTAAAAAAAAGGTTTCTCTCTCCCTCTCCGGAGGTAAACATTTGATGAATTCAAAGCAGTCAGTCGTTTTGTCTCCGGTCTCCTTCTGCTCAGGAACAGTAGATTCTTCCTCTCTCTCTGACGATGGTAGTTGTTCAGAAAATTCAGTAAATACAGTCTGTTTGTCTCCTGTCTCTATCTTAGTGTCCAAGCCAAGAAGTATTGTTTTGATATCTGTCTCCAGTTCTGAAACTTGAGCCTTGAGATGATTGATAAGATTGAATTGAAATTCCTGAAGACAGCATACAAGATAAGTCTCCATTTTAAAGTCCCAATAATGAGTCTCACCCTCAATCTTCCCTCCCTGCTCCTTGGCCAGAACGAATTCCGAGTCTTGCGGAGAGCACTCTGGTCATAAAAGTGACTATTTGATTTATAATCCCCCTTTATGGCTCAAAGTAAAGTTCCATAGATTAAGTTGTTCATAGTCATTCAGGATTCTCAGGCTTCTAATTTATAAAAAGCCAAATCTTAGGAAGGGAGGGTTAAGGTGGAAAAGACAATTACTTTCGCTTTCTCAGTTCTATCAGTTATGGCGCAGTAAAAAAAAAACCTCCAACATTGCCAAAGATTCTCTGCCGCTTAAAGAGATCTATCTCCACATTCGGCTTCCAGGAAAAAACCAAAACATCTGGTCTGTTACTTGCCGTAAAAATAGCCGTTCAACTTCTGTTCATGCAGTCAGATCATAAATCTTCATTTCTCCCCCTCTCTGGGCAGCTACACACCAATTTATCATGGCGACTTGACGAGTCAGTTGCAATTAAGGAAAGGAAACTCCCGAAAAAAGCAGATTGCAAGTCTGAATTCTCTCGGCGTCTCCAGCTTCCCTGCTGCAAGCCCACTTCTCCTGTGGAAAACTTGCCCTCCCTTTCTCGGGGGGTCCGCTGACTCGGAATAAAACCCAGGGTTCTCAGAGCCCTGAGAATTCCCCTGTTCTCGCTGCCCGTTGCTCCGCCTTCCGTTCTTAACCTTTTTGAAAGAAACGCCCCCTTGAGCCATTGAGGAAGTTATTATGTGCCGCGGGGAGGGGGGCAATGATAACTTCCTCAATGGCGGCGGCAGCGCAGTGGCGGCACCACATCCACTGCCAGCACCAGCTGCTCTGGATCTGGCGGTGCAGAGAGGGGAGCGATGATAACTTCCTCAATGGCGGCGGCAGCGCAGTGGCAGCACCACATCCGCTGCCAGCACCAGCTGCTCTGGATCCGGCGGCGCGGGGAGGGGGGAGGGGAGCAATGATAACTTCCTCAATGGCGCCAGCGGCGGCGCCAGCGGCACCACATCCGCTGCCAGCACCAGCTGCTCTGGATCCGGCGGCGCAGGGAGGGGGGCGATGATAACTTCCTCAATGGCGGCAGCGGCGGCGCGGTGGCTCCATCGCCCCCCTATCGCCCCCTTCTGTTCCTTCGCCCCCGCGTCGCCCCTTTTCGTTCCATCGCCCCCCTGAAAAATGAAATCGCCCCCTGGGGGGGCGATATCGCCCATGTTAAGAACCACTGGTCTACAGGACTGAGACTTCTGAGGCACAAGGCCCTTGTGGATTGATGAAAGGTGAGTTTGGATCTTATTGCTAAATTCATCCTGATACAAAAAACAGTGTTATAAGCATTTCAACTTGACTTGAAATAAAGAGACAAGTATATTGCAAAGATTACTTTTTGGTCTTTCATTGTATTCAGTGTCATCAGTTTAGTCAGATTCTCAGCAAGACTTCATGCTATGTGCATATATGAGCAACAGTTTGAGGGACAGACATGGTACAAGGTCCTTGTGGATTGATGAGAAATAGGTGTGAATCTCACAATAATACAGTTTCATCTCTTTTGCTGAAATATATATATATAGAGAGAGAGAGAAGGAAAAAATAATTATGCATTTTAATTGTGTACTATATGAAATCTGACTCTAAGAGTACACATTTAATAGCCCACTTGAGGCAGGGATTTCTTATCTTATGTTCTTGAGTAGTGAGAGTATCCAATATTTTTAAAATATTAACTAAAATATAAATAATGTTTACGACTTGGATTAGATCAAACCTGAACCAACATTTTATTTACTTGCAAATCAAACCACCTTATCCTAGTTTTGGTATTGACTATCTGACAAAGGAAAAATCCTTTGAACATCTTCTCTTGTCTAGAGAAGTCAGTTAAAAAGTTCATACTAAAGTAAAAATGTGTCAAAATAAAATTACTGACTCTTATTTAGGCAGATCAGGACAATAACAAGACAGATCTGAAATGTCTTCAACAAGCGGGGGCAAGTGGGGTACAAAGGCTTCAACCAGTTGCCCTTCTCACCATCATCCCACATCTCCATGCTGTTACAGTGGTAATGATAAGGATGTGAAAAAGGATAGGGTGACATACAACTCCTTGTAGCACCAAGTCTCGAAGTGAGAGGCAACGTCACATTTGTGGTGAAGGATTCATAACAGGACAAAAAATAAACATTACCACTTTCAAATTTTGAACTGCTTTATGCCTTCAGACTAATTAGTTGGTGGGGAAATGTTAACAATGCCTGTAAATGCTTACTCAGCTGTAAGACCATAAATCAAGTTCCAGCAGAGTACTTTGGTGTCCAGCATCAGTGGAACAGAAACCTGCTTCTTCTATACCTCCTATTGCAGTATCCTGAAATGCCCAAAAACTTTCTCCAGAGGGTTTTGGTGTGTTCTCAGAGCAGGTTTTTAAAGTGGAGAGCAGGCTGCAGGAGGGAGAGGTCCTCAAGTTGGTTGGGGAATTCTGGGAGTTGTCCAAAAAAAAAAAAAAAGTGTCCAAACTTCATGTAAGCCCTATTGAGTTAAATGGGATTTATTTCTGGGTAAGCAACTATAGGAATGAAGCCTAAATTAAGATCTAAACGTTGTTCAAAACTAGCAGCAAAACATTGAGGAAAATATGGATAAAATAAAATTGCTTCAGAGACACATTGTTCATATTTGTTCAGTCAATATGTTTCAAAGTGTGGGTTTACTTCCCAGTGACCAATCACCAAAGAGAAAACAAGCTAATTTGCTAATTGCGGTGTTCACATATCATTTCTTTCTGAAGGTAGCTCCACTGCTACTTGCAAAACAGCTGTTTGGGTTGTTTCTACCGGGAGTGAGCAGAGTTGCTCCTAAGCACAATGATCTGATCAGAGCCAATGCCAGGGCCAGGCTTTGAAGAAGCCTTTGGCCAGATGGACTTGATGCCTAACCCCGCCCTCCTTTTTATGAGCACTGCTGCTATCTACTATTGCACATCTTCCTCTTCCTGGAAGAGGCCTCCTCAAAACCCTCTGCAGGCTGAATTCTGGTTGTCAACAAACCACATTAGGTCCGTGGGTCAGAGATTCACTTCCCCAGCATGAAAGACAGCTGCAAGAGTCTCCAGCTGCATCAGAGGTTAGTAAATACATCTTTGAAGAAGCTAGAGTGCACTTTGTCAGATGAATGATGTGTTCATTTTTGTGAGTAAATTATGTTTATCGACCCTGAGGTCAGAATAAAGGAAGGACAGCAAGAGATAAGGCCCCAAAGTCAAGGAATGCATAAGACAGAAGTAATTAGACTACACTACACTTTTACTGCTGCCTGTTACACAGCTTGGTTTCCAGACCTCACTGTGTAATTTTTAAAATCTGTATGAAGTAGCTGCCACACCTATAGATGGTCCCTTCCTAATTTAATAAAATAAACTAAAAACCCTTTTACCAAATCAGATTTGTTAACTTCCAAAAATACCTTTGTTGCTCAGTTTGCTGGGGATGGGGCAGGCATGCTAGTTTGTTGCAGCAAAAAATGCATCTATTGAAGTGGACTGTTGTTCATGAAAATGTATGGTGAATAAAATTGTATTAGTTTCCAAGGTGCTGCGGGATTATTGTTTTTTCTAATCAGAGTTCCTCACAGTTCTTTTCTAGGTCAACTACAATGTTCTTCACTGGTCTTCATCGGAAACAGTAGTCAGGGGCGGTATCATGGAGATGAATAACTGCAAGGCATGATTCTGATTCAGTGTGGCACTTGTGCATATAGAATAGGCCTTGGAAAGTAGATAGTGGGGATTACTATTCCAGGATGTCACACCTCTGGCTTTGGATATGCTGCTGGACAAATACAGAAATGTAAAGTAAAGTAACTGTAGAGTAATTGCTATAACCTATTACGAGCTCCCATAAACACCCCTCTTTCCACCCATTTGTGTCTCCCTATCTGCCAAAATATTTACTAGAATGTCTCCCAACAGTGCTACAATATAATTGCCCATGATGTAGTGGCAGAACAGTAATTTGCTTCATTTTTTTCCAAGCATTTGAGTACTGGCACAACAAATTTTGGGGTACAGCTGTAAAAGATCAATCAGCAGATAACTAATAGTGATGTAATTGGTAGGTATTGGTGCAATTTCATCCATTTCAATAATTCACCTTTTAAAAGGCATGCTGAAACCTGGACAATCTATTAAGGGCAACAACAAAAACAAGCTAGAAGCTAGACTTCAAGGCTGAAACACTATGCCTGTTTTTTTACAGTTGCTTTCACCTACACATAGCACAGCTTGCTGCCAAATTGATGTGACAGAAATTTAAATGGATTACAGTGTAAATTAGAACCTAGTAAAAGTGCATTAATGGTGACTGTTAACATGAGTTCAGAACAAATACTGTAGGTGGAATTTTGACTACAAATCTGCTTTTCATTCTAACTGAACATGTTTTGTGTTTTCTTTCCCCAAACAGCATTTGTGAAGGCTGACCAACTGATGGAGATTTCACTAGCACAACGTGTTAGATGCGGCTGGCTTGGAGCTTATTGTGGGTTATTTGAACAACTCCCTTCACCCAGTATCCCATAAGTGAAAGATCTTTAATACACACAAATATGAGTGCATGTGTGAGTGGGTGATTGAGAGACAGGGAGGCAGAACATGGTGAGATACTTCCATGCTCCTGTGGGAGATTGTGAATATTCTAATTGTGGGATAGGACTCTTTATGTCAGTGTTTCTGACTTACCTAGCCTCTTCCATTAGGAGTACCAAGCTGTGATGTTTTGCTGCCTGAGGTGGAGTAACAAACAGTGTGCCCACCCACCCATGGAACTTAATTAAGGTGCCTAGAGTGTTTGAAGCCAGCCATGTTGTTTTGGCACAAGAGGTAGAAAAGCTCTTAAACTCTTTCCTCCTTCTTCAACTATGCAAGTAGTTTTTCCTGATGTAGAACTGTCTCTATCCATTAGGCTCTGGATAAGATAATAGAAAAGGGCCATGGCTCCTATATAAAAAATGAGTGTGTAAAGGGGCCCATCTTGTCCCCACCCACACAAAATAATTCCGGTTGATTGTTTGAATCATCTGAGAACTGCCAGTTGGATCAAGTTGAAACACCAGTGAACGTGATGGGCCGTCATTGACTTTTCCTCCCCCTTGTCTTCTCACAGCCCTCCAAGCTCCCAACCTTCCCCATTCACCTCAAGGTTGTAGGAGCCTTGCTGAATAAGTTGGGTGGCAGTGCTAAGGGGTAAGCTGAAGGGAAAGGGAGTTTCACCCAAATTCAAGCAGAAGTAACTTCTGTACAGATTGGGGGCAGGATTTCTAGGGAATAGACACAACAATCACACATGGTGAAATGTAGAAATAATCTAGATATATCCATAGCAATAGTAAGAATTCACTCTCCCTAAATACCTGCGTCTTCCTACAAATGCAGCATGCCAGTTGTACCTATGCTACCGGCCATGGATTATCCATTCATTTTTGTTGTTGTGCTAGTCCTAACTTTGAACACTTGGCTCAGTATCCTATATACTAAAAAGCCAATTGCACAATGGTCCATTCTGTGTGTGATTCCTCATTTCCTGATGCTTGTACAAGGGAGGATTCAATAATCCCTTGGGCAAGTGAAACCCCCATTGTTTTTCAATGCAGTGATCTCCAGTTGGTGTAACTGCAAGCCAGCGAGCAGCAGGGCAACACCAGAGTGTTCACACTCTGGAGCTGTTACACTCCATGTTTGTAAACAGAATTGTTACTTAGTGTTTTTCCTAATAATACACAACAGCATAATTACCGGTTTCAAACTACTAATGGACATGTAATTTTTGTTTGGGTTAGCTCCCAACAATACTACTGAAGAATTTTATGTCCTTTAAAAGTACTTTAAATTATAAATATAATAACAGAATGGCTGTAAATATATGCATATCCTTCTTAGAGAACAAGCTTCTTGATTCTATTGTGATGATACCTAGATTCTTTGGTAGACAAATTGGTATGCCATAAGATACAAAAGCTTGCAAACCACTTTATAAGATCACATTACGTGAATAAACTGCTCCATAAGAACATTTTAAACATTTAAACAAGTTTTAGTACCTAAAAAGTTGAGTTTTTCCTAATACAGAGTGGAGAGAGGAGAGAGACCTCTCGTGGCCAAATTGAGTTATGCATCCAGAGCTGCCTGAAGAGATACAAATATCCTGATCACTTTGGTACTGTCTACTATACCTGTCTCAGAAAATAATCAGAATTGCCCCACTAATAATTTATTGGCTATTTTCTCTGTTACTGTATAGCCAGCACATAAAAGCTATATAATGTTAGCTATAGGGAGCCTGTGTTTGAGCAAGATGGTGACTTATCACCAAATTGGGGGGGGGGGGGGCAGGGTGAAGCGTTTCCCTATACTCAGATCCTGAACTGCACTTAATGTCAGCCATGTAGTGGACAGAAACATGGACCAAGGAGCTCTAGGTTGAAGTCCTTGCTGAACCATAAATCCTACTGCATCATCTTGAGCCAGTTTATAGCTGTCTAACTCACCTTACGTCACAGGATTCTTGTGATCATAAACATTGGAATGACCTTGTAAGTGTCCTGAAAGTTAGGTCAAAATTTATTTAACAGATAAATCTAGTTTTCAACATAGGAGAATACATTAAGAGATGGCCTGTGTGCATTTACTTAAGGGTGAAGAATGTTTGGCCCTCCAGATGCTGTTGGACTTCAGCTCCCATAAGCCAATGGTGGGGAATTATGAGAGTTGCAGTAGAAGCAATAATAGGAAGGCCACATGTCTTCCACCCCTGCTTTTATGAATAATGAATAAATATGTGCCATCAAGTAGATTCTGATTTATGGTTATCATCCCAGCATTTTCTATGTATATGTAGAAGTGGCTTGCTGCTCCTCCTTTCTCATCTCATTAATACAGAATTGGCTCCAAGGGTCATTAGGCCCAGGTCCCTGAAGAAGCAGGAGATTCATCTCTAAAGTAACCCTGACAAATGGCTGCCCAACTTCTGCTTTAAAACCTCCAATGAAGGAGACCCCCCGCCATCTCCCTGAGGCACTCTGCTCCACTGTCATACAGCTCTTACTGTCAGGAAGTTCTTCCTGTTATGTGGTTGAAATCGCCTCTCTTGTAAGTTGTGTCAGTTACTTTAAGTCTTATCCTCTGGAGCTGGAGAAAACAAGCACGTTCCATCTTCCATGTGACAATCGTTGAATATTTGGAGATGGCTATGAAGTCACCTTTCAGTCTTCTCTAGATTAAACGTTCCCAATTCCTTCAACCTTTCTTCATGGGGTTTGGTTTTCAGATCATCCTGATAGCCCTCCTCTGGATATGTTCCATTTCTCAATGTCCTTTTAAAACTAAACTGTGGCACCTAAACTCAAGACAGCACTCCTGGGGAGGTCCAACTAAAACAGAGTAGAATAGTACAATTACTTCCTTTGATCTGGGCACTAGACTTGTACGTATAGATGCAGCCTAGTACAGCACTGGCTTCTTTTTTGCTGCCATGCCACACTGTTGCTTCATGTTCAGGTTGTGCTCAACTAAGACACCTAGATTCTCTTAAAAAGTGCCACTGCTAAGTCAGCTGTCTCCCATCTTACATTTGTACATCTAATTTTCACCACCAAAGTGCAGGACTTTACACTTTTACTTGTTGAGACTCATTTTGTTTCTTTTGGTCCGGTTTTCCAATCTGTCAAGGTTCTCTAGAATTCTGATCCTGTTTTCTAAAGTATTAGCTACTTTTCCAAGTTTAGTGTCATCTGCCAACCTAATAAGTATCTCATCCACATTCTCATCCAAGTCATGAATAAAAATATTGAACAACTCATGGCCTAAGACAGAAACCTGTGGTACTTCACTTGTCACTTCTTTCTGGGAACTATTGTTGAGTATTCTTTGGGTACAGTCTGTCAACCAGCTACAAATCTATCTAATAGTAGCATTGTATAGTCCATGTTTGATCAGCTTGGCCCCAGGAATGTATTATGGAGGACCGTGTTAAAAGCCTTGCTGAAATCAAGATACTCTATATCCACAGCATTCCCCCTATCTACCAAGCTTGTGGCTCTCTCTCTCTCTTTTAAAAAGAGAGATAACATTAGTCTGGCATGAGTTGTTTTTGAGAAATCCATGATGGGTCTTAGAAATCATAGTGTTATTTTCTAAGTGCTCATAGACTAATTGCTTAATGATCTATTCTAGTACCATTCCTCAAATGGATGCTATAGCGATCACCCTGCTTTGGCTCATGTAGGAGGTTATTTGAATGCACCAATAGGAGTTTTTGGGAGGCGGAGCCAGAGAAACTAGAAGGGAGGGGTGAGGCAGAGAAGAGCAGTTTGGTCAGTTAGTCAGTTACAGTCAGAGATGAGAGTCTGAAGTGAAAAGTTAGTCTGTGAGAGTTAGAGAGTCAGGAGTTAAGGGAGGCAGTTAAGAATGTGGAACTTATAGAGAGTTAAGAGAGAGTGAAACAAGTTATTACAAACCTACTGAATACTTTAAAGTCTTTGAAGAACCTGTTTAAGTGAACTGTATCCAATAAACCTGGTTTTGTTAAACTTTACACTCAGCATGGACCTCAATCTTTCTAATTGAACATTGTTGACAGAGATCAACTGGTGGCAGCATAAAGGAGGGAACGTGTCATGGGCCTCAGGCTAGTGAAATAATCTGGGGACACACTGGGGCACATCACAGATGCCAACCTGACTGGTTGGTAGTTTCCCAACTACTTTTTTTTCCCATTTTGAAAACGAGGGCATCTATCTATCTATCTATCTATCTATCTATCTATCTATCTATCTATCTATCTATCTATCTATCTATCTATCTATCTATCTATCTATCTATCTATCTATCTATCTATCTATCTATCTATCTAGTGTCAAGTCACACTCTGGGCAGTTTACAAAAGATAAAAAACTTGAACCCTCTTCTTTTTCAGTCCACAGGGGCCTCACCTATTCTCCAAGAACTCTCAAAGATTATGGACAAAGGCCCTGCAAGTTCCTTTAGTACTTTGGATGTAGTTCATCTGGTCTAGGAGACATGAATCCATTTCAAGTAGATACGTGCTTCTGCGCCATGCCTTTGTAGATCTTGAGCAGCAGCCTCTTTTCTTCCTTCTTTCTTCCACGTACAAACACCTAACAACTCTTTTCTTTTTGGGAGAAGATGGAGGCACAGTAAGAGTTCAGCAGTTCTGTATTTTGTCTGCCATTCATTAGGAATTCTTCATCCTCTTTATGCAAGGGACCTACTTGTTCTTCTTTTTGATTCTTGTGTAGGTGAAAACACCCTATTTTAAATTGTTAACCTCTCTTGCAAATCTGAGCTCATGTCTGGCTTTAGCCTTTTTGACCTTCTCTACACACATGAGCTACTTGCTTGTACTTTTCTTTAGTGATAAGTTTCTGTTCCATTTCTTACACATGCCCCTTTTTAATCTTAGCTCGTCTGGAAGGTCATTTATGCAGTCACCCCAGCTTCTTCAGATTTCTCCTCCCTTTCTTTCCCATAGGAATTCTTAGTAATTGTACCTTTGGTTTCTCGCTCTTAAGAAACTTTGACCTACCATGGATAATGTGGAAGCCCTTAGATATAACTGCATTTGCTCAGATCCTCAAAATAAAGACTCCAAACCTATGGATCTACAAATGGCATTTCTCAGACTACAATACCCACACAGACTGGTTAAAGAACAAATTAACTGGGCAAGATGAATACCCAGAAACAACTTACTGCAAGACAGACCCAAAACAGAAATGACTAAGCACCATTAGTTGTCACCTTCAGCCCACAGCTGTGACCACCCACACCCATCATAAATGATCTACAACCCATTCTAGAGAAGAATACTTCTCTCTCCCAAACTCTTGATGGCAAGTCTGTTCTTGCTTGCAGACACCCCCCTCCCTATCCCAAACTACTACTGACACATCAAACTAAACTGGATGAAAACTAGACCCTGCTACTCAGCGGCTTGTTGATTTATTTCTCTGCCAATGTGATCAATGCAACTCTTTGCTAATCTGCACTTTACGTAGGACAAACAGGACAGTCTCTGTGTAAGAGAATTAATGAACATCAATTTGACATCAGAAATGACAACATATTAAAAAACATTACCTGGCCTCTACACCATCAGCCATGTGAATCTGGGACATTAAAAACAGCACATAAGTTTGGAACTGCCCACAAGAATGTGATGCACAGCCTTGAAGAAGATGACTTATCATCGAAATCTCACTATTTGTTTTTTTGTTTTTGTTTTTTCGTTTTATATTCCTAATGGTTGATTAAAGGTATCACCTGGTCCTACATAAAAACCTGTTTCAGAACATTTTGGTCTCCTGGACACTCCTTGAATGATCTGAAAGCGATTGCCATAGAAAAAAAAAGCTACAGAATAAGATCTGAAAGAAAGGCAGTTGAGATAAGATATATACACAAGTTTGGCAACCTGTCAGAGGGATTAAACATTGCCCAAAGGTTCCTAGCTCATCACAGACTCCACATTGATTCTCACAGTTGGTAATTTGTGTTGGTAATCCTATTGTTACATTTTAGATTCGTATGCAGTACCTGCTAATTTAAATTATTCACAGCTGACAGTCCTATTTTGAAACATTGTCAGTTTCTCCATTTTTTTTCATATCCTCTGCTGTTCATGGGGCTATGTATAAATATACCAGCCATATAGTCTCACTCTGGTGTCTGAAGAAGTGGACTCGATCCACCAAAGTTCGCATTAAAAACAGTTAGTATTTAAGGTGTTACACTGGTTTTCTTCCTTTTGTTTTTGTTTTTTTCTGATACATTTAAACATTTATTTTACCCTTCCTCCTGCACAGATGTGGCCAGGGGAAGCTGCAGAGAGAATGAATATGTGAAAATCATTTTATCCTAAAAGTAGACCTGTACTTTTTAACTGAGATGGGTAACCTCATTGGGCTGAGGATCATTTTTCTGGTTTTCCAGTAGCCTGAGAGCCCTACTCTCTGATGTGCATAGTTAATTTTTAGTAGTAGTGTTTAGATTTGAGGGTTTTTTTTATTATAGCTCCCAAAGAATTCCGGGAGCTATAGTCTAAATACAAACATCTGCATATCTCTGTTTTTGGGTTTGTTTGTTAAATGTTATGGATTTATGTTATAAAGGCTGCTACAGTGGGTTTGTGTTACTGAAAAATAGGTTTAGATTTTAAAAAATAATTTGTTAACTGAGCCCCCTGATTCCTCTGGTAGCCCTTTTTTTAAAATTAAAATTTTGTGGGGTATAAGGTGCCCTCAACACATGGTAGAATTGCCACCCATGCTCCTCAGAGGGCACAAAAAGATTATCTAAGAAAAAATAAAAATTTAAAAAAATTGAAAAGTTTTGAGGGCCTGGGGAGCCATGGGCATTCAGAAATGTTCCGATAATTTTTTTTTGTTTAGTCGTTTAGTCATGTCCGACTCTTCGTGACCCCATGGACCAGAGTACGCCAGGCCCTCCTGTCATCCACTGCCTCCCGGAGTTTGGTCAAATTCATGTTGGTAGCTTCGATAAAATTTAACCCCTCCCAATTAAGTTATCTATGCTTGTGTATGTACTCTAGAAACCAAATATTGCTGGGGCTTTTATATGAAACCAAGCAATTTTAAAAAGCCAGCTATTAGGCATTTAGTTAGAGTGCTGCTACTACTTACTGACCAGTTTTGTGATTGCTTTTCACATTTCACTGAAATAACATCAGCGTAGCCTAGACAGGACAGAAGGATTGCATAGGCCATATTAAGAATCCACATGTCTTCAACTCAAATTCTTCTGTGTCTCCTCTCTTACTCACCCTTTCTGCCACAGATTATCCACCTGACCAGACTAGTAGTAATTTTGGAGTTTTGATTTTTCTCCTAGTCCCCCATTCCCTCTGTCCTTCATTCTCTTCTAAATGAAAAATGTGACAACAGAATGCATTTAAACATATAAATGTTCTCCTGGGGAGAAGCAGACTTTTTCTTACTATCATGATGGGATGCAGGGTCTTTAATAAAGTGGTGTGATATAGGATATCTGGGGGAGGACATGAGTGAAGATTAACAGTGACAGCCATTCTGAAAGCACTGTTTCCTCATAACAGCACCTGTTAGGTAAATATATCATTTGTTGTTAAACTGAAAGTTAGCAGGTCTTTTAGGCTGGCTGAGCAGAAAGCTTTTAGCATGTAGTAAGCATGAGACTAGTAACTTCCAACTCAGAGAGCAGAATCATTCTGAGGGAAACACTTCCAAACACTTTCAAAACTTCCAATTTTCAGGCAAGTCTTTCTGTATCAATCAATAGGTCTGGCAAGGAACCTCTTTGTCTCTAGCCAGGGTGGCCCTAGCGTTAGGCAGAGTGAGGCAGTTGCCTCGAGCGGCAATGTGGAAGAGGGAGCCGATGCAGTCCCTTAGCAATTTCCTTCTGTCAAAACTGTGCATCCCAGATATCCCATGTGCCTTCAAGTACAGTGAAGGGTGCTGTCCCACCACTAATATCAAAGTAAGACTGAACTGCTAGTATTTGCAGCTAAAATGAAAGGGGGTCATACTGGCCTTTGGCTTAGACAGCAACCTGTCTTGAGCAGTCCTGATCTTTATCATGGTGGTCATGTATATTTTAGAGTAAGAGTGGGAATCGAGATGCCCAACATTTCAGCTATACATAGCTAATGTGAATATCTAAGTATTCTGTTGATCTCCAGGCAGCCCAATTGACTGGAAACAGTAGATACTAGCACTGGGGATTATATAAAAAATGTGCAGTTGCAAAATAATACAGTATATGGTATAGTTCATACTGTAAACCACTTTTTAAAATCAGTAAAAGTATTTGTGTTATTGAAAAGTGGTGATGTGAAAAATAGCTGGCAAGAATATGACAAAAATCTCCATCAATGATCACACATAGTCATTTCTACTCCTCAGAGCTTGAAATGTTAATACAAAAGGACTAATTCATTAAAATTTTAGTCTCAGGACCCAAAAATCTTAATTTAGGTAAATGGATAAAGTTTCTGAATTCATTTGGTTAAACATTAAGTTATTATGTCATTTGAAAGGAAACCCTACGAGAAAATAGCATCTGTTACTGTGGCTCTAGTGGCAATTCACTATTTGCATCGTCAAATGGGCTTTTTCTGTAGTTTAAGTTGGTTTCTCCAATCTGACCCTTTCCAGATGACTATAAATCCCACAATTCAGTTGCTGACTGGGGATGGTAGGATCTGTACTCCAACAGAACTGAAAAGCAGCTGCTCTAAAACATGGACCTGTTCAATTAAGCCTTGTTATTGCTTTGCATTTCTTTTTGCTCTCTCTCCCTCACCCCCAATACTTATGTTCACCACTTAAGCACCGTGGAGTGTTTCTCTGCACTGAAAAGAAAGTGTAGTAAGGAATGATATCTTTATTCCAGTTAGAGGACATTTATCCTTTTACAACAATAAATGGCTGCAGACACCAGTCAGTAAATCAAAGAAGGGGGAAAAAGAATAGCAGATGCATAGAAACCATGGAATATGGGAGAACCTTGTCCTTACAAGTCATATAAAATTGCCAATGTTAAGATAAGCACAGTTGTGCCAGAAAATGTCAAATACATTATTCTTAAGCATTAACTTTGTTTATGTGGACTTTCCATTCTTCTATTTTTTTTAAAAAAATTCTCACTCCACATTATGTTTTGCTGGAATTCATCATTCCTTTTCTGTTCTGCATTAGCAATGTCAAAATCCAAATTCTGGGGCCAGAATCAATCCCAGCTCTAGTCCCAACTAGAGTATACACCCATTGCCTAAAATCCTGTTCTCATAGTTATGCTGCGTAAGGCTGATTATATCACAGCTGCAGCAATTTTGTTGGAAATAACACATTTCCAATTTGCCCAGGAAGGTCCTGAGTCTCTTGTGGAATCATTTTTTTACTGGAGGCAGCAGTTTTCAGACATTAACCCCTCTGCAAAGGTCCCACAGTCTTCTCCACAATGAAAGGGATCCCACAAGAATCTTGGCACCTTTGGGGAAATCAGAAATATTTTATTTTTAAAAAAATCACATTGGCTGATGATGTCATCAGCCTTATGTAGCATAACTTATGGCAACAGGATTTCAGCTATTGAATCTGTGAAATTTCTATAAATGATACCCTGTTTCCCCGAAAATAAGACCTAACCTGAAAATAAGCCCTAGTATGATTTTTCAGGATGCTCGTAATATAAGCCCTACTCAAAAAATAAGTCCTAGTTAAGTGAAACCCTGCCCTCCACCATTGTGCAGCAACCAGAAGATGACATGACTGTATTTGAATAAATGTAGATTGTTGTACATGAAAAAAAATTAAACATCCCCTGAAAAGAAGCCCTAATGCTTTTTTTGGAGCAAAAATTAATATAAGACCCTGTCTTATTTTCGGGGAAACACGGTAACTAGTCACCTAGCAATTGGCTGTAGGCTTGAGGATTTTCTTTCCACCTTCTATAGTTATTAGATAATTAAATGTAGCATTGAGGATCAACAGCATGTGCTCACTAATATGAGAAAAACACAAAGATGAGTTTTAGCAACTTGGGCTGCTCATGCAAATTGTACTCACATACAATTTTGCAGTTTTGCTCCAGCCACATGACAAATTCCAATAGATATGATTGTCTGAATGTAAGAGAAAGCAGTACAGAGATCTGCCCACCCATGCAAGGGAAATTTTTGTGCTTAGTTCTTTAAAATGTCTGCCTTCGACTCTCCACAGGCTTCTTATCCAGTATGTATGCCTACAGAATTTTGGCCAGAGCAAATGATGATGACTGAATTTAATTTGTTTTATTTTATTTCAAAAAGGGTTAACCACAATTCTGAAATTTCTTCTAAATTGGAGGGAAAGGATTTTTGCTTTTCAAAAACTTTCAAGAAAGAAAAACCAACAGGTTTATCCAACACTGTATCCTGGTTGAGATAGGATACAGATAAAATGTTAGCAACTACTGGCTATAACTTACTAATGAAGAAAATGAAGAGTTGACCACCAGATGGTGTAGTAGCTTCAGAGATGGGGAAACAAAAGCTTGTCTGCAGTAGCGCTAGAGGGCTGCAGTCAATTGTTTCAAAGTAATTTTCAAAGTGGCTTGTCAGCTGTGACTTTTTTTGTTTTGTTTTTTCTTTTAACAAATCTTGACATTTCTAAGTTCAATGAAGCAAACCCAACTCTCTGTCTAATTTGTTCAGTTCAACCCTGTCTGAAATGAATGTGAAGAAATGAAGTCACTTCAGAAGACTGAAAACAGAGTAGTTATTGTTGCGTTTGGCTGTGTTTGCCAATAAACATCAAAACATACTTTGGAGCATGGAGTACTACTGTCATAGAGAACTTTTGTTCCATGTTTTTTCTGGTAGGTTTCCAGATCTAAGCCATGTTGGCATTTGAACGTAGGCAGACAGAAGCGTTTCATTTAGTTCTCATTGGCCCAAAAGGCAGCACAGTGTGTTCAGTTCTGATCTGACAGCCGATCACATCAACTGTCAAAGTGTTACTTCCCATCATGGAGAGTCATGATTGAGGAGCTTAAGATAAATCTGTAAAGCTTGGCAATTACAGGAGATGTAAATGAGAGCCGTTGTTTTTCTGTGTCAAACAATGCCAGTGAAAGAGAGACAAAATTGCTTCTAAATGTGAGCAACACATTTTACACATACGTGGATAAGAAGCTGCTCACATACTGCAACCTGGCAAAAAGATGAAATATAAGGGAACAAGGACTTACAATTTATAACTTTTGTACCATGCCCTTCCTTCAAGGGATGCGTTTATGGGGGCTATTCCATTTTATCCTCATGACAACCTTGTGGAGTAGGTCTCTTAGTTCAAAATCTGATTATCTTGTTACATACATTACAGTGGCTTTCTGCCTTCTATTTTCATATGGAAGCTTGAATTTCTCTTTGCGGCAAAGATGGATGTCTCAAGAAGGAATTCATATGTGCCATCACTTCCTGGTACAAATGTGCATGACAATGTACTGTAGAATTCTAGAGATTGATAGCTTTGTACAATGACTTTTTACTACATGTTGCAATTGTGCAAAACCACAGCTAGAGTCCCTACATGAATAATTAGGTCAATCTGCCTTTCATGAGTTCTAAATATTAGTGGCATATTCTTGATGGTCTGACCTGATGAGTCACTGTTTATATTTGATGTGCACAAGGTCCAATTCAAGCATTCCTCTGATGGTGCAACACACAACGGCAACACTGGGGACCTCTGGTTAAACACTTGCATTGCACCTATCATGAGCACTCAAGTAGTGTCCAGGATCTGATGAGCTATTGGAAACCATGATCACAAACTTTTCAAATTTATACACATGTGATCGGGCAAAAGGCCAGGAAATCCAGCACAGAGTACCTGAAAGTAAAGGATGACAAGATTTGGTGCATTAGAAATGAACAGAATACAGATTCCTCCAGATATTACAATCAATACAACACAGCCAATGTTACATTTCTTGTGTCACTGTCAGATTCAGACAGTCTTTAATAAAATAAAATAATAAAATCATGACAATTGCAGAGTTCAGACATTCTCCAATACCTGATAGTGATTTCATGATGCCAAAAGAATTCAGGAAGAATCCACAATAGAAAATGATATAAGGAGAGATGTCAACTGCCCTTTATATCACATAAATGTACACTTGGATAGTAAAAAATAGGCAGTATATAGACACAGCAAAATATTCTGCTTTCGATTATTTATGAGGAGCTGGATTAGTGTCACCATACTAGCAAAAGCCACTCATATTCCCATCTGAGTGGGAAACTGATCAGAAAATTTAACACAGCAACATTAAAGTTCCAAAGGGGAAAATTCTTGAAAACAAATGCAGTAGTTAAAAGCAAATGGCAGGCTGTAAGTTGAAAGAACAGGTCAGTTTAGGAAGCCCGAAGGTTATATGAGACTGCAGTCCCATGTACACTTATCTGGAAATAAATCACACAGAGTATAGTGGAACTTCTGAATAAACAGACAGAGAACTACCGTATAAAAACAGCATAGTAGAAGCATAAAATAAAAACAAACTTGAAAATACACAAGAGCTGCAAATGTATGCCGATATAGTGAAATATTGGAGCCAGAGGGACTTTAAGTGGTAGGAAGGCATCTTTAAAAATGTAGAAGTCCTGCCCAGAAGAAAAGCATTGGGCTGGAATAACAAAATTGGTAAATCAAAGGCAAATATATAATAAGGAAAGGTAAGTAGAATGCAGTGGCATTTCAGTCTCTTCAGAGCAGTGGCAAGTGAAGTGCAGCTCTCCAGAAGTTGCTGTCCTGCAGCATCATTGCTAGAGCTGATGGGAGTTGCAGTCCAAGAAGACCAGGAAGGATGCTCTTTTGCCCACCTCTGATTTAGAGAAAGAGCATGTGCACACTCCCTTATTGCTAAGGGCTCATTTTCCTGAGTAAATGTAGTGAACAACTCATAGCATTTGGACAAACCCAGTACACAAAACCATTGCTGGCGTGTAGCATAAAACACGACATTGTCTCTGAAATTCAGGAGCAAGTTGGTGGTTAGACTAGACTAGACTAGACAAAACTAGAATGCAACCCATGTGATCTAAGTAAGTATCTCTTAATGATATTCTGGGTTCTTTTAAAAGACTCTGTCCTTATTGCTGTTTGGATAAGACCTCCCATTGGCATGATCTGGGAAAGGAGGAGAGATTCCAGCTGATTGAATTTGGAATATTCAGCAAGTAAAATTGACATTTCTTTTTCTAACTTTCCTTTGGTGTTTTTTTATTCCAGTGGGAGCATCCCCAGGTATGAATAATTTCCACATTATCAAATTTTATTAAGAAATTTTATGCAACATCTATGCAAAATACATAGCCAAACATATATTTTGTATTGCAATAGTCACCTGTATATTTACTGGGATTAGCTTGGCTTGGCACATTTTAAAGTCATTATATACTATTTTAAGGCTAGATCTGCATAATGTTGACTAGTAACTCTGACCTCTAACGATTATTCTATACTTTTTGGGTTGAACCAGTGACATCTGAATATATGTTTGCTGATATTCTGGACACGTGCTAAACCACTTTCCTTCTAGTTTTACGAGAAATTGATGGAGAAACACTGTCAAACCATTTTCTCAAAAACACACATAATTTTATAATGATTCCAATGGAATCTACAACATACGTATGAATTGATTTAAAAGTAAGAGTTATACTGGCATTCTAGAGAGGTAAGCTATAATGCAACATTATTAAATTAAAAGAGTGCCAGCAGTTCACAAGGACACATACAAAAATAACTTTCCAGCAGCATACAATCATTCTAGGTTACCTTTGTTGTTAAGTGCTGTAAAGTCACTTCCAACTTATGGTGACCCTAATAGGGTTTTCATGGAACAGGAAAAGTTCAAGAAGTGGTTTATCATGGGCACCCCTCAGTCTATTTCCATGGCTTATATTTGAATCAGGGTTGTGGTCTGTGAGTAGGGATGAGAAACTGTGGCTTTGCCCTAGGACCCAACATTTAGAGGACACCAAAATCTAGACGTGAATCTACTACTGTGTGTTAGAAAAACTAAATGAAAAAATGAACTTTCTGTTTCTTTGGGGGTAATACCATGGTCTTCTCCTTTTTCTTGGGGCAGGGACTTATGCCAATGCCTCACAACTGAGGTGGTGTCATTTCCTCTGGGTGCCAGAATGGTCAGTTACAGCTCTGTCCAAGTCTCCTAAGTCCATTACTCTATCCATATACTACACTGGCTTTCAGATTAACTGCACAGTCAAAAAACCATAGAGCTGAAGTGGAGAAAGGGAGTCCAGGAGAAAAGCTGTTGACATGTGAAGAACCTGCCCTTTACAGGTGAAGAGCAGATGTTTGCAAGGAGCTTCTGCAGCACAGTGTGCAATTCTTGGGCTCACTTTCTTTATATGTACCAGTAAATCACAGTATTGATGCTTATAGGAGCATACTGTGTCCCTAGATTGATCTGGGTCCTCCTGGTTGAGTGTTTTTGATACCAGCAGCCAATGCCTTGCAGCAGCATTATTGTGCCACACAGAATGTTCCAGATGTATTTATTTCTTATTTATGTCATTTATATCCTACATACATTTCAGAGTGCTTACTCAACATTTCAGATGATGTACATGTGAACAAATAAGACATGTAGATGTGGATCCAGAGCAAATTTCTAGAGGGTTTGGGGGGGGGGTAGAGGGAAGGAGTAATCAGTAAAAGCACCTTCCACCATATGCAATAGAGAGGTTTCATAAGTGAATTTCTGCTCATAAGATTTTTGTAGATCTACTCCATTATGATTGCATGCATGGTCCCTCATAGTTTTATATTATTTCCCTTGTAGAAAGAATGAAAAATGGGTTTGCAGATGAAAGATAGTGCTACTGGAAGGGGACAATTAGCCAGGTGAACCTGGGAGGATATTTGTTTCTGTTTGCTTCTGTGAGAGGTCTTCTTGATTTCCTTAGAATGGATTTACAGAGTCAGCTGAAGACCACAAAGGAGGAAACAGCTTTGGCCATACTCAAGATGGGACTAAACATCTGGTTTATGGGAATGGACAGAAGTGTTCCTTAGGTTCATGACATCTTGATTTTGAATTGGTTGATTCAACATAATGAAACTCTGATTTTGATACAAAAAAACAGATAGAGGTACTCAGAACAGAAGAAATCAGGAAGTACTGAGGTGGAGCTTTAACCTGCTCATTGATCTGGAGGTGAGGATGCTTCAGGATTTGATTGGATTTCTCACCAAAGATGTAGGGTGCCCAATGACAGATTAACTTATTATTAGTTGTGGTGGTGAGTGGGAAGTCAGGAAGGCATTTGCACTTTATCTTGAGTTCCCATTGCCTGTCCACTTGCATGAGAGTAACTTACAGGATGTGTAAGCATGACCTTGCATTACAGTAAAGGCATGTGACTAATATGCTACCAGGATCATTTCACTTCTGTTTCTGCAGTCTTTCCCAGAACAAAGGGCATATTAGATATATTCATCTGGCTCACCCTTAATATGGGTCAATTGCGGTTCTATAACTAGACAATGTCCTAGGTTAGTGGTTCCCAACCTTGGGTAACCCACATGTTCTTGGATTCCAACTCTCTGAAACCCCAGCCAGCACAGCTGGTGGCGAAGGCTTCTGGGAATTGCAGTCTAGGAACACCTGGGTTACTCAAGTTGGGAACCACTGTCCTAGGGTAACACTAAAAATGATACTCAGTGTGGTGTAGTGGAAACAGTGATGGACTAGGACTAAGGAGGCCTGGGTTCAAATTGTGCTTAGCCATAGAATCTCATTGGGGGTGTGGAATTGGTAAAACTACTCCTTAGACATCTCACTTATCTTAAAAACCCTATTAGGGTTGGTATAAGTTGGTTCCCACTTGACGGCACATAGCAAACACGAAAAAAGGAAACATGCAGAAACCATCATGCGTGAGCTTTATAGTAACAGATCAGATGACCTTCTTTTCCTTTGCATGTCCCTTGTGGTGCAGTGGTTAAACTTCTTGCATGAAGCCAAGACTGTGCTCATGACCTGGGGTTCAATCCCAAGTGGCTGGCTCAAGGTTCACTCAGCCTTCCATTCTTCTGAGGTTGGTAAAATGAGGACCAGCTTGCTGGGGTGGGGACAATGTGTAGTCTGCATAATTAACTTGTAAACTGCCCAGAGAGTGCTTTAAGCACTATGGGGTGTTATTCAAGCAGCACACTTTGCTTCCCCCACTTTTTTTTCTTGTTTTGTTTTTATTTTGCAGCTCTAATGAGCCTATGAAATGATTGTTAAAGGCTTTGTGAATTGTTCAGAGCACTTGCAGAATGACTACTGGATTGTCTCAACTAGACAGATCTTTAAGACAAGAGAGTTTCTATTACATCATGCCTTGACTGCCTCTTTACTTATTTCCCATGTGACCAGCTTCTTCCATGTGACCAGCTTTTTTGCAACATTCATTGTGCAATCATGCAGAGATTCATTTTCACTTGTGTATTAGAAAATCCAAATCTTTGGAATTAAAACCCCCTAATATTGATTTTCCAATACTAGGTGTAAATTACACTCTGCATGACAACATCCAACAAAGCTTCAGGTGCTATGACTGCTGATGCAAAGATGATGTTCAAGGCCCATTAGACAATAGGCAACATATTTTAGAGTAAAGCACAGGTCAGCTAGAGATTTCAAAAAGCAGTTGAGCAGCAGAAAAAATAATGTATGTGTGTAGATGGGATGAAGCAAATTGAGAGGAATCCTAAAGAGAGGAAAAGAAATATAACTAATGGTTCAGATTTAGAATGTGGGAGTAACCTCTGAGGTTTGGGGGAAGGAATATAATTACACACAATGGTATCAAGGTCCTCCTACTTATAAGCTGTCCAAAAAGATAGTTTAACACTCTCTCTAGAAAAAGGCATACGATTTGAATTGAAAATGAATGGCAAAATTGGCCTTTGTGATAACAATAATAAGCTGTTTTCCTGTTTTCCTCAAAGCTCAGCACCCTACAGGAAAACTGGAGAAATGTGACTAAAAAGTGCCATAAGACAGTCTCAATGATTGGTTTTTATTTTAAAAAACATGGACAAACGAGAATGGCAAAAATACACATGGAGCGGGGAAAGTGGAAAGTGATGCAGATAGGTAATTCCTTAAGTCACAGCTTTGTGATGAAAGGATCCATCTGTGTCAGAGATAACATCTCTCTCCTATTGCAGTTTAAAGTGGCTGTGTATAGTGAATTATAAACAGGGATGGGAACTTGAGTTGCAGGACTCACTGTCAAGTTGGACTTAAGTCGCACCAGTAACTCAACTCAGTCCCCCCCCCCATTACTCGAACTTGACTCATGACTCAGAACCCCCTATCCCTCCTTTTTTCTGGTGAAAAAAGCTTGTTTTTAACAGGGGCTTGGGGCTTGGTACTTGGTACCAAAGACTTGGACTTGGGACTCAGACCCAAAGACTTGTCAACATCCCTGATGATAAAACCAATGAAAATGAGGGCTGTCATTGGCTTGCTTAACTAAGGGCACTTCCAGACAAGGATTTTGTTATGCAGTTACCCTACCAGAGTTGTAAGATGTCCAAACAATGACATCTCCTACTTGTTACTTCCAATATTTTCCCATCTAATTTTTTCTTTTCACAAAACAAATTAAGGAGGAAAAGATAAGACAGCTGCAAAGCATCTCTGGATTGGTGGCACTAGGAGCCCTCCACCTGGGAGTATTCTCAGAGAAAAGGGAACCATGGCATCACAACACTTCCCAAGAGGGGCTGACTTACAGAATGGCAGGACAGTATCTAAAGCAATGACGCCACCTTTTTGCCATGGATCTATTACTAGCCAGAAACAAGACGGCAATAAATCACATTCTGTGTTGTGGAAGGTTTTCCTGTTCTTTGTTAACCAGAAAGTAAAGCCATTATTATCAGCTATTTATAGCAAATGCTGTTAGAAATAAAAATATGTTGGTTCATTCCTATATTTTTAGAAAGAGCTATTCAGATCTTTAAAAGGGAATTATAAAAGTCCCAGAAAAAAAACCCTAAAAGGCATAAAAATTGCTCCAGAATGGTCTATCATAATGATATTAACCATATTGAGAAATAAAAAGAATGATGCAAAACACACAGATGCGCTTGTCATAAAACTTAAATCTGGCATGAAAAATCTGAGCTATAACAAAAGGTTCCACTCAGGAGAACTAAACCAAAGTTCAATCCAAAAGTTCAAAGTTCAATCAAGGTTCAATGAAAGTTCAACACTGTTTCCTTTCCACACAAAGTGAATTATTTCTTTTAATAGTAATGTATGCCACTTGAATATTTATGACAAAAATATTGAAAACAAACAAACCTAATCTAGCTGGTAGACTCATAGAGCTGGAAGACACCTCAAGAATTATTAAGTCAAACCCTCTGCCAAAGCATGAAACCTACAGCTAAAGCATCCCCGACAGGTGGCCATCCACATTCAGTGTGCAACTAGACAGTCAAATTGGATTGGGCTGAATCAGGTTAAATAAGGTCACTTAAGGTTGCATAGAAGTGTGGTATGCAATTTGGGGCGATCCTTGCATCCACATGCAAGGATCTGGTGGCTTCGGGGCAGGAAACCACACCATACAAGCGACTTTATTTAGTCCATTTCTTCCTTTGAAGGGAGGAAAAGAAAGAAAGAAAGAAAGATCCCCCTTCTGTCTCCCCCTCTGTGGAGCAGCAGGAGGAAGCTTTCAATATATATATATATATAAATTCAAATGGCATAGTGCTGAATTTGCTTACTAAGCAACTAATTCAGTGCTGGAGTCAAAAGTCTTAAAAAAACCCTCCTTGCATCCTCTTCTGTTTCCCCTTCTGCAGGGGAATGAGAAGAAGCTTTGATTTCCTAATAGCTAATTAGATTCTGAAGTGGCATAAGCAAAAGACAGTTTAAGTCATCCACTTTGGCTCAATACTGCCAATCACACATGCCAGAACCAAACCAAAATGGAGTAATCTTACCTTCACTAAAAAACAGTAGGCCCTGACAGGACCCCGAAAAGGTATGGGCAGGCATGGACAGACTGCTTCACAATTGTCCATACATCATGTGTTTTCTGTAAAAAGGAGTAAAGCAGTCTGTGCCCAAAGAGGACTGAACTATGGGACAATCCCTGTCTGATCACACCTTCAGTTTAAAAACGTCCAGTAAAGGAAAGTCGACCACCTTTTAAGCTTGTCCATTCTCTTATTACTAATGTTTAGCTGAACTCTCCTTTCTTGTTATTTAAATCCACTTATTTTTGTCCTACTTTCTGAAGCTGCAGAAAACAAGTTTGTTTCATTTTCCATGTAACAGCCCTTCAAATATGTGAAGAAAGCTACTGTATTAATTCTTGGTATCCTCTTCTGTAGGTTAATCACACCAATTCTCTCAACCATTTGTCATAGGATTTCATTTCCACGCATTTCACAGTCTTGTGCACTCACTCCCTTGGACAGATTCCAGTTTGCTGATGTTTGTGTTAAATTGTAGTGCTCAGAGCTGGACACAATTTTCTACATGAGGCCTAACCAAAGCAAAACAGAGAGGTAGTATCTCTTCTGTTGGATGCTATACTGAGGCAGCATGGTACTGTATTAGTTTTTCCTTCCTGATGTTGATTCTTGCTTAGCTTATGGTCTATTAAGACCCTTGGATTCTTTTCACATGTATTATTGCCAAGCTATCTGTAACCCATCCTATATTTGTGCATCTGATTTTTCCTGTCCAAATGTGGAACTTTACATTTGGTTATCCAATTGGTAGTTCTAATAAGTGTAGGGACATTGAATCAATTGATAAATGGTGAAGTATTGACTCACCATTCATCAATTGGTTCAAGGTTAATCCCATTGATTTAGGGTGTGATCAGAGTGTGGAAAGGTGTATATCCCAGTGCCAAAAAGTAGTATCCCTACAGCTGGACCAAAAAAGTTATTTATGGGCATACATCAGGGTTGGGCTGGAGTGCAATTCCTTATATATTGTGTGATTGCTGAGAAATACATTGTTCCAGACTGCTCCACAAGTGGTCCAAACTGCAATCTATGTCTCTGTGTGATCACACATTCACTCAAGGTGATTCACCCTAGGTGGGATTAACAATTGGATTCAGAACCTTGGGCTCATTAGGTGCCTACAAAATATCAGGTAAGCAGGTAAGTAGTAAAGACTAGAGATGGGCATGAACCTCAATTCAGAGGTTTGTGCTGGTTCGTACATATGGCACACGGGTGCCACATGTCCCCTTCCCTCACGTCCTCGGCCAGTGCGCCACTCACCAGTTGGAGCATGCTCCTCTCCTCCTCTTCTTTGATTGTTCAGGCAGTTCCTGGCAGAAGCACAGCTTGCCTGTCCCACCTCCTTATCTGGGCCATCAGCCAAGGAGGCAGCTGAGGGAAACCCGTGGTCCTGCCAGGGACTGGCTGAACAGCCATGGGGGGGGGGGAGGAGTGTGCCCTGGTTGGTGAGTTTGGGATCCAGCTGAGGAGGTGAGGGAAGGGAAGATGTGGCACCTGTGGTGCCATGTGTGAGAACCCGCACAAGCTCAACTCTCATGCAACATATGCAATGCTTGATGATGCTACTACAGTCAACCCTTGACTTACGAACGGCCCTAGTTGCGAACTTTTCGACTTACGAACCGCTCTGATAGAAAAATATAGCCTCGACTTGCGAACTTTACTTCGAGTTACGAACCAAAAAAAAACCCCTAAGTCATCTTAGGTTAAAAGGAAAAAAAAGAAAAAAATTCTGCCCCTAGTGGTAGGAACGGATTAACCAGCGTTGCATTAGTTCCTATGGGAACTAATGGTTTGACTTACAAACCGCCCCTCGACCTAAGAACCAAAAACAGCCAGAACGGATTAATTGGTTTTCAATGCATTCCTATGGGAAATACTTATTCAACTTACGAACTTTTCGACTTAAGAACGTCCTTCCGGAACGGATTAAGTTCGTAAGTCGAGGGTTGACTGTACTGATATTTGTGTGAGAAGGGGGGATCAGTTTATACCACATTTTTTTGTTGTATAAAAGAAGAAGAATCTGCAGATTATTAGACTAGAAAGGAACTTTTTTGTAATGGGCTTCTTTTAGATGTTACTAGTAGTAGTACCTCCACTCATCGTGGTAGTAGTTGTACACATTTGTATCACAATTTTCTAAGAGATTTGCAAAGTAACACAATTTAAAACCAAATTTGTTCTATTGTATTTCATGTGCATTCTTGACATAAAGATAAAGAGACATTTTTGGTATCTTATTATGTTTTGTCATGCTTTTCTTATGAACTAGATGAAATGTATCTGGGTTTGAGGGGAAGAGTATGCGCAGTCAACTTTATGTGTTTATTAAGAGAGCAAAAAAGGGGAATGCAGTACTTTGAGGAAAAAGCATATATATATTTGAAACATGAAATTAAAAATCTGCTGTTCCAGAAAGGGACTATGGCTAAAATAAGCTTTTAAAAAATCTCATATGGATGCAGTCATAAAAATCTTAGGATGGCCAGTACATTTTCTCTTCCCCGATCCTAAAAATCCAATTGATAGCATAACTCAACTGACCCGCTATATAGTAATAGTTCTCTGAGATATTCATTATTCATTCTGAGCAGACAAATGTTGGCTGGCATAATATGGAGCAAGCTTTTATATAACCATCACATTTGTCACTACCACAATTGCCACTTTATAAACAACATGTGAACAAAGAAGCATGATGAGATGAAAAGAGAGGAAGAAATCAATTATAAGGAAAAATTTGTTTTTCAGAGTTGTGTCCTGGCCTTTTGTGCGCGCGCGCACACACAAACGCCCTCCAACCCACCCAGAATAAAGCAACTGGCAATGGCATTTGATATGGATTACAGATGGATCATGTGTCACCCATACAGCTGTACATATCTGGCACACAGGTGTTTGATTGTGTGTCTGCCAGCTGCCCAGCAGCAGCCAGAGATACTGGGGCCAAGATAGGGTTGGGAGCAAACTCTTCACACTTGTTTTTAAAAGGAGGGGAGAGGGAGCAGAATGTGTGTGTGCATGCACACATGTAAACATATTGTGGGGGAAGGAAAATAACAGCAGTGGCAGTGAAGGCACAATATTTTCTCCAAACTCCGAGTCGGAATATTCCTACATATGATTCCTGCATATGTCCCTTCAGACATGTTTCTCCAGGAAGCGCTACACATATGGTGAAGGCCCACATTTCCCATGTTTCTTTTGAACCAAGAAATTGGATTCCCTGCATATGGAAAGAGACTGGGTTGAGTTGTAACAGAAATGCCCATCAACCAAACATCGATACTATGAATCCCAGTTTACAAACTGAAAGCTGATTTTTTTGTGTTTGTGAGCATGTGATAGCTCACTGTCCGGGTGGGAATTGTTCCATCTCACTTTTCTGGTCACTGTAAGATGAAGTCCACAACATAAGGCATATCTGATATGCTGGGCCAGAGCTTGAGTAAACATTGTCCTGGTCAAGGAGCCCCTTTTCTATCACTTCTATGATGGGCTTATGGCACCGGGGCAGGGGTGATGTTGGGGTCATCCCACTGCCTCCTACAAAGATGGATGCATGTGTGTCCAAAGTGTGTTCCCATGAGTTTTAAACAGCGCATATGATATCAAACTGAAAAGTGAAAAAGGTACACACTTTAAAGCAAATTGAAGGAGGCTTATTTCTATACGCAGCACCCAAACAACCTGCAGAAAATTGAAGGGAAAACTACAGAGTTTGCTTTTTGCTACCTTAGCACAGTGCAGACAGTATATTAAAAAACACAGTCCCTGAACTCAGCTCAGGCCCCCTTCAGCTGTGTTTGGCACCCCTTCCTGCTTGGTTACCTGGAGGATCACCCAGTTCTCCCCCTGTTAAGGCCAGCACTGCTGATTTGAAACCTATGAGTACAAAGCCTTCCTTGAATTGATTACAACACTGGGGAGATTTTGCATAATTTATAACATGATACAAAAACATACAGATTTTAAAAAATTGGAATATGCTAGTGATTGATACATTTTAATTTTTAATACAATTAAAACCTTTTGCTATAATGCAAAATGATTTTAGATTATATGGAATTTCCCATCAAAAATAAATGATCTTTGAGAATCAGAAGAGGCATACAACATTGGTGTAGACTCAACAGGAATAATATGATCCTCATACTCAAGTTGTGTATTTCCGAACCATCAGCAGAATTTTGAGTAATACCCCTTGCTCTTCATACTTTCTCAGACTTGAGTGGATGCCTAGTCAGCATTAATAAACATCAACCCAGATTCTCACTCACACTAAATGATGTCTGAACCAAGCATCTTTGCTGTTGCCTACTTAGGTCCACGCTTAATACAGTAGACTATATCAAAGCCTTTGACTGTGTAGATCATGGGAAACTATGGATTGTTCTGAGGGAAATGGATGTGAGTCCTAGATCAAATCAAGCCCGAATTATCTCCGGAGGCAAAAGTCTTGAAGCTGAGGCAGTCCTAGTTTGGACTGGAAAAGATAATAATGCTGGGAAAGGTTGAAGGTAGCAGAAAAAGAGGAAGATTAAATGTGAGATGGATTGACTCCATAAACAAACCCACAGGCTTACGTTTGCAAGAGCTGAACAAGGCAGTTGAGGACAGGACATTTTGAAGATCTCTCATTTATAGAGTAGCCATAAGTCAAAGGCAAAATAATGGCACATAACAACTTAGGTTCATAAAACATAATGGAGATTTTAAAAACTCATTACATAAGGAATCTCATGCAAAAATGTTCTAGATCTGAATAGCATGACAGACTGTTATAAACTATTGGGTTAAAAAAAAAAAAACAACCCAGAGGAACAAATCCCAGTTGCCTGTTTGCACACAGAAAATTTTTTCCATCTCTTGTGTTAAAGAACACCTTCCTCTGGCTATGCTTGAGGAAGTGGAGACAAGTCACCCACACTAAATAGAAGCAAAATAAAATAAACATCCAGACTGGGATAAAAATAATTATAAATTCTAATGCCATTAGAAGTTTGGGTTTCCATGAAATCAGAACAGTAAATGTCAACTTCTTATAATTTGTACTCTTTTCCGCTATGTAGTTGGTCACATATCTATGTTACAATTAATTATGCATGTCCACTTTAATAATGGGGCGAATTCCTCAGTCTGTAAAATGCCATTCTGCTCCACCAGGATTTTATTTTATTGATTGATTTAAAATATGTTTACCCCTCCTTTCTCCTGAAAAGGTGCCCAAGGCGGCTTAACGTAATAAAAACACAATACTAAAAGCTAAAAACAGAAAAGTATTCAAGTACTGCAGGAGAATTAATAATATTATATTTAAAATACTAGGTAAAAGCATTACAAAAAAACAAAGGATTCCTTCACAAGAAGTGGAGGTGGAGTGGGATGCAGAGGAATATCTGGAACCATTAATGTTTTTATTGGTTTTTCCCCTATATTCCTTAAAACATGATAGGGTAATTTGTTTAAACAGACAAATTCAGCTTCAGTCAGTTGTTCCCAGGAGACTCCTCTCAGGCCCCATGAGAATCAAACGAGCCAGAGACAGGGCCGTTTGAGTACAGATTTGTGGACTGCAGTTTGATTCTTGGCATCGCTGTCTGGATGGCAATTTACAACAATGGAAACCAACTGACTGCCAAACCTCCACGCAGCAGTCAAGGCTAGATCCAGCTCTAACTAAATGGGAATGAGGTGGAGCTTCCATTTTGGAAAGATTCACAGGAGGGAGTTAGTGGAGCTTGGCAAAGCAGAACCCACATTTATAGCATCCACTCTATGGCACTCCATTCATTCTTGTCCCCACTGTTTCAGCCATACCTCACAACCTCCAGGATCTAAAATGCAGATGAATGGCTATCAGAATGGGGTGCAGACCAATGTCAGCAGGAAACCCTCCCAGGAAAATTAGCATTCTAGACACACTTTGTGAGCAGGTGGAATATTGCAAGTATAAGAAATAGAACAGCTTAAAAAAAAAGTAGCACATGAACGATGCACTTCACAGTGAGGGACACTTTAGATGCCTTTTCAGCAGAACTGACATTCTTTATAGGGCATAAATTATCATCTATGCAGTGCATAGGTGGCTCGGATACTCGATCTAGTGCACTTCACTTAGCATCCTGCCTGTCAGTTACTTGTGTTTTTCAAGGAGTATGTGCTGTAATTTCTACTGAAATACACTATCGTTTCCTTCCCTTCACTGTTAAGCACTGTGTGCCATCGTTGGCCTACAACATTTGACACACATCATCAGACCCAAATATAGCCAAAGCTCAAGAACACGCTTTGCATAATGTACATATGTATTTCATTTATTTTTATCTCAGTTCTGCTTCAGTATATAGAAAAGAATGAGTGATAACCTTGCCTAGTGCTAACATAACATGGCCAGGCAGTTTGTGCTTCACACACAGCTCCAATATACGTAGTGAGGCTCTATTTTGATGTTTCCATATACATCAGTGACCATTTTTCATTTTCCAGCAATGTGACCCATTAGTCGGCTGAGGCTTGATTCTGTTCTCCATGCATCTGATGAGCCACAGGCTTGCTTCAGACATGATGTGGGCTGGTGTTGTGAGTGTCATGGTAGAGATGCCCACTGGGTCCTTCTAAAAAAGCGTGGGGCTCAGGACAGTTATGCTTGTGGAGATCCTCTGTGTGATGCTCAAAGTTGCTCAATTTCCCTTGGGCTTTTTGGAGTGAAAGAATTGGCCTGAGACAAATGCATTTGTCTGGCTCACAACAGAGCTAACCCTGAACATGGGAGCCATTACAAACAAAGCATGTGTTCTATCTTTAAACTATAGCCTGTCCTTTAAATGGTGATGGTAAGCTTAAGCAGTCATGGAAATCCTGTTTTAAGAAGCCACTGGGTAATGCAAAGAACATGTAGGCTGTCTCTTTTTGACAACTTCACTGGAATGCATTAGGATTTAA
Organism: Intellagama lesueurii; assembly: GCA_037013535.1. Taxonomy (NCBI): domain Eukaryota; kingdom Metazoa; phylum Chordata; class Lepidosauria; order Squamata; family Agamidae; genus Intellagama; species Intellagama lesueurii. The sequence goes on along the minus strand of JBAJHW010000001.1, from coordinate 299,330,479 downwards.
GCTCACTGAAGTGATGATGTCTGTGTGGAAGAACACAGAAAAACAGCTTTCATGCCTATCCTCTTTGTTTCTTTGAGTGTCTCAGAATGTGGCTGCTGCTCAGAATGTTTCCCTGCTTTGGTAACTACAATTTCTCATTTTCCAAGTACTAGCTATATGCGAATAGGGCAGAAAAGCAAAGGCATTGGAGAAAAGGGCAATCAGTTACAGACTAGACTTCTCCTGAGAAGTGGCATATCCTGTGATAGAAGGCTATACACAATGTGCTAATTTTATTTTTTCTAGTGACACTTCTGATTTGTTTTCTTGGATTTTAATTTAGTTTAGGTTGTCAGCTCATGCAGAGCTATGAGCTGCCTTTGGTGAAATGATGTCAACCACTGGCTCACAGGAAAAGATTTGTTAGTTATAAATACTCTATATTTATGAAGATTAATAGAGGAAAAGACAGCATGAAGTACAGCTAGATAATAAAAGCAGAGCCACAATGTCCTTTCTTTACAGGACAGTGGACCCAAATTTGCTAAGGTTTGTACACAGGGAACTAGTATTAGATGTTTCCTTCCACCGTAATTCAGCACAGAAACCTTTCCAGTTGCTTGTTTTATTTTCAGGCATCCTAACTACAGGAAAACAGACAACAAATGAGCACATCCCAGGTCATTATTTTTCTGAGTTCACAACTAGTAAGCTACAGTTTTGCTGAGAAGGTCATAATTTAGGGGTAATCCTGGAGAACCAGAGTTCCTTGTTAAATATGGGGACCTGTACTAAATTGATAATTCAGAATTCTGGCAAAATATATACTAGCTTGTTGTTATTGTTATGTGCCATCAAGTTGGAACCAACCCTAATAGGGCCATCTATGTATCTGAGATATTTAAGGAGTGGTTATACCAGTTCCACAACTCCAGTGAGTTTCCATAGTTGAGCGGGGATTCAGTCCCAGGCCTCCTGAGCCCTAATCCATCAGTCCATCCACTACACCACACTGGGTATCATCCTGGCCTACTCTGCCACATTAATAGGAAGTTTTATAATGTGAAACCTGAAGCATTTTTAGGTGAAAACTGATTCCCATTAGCACCATACCTACCTGTTAACTACAACCACCATTTGTAAAAACAGAATCAGGTACGAGTTACAATCCAAACATATGATCTAACTATCATGGTGAAATGGGCAGGAAATATACAAAGGTTCACACTGTCATTTGTGCACAGCACAACTATGCCTGTTTGAAGGCATGTGCATCAGACTGACAGCACAGTCTCATTAACATTCATACCTGTTGTTGTTAAATGGAATGAGACAGAAATATCAGGCTTATGAGAAGAGCACTGATGATAAAAACTACCCCACTTTCCACTGTGAACTGCAGTACTTTTTTTTTTTTTTTGCTTTCACTTATACCACTGCAGGTTAAATCCATAAACTCTTCCACTTCACATACTGTCACCTGAAACAATAGGGTTGGGCATAGCAGAAGCAAAGAGCAGATGCTTCATCAGTTCTTCATTCAATTTCTTCTCTAAAAAAAGAGAAGAAAGCATGACATGTCGCTTATGGCTATATATTTCAGACTTATTTCTGGAATGTGACAAAAGCTTCCTGCCCAAAATGTGACAATTCCAAAGTCATGTTTAATGTTAAGCCAATGCAGTGCTACATAAATCTGGGAGCGTTTGTAGGGCCTACTTCCAAGTTAAGAATACATATAGGTTTGGGCTGCAATGTTGCATTCACAAGTGGGCTTACTTAAAAGTAAATCACTGTAGTTTTCATATAATGGAGGGGTGGGGCAGCATATGGCTCACAGTCTGCATGTAGCCCTTGCACCCCTATTTTGGGACCTTCCCTAGGCTCTCCTATTCCTGCAGAATCAGCCACCGCTGCTGCTGTCTTCATCATGACAATCGCAGCACTTTCATTTCTTCTTTTCCTTTCCCTTCCTGCCAATTCCAGAAAGAAAACAGATACTCTGCTTTGCAGTACTACAGGACTTCATCAGATGGCACCCTCCCGCACCACAGAGAGCCACTGCAGTTGCTCCTGAATGTGTACAGCTAAGTGTGTGTGTGTGTGTGTAATGTGCTATTAAGTTGCTCCCAACCTATGGTGACCCTAATAGGGTTTCTAAGGCATGTGAGATGTTCAAGGAATGGTTTACCATTGCCATTCCGTGGCCAGTTTCCATGGCCAAGCAGTGATTTGAACCAGATCTTTAGGTCCTAGTCCAGCACTCTACCTATTATACCATATTGGCACTCGCAGCAACTGTGGCAGTAGCAAATTTGGTAGCAATGCAGCCTTTGAGGTCCAATGCAGCCCTTCGCAACACTGGAAACTTGCTGTGGCGACCGCCCACATTACTCATGCCATTCATATTCATGAGCTGATTTGCATGAACCTATGAGAGGGCTGGAGAGGCAGAGTCAACAGCTACATGAGGCTTGGCGGGAGAAGGAGGAGTCAGATAGGGCTGGTTAGTCAGAGATAGAGGGAACTGAAACTGATACTGATAGAGATAAAGATGAGATACTGAGAGAGATAGGACTGGTTAATCAGAGTGATAGAGCTGAGTAGGAAAATAGGTAGAGAAGGTGGTAATGATATTGCAAGAGAAAATAAGTATGTACTGAGAGAACTGTTGATGATTTGCTTATGCATACTGTGTATCTGAGAAACTTCTGTTATTATTCAATCTGCTTCACTTCAATAAATAAGTTCTGTTTCTGTTCACAAGACAAGTGTTCTGACAAACGTCATTTATATTGTGGATTGAGGTAATCCACTGGTGGCAGTGAGAAGAAAACGCGACGTGAGCCTTTGTGAGGGAAAGACAAGCAGGAGCCACAAGGGCGAACACCACACTTGCCATCCTGGTTTTAATGGGATTGTATATCACCCCTATCAATTATCCCTTAAAATAGTTTGATATAATATTTATGTCAAGTATCTTAAGGAGATATATAGTATCTGCCTTTTAGGCCCTTAGGACTTTAACTGGAGTCAGATTTTTCCCCTTCTCCACTTCCCATTAGCTTTCCTTGTAGGCACAGTGGGGAATAAAAACTCCCAATGTCTGGCTCCACAGCCAGATAACTAAACCACTGAGCTGTATATACTAGATGGTTGTTTGGTATGGATGTCCCCCCCCCCCTTTAAGGAAGGGATCTCTCCAACCAGCATCTTCTCTTCAGTCACATTCCCTGCTATTGCTCACCAAGGCAGCTCTATCAGTCCAGAAGCTAATAATGAGAGACTAAAAAGTCTGTAATGTGCATCCACTGTTTGGCTACCCAGATTAAAATTAAGGAAATGTTTTTCAGAGCATCTGTAAATCCTGAAGGAACAACAGAGAATGCCAGAAGCATAATGTAGAAAGAAAGAAATAATCACTTCTTAAAGTGGATGGAATCCCAGGAAAATCTAGCCCCCAGTCACACAATGAGCTGGCTTACTTGGGAGTCTGTAGAGTGGAGTTGGCAGAGCCAAGATGAATCTAAGAAAATTGTGCTTTTGCACGGACACTGTTCGTTGTAAGTATGGAGGAGAAAAGGCAACTTCGCACTTGTGTCACTGTACTCTGTGTCCCTTAGCATGTACTATGGAAGATTTGGTGCTATCTGCCTCAAATGCTCTTGATGTCACCAATTACTGGGCAAAATTTTCTGATATACAGTATTTATTAATTATACTGTTGTGTTTGTGATATGAACAAAGAAGAAGGCCAGAAGCTATGGCACTTACGTATTATTGGATTCCCTGTCTGCTTCTTTTCTCCTGGCCAGAAGAGCTCTCATGGCATGACTAGAAAGCTGCCACTTTGTCCTCCTCTTCGACCTTCTCTCACCCTTTTAAGAATCCTTCAGTTGCAGTGGCTGTGGCAAATCTTTGCTCCTCTCCTGTGATGATTCTCTAGAGACCCACACTTTCTCCACCAATATTTGTTCTCTGCTCAAGAACACTAGATTGTTTCATGGATGAGGTGTGTTGTCCTGTGCCGAAGCAAAAGGTTCAATATGCCAAGGCTGTGGGGTGGTATGGGGAGAGGTGGTCGGTAGGGATGAATCCAACCTCGGTTCACAGTCCTGCTGGAAAGCCCTGGGGGTTCCAGGGAAGTCAAGAGCCAAGAGACTGCGGGTGCTTCCAGATGTAGCTTTTGTCACGTAAATATCCCAATTCATTCACATAATTATAAGGGGGTGGGGTGTCCTGTGTTTTCCCATTGCTTTCCTTCCTCCATTGTTAAAAAAGAGATACAAACCCTTAAGAAGGAAAAGGTGAAATAGCTGCACAATGATTTCTGAGTAATAAATAACAATAGAGGTCTCTGTTCAGGAATAGCTAGTAAGTAACAGAAAGTAGCTGATTAATAAGGGAATAAAACTAGTGCTTGAAGTATTGAATAAAAGATCACCTAATCTGCACAAGTGGGAGGGAAGAATTGCATTTATTTGGTTACTGGAGTGTAGGAGTTTGTAGAACAGTCTGGTAACCTGTCCAAGTTAGAAATTCGTTTACATGCTTTTCTTTAGGAAGAAAAAAAAAGTGGGAGGGAATGCAGATGTCAATTCCATTTATTTATTTGATTTCTACTCTGCCTTCCTTCCTGTAAAGGGACTTGAGGCAGTTTACATTTTTTTCTGTGGAATAAAATGTGAGTCCTGACTGGAAGGTTTAGTGGATTTATCCAAGGCAATAAGAGAGATCAACTAGTTCCATACACATACAAGAAAACCCAACAAGAAAGACCAATGGTCTTTCATTGCTAACATGTTATGAGAACAATCCTTGATCAAGGGATATCAACTTTGTCATTAAATGAAAGCAGTTGGTTTACATTATACTAGTGGAGCATTGCCCCATTGCTTTCACAACTGTAGTGCAAGATGAAGATTAAAAAACTAAGATCAGAGTTTGTAAACCTTAGGTTTTGTTTTACTACAGTTTCCAGAATCCCTCAAGTAGGCTGGGGGATTCTGGGAGCTGTAGTGCAAAAAGGAACTTGTCCATGTTCTTGGTAAAGAGATAGGTATTCACAAACCTTTTGCATGGATCTATGTCTGCACTGTAGAGCTGACACCCAGTGCCAACTTCAGAGCCTTGGGCATTGGTGGTGACTAATGGGCTATTAAAGAACAAATGGCTCTGTTGGAGCTTGTCATCCAGCATCTAATTACTTTAGCCTCTGCCATTGCATCATCAGCTGGGTGAGGGGTGGGTTGGAATGCCATTTTTGTAATGTTAGTTCTTGTTCAACCAGCAGTCATTCAACCTGGCCGCTCTATTTATTCACTTCCAAAACTGGACTGAAGCCAATGTGTCGGACATAAAGGTCATGTTACTTGGTCCTTCTTTTATCTCTGTATTGAAAGATGTATTTATTGGCCTTCAAATGGCTAGCGCAAAGGAAAACCGTACTTCAGAGATAGAGTACGTGATATGAAAGATTTCTGTCCGGGTCCCTGACCAGTTGCTGGCAATTTGAAACATCCACAAACTAATGTAAATAATGGCAGTGAGAAAGAAGGTAAGAATGTAAGTTATTTTTATTGTTATTGGTAATGTGCCATCAAATCAATTATGATGTACGACAACCTTTTCCAGGGTTTTCTAGAGGTATAGATTACTTAACAGTGGTTTACCATTTCCCACTTCTGGGGACCCTTTTGGACTGTGCAGCTTGCCCAAGGCTACACTGGCTGGCTCTTCTCCCAGGAAACACAGTGGGGAATTGAATTCCCAACCTTTGGCTCTACCAGATGTCTAACTCGCTGAGCTATCCAGCCAAATATTGCTGAAGTCAAAACACTGCATAATATTATCAGGAGAACACCTAAACTGTTCCTAATACGTATGGTGTGGGAAGAATGTCTCTAATGACCAGAAATAACACTAGATATAAAGATTTTAACAGTTTCTTAATTCCTTACCAGATAAGAAGGCATTTGTATGGAATTGCATATACTGTAGTTTTCTAATAGTCTGACTATAATTTCCTGTTACAAGTTGATTCAAACATAAGATTTTTCACTCAGCACATTATAGTGACCTGTGTTACACTAGCATTACAAGTACTGTCCTAGAACCAATGTTGTTATGAGATATTCTTCTTAAGAAATATTTTACTTCCCAGGATGCCTGTAATAATAATGCAAGAGTAGGTGATACCTTTTATTGGAACACTAAAAAATACAACAAATGGCAAGCTTTCATGGATGAAATCCACTTCCTCAGGCTCTAAGCACACACTCCTCATGGATAGAGCAGAAAAGATAATTTCTCCCAGATACGTAACATCAATTTCTGGACAATTTTTCTGTACCATCCATGAAGAGGTTGTGCTTAGAGCCCAAGGAAGTGGATTTTATCCATGAAAGCTTGCTGTTTGTTTTATTTTTTGGTGGTTCAATAAAAAGTATCACTACTCTTGCAGTTGTGTAATCTTCAGGACCACACTGGCCTTTTCCTTTTCATTCTGGACTATATACAAATGATGGCTGAACACAGAACCACCTACAAGACATTGTGGACTCTCAACACCAGCCACATGAATTATTCACATCAACCAGAGTATGACCTTATGCTCATCAAACAAAAACGTTGATCTGACTATCAATTTGGCAAAATTGGCTATTTCTACCAGGTAAATGAACCAAATTGTGAGCACTGACTTGTACTGAAAACTGTTGTGTTTTTGTGTTGTCTTTCTCTAACCCCACAGCTAAAGGACACTTTGTTTCAAATAAGCAATGTGAGTGTGTGTGTATGTGTGTGGGGGGGGAATCACAGAGTAATTCTCAGCCTTTTGGTCTCAAGAACCAGGGTGTAAAAATTCAAAACCTTGCTATAGAGACAGTAAGAGGCCAAGCCTCTGAAGAAGATCATCACTCCCAGATATATAACATCAATTTCTGGACATTTTTTCTGCACCATTCATGAAGGGGATGGTGGTGTCTAGAGCCTGAGGAAATGGAGTTAATTGATGAAAGCTTGCTATTTGTTTTAATTTTTAGTGGTCCAATAAAAGGTATCACCTACTTTTCCATTTGTGTAATCTTTGGGACCACACCGATCCTTTTCTTTTTTGTTCTGTAATAATAATGTATCACAAAGCATTTATATAGCACATTGCAAACACTCAAGAGTGCTTCCCGTATTATAATCCTTGCAATAGGCAGTTAAAGCTGGTGGCTGAGACCTATAGAGTTGATATGATCATTCCAAGACACCCTCTCTCACTGACTAGGATCCAGAGGTTGGAAATGGTTTGTTTGTTTGTTTTTAGACTATACTTCCAGAATCTTCCATCCAGCAAAGCTCCACTGGGATCAAGGCAGTCTTTTAGTAGTTCTGCTTGTGCTGCTAAAAAAGCATCAGATGAGATGACAGCTAGTGCAGAGGCAGAACTTAGGAAAACAGCTTGTTTGGATTCTCAGACTCTAAAACTCAGCATGAATCTGACAGAACCTGGTTTGGAAGCCACTCAAATGTCTCCTCTCTGGCAGTAATGGGGGCAAAGATTTCTTACTTCTCATCCATTTCAATTTGGAGACTTATACAGCATTCTATGGGTGCATCCATTGGTAGCTTGTGATGATAGTTTGTGTAATTTTTTGCAGAGGAAGTTGCTGGTATCAATGGCCACTTAGATACCATAGTGAATTGTAGCAATAGCCCACTTAACTTCTGCCATCATTATTGCCTAGGTGAATTTGGGTTAATTTCACCTGAAGGTATAGATAAGGTGATCCCTTTCAAACATCTTAGTTTTAATGACTGTTGAGTTCCTGGTATTTTTTATCTTTTTGAAGCACCTCATGGGAAACATCACTGTTTTGAGATTGTTTTACTGCTTGTGTTACTGCATTAATGATGGGTAAAGATGGAACCAGTGTGGTGTAGTGGACAGAGTGATGGACTAGGACTCAGGAGGCCTGAATTCAAATAAGCGTTCAGCCATGGAAACTCACTGGGAATGTGGAACTGATAAATAAGTTTCAGATTGCAGGGCTATACATTATTCTATATCAAATTATTGTGCAATGTTGAATTTTTGTTATGTATGTATGTATGTATGTATGTATGTATGTATGTATGTATGTATGTATGTATGTATGTACGTGGGGGCGTTTTGTTTTTGCTTTTCTTTCTTGCTTTTTTAGCTGATGCTCCTGATTGTTCCATGGCAATAAAAATGCTCAACAACCGTTTTATATTTTTGGCACATTTGAGTGAATATTGAGCAAGCACCAAGAGAACTGGCTCCTCCCTACCTATGGGCTCCTGGTCAACCAAAGCTATTTAGTGAAATAAGTGGTTTTTTAAAAATAATAATGAAATAATGAGTCATTTCCACCTGTCAAAACAGGAGAGGGAACTGCCACCTGAAATTTAAGTCAATGTACCAGAGTTTTTTTAAAATATTAAGAAGTATCCCATGGGAAGAGCAATAAGTGATCATAATCTGCAACCACAAGTTTAGTAGGTTATTTGACCACTATAAGTGATCCAAATTAGATGTCAGGGAAAATGTTTGTTACAGCTTAGAGACAGTGGCTGAAATCCGGTTGCCAGACGCCATGCTGCATAAGGCTCTTGATGTCACTAGCTGTGGTGATTTTTTGAAAATAATTTTTTTTTTTGCCATCCACCCATCTGAAGTTCTGAAGCTCCTATGAGGTCCCTGTCATCATGGGGAAGCTGTTGGAGCCATGAGATGGGAAAGATGTATTTAACTTTCAAAAATTGCCACGGATGGGATATTTTTGCTTCCAGCAGCGATTTTTGGAAATTAAAGACATTCCCCATTCTCTGGCTCCAAAAGGCTTCCCCATGACAAAAGGGATTCCACAGGACCTTTGGGAGGGATCAGATTTTTTTTCTCTCTCCAAAAAAGTGCTGCAGCTTCTGATGTCACCAGCCTTACACTGCATAATTTAAAGCAACAAGATTTCAGCCACTAAATTGGTTCAGTCCTACAGTCGCAACTTGTATTTGTTTGCATCATTTCACGATTGCAGAGCTCCAGTACTATAGAATGGCTGGGGCAAGTGTTTTAAAGAGGGAATACTAAGAAAATGCTTGTTTGGGGAGACCTAGATGGAATTAACAACTTGAACATTTGAAAGAGATGTCCTTAACTTTGGAGGAGCCAATTTCTTTCTCGTAATTCATGCTGGAGATTCTGGTTCTTCACCTCTGCCTTAATTCAGCCCAGGGAGGTGACATCAGGATTTCTGAGCTCAGCCCTTCATGAAACAAAACAAAAGTTGGATGCTTTCCCTACTTCAGTGAGGAGAGCAAAAAGTAGAACAAAAGACTGATCATTCAAAGGAAAACAAGTAAAGACCCATAGACAATTAGTACTGTACAGGGTGAAGCAGCATCATTAATGAGGGATAGTATCCAATTAGAGAGGGAAGACTGACGATCTAGAGAATGTTTGTGTGCGTTCCGCTTTGAATTCTGTACAAGGTCAACAACATACGTACATTCTTTCAAAATGTAGGCAAATGAAATATTTTAAATATTCTGAGACCAAATAGTTTCCTTTGCCTATTTTTGACTATAAAACAGTCAATTCTGAAAAGAGATTGGTACGAATAGAAAATAAATGAAACATCTGTATAACCTTCCTGGTTCCCTTTATCAGAATGGTATAATCCTACAAAAAGATGCACGTACCTAAGTTCAACACTGCACTGTCAGTACATAAAGTGACAGGTAGTGAACTGACACATATAAATCTTGTTTTATTGAGGAGATCCATGAAAAACACATTGTAAATTCACAGCTAAAACTACATCCTAAATGTACTGCCATCCTAAGCATGTTTATTTCGAAATCCAATTGAATAGAATGACATATACTTCCAAATATGTTTGCACAATATTGGAGCATTCCTTTGTTCGTTTGTAGTCATTAATACTCAGCTGCCCTCTCCCACTGAAAACTTATTTATCTCATCGCAAATATGAATGTGTGCTGAAATCTCTTCCATATAATAATACAGGGGCTGGAATCCTATTATGTGTTTATACTGGTGTAATTCTATTGATGTAACTTTCAGTGGAGAATTGCCATTAATTTAAGAAGTCATCATAGGAATTTTCTATCATACACTTAGAAGTGTCACTAGCGGGCAAAAGGAAATGCCTGTGCTGACTTTTTAACTTCTGGCAATTTGTCACTGAAATTTATTCTGCTCAAGTTACGTTGGCCAGTGTAACTAATAGGAGTCTGGCCAACAAAACAATAACTGTGGGAGTATAACTGTTGAGATATTGCTAACAAACAAACAAAAATGCTCTGAGTAACAACATGTATTTTGTTCTCAAAACTATTCTGGGGTGACTGCAAATATTTAGTACTAGATTTCATTTCAGCAAAATGAAATCTAGTACTAAAACCAGCAAATGCCGCATTCTACTACTTTTTATTTGCAGACTGGCAAGGAGCTCCAGAAATCCACAAACAGGAGCTTAGCTGGTGTACGTCTCACATTTTTTGATTAGCTCAAGAGGTTTTGCAACCCATTGCATCTTTACATCTGTAACACACTTTGACCATCTGCTAAGGTTTTATATGTGAGGAAAAACTTACAGAATCCCAGGAAAAAGCAAAATAGTGTTATACAAAACTTTTTCAGGAAAACATAAAATAAATCCAAGCATATAAAAAGGGAATCTACAGTATAGTAGAAATGTTAAATAACGTGCATATGTGTGCTATATTTTGAATTATAACCAATGGCTGAAATCCTGTTGTGCAGCTCAACAGGCACAACAGGAATGATGTCATCTTCAGCAGCAAATCTCAACTAATTAAAGGTTTCCTTTGGCAATTTTGAGGTGCATGTGACTTCATTTATTTGTGTATGAGTTGTGTGCAGACTGAAATTGTCAAAGGAAACCTTTAATCAGCAGCAATTTGCTGCTGCTTCTGCTGTCATTCCCATTATGCATGTGAAGCTGTGCAACAGGATTTCAGCCAATGTAAATGTTTACCAAAATTCATCTTACATACAACAAAGACTCTTAGGAAACTGGTCAGCCAACTCAAATTGACACCTGACCTGAAATGAAGTAATGAAAGAACTTTGAGAAATTTCAGTGTAACTTTGAATTTCTGCATCCTTTATATGCTAAAGGAACCAGAACTAGGAAGCCAGTGTAAACATGTTTAGTGGTTCAGATATGCTATGAAAGTATTTATTAAATTCTAAGGAAATGCAGAGAAGAGGTAAGCCGTTACAGTATGGAGTAAAAATACAGCTGCTCCAGCTCTCAGTAACTGTTTCCCTATCAAGAGAAATGGAAAATTCATGTACATTACAACCAAGCTCACTATATCTGTTACATAAGATCTATTACATTTTGATTCAATTCCCAAAATCCTGTTGTGTGGCTCCAACTGTACAATGGGAATGGTGCCATCATGAATGGCCACTGATTAAAGACTCCCTTTTCCAGCTTCAGGATGTGCATAGCTTGCATGCAATGAGACAAAATCACATGCACTTTATCTGTCAGTGATTATGATGTTGTTCCCTTTGTGCAGATAGACCATGGCAAACAGGATTTCAGCATATAACCTAAGAGAGCATGATAATGTAATACAACAGAATATGTGCTTTATAATGTCATATTTAGTTTTTTATTCCTTTTTATTCCTTTGGTTCTTTTTATTCCTTTTTATTCCTTTTTATTCCTTTGGTTCTTTTTATTCCTTTTTATTCCTTTTTATTCCTTTGGTTCTCCACTGATGTTCAGAAAGAGACAATTTCCAGGTTTTCCTGAGATGAGATGTGAGAAAAGAGTAAATATGTATGACATCCCACCACAGCAGTAAAATTGAAGAGATTTAAATACTGAGATTTTTTTTGTGCACTTCACATTTCCTATAAATATCGATATTAAATTCTTTACAGAATCCTCATTATATCTGAAAACCAAGGCCACTGCTTTTCTTAAGGCTAGGTCCTGGCTGCACACATTGACACAGTACAGGCAAGATTAATATCAGTTTCTGCATTGACATTCCAACCCCTGCTAACTGTAAATAATATTTCAGAGAAGATTCTGATACATCATGATCTATTATGTTGTGGTGATGAGGCTGGTTGTTATGTCCTTAGCAGTGATTTATCATCCTCTGCAATGGTACAAATCATGGATCGTTCATGACATTCCAGGATGTATGGTCCCTTAGTTGTGGCAGAGATGAATTTTTGAGCTTAGATCATAATGTTTGGGGACATTTAGCTGATGTTTTGTTCCCATCCACTTTTTAAAAAGGGCTTAGAATCACACATCGACACACACAAAAGGCACACATCTACCACAGTTTTGCTAGCCTTGACAATAAGTCCACCTTCAATTGCTGTTAGCAGCTTGAGATGATTTCCAGTATAAACTTCCCTGGAGTGGCCAACTTGAAATTCTGATTTGCTTATTTAATCAGCATCCTTTTGCTCAGTGTATTGTCCACTTCTTGCCTTATTACCATTGAAGGCCATTTAGATTTTGAAATTCTGCATTCAAGAGATTGCCATAGAGCATGTCAATTAGTCAAAATTTCTCCAGAAAATGATGATGAAAAGTTCTCATAGATGTCATAAAATTCTTTCCCTTACATTTACCAAACCTATACTTAGAAATCTGCTAGAAAGATTCTAATGTCTATAATAAAGTAAGGAAATATTTTCAACCAGAAATTTGTTTTTTTGGAAGGATATTTTTAAAGGATACCAAGTTCTAGTTTGTGATTGTAAGCTTTTTGTGCACAGAATTTGGGTACATCCCTATGGACCTCTGGCTACAGTATATTCTCCTCATCTTATAGCTTGATCCTAAGAGACACATTCTGGCATGCAGTAGCATGCATAATGAGTATAAAATGTTCTCCTAAGCAATGGGGTATGCTCATCTGTTTGGGTTCAGTGGACCTATTCCGACACAACAAGCCCACGTTCAAGCTGTGAATAAAGAGAAGAATAAGCTTGTTGGTGTGGAGCTGATGTAATGCAACGAGCTGCTGCTGTATCAGCTCTGCTCTGGAATATTCCAACTTTTGTTATAATGATTCCATTTACATTCTCCTTCAAAACTCCTCAGGGAATTCAGGCATGAAACTGGTGCAAGACCCTCTGCTGATCTTTTTAAAGAGGACATTGTTCTTACTTGTATTTAAACTATAGGTAAACCAATAACAAGGCCTATATGCTCCAGCTGTCAGTGTAAATACTTATTTGGTCCTCAGTTTATTATGATTAAAAGAGAGGATGTATTTGCTTTCTTAAGCAGCCATTAAAGGAGTTGAAATAAGGACAGATTCCAACCATTCTATCCTTATATAAGCCCAGGTTATCTCCCACTGAGATAAATCCTGAAATCCTTATTAACCCTTTACTCAGACAAAACACCTACTGATGTCAATAGGAGCTGAAAGCACTTCAGCCCTCCCACTGATCCATCAGCTGTGGCATATTCAAATGCCCATTTCACAAGGAGACACAGGGAGCTGATGGCACTGTGACAATCTGGTTCAATAACTGGTTGTCACTCTTATGAATTAGAGCAGATACCTTTGCAAGAAGCAGTGCGTCAATGGAAGGGGTGATCAGTGAGGTCTTCCAAACAGACACCATACTATTTAATTTGTTCATCTAAGGTTACGAGCAAGCAGCAAGGCTGCTGATGACACCTAATTATTTAGAGTGGAGAAAATCCAAATGAATTATAAAGAATTTTTAAAGAAAAAGAATTGAAACTGGCAATAAAATGGCAATAGAGGTTTGGTTTCACTGCAATTGTATATTGAGAACACTGAGTCACTAATTCCATGTATAAGCAAATCTGAATGGGTAACAGCTAACCAGGACAAAGTTGTCTGGCTGCTGCTTGATAGCTCAGTGAAAAATGTCAAGTCAGTATGCAGCAGCAATGAAGGAATGAGGATATTATAGAAGTTTATGATTGGTGGGAGATAACCTTTCTCCTAGCTCGTATTAGCTGGAATCCTGTTGGTGTTTGTGTAAGGCTTGAATAACGTGGCACAGCTAATTGCGGCTAATTGAAAAAGTCAGGACTGCACCTTGTTTGCACAATCAGGCATGTGACTAGGCATATGACTAAAACGTTGCCCTGGCACTTCATCAATTAGCCACAATTAGCCTCTGTGAGTTGTGCAAACCCCAACAGTATTCTGGCCAATATATTATTCTTGGGGTGGGGGTGGGGGAATAGATTCTGAACAAAGAAGTATTTCTTCACATTGTGCATTTTCAGTTGATTGTCACAAGATGTGGCAATAGCCACTTTGATATTTAAAAAGTGGATTAGACACACAGATGGTGGATAATCTATCAATCGATACTAGTCACAATGGCTGGCTATATGCTATCTCTAGGAGTCTAAGGCAGCATTCCTCTGAAGCCCAGCTAGTGAGGAGCAGCAGTACAAGAGGGCTATTGCCTTTAAGCCCTGCTGATTAATCTCTTGGAAGCATTAGTTGGCCACTGTATGAGAGAAAATCTGAACTACCTCAGGCTGCCTGTGATAATTTCTGGTCATTTGACAGGGTCAATTTCTGTGAAACTTATTAGGGCAGCGCCCTAATTCGTATCTCATATGGTATGGCATGTGGCAGAATTTCAGCATTTCCCCCCTCTTTTTAAAAATATCTGGTTGTCTTCTACTGGAGGAGAAGCAGCCACAGAACCCTTGAGGAGAAGAATGGCAATCTAAACAACCAAATCAGGCTGATGAATGTAATGCTTTCCAGGCAGATTGAAACATGGACAGAGGCAGTGACCAATGGAAAGAAAGATCAAGTTCATCCTTGACACTAGCTTTCTAGAAAATCACTAAGCACAGTCTGTAGTTATGAAAAATTAGCACAAATTGAGAATTCCTTAATAAAGTTTTACATCCATGGCTGTCTGATGCAGTTCCGCTTGTTTATATTCTGTACCAGTCACACTGAATTGTGGTACTGGAGGAGACTCTTGAGAGTCCCCTGGACTGCAAAAAGAACAAACTTATCCATTTTGAAGGAAATCAACCCTGAGTGCTCACTGGAAGGATAGATCCTGAAACTGAGGCTCCAATACTTTGGTCATCTCATGAGAAGAGAAATTTCCCTGGAAAAGACCCTGATGTTGGGAAAGAGTGAAGGCAAGAGGAGAAGGGGACGACAGAAGATGAGATGGTTGGACAGTGTCATCGAAGCTACCAACATGAATTTGACCAAACTCCGGGAGGCAGTGGAAGACAGGAGGGCCTGGAGTGCTCTGGTCCATGGGGTCACGAAGAGTCGGACACGACTTAACGACTAAACAACAACAACAACCAGTCACACACCTTCTGAAAGACCAGATATCACATGCATGGCATGCCTTGAGAATGTGGCTGAAGGAATCATGAGTCTGAAGACATCAAGGAAAGGAATCCTATAGCTCAAAGCTGTGTTTGCAGGCTCCCAGAAGCTAAAAACCATGCTGCTGAATGTTGGAAGCAAGTCATGCTGCTAAATGTCAAATACAACCAGGAAAGTCCCCTTTTCATTTGTCTGACATCATTTCAGTGTCTTGTTGTCCACCAAATTTCAGTGGCAAATTTACTACTTACCATTAAAGAAAAAAATGCTTGTTTTTAATAGGAGATTTTTTGGGCTGCAACTAAATTTCAGCAGTAAGACAGTGAAGTCTGCTATGGGTTCTGAGGGGGCAAAATTGTCCACCCTTGCTTTATATCGACTGATTGGCATGGAAAAAAACACGAGAGAAGAAGCAACTTGTCAAGACCTGTAGCTTCCAGAGGACATCTTTAAAAGAAGGTGATTTCTGTGACTGCACAGTACCTCTTGGGAGAAGGAAGATACAGTGCCAGCTTTGCTGGTAAATCGGTGGATATTCTGGAAGCACTTGCCTTGAGTGCTATATTCAGGAATAGAGCTTGCGAAAAGGAGGGCATATGCCTTCAGGAAGACCGAAGGAGCTGATATCTTGTCTAAAGGACTTTTCTCTGAAAAGAAAAGGGGAAGGCCCTGAGGCTGCAGTACATTCTGAGAGGAGGTAAGGTTGGCTTCTCCTGGTGAAACATCAGCCCAATTCACACTTAGAGCTCATTGAAGGCATGTGTCCTCTCCTTAAGAAGCACTGCTCCTGAATATGACAATCCCATAACCCCCATTGCTTCCTATTTTCTGTCCTCTGTCCACCTTGTAGATAACTCTTGGGCTACTTCAGAAATTGTATCCTACTGTCCACCCTGCCACAAGTGCTAATAAACTGCTCTTAGCTCCTATCTCAACTGCGACTATGATTTCAGGCTCACCACATCCAATGCTTACGGAAATGGTAACAATAGTGGTACACAGGGTCTCATGGAGGCCCAGGAGTGTGCCTCAAAGCCCCGTTGCTGACAGTTGAAAGATCCCACAAGGAACAAGTTCTGCTAGAGAACTTAGATTCACGAGAACTTAGATTCACAAACTACTAACAGGCATCCTTCAAACTATTCAGTCACAGGAGGTCCTTTGAATATGCCTGCATAGCTGAGATGCTCCATCTATATCGGACTTGTTTAACTCTGCTAACTTGACTATGGAAATTCTCTGATGTTGCATCGAAGAATATAATAGACTGATATCTTCACAGGAGATTGGTCCCTGTTTACAAATCTTTGACGGAACAGATACAATAGTGTTGATCTCTTTTCACTGTGACAAAATATTGAATAATTTGTTTGCTTTCTTCTGGTGGATTAGGAAGGTAGCAGTAGCAATATTACATACCATTTCTTACACTAATCCTGATGACTTTTACTTCCCCCTCCCCATAAAGCTATTTAAAAAATACCAGCTTGGTTGACTGTGTTGCAAAGCTATGGTTAAAATTTATCGAATCAGGACAGCTGTGCGGAGGTAAAGAATTTTAAAATGTTGCTGCTGGAAGGCAGAATCTTTTCTATGGTATACATATGTTCACTTTGATAGTAACCACTGTGACAGTTAGGAAATGCACAAAAATAAACAGACACATACATACACACATGCACAAAAATATAACACATACCTCTTTTTAAAATTGTTGTACATATATCTAAGCAAATATTCCATCTCCTAATTGGCATATTTTCTGTTGTGGCTAATGTATATATTTCCAAAAAAACGACATGTTTCCAGTATGAACTTCCACAATTTTTTTTATGAGCAATAAAATAGGTTGAGGTGGGATGTGTTGTATCCCACCACATTATATCATTCCTTTTTCCCCCCCCTCTCTGTTGGATGGCAATTGGGGACCTGCATGCCAAGCTTTGGAAGCAACAGCATCTGGCTCCTTGGCAGATTTTGCAGGCGATCTTGTTGCCAGCCTTTAAGCTGTGTCTGGGTCTGCTGCATGGTTTGGCTGCAGATGGGCTCTCTGGGTTGCCTTGTGCTTCTGGGTTCCAGTTTTGGCTTACCTTTGATTTAGAAGACTTTACTCATTTTTATTCATTTGTGAATATAGGCCTATCCAAATGTCTCAAGAAAACCGATCCTGATATTCAGAATTAGTCAGGGAAAAATGATGAGAGTGCCATTCCACTGGCCCAAAGAACAGAACAAAACTGTTGAGCTGTCGATCTTTAATAACCTTTTAATTTTCATAGATTTAAAACTTAAGGGATGCTATTCCTTTCCTGAGGTTGGATACTGTGCAGCAGTATCCTGCAAGAACAATGGTAGATGTTGTCAGAATGTGCCAGCTTCATGTCAAAAGGCTAACATGTGCTTATTCTTCAGTTTTGTTATGGCCATGATGCTGGAGTGAAAGATAGCTTCCTCTGAATTTACGTACCTTTCAAGATGGATTTTATTTTAGAAACAAAGCTTGATGTCTTTTAATTAAGAGTTCACTGCAACTTCCCTCCCACTGTCTCCTTTGAAGTTCAGGCTTACTTGGAAGTTGACAGCACTGGCATAAAAGTAAAACATTTAAGATGGAGTTTAAGAATAATATAAGACAAACACAGCCACAACATATAAGGGGATCTTTGCCACATAGCTAACTGAGCAATGTATTATTGGTAGCTTTTAAACGATTTTTGCTGATATGTGACCTGGGGCTGCAGAAGATCAATAGGTGCACTATTCACCATCATTAAGAAATTTGTTCCGATAGGCAGCCAATAGGACTCCTGTGAGTAGAGTCAGCCTGTGTGGCCTTGGGCAAGCTGCACAGTCCCAGGGCACCCCCAGAAGAAGGGAATGGTAGACCACTTCTCTGTGTTCCCTACCTAGAAAACCCTGGAAAGGGTTGTCATAAGTCGATTTGACTTGATGGCATGTGATGATTATTATGATGCAGCCAATAGAGGCACTCTCTTTTAATTCATCATGATGAATTTTATCCAGTAAGCTTCGAAAGCATATGCACATTTCTTTTTTTAAAAAAGTGGTTGCAGCTATAGGCAGAAGTTAGAGAGATGCCAAGGTGAAGGCAATTGCTTTTGCTCCTCCAGGCAGGGAGTGATGCATACCTGGAGAAGCATACAGATGGCTTGGTTTAAATTACAAAATTAGGCTTTTGACATTTCATAGTAAATGTGTTACATTCTAATAATGAAATTTCATATCTTCAGCATTATAATATTCAGATGTTCTCCCTCACACAGACACAGAGAGGTTAGAAGTTGTTGCCAGGTATACTTAAGCTAAAAGATAGGATAGTTGATCAGGTTCTAAGTGGACATGAATGTTTCTGCTGTGTTAAGGGGGTATGGAAGCCCTGTTAAATAGCACATATGCATGCCATTCCCTAGAAAACAATTGTAACTATTTAATATGCTAGCAACAAAGCATTGGAGGAAAAATAAAATTGTGCCTATCTCTCTTCCACCCACATACCACTTAAGCATCCATTACTCAGAGGGACAATTCTGTCTTTGCTTTATTGTTGCCTCCCATCCCTCATTCACTTGGCAAAGTTTCACTAGCTGTTTCTCTCAAGCTTGTTAATGGTTGTAGAGCAGGTGTAGCTTTAATAAATGTCAATGTTCCTCAGAATGGGATTGCCAGATCAGAATAGGGTTGCCATTCTTTAAAATTTCAGGACCAAAACATAGGTTTTGAAGGGGCAGACCTTTGTGAAGTGACCATTGTCATATCAGAGGCATAGGCTCTTGGGTAGTAATTACAAGGTAGGTAGGTAGGTAGGTAGGTAGGTAGGTAGGTAGGTAGGTAGGTAGGTACCCTGTTTCCCCGAAAATAAGACCTAACCTGAAAATAAGCCCTAGTATGATTTTTCAGGATGCTCGTAATATAAGTCCTACTCCAAAAATAAGCCTGTTAAGTGAAACCCCGCCCTCCACCATTGTGCAGCAACCAGAAGATGACATGACTGCATTTGAATAAATGTAGATGGTTGTACATGACAAAAATAAACATCCCCTGAAAATAAGCCCTAATGCGTTTTTTGGAGCAAAAATTAATATAAGACCCTGTCTTATTTTCGGGAAAACAGGGTAGTGTGTGCATGAAACAGATTTATGCTGAGTTGGTGAATTCTAGTACTAGTTAGGAGTGGAGATGGGTGCAGAGGCACTAAGCCATTCCGCATAATAAAATAAAATGTTCTCTTCCTCCAACTCTGTTTGCCCCAAGATTTGTTTTCCTGACTTGTAGACCCAGAGAAGCATAACAGTTCCTTGAGAATTCAGCCAGCAGCCTGAGACTTGGCAACCCTAATTCAGAATGAAGAGCATGATGATATATTCACCCCACTGTAGAGCTGCATCCATGACTACATAGCTATTCCCCCCCCCCCATAACACTGGTTTGCTCTTACAAATGCTTGAGCTATCCTAATTAGACTGCCTGCCTGTTTCTGAATCCATGATCCAGTCCTCTCTGTCACAAGGAATGCCACTCCAAGCACTTCATTGCATACAATTCCTTCTAACACAGTTATTAATGAAACCCCTCAACCTGCTGTTATCGTTCAGTTTTTACATATTTAACCCCTAATTCCATTCCTGTTGGCCTCTCTAGGCTTTATTTCTTCAGCAAATCTGTTAGACAAACAGACTATTTCTCAACAAATTTTCCACTCTGAAGCAAGGGTCAAACACATGCTGCCGCCAAAGCCCGTTAATAGTGGCAATTGTTGTATCTGACTATGGCCGTGTGTGTATAATTACAGTTACAGGAGAGAGAGGGAGAGAGAGAGAATGGAAATATAGAAAGTACGAACAAGTGATTATCTTAGCAGCAATAGTTTAACAGTTTGAGAGATGACAAAGACATCCTAGCGTAGATAATCAGATTTACTCATTGCTAGTGATGAAGAGTCACTGTCCAATCCAGGCATCAGAAACAGAGTATAAACTTTCAGCAAGACTGGAGGGAACATAACTGCAAAGACTGCAAGCAAAACTACAGAGGGAAAAGAAATGCAAAGATAATCTCAACGGTGGTCATAAAATTAACAAGAGCTGGGTTAGGACATCTCAGCTGAGTAGGGAACAGTCCCCAAGTGAGCTCCGTGTATTTGCTGTGGAAGGGGAACTTTAAGGTCCCTGACTATGTTCCTTTTGGGTCTTCTCTCTCTCACACACATAGCTGATAAGTTAGAAAAGTTATTGTTATAGGATCTGGGAAGATGATGGCTTACATTGGGTGGCAGTCAGGTCTCCCAGTGAACTGGATCCAGTCCCAATGCTTGGCCAAATAAAACTGCTGCTGTAATCAATAAAGATATAAACTTTTCTTTCCAGTTAATGAGTGATGTATGTCTGTTCATAGGACTGGGCCTGCTCAGCTGTAGACTGATAATATTATATTGTACATTTCAAGGTGCCATTGATTCTCTAATTGATTCCTTAAATATATAACAATAATCTTTGGTGTTGTTGTTAGCGGCACAATGACTATTGTATGTATATTCCTTAATTTTTTTAAAGGAGACCCATCACATCCCATAGATTTTTAAAAGAAAGTTTATCCAAGATTGTTGTTAATTATTTCATTTATCAAAACAGAATCAATTTAGAAATACATTTTAAGCACTTGCTGATTCATTTTAAAAACTTTGCATCACCTACAAATCTCAACCTGCTGATTCTTTTTTCATGTGTTGTGATTGTATAATGTCAGTGACCAAAAAACAGGAGTGAAGGGAGAGGACTGAGGGAAAAGTGGTGAGTGCATGTACTTAAGCCTGTTGTTATTAGGAGTAAGGTAAGGAGTGGGGTGCCAGCACCACAACCCATGAGCCTTCTTGTTGCACAGACATTGACATGAGCAAAAATCACAGTAGGCTGCTGCAGAGCCTTCCACAAATTCCAGCAGCAATATATGGCCTGGAAAATCTCTCTTCATGTTATGTATGCCGTAGATAATGCCACGTGGAATAAGAAGTCTACTACAGCAGCTGAGTGTGTTTGCCACCTTCCTGGCCATTGTTTTTTCCCCAGCTGTGGTTGCTATATTACCTACTTAACTAGGTTTTAATAATGGATTCTGGGTCCTCTCATTGCTATTCTTTTTATGTATTTTTCCACAAACAGGTAAACTAGAAACCGCTCTGCCCACCTAACCCTTGCCAATTTCTGTGATGTCACAGAAATCCAGCCCCCTGAGCCTCAGGTTTTGGCTCTGTAATCTGGTAACCTATTTATTTTTCATATGCTGGAGCCGCTGACGAGCCGAGGCTTTGGGCAGCGCGGCTCACTCTTTGCCTCCCACCCTCGGATAGCGCAAGACCTTGTAGGTCTCTCGAGACTTCTGAGAGTGAGGGGGGAATGCCAGATTATTTAAGGGGCGTTCCCCCCTCTAGCCACCCTCTTCTTTTTCGGGCATTGAGAGAGAAAGAGCTCCGCTGTTGGCTGTGAATTTGAACTGCGTCATCTACGACTCGAGTGTTCCTGGAGGAAGGGAGGGTAGCATCGGCTCCCTCCCAGGGTTCTGTTATCGACTTATTTTCTATTATAAGCATTGCAATAAGTTGTTTTATTAAGGAAAGGAGTTTGTAAATTAATTAAGAAGCACGAAGGGGGTAACAGCGGTGGCGCGGCTTGCGCCAGCCGTGCTTAGGCGCGAAGGGGGTAATAAAAAAGAAAGAAAGAAAAATAAATATAAAAAATAATATATTAAAGAACAAAATTAATTAATAATTTCGAAAACAATTTGGTTTATAAGGTTGTAGGCTCGGGGTCCTGGTATCAGTTGGTTCGGGCGGCGGTTATTTGGTACGCCCCCCCATTGTTTTGGATTAAGTTTAGGCGGGAACGGGTGGCGCGATTCCCAAGCCTTCTCGTTTGCGATTTAAACGCTTGCCTCCCCCTCCGCTGCTTCTCTTTATTTATATCGGCATTGCAAAGAAACTCACGGACCGAAGGGACAACTAGGCCATACCGCATAAGGCCTGATATTTAAAAGAAGAAGAAAATAAATAAAATAAAATAAAGACAGTAGTAAGAAATTGGAATTAAAGTAATTAATAAATTAAATACTTATATTATATAAAATATATATATATATAAAATAAGAGGGAGAAGGGAATTAATACATAGCTAATATATTAAATAAGTTAATTATTACTAATTATTAACGATCATATAAATTAATTTGTTATTAATATTAACTAATTGAATCAATGAGTACTGTCATTTAAATTAATTAATTCATTGAATAAATTACAGTTAAAAGCTGTTTGATTCATTTTAATTTAATAACTATTTTAATAAGGACAGCAAGCGGTTAGGATAATCAAGTGATCAGAGAGTGAATTAATTAGGAAGTTGAACAAATAGGGTCTCACAATTGGTGAATAGACAGGACCCTTCCTATTTTGGTACAAGTGGTTTGTTGTGCAGTCTAGAAGTCGCTAATTGAAGAACCCAGGTCATAGCGAGTGATCATAATTAAAAAATAGTGATAGCTACGCACCTAGGCAGCTCTAAGTTAGGAACTCAGGTTCTTAACCTGTACTGAGAAGAATTTCGACTGTATTAGCAACTGTGTTGCTGAGGCAATCATTAACACTTAACCAATAGGAAACCTTGGTTCATAATGGCATCGAGGAAAGGCCAGGGCAACAAGAAGGGGAAACAGCTGGCCAAGAAAAGGCCAGCTCCTCAGGTGTCTCCTTCCCAATCCTCTTCTGATGAGGAATCCTGGCTGGTATAGCAAGAGCTTCAAGAAAAAATCTCGGCATTAGAGGCTGAGCATCTGGCGAGACAAGCTCCCCAGCCAAGTGAGGTCCAGCCACGTAGATCAGCCAGGGATGCCAAGAGCCACCGTAGGGTTAAGCTCAAGGCAATGGCGCAGGATCTAATGGCTAGGTTTGCTGTTCTTGAGGCAGAGCAGCTCCCTGAAGTGACCACCAGATGTGATGCAGATGGGGCCTCGCTCTGACAGACCATACACTGGGGACGGACCAAGTATGGCCACGACTTCATCAGGTGAGTTGGCCGCTGCACAAAGTGGTTAGTCTTCAAGGTACCACAAGACTTTTTGTAATATGTGTGAAATGCTTTGAACTTTCTAGAGTACTACCTAATTATGCTCATGATGCCATTTATACTCTTGAAACATTCTTGATATGTGCTGTCAATTCATTTCTGACATATGGCAACCCTATGAATTTGCAGGACAACTGGGCACATAAATAGGCTCATGTTAAGATGCACCCCAGCACCTCATCAGCAAGCTGCAACTAGCCATGGCAAATTATGCAAAGCTTATGCAGACATCAGTAAGATCCTCTGTGCTACTGCGTAGCGCAGAGGTGTACAGAAAGTAACTTTTGACCCACTGGTAGATGAGCGGTCACGATCTGGTGGAAACTCCTATGTCATGTTGCATAAAGCATTGCCTGAGTTAGTTCCAGTCATGGATATCCCAGAACTTTTAAAACTTGTCCCTTACATCTTGGAAACGATTAAAACTGCCACACATTCTATCGTCCTAAACCAGTTGCTAGTGTTATCTAGAGTAGAATTGAATAAATTGCTGGATGGTAAACTCACACTTGTGTAAGCCCTATAGATTCAGTAGCTTTACTCTGGTCCAGACTGGGAGCTGAATTCAAGCCATACACACTGACTCTTAGTACTACCCATAATAGAATGCCGATCATCACATGGAAATGACTAAATTTACCAAACTTTTTAAAACTACGGGAAGAAAAAAGTTCATATTATTATTCACCTCTGGTATGCTTTGTAGAGGAAAAGAAGTTAGTCTATAGTGATTATATTTTCACAGAGTATTAATATGGTTTAATTAATATTAAGAGGCTGAACACTATTATGTATACTATTTTTTATATTTTGTTTTATTTTATTTCATTTTGAATGCACTGGATGGGAAAGATTTATAAGAAACATGTTTCAAGTTGGCATTGTTTTCATTACAATAACCTAGTTCATGGGGCCACGTTTTCAAAACACATCTTCCTCACACCATTTGACAAAAGGCTTAGACCTCAGGAATAGAAAAACACATTGAAATGCTGCAGAGATGTGTAAATATGAATGTCAAAATGCCCCCAGTCAATGAAATCCATTGAAAGACTGGATGGGGGTGGGGGTTCCATGGTGCAGTTGGCCATATAAACACAATGAAATTATAATGAGAGGAACCACTGATGCAGGCCACCCACCAATAGTTTTATGGCTGTGCCTTGAAATGAAGGTTCTCAGCAGAGCCATTTAATCTGGATGGCTTTGTCGTTTTGAGCACATGCTGAAGTCACAATTCTAAAAGGATGTTTCAACTGTTGTTTTTGACAAACAGCAGCCAGACTATTTATGGGCAGCTCCCCACCCACACTCGTGCCATTGGCAGTAGGTAGGTGGGAAGGGAATACTGTTACTTTGTTGAAGCAGGATTTCTCATAATCACCGTCTGTTGATGCCTGCATAGACTTAACTTGCTAAAGAAAGACAGTGTTTGACTCCTCTAGCTTGTCAGAGGATTGGCCCGCCGAATCTCTCCCATTTGTATAAGGTCAGAATTCAAACAGCTAATAGCAAATATTTGAAATTTGCCAGCATTTCCCAGTTCTGAATGAATAATCCGTGATATTTTGTGAATGTGAAATTTTGAACTCCAGGTTGGAAATCTGAATGCACTAAACGTTGGTGTTTGTTGATCCGTTGACCTGTACAAAGAATCCAATCATAAGTGAACTGTCAAATACCTTTGCTTGCTGTATATTAAATAAAATACTGGCTGGGGGATTGTGGGAACTTTGCTCCAGCAAAAGTAAGTTCCAACTTCTGAATACCAAAGCGTGTTATTTATCAAGTGTATGAGATTATTTTTTTTTAAAAAAAGGCTTACATGGCAGCTGTCGATATTATTGTAAGCCAGCTATCAAGCACTGTCAAATATGATAGATCCATGGTTTCCAAACTACTTCCTAAAGTTATGTGCAAGCTTCTCAAGGGTTCCTCTGGTGAAAAACAACAACAGCTGAAACACATATTGTCCACCTCTACTTCTCTTTCCCTGCACTGCGCAGTGACAGGGAAGGCATACCTTAGAATTTAGAAAAATAGATAGAAAAATGGTTTGACAAGGGCTGATGGAGTCCCAGACGTTGTAAAATGTTAAGGATAGCTCAACCTCAGTATGTAATGGATGCCAGATTAAAGGAGAGGAAGAAAATTCAGGGATGTGTTTGTGTTTGGGTGTACATGTGGGACTAACATTGTATCATTGCCGATATTCTAAGGTTAAAACAAACACATAGTACAAAAAGAAAAGGGTTCAAGACAGGGCATATTTTCCCTCCTTGAAACTTTGGTTGAGAAGTTTACAAACAAGCATTGGAAGTTACAAACAGAGACTTACAACTAAGTATTGCAAGCTCTACCCAGCCCAAGCAATCCTCCAGCCACCCTGGAAGAGGAGCTTTATAGGGCGCAAGAGGGCAAGATTTCATGGGGCGAAGAAAGAGAAAAAAAGCACTTTCTCCCTTTCCCACTCATCAAAACTCTCAAGCACTGGACTCCGTTGGGATTTCTCATTGCTGCGTATCAGAAATAAATATGAAGGAGAGACTAAGTCTGAGGATGTAGAAAAAATGACTTTATTATTCTCCACGAATTAGACCTAAACAAATAAAAGTATGAAAATGTAATAATCACATTCCCCCCCCCCCCCCCAGCATCCTGAGACTTGGAGGCTGATTGCATGGGCATTTAGCTCACTCCTAAAGACAGCAATCAGATGATGTCTTTACTGGAGCGAACCAGGCTGCCTCTAGAGCGGTTGTATCTGAACCTTTCTGATACCCTGTCAGGGGCTTTTACTTTTTTTTTGGTAGAATTGCTCTGGTCTGGTCCATTTCCAGCATGTGTGATTACTAGAAATGAATCAAAAGTGAGCCATCTGGTTGCCAAGGTTCCTTCTGGTTGGAACTTATGATATCATGAAGTGGCTTAATAAGCAAGCCACTTCGGGATATTGGCAAATTGAACACTTCCTCTGCTCCTTGGTGGAGGGATGGGGAAATTATTTTTCAAAAGACTGTAGTAGATCATCACTGATGTGCTGCATTACTTTAAAAAAAAAATCTTTAAAAATATTTGCCTTGTCTTAAAGGCCAGTCAGGGATTCCCAGTGTGATACAGTGGACAGAGTGATGGACTAGGACTTAGGCGAATAGGGTTCAAATCCCCACTTGGCAATGGGAACTCACTGGGGGAGTGGAACTGGTAAAACCACTCCTTAAATATCTCACTTACTTTGAAAACCCTATTAGGGTCACCATAAGTGAGTTCCGACTTGATGGCATAGAACACACACACACACACACACACACACACACACACACACACACACACACACACACACACACACACACACACACACACAAAGGCTGGTCAAGAAAAGAAACTGCTAAGGAGCAGAGGAAGTTCAGTTTCTTGATATCCTGAAATGGCTTGCTTATTAAGCCACTTCATGATATCGGAAATTCCAACTAGAAGGAGGCGGACCAAATAGGGTGGCTTGACCTCTGATATGCTATTTAGATGCAAGGATTGTACGTCTAACCAACCCCCAAGTAACCCTATTTAGCTCAATCCTGCCAGCTCTAGTTTGGCCATCTAGCCAAGCCCTTCATCTCTCTTTCATATTTAGATCCAGTGGACATTTCCAGTTCCTTTTGGCTTTTGCATATCAGAAAATATGTTTCTGGAGAGGAAAATGAAAATAAGGAGAATACGCTTTAACTTAAGAGAAAGTGTCTGCAATCTTTTCCCCTGGAGAAAACATTGCTGAGATCCTACTACCTGCTCCAAAGCTGACCCCCCCCCCCCGCCCATTACAATATTCAAGCCTGGGTGGTAATTATGTAACACAGCTGGATCCAGTAAAGGTGTGTTTTTTTTTTAATGGCACTAACCACAGTGCCTTCCAGCCTGATGGTATTATGTCATGCTGAAGGAAAAAAATTGCCACAACAGTATCCCAATTAAGTTAGTCTCTTTCTTGCATTTTAAATCAGCCAGAATGAGCAAATGTATTCAACTAAGGAAGAGTAATGTGCAGCCTTTCTGGCAATTTCTGCTGAGCCCTCCACAGCCCCACCACAACTGATTAATTACTGATTGATTGATTTAAAATATTTTTAACTTGCCTTTCTCCTTAAAAAGAATCCAAGGAGGCTTACAACAATTAAAAGACAGTATTTAAGTTAGTAACAATGAGTGTACAATACTAAAAGGATCCATGAATACAATACCAAAATACATAGGCCACACCAAAACACATTCAATGCAGTAAAGGTGCAAGAATCCATTCTGAAACGATGTTGCTGCTCCCACCAAAAGCAGGCAGACTGTTTCCTAGCAGAGTCGTGCATTACATGTTTTCTAGCAGAAATGCCCAGATTTGTGTGTCAGAAACAGCCTAGTGGAAATGGTGGTAATCCAAGGGTATATACCCATAGGCTTTCAGAGCAGTTAGTGGAGCCCTGGGAAGTTGCTTGCCTCTGCTCTAGATAGCATGTGGTGGGGACCTCATGTGTCCAAGAATCCAACCCACATTCCTGAACAAACAGGTTGCCTAATCTACACACAGAATGGTGTTCTGGACTGCAGTTTCTGTTTCTCTCATGCAAGTGTTTTTAAATCATGTTAAAAAAAATGCCAACCTTCACTCAAGAGGTCTGGATAGAAGTCTTTATCTAGCTCTTGTCCATCCTTTCTTCCTCCCCCAACACAGCCCTCTTTTACTCAAAGACAAAGGCTATTTTGAATTACAGAAGGGAGAGGGGGAGAGAATGTTCAGTCAGAGAAGCAGATTTGCAGTAGGAAATGTGCAGCAGTTCTAAACTTGGTAATGAGATACATTGGTTATAAAGGAAGATGACACATGCTTATCATATCCAAAGAGGGATGCTTTCCTCTGTAGCCATGTGCTCTGCTTACTGCACAGGTCTTCTTTTGTTTTCCTGTCTATTCTCCCAGCCTACTACTTTAACATGGAATGGCAGAATTGAGAAAAACAAGGTTCATTGACATACTGAACATTCTGATAGCTAAATAACATTTTAATGGAACATTCTGACACATTAATCTCACTGCTCTTCAGGTACACTCCCTAGAATGCAGGTATAGACCAGGAAGAGGGCATTAGATGGACCCACATAGTTATCAAAGAACTATGAATGAATGATATTCTCAATTGGAAAAGTTGAGCAAAACCATAATTTCTGTATTTGGTATGGTACTGACTGTGCTGGTTATTAAGAAATATTTGTCATTTGGGGCTAAATAGCAACAATCTCATTCCCACCCCCTAGCTCTAAGGAGACAGACTGTATCATAACTCCATATGGTGCTTTCACGAAGGGGGTGCCTGGATGCTAGGAGAGTCATACATTGTTCAAAAAATATTTGTGGATATGTATGAGTAGTCGCTACACAGAACATAGAGAAAGCTATAAAAACTAGGAACAAAATTTCATGTCTGCCAAATTTCCAGCATAACTGAAATCAATAAATCAAGTGTCCTCATAGACCTTACACTGGACAGAAGCACTTGCCATGAGTGCACCTGGTAGCCCTGCCTGTCCCTCTCTGAACTGTGGTAATGACAGGTTAAGAGTGAAGGTAGAATAGAAGTAAGAGACACTGGATTTTGAATCTTTCTTGTTCCTATATTGCCTATATCATGATGAAACAAAATCTGATTTGTCCACACCAGTTAAGCACACACACACCCATCAGGAATTTGTAAAACAGCTCTGTTGCAGGACAGGCCACTCAAAACGGTAACAGTGATTCCACATATCCCCTGGAAAGCACATCAGACAGCAGTAATTGTTTCATGATTTGGATTAATATTCTCTGTCCAATAGAAACATGTGGTCCTTTTTCTAACTCTTTTTGGACTATGTAAAACACTGTTAATGGCCGCACATAGCGCCACCTACAAGACAACGTGGACTCTCAACACCAGCTACAGACACCAGTTAGAGGTTACTACAAACTGGCATTATTCTCATCATGTAAAAACATTATTTTAACTTTAATTAGCCTCTAATTGGCTTCTTTTACCTGGCAAATAAACCAAATTATAGCCCAACCTTGTGCTAGAGGCTGCTATGTCTTTGTGTTGCTTTTTTTCTTGGCCGCACAGCCAAAAAGAAACTTTGTGTTTCAGAAGCAGGCAATGTGGGTGCATGGGAGGGACAATCACAGAGTCATGAGCAAACCTTTTGGTTTTAAGAGTGGCTTGTAAAATTCCAGCCATGCTGCAAGGAATGGTGCTTGAGACTGCACCCTCAGCTGACGTATGCAGCCTGCGCCTGAAATCACCTCTCCAAACAGACTTGGCACAGACATCTGCTATTAATTTTTGGACTCCTATCTATCTGTAGTTTTCTGCACTATCTATGAAGTAGTGTTGCTTAGCCTGATGAACTGGAATCTTCTCCATTAGAGCTTGCCATTTGTTTGATTTGTTTAGTGGTCTATTAAAATGTATCACCCCCCTCCTTACAAATTATCTAAACCATTCAAAACTTTCCTGTCAAGTAACATTGAGATGTTGGACCTATAGACGGCAGTGGAAATGGTTTAGATTGCATAAAAGTACATTGGCTTAACAGGTGTGTCGAGCTGGCTTCATATCAGCTTTAATCTAGGCACTCTGGCTGAAACATTCATGGATTAACTGCAAGAATATAAATCAAATTGTGCTTTGGCTGCATTTAATTAGGATTATACAATGGAAGACTGTCACCCTTCAATTGCAATGTAATTGGTGGAGAAACTTTAACAAATCCTGATTTCCCTCTAGAGATACAAGCCATCTGATTGGATTCATTAGTGAAGATTTGCTAATTGTTTAGAAAAGATTATCTGGAGTTGTGAGATGATAACCAACGTTACTACACAATTCTGGGAATGCTTGGAATTTAGGAAGGTCCCTGACTAGGATAATCAGAATCTTCCATAGTTCTGGAATGAAAATAGCTCCCTGTGGCTATGGAGATGCACACCAGATCTCAACAGGCTTGTAGCAATGTATCCTACATTGGTGCATTATTATCAAACACCATCAAGAGTTTTTTTGTTTTGTTTTGGTTTTTTTTTAGTTATTGTGACTGTCTGAATTACTGACTTCAAGAAAGTCTTACCATGACAGCCCTGCTCAGATCTTCAAACAAAATGTTGTGGCTTCCTTGATTGAGTCAAGTCATCTCATGTTAGGTCTTCCCCTTTTCCTATTGTCTTCAACTTTACCTAGCATTATTGTCACCCAATTCATGCATGTCATCTAATGGCTGCATTATGTATACATATTTGAGGGCATGCTTGCATTGGATGACAATGCCAGGAAAAAAAGAAAAAGAAGAAAACCTCATACGTGTGCATGTATGTGTGTGTGTGTGTGTGTGTGTGTGTGTGTGAGAGAGAGAGAGAGTGCATAACCGATATACAAATAGGGTTTTTGAGGTCTGTATATGTGGAAACAAGGGTTTCATAATAGAGATGGGCCTTTGTAGCCACCTCTGGCTGATGTCTGTAGCTGATGTTGAGAGTCCATGTTGTCTTGTAGGTGTTGCTATGTGTGACCATTAATGGTATCTTACATAGTATTTCAACAAAAGACCCAAAACATGAAAGAGGTTCACATCCCTATTTTATATCTCTTGTGAGAACCAATCAACTTTCAAGCTTAAGTCTAACAATGACCTTAAAGCACTTTTACGTGCCTACCAAAGTATTAAATGACATCTGTTCCATCTATTCTCCACATTTTATCCTTCCCAGCAATTCAAACAAGCTTTCCCCCTTACTTTGCCTGGATGGGGCAACTCAGGATAATTTCATGTGCAGATCTTTCAGGGTAAGATAAGTACTTGTGATGTCACAGAAGAGGAGACAGGACACACAAGGTTTGTGATGGAGGCTAGAACTGTTTTTGGACCAGTTAATTTCAGAAAGAGGTGTAAGACTAATCTAGCTAAATAGGGCCCAGAATCCGGGCTGGCAGTAAAATGTGCCTCACCCTGTGATACCACCTAAATATTAAGAAGTAATGGCTGCCTTTTTGATAGGTATTTTTCTCTCTCTCTCTCTTCCCAATTGAGATATCAATGACTATTATGATGACACATTTTTAAGACATAGCATAATAAATATAAGCCCACAAGAACCAGAAATGCAGCTAAGAGGGATGCATAACATATGTCCTCTAATACCTATTCACAATGGGGAGCCACGTTATCCAGTTTCATAATGCGCCTTTATGCTTAAGTAATGAGCATTAAAGGACAAACAGTATGTTACATTTCTTTCCAAATTGTGCATTCCTTTCCTCTTCTAAATAAAATACGAATCTCCATTAAACGTGCCATTGTGCTGCTTTTCTCTTCTTCTGGCTATTTGAAAAATGAGTATCTGCTTTAAAGATAATTGGAACTGAGTCGATTTGATTACATCTTCATTGTACATAGAAACTGAAAATTGTCAGTGGCCATTTCAACCTGGACCTTTGTACACAATAGCTGAAATCCTGTTATGAAGTTATGCAAACAGCATAAGTTTTGCAGGCAAATTGCCAAAAGGTAAGAAATCTCTATAGACCTTATCTGTTGCATGATGGCTGAATAAATTAGGGGAATATTATGCATTGAAAAATAACTTTCCTTATGTGGTAGAAAAAACCCTTAAACCACTTCATTTAATCTTTAAAAAAACAAAACAAAACAAAAACAACAAAAAATCACTCTTATTTACAAATAACTTTCCAAATCTCTTCAGTTGTTTCACAATCCACTTTTTTCAAATCTGGACTTTGACACTGTTTTTCCTTTTCTTTGGATCACATTCTGTCACTCACAATGGCTTATGCCCTCCAGATTCACATTAGAGATGGGATTTTCTGTACTACAAATAACATAATTCTCTGTTCTGGGAGTTCTACCTACCTTACAGACACCTCACAAACACCTAAATGTGATGCACCTGGGAGAAAGGCCTAAATTAGAAAGCTTAGCTAGGCCTAGCTGTGCTGCCTGTTCACAAAGCAAGCTCTCAGCTAGCAGAAACAGAAAGCTTGGGTGGAACTAGTCCTAGCTAAACCTTAACACCTTCTAATTTTGGCCTTTCTCCCAGATGTATCAATTGTAGGTTTTCTAAGGTATCTGTAAGGTAGGTAGAGCTCCCATTGTGAAGAATTATGCTATTTGTAGTCTAGAAAAACCCAAAATTCCATCCCTAGTTCACATTTCCTAAAGATATTTCTTGAAGATGTTATAGGAGGGTGCACAGAGAAGTTGATACTTTAAAATCTGTGTCATGTTTTCTGTTTCTTGGCATTATGTTAGGGTATTTCATGCTTCCTATCCATACACTTGCTCAAATCCTAGCTCCTGTAATCCAATCAAAAATAGATGACTAGGAAATAAGAAGCATCATGCCAGTGGTGCCTGTAAGGCAAAGAATCCCTTTTGTGGAAACAAACCATATGGTTCAAGTAAACTAGCCATACTTTATGGTCCGAGCTTGAAAATATTACTTTTTGAGACTGCAAATCCAAGTGTCCTCCAACTACTACGGACTACACTGCATGATTTTGGGAGTTGTAGTACAAAAACAGGTGCTTTCCCATGCTCTCCTCATATTGCTACGATCAATCCCTCCTCACTCCTGTTATGTGCCACTCAACTCCAGAATGGGAGAATCAAGTCTGTCCTCTGAAGCTCTGAAAAGGAACAGGAAAGAAGCATTATGGTAAATTAGTCAGACCATTGGCCCACTTCGTGCACTATTGTCTTGCTGACTGTGTTTGTTTCTGCCCCAACATTTCTCCAATGAGCTCTCAATTTATCCTCACAATAACTCTGTGATGTTCGCCACCCTATGAGAGTATGATGGGTTGAAGGTCAACAGTGAGTTTCATGGCTCCATGAGGAGTTATATTTGAACATTGGCTGTCTTCACTTCCTGGCAGCAAGTCTCTAGGATTCCAGGCAGGAATTCTTTCTGGCCCTCTGTGGAGATGCAGAAGGTCAAAACAGGAACCTTCTAACTTCATACTGTCTTGTATATTACTGAGCTATCACCACCAAATATGATTACTCTGGCTTAGGGCCTGTTCACACTGGCATATAGATATGATATAAGGATTGCTGATGACACAGTTTAGTTAAGGAAAAAAAGATACCTCGTCCACAAGTGTTTCTATTTAGAACAATCCACCCTCCCCCTTTAAGAGTTGTCGCACACCTTCCTGACCCAGTGGTAGGGCATGCATTCTTTTTGGCACACTTATTGTTTAGCTTGGAGATAACAATCTCCAGCAGCCTATGTCATTGTGGCTGCAGATTTCAAGGGAGGAGAGAGAAAGTGGGGAGAGAATGAAGGAAGGAAAGCAGGGAGAGGGGAAGGGAGAAACCAAATAGCACTGACAGAGAGAGAGAGAGAGAGAGAGAGAGAGAGAGAGAGAGGAATGATGTAAAAAAAAATTCACTTCCCCTGAAGCTCCACAGACAATCAGAAGTACTTAACTGAGAACTGATGGGGCCAGAAGGGGTTGTTTGCTATTTGCATAGGAGGAGCACACCAAATGGCACATTAACCCCCCCCCCCCCATAACTCAACAGACCCTTTGTAGCCTGATCCATGGCACACTCAAAAAGGCCAGTCTGGACAGGCCCTTATACATCCATCTTGCTCATGACTCCATCCAAGGAACTATCAGTTGCACAGGAAATTTGACAGAAGCACTTCCTTATTTTATTAGATTTAAGTTTAGGCCTCTCAAATCTTGTTTCCTCACATGGACCTCTCAGGCAATTCTTCTTGTAAGGAAGGGTCCTGTGGTTGACACAAAAATGTAACTCAGACCTAAAATCAGCAAGCTGAGTATAAACCTGGATATTTCCTTGGTTTCTTTTCCTGTCCTCTCTTTGAAATACAAGTGAACTTTAAAGCACGCACACACACACACCCTCTCCTTCTCTCTCACACGCACATGAAAGATCTCACACAGGTCTTTTTGGCAGTGTACTTCAGAGTTTAGAAGGCTGTTAGGAGTGTGAATATAAATGTCACCACACATACATATTACATGGACTTAATTTATGTTTGTCTAAAATGCAACTTTTTTTTACAGTTGTACCATCTGTGATGGAAGTGTTATCTTCCTACATTTTATTTCAACTCCACGGCAGAGAAAAAGAATATAAAAAGAGAGAAAAATGACAGATTCGATAGAAAAGGGGCAAAGGTAAAAAGGTTGGCCCCTGGCAAGATTGCAGGGCTTGAAGGAAAGTGGCCATAAAAACATCATAGTTCTCATTTCTGGATTATTATCATTGTTATTTTTTGATGTTATTAACTAACTAACACCAACTAGGTCAAACAGAAGCATTGTCGCTCCACACACACTTCATTTCATTTGGTTTTACAAGTGAGAAGCTAGCACTCAGGGGAAATAATAGAACAAGGACCTCTTAGAAGGGAAAGACAAATGATAGGATTGGTGGCGAGACAAACAAGGGCAAAGGGTAGAGTCCAAAGTCATAGGGCAGCGGGAAAGACAGATGGGGAAAGAGAATAGGCCTAGAAAAATTCAGAACGACATGGGATCCCTCTCAGAAAAGAATAATGATGGTGGTGGTGGTGGTGATGGCTAGAATAATAATAAATAATTCCATCCTTTCTCTAGATAACAAAACAATGAAAGCAGATCATGCATAAACTGGTAGATATGGCTCTTTTTCTGTTATTACATTTATTAGGAAACTACCATGTATTAGACTGATGGTTTGCAAACAGGCCACAATGATCAGGTAATATTCTGTTAATTCAGTCTAATGACACTGTTGATTGTTGGGAAATCTCTCTGCAGCATTTGAAATGTGATACCCATCAAAGTTTGAGAAGGCGACACTCAAGAGCAGGATGCAGCAAAGCAACAGTTAAGAACAGCATTATTTTCAGCCACGAGAAACTCAGACAGAGAGTGAATTTAGAGTTGGCTGAATGTGGAGATCCTTGGCATGTAGAAACTGTCTTTGGGAAACTGAGGCACATTAAAGGATTACACCTTTTTTTTCAATATGCTCTTCTTGCAAATTTTTTATTTCTTCCTGTATTATATTATATTATATCCTGTATTTCTTCCAATGCAAGGGCACAAGGCAACTTTATAAATACAGTTGCCTTTATATATTCTAATATTATAACTTATGCATCTCCCTGCTGACAGAAGGACAGAGGAGAAGAGGCAACCTAATGTTCCACAACTCTCCCAAAAGGCGCTCCTTCATGTTCTGGCCAGAAATATCTGTAAGGGTGGTGGGACCACCAGAGGGGTCTCATCAGAAAATCTTAAAACCCAGGAAGGTTTCAAGATGTATGGAGAAATGTAGTCTTTTAGATAGTGTGGACCCAAGTCATAGAGATCATAAGCAGCTCTTTGAATTGGACCTATAAATTGATGGGTAGTGGAGCTGTTCTTAGCAGGGGGTTTGTTTTGATTTCTCCCTCCCTCCCTCTCTCTCTTTCTGTGTGTGTGTGAGGGAGAGTGTGTGCGCAAGAGAGAGTGTTTTGCATGAAAAGAAGAACAATGCTAATTTTGTGCAGGAATGTGTGAGCTGTGGGAAACTCAATGGGAAAAAAAAGCCCTTGTCCTCTTTTTCCCATATTAGAAGTGAGAAATTTCATGTGGCTTAACAAAATCTTGACAGGTTGTCTCAACATTTTGAGGCAACCTCTCTCACAATGAACGAATAATTTAGTGAGATTCCTTTACATCCCCAAGACTTCTAAATAAAAGATATTATAAGGAGAACTTAAGATTGATCTCTTGTTCCAAAGGAAACAACATTCTGTAATACTGTCCCTAGAACTTCTCACCACTTTGGAACTAAAGTTACTCCAAATAAACTGATACTCATAATTACTTTGGATTTTGTGGTGGTGGTGAAAGTACTTAGCAGCACCTGGCTCGAGGACAGATAGCACATGCAAAGCATTCATTTGTGTCCACAGTTTCTCAGGTAGCTCTGGATTCTTAGATGAAGTCCTGATTCCTCACACTTATGACTCTTGGTCAAGGTACATATGGCCTAATGAAACCAGCAGTGCAAAATAGCCATTAAAATATAAAGCTTTAGGAACAAAAATCCATTACTCTGGTTATCAAAGGTTATCAGGGAAGTGTGTCTGGTGGTGCATACAGTAGCTTGCTTGTTTACTTTATGAGAGTACGTACGTAAGCACTGGGTTGCATGACAAAATGTTAGGGCAAGACTGGCTTTATAAAAAGAGCTGCATTTCTTCCTTTGATCATGGAAGCTGTAAAAAGTATAACTGTGTTTATTGGAAACACTGTATTCCACTCCATTCACGCACAGAGCACTTCACTATACAGTTTGGATCAGTATACATCAGTGGTTCTGAACCTTAGGTCCCTAGATGTTCTTGGATCAAAACACCCAGAAGCCTTCATCACTAGCTCTGCAGGCCAGGATTTCTAGGAGTTGTAGCCCAAAAACATCTGAGGATTCAAGGCTGGGAACCACTGGTAGCTGATCGTATGAGAAAAATAAGTAGTGTTTCCCTGTCTGAATCAAACCTACATTAGAGTTGTGTGGGTTTGTGTTTTTGGACTATAGCTTCCAGAATTGTGTCTGGGAGGTTCTGGTTATAGTCCAAAAAACACAAATCTGCACATGTCTGAGGAAGTGGACTGTATCCACAAAAGCTCTCATTGAAATATAGCAGTTAGTCTTTAAGGTGCCACAATATTTTTGTCTTCCTTTTAAATTTCATTTTGGTTTTGCCTGATATATAAATCTGCACATGTCTGGTAGGAGGCAAGGGAATGCAACTATGCATTGTGTTGTTTCAAAGCTTGGAAATGTTGCTCTTTATTTGACAACAAGACCCAGAATTCTTTTGGCCCCATCCCAAAGATTAACTTCCAACAGACTAAAAAAATCCATTTGTAAGGAAGTTATCATCTATATCAAAGGCATAAAAAAAGCAGAATGCTGTATTATAATGTTGTAGCTATTGGAAGATACTTGAACATGCCCAAGAGATTCTGTGGAAAGGTATGCCAGTAATATTTTAAAGTATACTTTACAACTTGTCATTCCACACAGAGACATTATCATTTTTATTTCATGTTCATTCCATTATTGATACTCACCTTTCTCACAAAGAGCACCCACGGAGCTTACCCCAGTTCAGATAAGGCAGAGGCTTTAGAGGTTTAGCTGGGATCCTCAAGTCTCTGGAATCGGATAGACAAAATTAAAATAAATAAACACAGTGGCCTAAATCCTATTGCTAGTCCCAAGAAGAGTAGACTCATTGAATCAATTGCTGAATGGTGAATCTACATAAGTGTTGATTCACCTATGAACAATTGATTCAATGAGGTTACAAAGTTCTGTTGAGTCAGTGGGTCTACCGTGGCTGGGAGCAGTCATAGAAGTCTGGCCAATGTTGTTATAGTAGCTAAAAGAGACAGATGATTGTTTCCTATGCTTTTGGGAGCTGGGGGGATATGGGCTTACCATATATTTTCAAGCATTTATGTTTCCTTTTTGTTTGGGCTGGTATCCACCCTGCAAGTACACACATTTGTTTGTTTTGTTTTATTTTATTTGTTTTATTTATAGGGCGCCTTTCTCCTGATACTTGAAGTGACAGGAACTGAACCAAGGAGATAAAGTAGAGCTAAAAAGTTTGAGTATGGAAAATGTAAGTTTTGTGAAAGTGTAATGCAATGTACACATTGTGAAAGAACACAGTGGGTTTATGCTATTTTGCTTTTCCTTTCGTTAACATTCTTGAAACATGAAAACTCCAGAAGTTCACTAATAAAAGAGGTTGCAAATATCAGGGAAGGTGACTCAGCAGCTTTTGCTGGCTGAATCTTTCTCAAAAGTTCCATTCACCCAGCTGTAGTCTGGACACCCACGTCTCAGCTGTTCTTTCTAGCCACAGGCAGGAAATAATAATCTTTTCCAAGTTAATGAATATTTTATACACAGATATGTAATCAATATCCTCCAAACAAAGACTCAGAGAGAGTAGCATCAAGGCAGGTATCCATGTTTTGTTCTCTGACAGTTCAATTCAAATCTCAAACCTGGATCAGAAATGCCATTTGTCTGTGGGAGGAAAAGAGTAACAGGGAGACAGATGTTTCTCTCATTATTTTTTGTTCTGGGACAGCCATGGCTATTAAGACGTGTCCCCATCCTCCAGGGCCACAGATACAAATGCACAGCAGGACAGCTGTGTTTAAATTATCATTGTAATTTCCACTGGGGCACAAAGAGAGGGGGCTCAGAGATAGTGTATTCCATTCAGAAGCATTCATGCAACATAACCTTATTTTGTATGAGTATATCTGGCAGATCCCCTCCCCCACTTTTATAAGTATATATTTTTATTCACATATAAAAAGAGCTCCTTATCTGTTTATCAAGGTGACATCCAGGTGTCTTTGTTTAGGTTCGTCTTTCAGGATAGTATAAAATTTTACCCACTTGGCAATGCTTCACTCCTCTCCTGGTGCTTTCTCCACCCTTAGTCTTGCACAGCAGTTTTTCCCAAGTGTCGAAAATTTCGTTTCTAAACAATGACACTTCAGTGTACCTGAAGAGAGGGCTGGCCAGATGCTCTTTATGTCAGAATGGCTTTTATTTTCAACAACTGACCCTCAGTTCCAGAACTGTTGTCTTCACACTTTTTGAAGAGAAGAAATTATCTGATCCTGATCTGAAAGATAGGATTGAATTTTTAAGTATTTTTATTTTTATTTTTTTACCATGTATACACAATAGAGATGGGGGTATTCGTATACAAATACGAATATCCCAGTGCAGCTGGAATTAACGAGGGTCCAGCCCCTGGGGCCAGACCGTCCACTCACACGTCCAGTGGCAGTGGCGGCCCCTCTGTTCCTTCCAGTCACTCTGGAGCACCGCTTGGCTAGCCACTCAACAGCCTTGCAGGGAGATTTGTCCTCCCTCCCTCTGCCAGGAGTGGCTAGATGACCGGGAAGAGAATGGTGCTTGGGAGTGATTGGAAGGATGAGTGGGGCCAGCAGCAGCAGAGAACGTGTGAGTGGATGGTCCGGCCCCAGGGGCCGGACACTTCTTAACTCCAGCTGTGCGAGGATATTTGTATTCATATTTGTATATAAATATGAATTTGTTGTTGTTGTTGTTTAGTCGTTAAGTCGTGTCCGACTCTTCGTGACCCCATGGACCAGAGCACGCCAGGCCCTCCTGTCTTCCACTGCCTCCCGGAGTTTGGTCAAATTCATGTTGGTAGCTTCAATGACACTGTCCAACCATCTCGTCCTCTGTCGTCCCCTTCTCCTCTTGCCTTCACTCTTTCCCAACATCAGGGTCTTTTCCAGGGAGATTTCTCTTCTCATGAGATGGCCAAAGTATTGGAGCCTCAGCTTCAGGATCCGTCCTTCCAGTGAGCACTCAGGGTTGATTTCCTTCAAAATGGATAGGTTTGATCTCCTTGCAGTCCAGGGGACTCTCAAGAGTCTCCTCCAGCACCACAATTCAAAAGCATCAATTCTTCGGCGGTCAGCCTTCTTTATGGTCCAGCTCTCACTTCCATACATCGCTACTGGAAAAACCATAGCTTTGACTATGCGGACCTTTGTCGGCAAGGTGATGTGTCTGCTTTTTAAGATGCTGTCTAGGTTTGTCCTCGCTTTCCTCTCAAGAAGCAGGCGTCTTTTAATTTCGTGGCTGCTGTCACCATCTGCAGTGATCATGGAGCCCAAGAAAGTAAAATCTGTCACTGCCTCCATATCTTCCCCTTCTATTTGCCAGGAGGTGATGGGACCAGTGGCCATGATCTTGGGTTTTTTTTTATGTTGAGCTTCAGACCATTTTTTGCGCTCTCCTCTTTCACCCTCATTACGAGGTTCTTTAATTCCTCCTCACTTTCTGCCATTATTATTATTATTTATTTCATTTATACCCCGCCTATCTGGTCTTGCGACCACTCTAGGCGGCTTCCAAACAACATAAAACAACAGACAAAATCACAAAATTATTACAAAAACAATTTCCATAACAATTATAAAACAAAAAATAAAGATAAATAGAAAAGATAAAAAGATCAAGTATTGACTGGAGGGAAGGCCTGTATAAACATCCATGTTTTTAATTGATTTTTAAAGATACCCAGCGTAGGGGCGACACGAATCTCCAGAGGAAGATTATTCCAGAGGCGAGGAGCCACCGCCGAGAAGGCCCGATTTCTTGTTCTTTCCCTACGGGCCTCCCTCGGCGTCAAGCTCCTCAGCCTCACCTCCTGACTTGCACTGGTGATCCGGGTAGACCTTGGTGGGAGTAGGCGTTCCGCCAAATATCGAGGTCCTAAACCGTTTAGGGCCTTATAAGTAAGCATTAAAACTTTGAAGTCAATGCGGAACCGAATGGGCAGCCAATGCAATGTGGCCAGAATAGGAGAGATATGCTGGTATTTTCTCACTCCACTAAGGAGTCTGGCCGCCGCATTCTGCACCACCTGAAGTTTCCGCATCAACCTCAAAGGCAGCCCCACGCAGAGCGCGTTACAGTGGTCTAATCTTGAGATTACGAGCGCATGCACCAAGGTAGTGAGCGCCCCCATATCAAGGTAGGGCCGCAGCCGGGCAATCCGCCAAAGATGGAAAAAGGCGGAGCGGACTACCGACGCCACCTGTGTTTCCATGGTGAGCGCCAGGTCCAGATGGATCCCCAAGCTGCGAACCCCACTCTTAGTGGCCAAGGCCACCCCCCCCAAACAAGAGAGAGTCATCCAAGCCGCCAACCACAGGGGCACCCACCCTCAGAACCTCCGTCTTGTCTATGCCATCAGAGTGGTATAATCTGCATATCTGAGGTTGTTGATATTTCTCCCGGCAATCTTAATTCCGGTTTGGGATTCATCCAGTCCAGCCTTTCGCATGATGTATTCTGCATATAAGTTAAATAAGCAGGGAGACAATATACTGTACAGCCTTGTCGTACTCCTTTCTCAATTTTGAACCAATCAGTTGTTCCATATCCAGTTCTAACTGTTGCTTCCTGTCCCACATATAGATTTCTCAGGAGATAGATAAGGTGGTCAGGCACTCCCACTTCTTTAAGAACTTGCCATAGTTTGTTGTGGTCCACACAGTCAAAGGCTTTTGCATAGTCAATGAAGCAGAAGTAGATGTTTTTCTGGAACTCTCTGGCTTTCTCCATAATCCAGCACATGTTAGCAATTTGGTTTCTAGTTCCTCTGACCCTTCAAAATCCAGCTTGTACTTCTGGGAGTTCTCGGTCCACATACTGCTGAAGTCTACCTTGGAGGATTTTGAGCATAACCTTGCTAGCATGTGAAATGAGTGCAATTGTACGGTAGTTGGAGCATTCTTTGGCACTGCCCTTCTTTGGGATTGGGATGTAGGCTGATCTTTTCCAATCCTCTGGCTACTGCTGAGTTTTCCAAACTTGCTGGCATATTGAGTGTAGCACCTTAACAGCCTCATCTTTTAAGATTTTAAATTGTTCAGCTGGAATGCCATCACCT
The DNA here is from genome assembly GCA_037013535.1 of Intellagama lesueurii. Classification (NCBI taxonomy): domain Eukaryota; kingdom Metazoa; phylum Chordata; class Lepidosauria; order Squamata; family Agamidae; genus Intellagama; species Intellagama lesueurii. Next base: position 299,288,390 of record JBAJHW010000001.1, on the reverse strand, counting down.
CCACTGGCCTTGTTGTTAGCCATGCTTTCTAAGGCCCACTTGACTTCACTCTCCAAGATGTCTGGCTCAAGGTCAGCAACCACACTATCTGGGTTGTCCGGGACATCCAGATCTTTCTGGTATAATTCCTCTGTGTATTCTTGCCACCTTTTCTTGATGTCTTCTGCTTCTGTGAGGTCCCTACCATTTTTGTCCTTTATAATGTCCATCTTTGCATGAAATGTTCCTTTAATATCTCCAATTTTCTTGAACAGATCTCTGGTAAATATGAATACCCGATCTCTAATGCATACCCATCTCTGGCTAGATAGCCAGATACAAAAAGGTGACAGGCAACTTCTGCCTTTAGCAAGTGTGTAAAAGAGGGAAATGCAAATTGTGTGAAGATCTCAGAATGCTGCGGTTGGTGAAATTCCATCTTCTTCTATTGTAAAGGTCTATGGCCAGAAACAATAAAGTTTATATGTATGTATCTTCTCCTACTTCTAAAGGAACGTGACCTGGCCTCTCTCTCTCTCTCAAAGGCAAAGAATGGAACCTTCTGAGGTCAGAAGACAATCTATTGTAGGTCTAGAATAAAAGCTTTCTTATTTTGAAAATTTTTAGTCTGGCCATCCTTCCTAAAGGACCGAAGAAACCCTTTTTAAAATATTGAAAGAACTCGGCTACTTTAAGAATTTTTCTTCAAAAAGGACTAATCTCTGCCAGGGAACGTCTGCCACAAATTAAGCTGTAGGTCAAAGGAGAGAAAACAAATGCTTTCCCATGCAAGATGCTCAGGATTTCCTGCACTAGGTCAAGAAAAACACACCTCCCCATTGTCCTAGTTTATATCACAGAGTGTCCTTGTGTGCCTTTGTGAATTTCTAGTCCTGGTAACTAAGGAAAACTTTCCGGAAAAGTTTCATACTTTGTATTATGCTTGCTAAGTTACAGCCTGATTGTTTTTGATAGATCTAATACTTTGCTTTAGCAAAAAATATCTATGTATTTATAATTGGCTTATAAACTGTATTTCTGCAACATTCATGGCTCAGTCATTTTTGGACTTGTGCCACCAAGCAAGTTATATCCTCATGAAGCCCTACCCAATTATTTTTTGCAATGGCTGTATCCCACAGAAATAATTAGGAAGTGCATTCAGATTCAGGAAGGTTTGAAATTCAATGAATAATGCCATATTCAGATATTTTCAAATATATCTGAATCTCTTTAATAATTATTCCCAATATTCAGGATCCCATTTATTCCTATAGATTAGAAAGCAAAAGGCTAGGTTTCTACTTGCTAGAGAAAGAAGTGAAAGTGGAACCTATTCCTCAGGCATCCTCTGAGTGGGTGCCTGTTGGAGGACTCAGGCTTTGAAGCACTGAAAGCCTGTTCGGTGGATAAATGAACTGGCATGAATCACCAAAGTGGTAATCATCCCATTGATTTCAGTGACTGTAAGTATGACCCTAAGTATGACTACATCTGGATCCAACTCTAGCATGGGAAGCATGAACTTACTCAGATTGTTCAATGGCTCTCTGAAATTGTCCATGTCCTTCTGAGCCCAATTTAAGGACCTGAATATCACTTTTAAACCCTTTCATGACTTGGAATGACGTGATTCCACCACATCTTTTAATTTACATTTTTGTGATGTTTTTATTATGCTAAAACAGAAGAAACAACAAACAAACAAAACTGCCAAAAAGGACACAAAGCAGAAATAGATGTATTACAGTAATAATAATAATAATAATAATAATAATAATAATAATAATAATAATAATAATAATAATAATAATAATAATAATAATAATAATAATAAAATCTGTATAAGGTTCAATGAAAGGTTTCCAAATGTCTAAAATTACATCCAGAAAAATTGTCATCTGTATGTCATACTTTCATATACTGATACAGTTCCAAAGTCCTTAATCCACTCAGTAACCCAAGGTGGGCATCTTTCTTTCCAGTGTTGTTATATACACCTTTTAGACACTAGAAGGTCAGGAAGAACCCCTTTTCACTGCTCAGTAATTACCTCCAGGGAACAGACACTCCCACCAGTTGCATTCTGGAAATCAAGCTCTGCTTTTCACTGTAGGAGGATTTCCATTGGCTCTGAGCACAGTGATTGCAGCAGTGCCCCAAGACTGTGAAATAATCAACTGGCCACTCCCCTGAAGTTGAAAGATGCTGGATGTTTACCTTGTCTAAGTGACAGCCACAGGGATTTTTTAAAAAACTTGTTTAAAATTATGTAGCCTAATGATCTTTCTGGGTATAACTTGATATCAGATAGTGACATATTTAACACACTTTTTTCCCTCTCTGATGAAAGATGTTCAGCTCTAATATTTCAGTTTTTCATTTTACATATTGGATGTTTTATCTTGTATGTACTTTCATCCATACAGAGTTTGATCCTCTGTATGTTGCTTTGAACATAGGGGGAAGTCTATGTAAAAATAATATAAAAATAAAAAAGTGTAAAATAAATAAAATAAGAATAAAATTATGTGTAAAATAAAATAAAGGGAGAGAGCTATATATGAACATTCATCTCTATGTGACAGCAATTTATATAATGATCCACATTTCCATGCTGTCAAATAGGGTGAAAAGTGTTAGCAGAACAAACAGCAGCTAAGTTAACATGTAAATTCTGCCCCTGAAAATCAGAACAGTTAGCAGAGAAGAGTAAGAAAAGAAATCACATCCACATTTCTTATTCTAAGAAAACGAGAAAGCTAATGTTTATTAGACAGATACCTTAAGATAGGCAAGATAACAGGAGTCTCGGTCCCAGCTAACCCAGAAAGAAAGGCAGAAAGCTATGTATTCTTGAGAATACAGACAAGATGTCTCCTCTGTCTTTTCCCTGGGGGTGGAGATGGTGGTCAAGAGAGAAACTTGAGAAGGAAGGGGAGAGATATTAGCATCAAGTCTATGCAAGGGACAGGTCAGCATTGGTTGGAGCAGGTGAAGTCTAGACACTTGTGGAAGTCACTCTGTCTTTCACTCTGTCTGTACTCCTTCTGACTTCAAGGGATGTGTTTTCTCCACTATAAGCTGAGTTACACCCAATCACCTCCAACAAGAAGAAAATCTTCAAGGATGGGGAGTCACAAATAAGGAACTAGCATGCTTGGTAGAGCAAACTGAGTCACATTCAACAGTAGAAATTAACAGTGTTCTACCCTGACAACTAAAGGTCTCTGTTTCACCCTAAACATCCACACCTCTTCATATAATGGTTTTCATTGCACTGCATTTGTTGTAATTTGAAGCCTGTTCACTCAGCTAGGCTGGAGAATATAAACAATCCTAAAATCCACCAGGATACTGGGAGAGGGAGTGCCTTTAACAGATATTTACTGCCATGTGTACACATTGGAGAAAGAATCAGGGCGGGATGGATCTCGCATTAGTTTTTCATAGGTGTAAGTGCTCCTTCCATCCATTGAGACTTATTTTGAGAGATTCAGGAAAGCACATCGTCAGGCAGAAGTGAATGAGATATTAATTTCCAACATGTCCTCCTCCTATGTAGGACTGTGTGTCTACCTCACATCTGACCTGGAGTGGGAAGTTGCAGATTGGAGACTACAGGAGAAAGATAAAAATTGTATGGGTCACTATGATCATTATTCATCAAAAGCCCACATTTTGTTGAGCGACAATACATAAGATATCTATATCTTTGCATTAATTAGATTTGCATGCAAACAAGGATAGGTGATAACAGCACATTTTATATTTGAAAATGTGCTGTTTTCTGAATAGCAGTCATATAATTCTAATTTATGATAGATTCTTACGGAAGCATGGTTATTAACATAATAATGTTTAGCTTGAACTACACTTGCCCACCATAAAATTACAGCTTTAGAAAACCCACATAGCATTGGTATATTCATCTCTAAGGCTCATACTTGAATGGTGCTCAAAACCAAAGAAGAGGAATGCTTCAAGAATGTTATCTAGGAAACGGAAAACTCTTCAGAGACAAACTTAAAATAAAATCACACATGCATAATATATATTCTATAACTAGCAAAAATAATAAAGCATATATATATATATTCTATAGCTAACAAAAATAATAAGTATATATATTATTCTAAAAGAATTCAAAGGTTACTCCTGTAAACAGCATAATCCCATGCACTCTAAATTTAGGACTGATTTTTGTAAAGTGTGGGAATGGCTGCCAGGGTTTCATCTCATTCATCTTTGTCTAAGGAGGCTCAGGCTTATGCTGCCATGAGAGGTTAAGGAGGTCCATTTATCATCTCAAGAGTACAGGTCAGAGACAATAAAGGAAATGGTAAAATCAACCATCAATCCCTGTTATTTATTGTGATTTAATTAGCAGATTTAGACTGCAGTCTTCACATGGCCCTACAAGGCCAAATCCCATTTACTACAAAGAGCTTTTGTTGGACACTGAGCATTGCAGATTCGTTATTAGCTTATTGCTTTTATTTTTGCCAAATATTTAACTTATTTCTTTTGGTTTTTGACACATATTTGCTCTTCCTTTGCCTTGTATGCCAAACAGCTTAATCTTCTGAGTGAATGTACAGTATGCACTCTAATAGCAATAGGAAATATGAAAGATACAAGTGTAGCCCTCTGAGTAGTTACCTGTATTACTCCACAAAGGACACTGCTTTCTTTGAAGGGATGGCAGAGGACAGCCAGTGATACCTGTTTGAAGGACTCTCCAGTTCAAGTCTGCATAAAGAATAAAGAACCATAACAAGGGGAAGTTGTGGCCTTGAGGTTGCCTTTTAGCAGGGAGCACCTGGAGGGCCAAGTAAAGAAGTACAAAGCTCCTTGATCAAAATATTCATGATTGTGATAAGATGGTTTGAATTTCTATTTAATATCTACGTAGCATTTCTAAATCTCCATCTCTGTCTCTCTCAGCATATGTAAATCTTACGCCAATATGACTCTCTTTCATCTTCTTTCCTGGAGGTATATTTTCTCTTTGCTGGCAGTGCCAAAGTTCCATAGGTAGTGATGCTAGCCTTAGAGTCATCTCCATCTTTGAAGGGACCTTAGTAAAGTACCTGCTGGTGGCCTTCCTCTGTGTAGTGATGGCAGTGACACACAATCCCAGAAGCAACAGGCCATTTGGTCCAGAAACTGGTGTTTCAATTTCCAACAAAGTGACTGACATGATATTGCTCCAGTACATTGTTGGACGTCAAAATGGTGGGTCCCAGGTCCATGTGTTGGCCCCAGGGGCAAGCATTAGTGGCAGGCCTGAAAAAGGTGTTGAGGCCCTAGAAGATGCCCAAGCATACTTAGTGCCTGCTGTTGTCCATCATGCAGTTCTTTTAAGAACATGGTTTCATGTAAACAATAGCTAATACACTGATAAGACGGTTACTCAGCTCCTGACTATGTTCCTGAATTATATTCTTCCAATATGAGGACAGGGAATGTATGGTTCTCCAGATATTATTGGGTTGCAACTAGAACAACAAATGATGAAGGATGATATGAGGGCCACATATTTTCCCTATCTCTATTCTGATTATTTCTGTTAGCAGGTGCTGTGGAAGGAAAGTATAAAATTTGTGTAGTGGTTTGCCTTGACGACTAAAGCTCAGGAAAGCACCTCTGCCATATAGTTTGTGTAAGATTCTGCACAGTGAACAACTTATTCAGGAAAGCAACTCCTTGCCCACAGAAAAGACTAGCATGTTACAGAGAAAACAAGCCTAACACCCTTTCCATTAACATTTTGCTTTTTGTGTACAGGCAGTGAAGTGTTTCTTTTCTTTTCTTTATGGAAAAGCATTGTTTCATACAAACCCTTCACCTTGGGGTGGGAAATGATATAACTCAGTTACAGATTCACCACTTCTCAGTGGGCCCAGGCAATGTCCTAAACAGAAATCCAAAGAGTTGCAACAAAACCCACAACACTTGATCCCTGCATCTTTGACTAAGTAGAGCACAAACTGGGGCGTGTGGTCTGCTGGGAAACAGATGCCTTCAGTGCTGACTGCTAGGGTATTATCTTGATTATTTATGCAATACAAATTAGGAGGGGTGGGGAAAGGAGGATGGCAGCAAAAAGCAGCTGGGAGTTGGAAAAAAACTAAAAGGAAAGCAGCTATCATCAATGCTAGCAAACAGTTAATAAGCACGAGTCCAATGCATTTTCGGAATATAGCTCTTATCAAGGACAGTAATTTAATTCTTCCATCTTTAGGTTTCGTCGAGGAGACAATACAAGGGATGCCCTACTGTGAAAGATTACACCGATTTAATCCTAAAAAAGAATGTTGTACCTGAAATACATTTGGCTCCAGCAGCGGCTAATGGTCCAAGACAGGGGAACACCTCAGCCTCCAATTTGCAGGTGAGGCACTCCCTCTTCCCTGATCACAGGCTGCCTGCATCAGACTCCTTTCAATAAAAGATTTTATTTATTTTATTTATTTAAAATATTTTTACCTCGCGTTTCTCCTTAAAAGGACTCAAGGTGGCTTACATAATTAAAAAGACAACATTAAGCATAGAAATATTTAAAAAGAATTAAACAAGTACTATATTAAAATTTGTAAATAAAATCAATACTTTAAAAAAATGTTTAAAAGCAACAGGGCACAACAATCCATTCAACCTCCCACCCCACCAGACAGCCAGTCACTAAGGCAAAGCCTGCTTGACGACAAAGGTCTTTGCCTGCTTGTGGAAGGACATCTAAGACAGAGTCAGCCTGGCTTCCCTTTGGAAGGGGGTTCCTGAGTCTGGAAGCAGCAACAGAGGAGACCCTCTCCTGTGTACCTACCAAGCATGCCTGTGAGGGTGGTGAGACTGAGAGAAAGGCCTCCTCTGATGATCTTAATGCCTGGGCAGGCTCTTAGAAGGAGATGCGGTCTTTTCTATAGCTAGGACCTGAGTCATTTAGGGCTATACTGTATATGTTAAATCCAGCACTTTGAATTGCGCCCAAAAATGGATTGGCAGCCAGTGGAGCTGCTGTAACAGGGAAGTTAAATGTTCCCTGTAACTACCCCCAGTTAACAATCTGGCTGTGGCATTCTGGAGTTTCCAAACACTTTCCAAAGGCAGCCCCATGTAGAGCATTTTACAGTAATCCAGCCGAGATGTAACTCTCAAGAAATGAGTACAGCTGGTGCACTAGTTTTAACTGTGCAAAGGCACTCCTGGCCACCACCAAAACCTGGGCATCCAGGCTCAGAGACAAATCCAGAAATATATGCTTATCTCCGGTGTTTTAATTCAATCAGGAGCCTAATACCTATTGTCAATTCCACTTGTTCTCATGAGCCAGACACTGGATATTCTTATTTTCCCTTTGCCAAGTCAATCTATTGGAGTTGGGGGTGCTCATAACCCCCTGAGCTACTCTGTGCCAAAACAAAGGGCATAAAGATTGGAGAAAACCCACTTTGTACCCTTTAGGAAACATTTCGACCTGATGCATCCTCAGGTCTGTGATAATACCCATGTGCTTCAGCATTGCAATTCCTCCCCACCTGCAAAACAATCTTGTGAAGGGGGGCACAAATGGCTGCATTGTGGTGTCTATACAGCATCCTGTTTGTGACCTGTTCACTCAAAGCCCATACAACAATTGTACACACACTTAGTTCAGGCAACATAGTAATATTTCAGTAGAGTTTAGTAAACTAAGTTGTGAAAGTAAAAGAAGAAGACGACAATTCCAGAAATGGAAAAAGGCTATCTAAACTGTGACATAAAACTTTCTCTTCACCTTATGGCTTCACAAAATGGCTGGAGATGAGCTGCAAGAGGATGTATATATTGTACAGGGACTTCTATAGTGCCACAGTGGTTGGTGTGTCCAGGGGAGATCTTGGGCTTTATTGGAGGGTGCAGCTGCTACTCACTTTCTCTTTTGGTGCCAGCATTTCACTGTACTGTATTACTTTTCATTTCCCTCTTCTGCTGTCCCTTTTTTAAACCCTACAAATGCCTATGGTATTCAAAGGATCCTTTATTGTTTCAGACTACTCAAGGAGGAGTGTCTCCTTGCACCACTCTGTACTCTCTCTGAGATTCTGCAGTGCAATCTTAGACATGTCTGTGCAATAGCTTCCATGGGTCTTCTTCCCAGGAAAATGTGTATAACAGGAGTGGGGAACATTTTCCTCCAGAACTTTTGGATTCCCTCTCCCAAAATTTCTTCCTATGGGCCATGCTGGATGGAATTGGGAGCTCTATGCAAAGCCACTAGTGAGGGAAAAGTGCCCTACCAATGTACTATAAAATTCTAGCTTCCAGAATAGCTCTTTTTTATTTTTTTTTTATTTTTTTTTTGCTGATCTAAGTTAGGGTGAGCAAAACCTAATGGTTGCCCTGTAACAGACTGGAACACCTGAGAGAGAGAGTTTGAGTTATAGTTTTAGTCCACAGCAGTAAAACATATATCATATAGTTCACAATCATGTGTTACATACTGTATATGCTACACTGAATATCATTTTTTTTAAACGTCACAGAGAAAAATCATTCTTGTAAAAAAATGTGCTTAATCTATTAAAGATCTACTAGAGTCCTCTAAAAATGTTCTGAAAATGTCTAAATTTATGAAGAAAGATTTCATGTCTAGGCTCTATGTTTTTTAGCTGTCTTTCTCTCTCTGCCACCATCCAAGCCACCCCAAATCAAATGTTGGAGTGCTCAATAGAATTGCATTTATTTGTCAGATCACGAAGTTCTCATAACATTTCTCAGCCTTAATAACACATCTGCTCTTAAAATGTGGTCTCTTGGTAATAGCTGGCTGAAAGTGTCTGAATTTAGGGATTATTTGAGACAACAGATTTCCTTCTATTTGGAATTGAATGAGGCATCTGCTCCCTCACCGTTGGCTTTGTGGGATATTCTCAAGGCAATCATAAAAGGGCAGATCATTTTGTATATTATCGGGAGGGAAAAAAGACCTCTGCTGGTAATTATGCGACTTGGAAGGGTATGTTGGGAACTTGCAAAAACATTACTTAATGGGTAAAAAAAGTGGTTACTTCACAGATCCTCCAGCCTCCACTCTGAAAGAAGTAGAGAGCTTAGATTCACAAAGCAAGATCACAGCAATAAGAGCAGCAAGTGGAACAAAGAAATAGGGTGGGGTGGGGGAGAGGAACCGGACATTATTTGCACTGCACCTCAGGAAAACACACATACAGATGCTCATTCAAAGGACTTTCCTCCTTTGAGGATTATGAACACAGGCTTTAAAGAACTAATTCTGAATGTATGACGTGGCAATGTTAATACTGAATTTTGCATAGAGACAGAGTCCCTGCACGTTACCACCCGAGGTGCAAAAAGTCAGGAAATATGATTTTAAGAATCACAACAGGGCATTTCAGACACACGTGAAGTTGGGCCATGCTACACAGCAGCCTCAGCAGTAACTGAATATTATTTTCAGGGACTTACTTCTCCAGCCCTGTCCAATGGCATTCCACGGCAGTTGTAGGTTATGCATATGTGCGCATTGAGACCTCCATCATTCCATTTCTCTTTTTTACAGAACTGGCATGAGCCAGGTACTGTGAAACCCATGGACTGGATATGGCCTTAATGGAATCTGCATGCATCCCATCAGCCTCTCCCCAGGGAGGGAAAAGCAGTTGCCTGACTGGGGATAACTGTGGGTGTCTTTTTTTAAAATGTATTATCTGTGTAGTGAGAGAGGAGCTCCCTATCTCACTTACACAGCAAGTGAAAAAGGCAGCCCGGCCATGAAGAGTATGTGTGTGCCAGCACTATAGGTGGTCCTGCCCAGTGTTGGCACCTGCCTTTTGCCATTGTTTGCCTGGAACCAGTGTGGCTTTCAGTTGAAAAAGTTCCCTCACCCCCAATGTGTGTCTCTCTGTGTGTGAATATTATTGGTAGGAAAAAAGGTGTGATCTAGCACCCAGCTTTTTGTGTTCATAGTGCTTCTTCCTCTGTTCAGGTTATGTAGTCTGTATAAATTCCCATAATATTTTATACCCGCTGTTTTTTGACATACAGGATTCAGTATGGATTATATTGTCCTTGGAATACTTGTATGATTGGTATAATATTAGTATTCAGCTGTTATAGTGGTACACGTTGCAATCAACAATAAATTATTTTTCATTTACAGTATTGGTACACATAATTCCAGTTCATAGGATCAGTTCTTAAGTTTCTGAGTTTGTAAACCACCCAGACTGTTCGGCACAGTGATTAGTTAAGACGTGTTAATGCAACTCTTTTTCATTACTACCATTTCAAAATCACCATGATTTTTCTTTCATAAAATACTTTTAATGAAATGCTTATCAACCTTACTCTGTGGCATATTTGCTTTAGCCAGTGGCATGAACAGACAACTTAAGCGGCAGTTCCCTATTACACATTGGTAAGTGTCAGTGGAGTAAAGCCAGAATTGTATACTTATCACATTTAATGAGACATTTTGAACAGCTACTTTGAACAGGTGACATCAAAGGGACAATGTGCCCACTCGTTTTGCCATGAAAATAATCTAATGCCACAAAGCAGATAACGTCCTTTTAAAGTCATGGTTAAATAAAGTCTCGGTGAAAGTAGGGGGAAGAAAATGGAAGGCTTTTTGACCTAAGGATGTTTGTGTATGTTCGATTGTGATGACAGTTTCCTTGCATTGTTTTTCACCTATGGAAAATTATCTTGATTTGAACAGGAGCTTTTCGTGGTCAACTGGGCACATGCTCATTCACTGGATCATTGTAATTTTCTTTATTTTTCATTTCTCCTGTTTCCTGATTTTTGTATTTCCTCCTTCACACTCAAAATACACAAACACCCAACTATGTATAACCTTTGGAGGTGACTTTTTATGCCACTCTCCTTCCATTTTTGTTCACTTATTCTGATATTCCTTTCCACTACATTTGTTTCTTGTTCTTTAGCCCCTTTCTCAAGAGTCCCTATTTTGATCTGCCACCTTTCTTCTACTGTCCTGGGCTGGGCAAAGTGCAGCCCACATATATTGTTGGACTGCAACTCCCAGCATTCCTCACCATCTGTTATACTGGCTAGGTCTGATAGGAATCACAGTCCAGCAACACCTGAAGGCATGCACCCCTGCCATCTATGCTTTGCACATGCTGTGGTAGCCTCCACTCATCTCCATCTTTACATGTGTTCTTGGAACATATTGCTGCATTGTGAGTGAGGCCTAATTGGGACTTCCTCAAGGGAACATCCTATGCCACTCTAGTATCATAGGGAAGTGCCAACATATCATTTTAAGAAAAGATGTTCCTGAGTGCTTCAAGGATTGCAACATAAATCTTAAACCTCAGAGATGGTCTCCAGAGATCCAGAGTTAAGCACCGGCACATGCTTTTTTTTGTGCACAAAAATGACTTTAAGAAAGAGAAGACCCTCCTTTGGGCATTCTAATGGCCAACAATATATGTTTTTTTAAAATTAAAACATTTGACGTGTAGAGAGACAAGGGTATGGAGAGTGGTTAGGACATGGCAGAATTGCCTCCACACTCTATAGAAGGCACAAAAGGATTTTTGAGCCAATCTTTTTTCAAAAATAAGTTTAAACTCTTGATATATGGGGAGCCCAGAGACCCACAGGGTACTGAATTTGGGCCATAGGAGGTTTTTCGAGACCCACAGGCTACATGTTGCCAACCCCTGCACTACACACAATTCATTCTTGTATTTCCAGTGAAGTATTTGGTAATATACAAGTTACCTGCGAAAGCTTCATCCATATTGACAGAGTTGTACTATTTAATGAAAAGTTTCCAAAATCCATTTTTCTTTCATTTGTCCTGCTGATGTTAGCACCAAAATCTGAATAATGTAAACACACAATTACACAGTTTTCTATAGGTTTTGGTTTAATTCATTACTGACTATTTCCTAGGAGCTCTCAAAACCAAGTGTTGTCTGTTAGATGCTCCTCTTATTTCTCAATATAATGATACACACTAAATGTTGAAATAAAGTCTTGTTAGAAATGGCCTAAAGCTTTGAATCCTAGGAAAAATATTACCTGGTGATTTGTAGTCCAGTAATAAAACTAGATGTTTATAGTCTGAATGGCAAGTCAAATGTGGAAGATCAGAATTGCTGAGATGTCTAACTGACAGCTAAAGTTACCTTACCTTAAGCATTTTGTTGTTGTGTTTTGGTGAAACATTCAATTCCTTAGCTATGTTTCTGCGAGCCTTCTTAGTCTATGATGATGCATTAACTGCTGGTGGTGGTAATTAATCCTCAAAATTTCAACAAATGTGCATGACAAAGCATGTTGGCACTCTTGACACAATCAAAGGCATTTGCCTTTGGAAGTGACCCAGGGATGAAAAGGGACCAGGATCACAGAAAGTTGTCTTATAGACCATAAACCCATTTACCTCATTATTATCAACATAGACTGGCAATAGTGGTCCAGGATATAAGCAGTCTTTTCCAGCCTCAACTAGAGAGGCTGGGGCCTAAACCTGGGACATTTTGTGTATGAACCATTTGTGGTCCCTCCCAAGAAGGTGCAACTGAAGCAATATTGACCAGAGTGATCAGCTGCACACCTAGAGACATTCTAGAGCTACATTGAAGTCTTTCAGCCCATAAACCCTGGGATTGGGAGTGCTGCCCTGTTTCCTGTGTAAAAAGGGGAAAGAAAAGAACCTTCACAAAAAGAGTATTGCAACCAGACATGTCTCACCATATTTTAAGCATATTGTTTGTTGTTGCCAGGGCTGGCAGGGATGCTCGTGTGAGGTACTCTGATGTATGAGAGGGCTCGCTAGTTAGCAGATTTTCAAAGGGACTTGTGAAATTTGGATCTGCCCTTGGTTGCTACCTCTTGGCGCACAAAAGCCTCAATACAGGACGAAAACCAAATACAAGCCTCAGGGATGAGGGAACTGCTTATTATGAAAAAGAGAACAGCAAGTATGTTCCACAATCAATTCTGCCTGTTTTGGAACATTGTTGTCTAGACTCAGAACCTTTCGCTCATTCCTTTAAGACCCCCCTCTTCAGAAGCCCTTTCAGTTCAAAATGCATGGTGATATTTCTAGAGGAAGGTCAAAGATGTCATCTCTGAAAACATTCTGTTTTCTGACAGTCTATGTACAATGGATTGGAAGCCACAGAATCAACACATGAGACGTGGCCCCTGCAAATAGACATGATTCCCTTCAAGAATATGAGGTCAGTGAAAGCATTATGATTTATAATATTAGCACTTAGAAATTATTCAGCTGTTCATGGTCAATTTTTGGCATTAAATGTAGCTAACAATGAATTTAGCTGGTATTCTGCTTCTGTTTCAAAATGTCTAATTAAAATAGGCAATTTGCTGTGCATAGGCTATCTCATTTTTTGGAAAGAGATTTTGAGAAACATATATGCTTCCCTCTAGTTGCCAACTATTCTTTCCCAGAACTTTTCCTTCATTCCTGCCCCAAAAAACCTCCAGGTATTTTGCATGATGCAAAGGAGTGCTGAGCGCCACATGGCTTGGCAAAAGGTTTCCGTAAAGTTCTGTCCTGTAGCTGCGGATACAAACTCAAGCTGGTCTCACACAGACTCTGTCGTATTCAGCCCACTACCCCTCGGCACAACCAAATGTTTCAGCAGCTGCCCTTTTGTCCTGTTTCTTAAATAAACAAAGAACAGATACAAATTAATGACCTAAATTTATGGCAAAGCATACTGCTTTCCCAGAGCTGACTGCCTTAAAAGAACAGATGTTGAAATAACATTTTGGATTCGTACAAATGCAAGTTTTTTAAAAAAAGAAACACCGACAAACTTCCGTGTGAACATGTAGGCTTAGAATAACATATAGAAAACAACCTCTTAAAAAGTCAGTCATTGCTTGCTCTTTACCGTTGCACCACAGATTGTGTGACCTTCCCATCCTGAGTGATACATTAAAATTATTCAGCACATCACATTCCTTAACCCTCCTCTTCTCCCCTAACAGATCTTTTAATGCTCGACTTGGATGAAGGACAAGAATATTATCATTTTGCCATTTAAGTGATCAGATGCTCTCACCAGCAGAGCTGGATGTTGGTCCCCAGAACTGTATGTATGCATATATATATGGGTATAGATACAGATACAGAGCTCTTTGTCCCATCCTTGAGAAGGCAGTCATTAGTCAAGAAGGATGCTTTCTTGCTCAGCACTAAGCCTATGAATAAGCAGACTCTTGTGAATGTTAATTATATCCAGGTGCAAAGAAGTAATTAAAAGAAGGAAATCTTTCACAGAAGCAGTGAAAAAATCTTATGGAGAAGGAAAAGATCTGATGTGGAAATATATAAATAAATAAATAAATAAATAAATAAATAAATAAATAAATATGAATGAATGAATGAATGAATGAATGAATGAGTCGCCGATATATAGAAAGGTCACATGTAGCATTTCAGTAGGCAATGAACACTTTTATCAGAGAGAACCATAAGAGAAAGTTATCCATGAACAGCATCTACCTGTTTATATTACCCTGAGCTTTCCAGTCTGCTGAGCTTTCCGCCATGTTGGAAGCTTAGCAAATATGCTGCATCAGATGCATGATTGCTAGATTACATAATTATAATTTATTTCATGTAAGTTATAGATCATTCTTTCCTGTGCCCAGTGATGCTTACCTACTGGAACATTTTAAAAACAGTGATATGAAACACCAAAATAGCTTTTAAAAATCAAATCGGCAACCACCAAATAGAATCTAAATTGCCTGCAAATTACCTCAACATAAGATTTTCTTTGTTGTCCTTCACTATCCTCAAGAGCAAGAAGTTCAAAGGTAGGCTTTCTCTACAGACTTGTGAGTTTTTAAAAAATATTGATTCATTTCAAATGTCCAAGCACAGGATTAGGGAAGCAAGCAGATTCCTAAAGCAAACAGCACAACCCTCACATTTTCTACTGCAGCCCTCAGAGATGCTTCATTCTCAGGTAACTCTTCAATCTGGTGGTATTGCTTTCTACCCAAATTCAAGAAGAAATTTCTTCTAGCTCCCCCACTTTTTCTTCCCGAATCTCTGATGGGTGTCACATCCCAAGGCTAGAGAGTAATTCACAAACATTGCAACCACCCAGCTCCTTTTGTTATGCCATATTTCCTGTTAAACCTGTCACAGGACAAGCCCCACTCGTCCCAGTCTCCAAAGGCAAGCTAATTACAACATGTTGGTCTCGGACGGTGAGGTGTTTTTATGTGAACATTCTTACTTGGTTTGGAAAAAGTAAAAAGAAATAGTACCCTAATTTCCTTTGATTCCTCTTCACAGATTCACATATATTACGTGTAGCCCATTATACTGGAAGAGTTGTTTGTTTTCTCCTAAGAAAGGATCCAAGGTGGTATACATCATTAAAACACAATAATAAAGCAAAAAACAGTGAATTATTCAAATATTAAACAAACTGATAATATTAGATTAAGAGTGTTAGGTAAAGCATTACTTAGAAGCAGCAAAATGCAAAACATCCTATTTTAAAACCTCTCTTAGCCAGTCGCTGAAGGAAAGCCTCCATGAAGAGAAAGGTCTTTGCCTGCTTCCGGAAGGACAAGATGGGGCCAGCCTAGCCTCCCGGGGGAGGGAGTTCCAGAATCTGGGTATAGCAACAGAGATGGCTGTCTCCTGTGTCCCCAGTCAAACACACCTGTGAGGATGATGGGACAGAGAGAAAGGCCTCCTTTGATTATTTCAACTCCTAGGCAGGTTCATAATGGGAGATACCGTACTTGAAATAGCTTGGACCCAAATCATTTAGGGCTTTATAGGTTAAAACTAACACTTTGAATTGTGCCCAGAAATGGATCGGCAGCCAGTGGAGCTGCTGTAACAGTGGAGGGTTATGTGATCCCTCTAACCAGCCCCAGTTAACCTGGCTGCAGCGTTCTGGACCCGCTGAAGTTTCCAAGCACTCGGCATATTCCAGAATATCAAGCAGTTCCTGTGAGCCCATTCTAGAAATTATTGTTTCTAGTGCTACACCGCAGTAACTAGGTGTCCTACATTAAAATTTCCAAGCTGCCTCCATTTGAGAAGCACCATCTTTGGGGGTACAGGGTCTGCACTCACAAGTGACATAGTGTGAAGCCAGGTTAACAGACTATGAGCTGACTTCAACAGATACATTGACTGGGTGCACGCCAAGTGAATTTTGTTTATACCACAGCACTCCATTTTCCTCCTTCCTTAGCCTTAGTCTAATATACATTTTCTTGTCAAGTATCTTGGCAGTCAGCTCCACAGTTTGCAAGATGGACTGAGAATTCCACAGGTGGACTGATTAGTGGGTGGCATTTTTGAGTTCTAGCAAGCTGTTAGCATTATGTCTGTTTGCTTTAGGTACAGATGTGAAGTGATTTGACAGGCAATTTCAGAAGTGTGTGAATTTTTTTAATGTCAAACTCTTCTTTATGGATACAGTCTCTTATTTCCCTGGCTGTCCATTGGAAGCAGGGGCCCCCCCTGAAAACCTCAATCAAGAGATTTCATACATTATGGGGGAAGTACAAATGATTTCTAAGTGGCAGTAGTTTTGAGCTGGGAAGGGACATAGAATGTAATCTGGTTTAGCACTCCAATCCTCATGACCAAAATTCCAGAGCAGATTCAAAGGATCTGTTTCTAGGAAGTCAATTTTTCTGTTTATTTCACACAACATATCCGAACACAAGGTTGCATCACAAAAGCCATAGATACAGGCAAATGATGTTTGACAAGTGGAATTCTCTGTTGACTTGCTCATTACATTCCCTCCTTTTGACAGAAACATTTGGAATGTGATTTTTCTTGCAGTTACTCTGAGCCCAAAATAACAACTCCAGAATCAACACTTGGGAGGTGGAAAGGTACAACACAGACACTTACAGTCAGAGCAGCATGGGAGATAGGAGTTGATATGTACAATAACCACACGTGGCACATGGGTTTTTTGATGGCATCTTGTCATATGAAAGAGGCATTGTCAGATCTTGACATTGTGCTTCCATATATTTCACAACTCTGGGAGGGGAAAATATAAATATTATCTACGCAAGCTGTGGATAGAGTAGGCTAACGAACGGGGCAAGATTCCTGTTTGCAGTTAGCAGCAGTTTCTACAAGAAATGCATACACAAAGGCACCATCTTACTCATAAAGTGATCTGGGGTCCACAAGTACCGTATTTTTCTGTTTATAACACGGATTATAAGACACCCCCATTTATAAGATGCCCCCCCCAATTTTCTAACCCCAAAATTAAGAAAACTTATATTTGAGGATTCAGCCTCTGAGCTCAGAACGTCGGGCATTTTGTCTCTGTTGAATCTTGAGCCTACAGGCTCCACCTCCAAGGAGGTGTATTCCAATTGGTTTGTTTAGGATCAGCTGACATCAGTTCCATAAGGCTCGTGATTGGAGGAAACTAAGCCTCCTGGCTGAAGCAAGACTGTTTAGAGAGGCAAAGTACGTGCCGTTTTGATCTCTTTTCAGCTATCTCAGCTTACTTCTGTGTAAAAGATGCCCCTTAATTTTTAGGGTAATGATTTTAGGAAAAAGGAGCATCTTATAGACGGAAAAATATGGGAATTATTATTATTATCTGCAGATCTTGGAGTGTCACTAAAAAAATGAGCTTGTTGTATTAACCATTACTTCTGGGTGGGCAGGTTGTTACTATCATTATTGTTTCTTCCATTGTGCAAGTAACTTATTGTGTTATATTTGGTTAACCTGTTGTGACTGTGTAACCCTTGCCAACAAAGGAAATGCCAAGAAATATTTTCTGGTTCCCTCTAGTGTCCAATTCTGACACTGCACCTTACATACATTTGCAGAAATACAAAGGCAAACACAAATTTTCCTAGTCTCTTAATACTGAGAGCAGAATGGCATAAAACTTTTTTAAAAGCTTCTATTGTGTATCTGACAGAGTATTACATGAAAAAGGAGTGGAACAATCTTATTAGCAATTGGGGAACATAACTGGTTCACAGGTGGAATGCTCTGTGATTGCTCCTGGGACCGTAACTATGGCAGGGCCTTGCTCCGCAGTGCTAAATTCAGATGGTGCACACCTTCCACTACAATTCAGAAACATTGACCTGGTAGTGTGGTCCAGCATAGCTAGGCAAGATTGCAGTAGACTAGGACTCTAGGGTGAACATTGCCATCCAGCTAGTAGACCAGACCATCAGAAGGGAGCGGAGGGAAAGGTAGTCAGTATAGCACACCCTGCTAAGAGAGTGGAGCATAGATCTCCTCCTCTGGCTCAGATGAACAGTTGGTCCATTTCCATCATTGGCAGATTGGGCCTCCCCTGTGGGATGGCAGATCTATCAGAGTTTGGTAGAACTGCTGGCTTGGATGGCATGTATATGATATGCTAAACTACATGTATTGTGTACATTACACACACACACACACACACACACACACACACACACACACACACACACACACACACACCTCTTTTGATTTGTTTCGTTAGTTCTTCAGTGCTGCTGATCCCCAATGGAAGAAAGGAGGTGGTGGCAGCATGTTCAGTGTTACAGTTACTTCTTGGATTATTTTCACGTTAAGAATTACAAAGTTAATTTGAGGGCACATTGAGGGCACTTGTCCTGGGTGCCAAAATTGCTGCTTATGGTTCTGACTGCTCTGGCTTATAATCATGTGACTAGCCAGAGACTGCATCAGGCTTACATGTGATAGTGAATACTCCTTTGAGCAGTTAGTAAAAAAGGACAACTGTGTATGCAATGGAAAAAGCAAACAGAATTCTGGCCATCATTTCTCTACACATGGTTTTGTTGACAAATTCTTTGTCACTTAAAGGCAAATCAGGTAAACCTCTTTAAAGATCCACCTAACTTGATTTAAAGTATGGCATGTTGTTCTTGTTATGTGCCGCCAAACTGCTTCCAACCTATGGCAACCTTATGAATGAGCATTCTCCATAATGTCTTGTCCTCAACAGCCCTGCTTAGCTCCTGCAGATTCAAGCCTATGGCTTCTTTTGGGGAGTCGCCCTATCTCACATTTGGTCTTCCTTTGTCCCTGCTGCCTACCACCTTTCTCAACATTATTGTCTTTTCCAGAAAATCTTGCTTTCTCACAAGGTGCCCAAACCTGAGGACAGCCTCAGGTTCAACATTTTTGCCTCCAGAGATAGTTCAGGCTTGATTTCCTCTAAGACCCACTTATTCATCTTTCTAGCAGTTCAGGGTATCCACAAAGCTCTCCTCCAGCATCACATTTCGAGCAAATCAATTTTTCCCCTGTCAGGTTTCTTCACTGTCCAGCTTTCACACCCATACATGGTGATCGGAAATACAAAAGTGTGGATGATCTTGGTCTTGGTCTCCAGTGACACATCCTTACCCTTGATTATTATTTTTTCATTCTTTATTGTGCAGTCGCAGACCCAAATTAAAACATTAGAGCAATAAGAACAAAATAGCAGATAGTTTTTAAAACATGCCCATATTTGGAAAAAGTAGTCAGTTAAATTAATGAGGCCTTTTTATGGGATCTTACAACAGAGAACAAAAACTTCACTTCAGACTCTTTTCTAATCTTTTTTAATCCCATCACTGCTGCCCTTCCCAGTCTCCTTCTGATTTCTTGGCTGCAGTCTCCATTTAGAATGATGACTGATCCAAGGTATACAAAATCTCTAATTATTTCAATTTCTTCATTGTCAACCTTAAAGTTGTGTAGCTCTTGTTGTCTTCTTAACATTCAACTGCAATCCTGTTTTGGCGCTTTTTTCTTTCACTTTTCCTAACAATCATTTCAAGTCATAGTGTTTTCTGCCAGTAAGATGGTGTCAGCTACATGTCTTAAATAATTGATGTTTTTTCCACCAGTGTTCACTCCCCCTTCATCTGCATTTAGTCTGGATTTCTGTATGATATGTTCTGTGTACAGATTGAACAGATTAGGGGATAAAATGCACCCTTGTAAAGCATGGCTACTACAAAATCAGACAGAATTACCCTGTGCCCTATACACCACCAATTAGCCATCTCTGATGTACAGAAAAGTCACTACCAAAGAGTAATGCAGAAATATTAATTCAGCATGAATGTTTTGGACCACTCAGTTCTTGCCAGTTCAGACATAGACAAAAAGAAATGTGAAACTGGTAAAAGAAACTTGCAGCCAACCAACTCCTTAGCACCAGCAACAATTCCTTTTGGTCCCAAGAAATGAGGAGAAGATCAATTTTGAATTGATGACTGGGCAGGAGAAGAAGGGATATTCTTTTTCCTGGACACCAGGAATGCCCCCCCTGCTAATTGTAATTTCTCCAAGTTTCTCCTTGAAGTATGAAGAAATCTAGAACATGTTTTGGTCATATGACTGGCCATGCACCCAAGAACGCAAACAGCACCTGATGTGAGTGACACTTTGCTGCCAAGATGTAAACTTTTCCTTTACAGAAGTATCAATTGCCAGGAGGAATCTTGCCAATATTTAATAGGGTTATTAATTTTTTAAACAATTTTTTAACATTAATATGAATAGTTGTGGTTGGGTATGTAATGGTCTACATCGACGTGTACAAGGCTAAATATACAAGGAATGTTAGAACTGCAACCAGCACCATTTCTTCTGGTTCCAGAATGGATACTGTTATATCTTGTGTGGAAAACCCATCCTCCCAAAACTTCCATGTAGCCAAAAAAATATGTTTACACTGGCCACTTGTTTTATGTATGTACTCATTTGTTGTACTTGGAATGTTTAACTGCCCTTCAGTTCACAGAATTCACTGACTGGTTCTAAAAATTGTAAAAAGAATGGCTGGAATACTATTTTTTGCTGTCTGTGTAATTTGTTGTGGCTAATTACAGCTAACAGATGAGGTACCAGGGTGTATCTCAGTTGCACAATCAAGTGCATGACTAGGCACACAACTAAGGCGCACAGCCCAGCACCTCATCAATTCACCACAATTACCAGTTGCAAGTCACACAAACGTTATGTGAACACCAATACCAATTGCACATTGCAAAGACAACGTCAATCAATGCACACAGAAGAGTCAGAAATCAGTGTGTTAGAGCACACATAGTGAGTGTCAAATGCCACAGCTGAATTAAAGGTAAAAGGTGGCCTTTTCCATGGTTTACTTCCCTGCCTTTTCTGCCACTACTTTGAAAAATTCCCCCCCCCCCACACACATACATACACCTTTTTGCTTTACTGTAAATGTATCTAAGTCTCTGACTCCTAAGCATTTTGGATCTAGTTTCTTTTCTTTTCTTTTTTAGCTTTAGTTTGACACCCTAATAAAGCTGTTAATTTGCTTTGGCTTTTTTTTTCCTTTTTACACTTATAAATAAAAACATTTGTTCCAATTTTTTTCCAAAGTGTGAAGAGCTGCAGCAGAAGCCATCAATTAACACAAGCAGACAGGGCCAGAGTCCTTCCTTCCTCCCTCCCTCCCTCCTCCCCCATTGCATGCTGTAAGGAGAACTCTGCTGTGCTAACTTTGAGGCTGCTGCTTAGGAGGGAAGGTTAAGCTGAATGGGCCCATTACCCCTCCTTTACATCTGTTCTTGGTTAAACAGCATAATCAATAGAAGGCCTAGAAATGGGCTGTTCAGCAGCTGCCCTTAGACAGAAGGAATGAGGAGACAAGGGAGGGAGCGCTCCTTCTTTTTGTTCCAAAGAGCCGTCCAACACTGACCAAGGTTGCCAGCTGTTGTCTGTTCCATTCCAAGTACCACTTTCCTTCCCCCTCACATTTCTTCCCCCCATTTCTGAATTTGCAAGAAGCAAACCCGCCTCCCCACTTCCCCTTCACAAACAGCTTTGCTTAATTAGCTTTATCTTTTGAACACTTGCAAGTAAAATCTCTGCCGAGTCTTTCTGTAAGACAAAGCAGGACTGCCAGAAGACTTTTGTCTGTAAGGTATTAGAAGCAGGCTTGCAACCCATCTTTGACACCAAAGGTGCATCTGAAAGCCTCACCTCTGAGACAGATTCTCCATTTAAAGTCATAGGCAAGAGTACAGCTAAGGCTGCTGAACAGGCCTCAAGCCAGAATTGCCTTTGGAATTTTAATGTTGCATTACTTCAAGACTGGCCCTACCAAAATAGAAAGCAAGGCAGTCGGTTGTCTTTGGCAGCAGGTAAGGGGAAGCAACAGCCCTGGCAGTCTTCTGGCTGTTCCTCTTGGAATACCTGGCTGTTTCCCTCTACTAGAGAGCTGAGCTGTGTGTGTCACTCAACCTGCCTTGGATCTCCCAAACTAGCCTGCTGTCTCCGATGTGGTGAATGACACTATCCAATTGTCAGTGTGAAGTAAAATTTAACTGCCAATTGGCTTCTGTACATGGAAGGGTACCAGTTTGTCCTTCGCCTCAGATACCAACATGTCCTCCTAGCTTAGTGCTCAAGGAGAAGTCTCCCTATTCTTCTGAAGTAACAGGATCTTTATACAACCAACACAAATGCAGGTTCAGTCTAGGAATGGCAGAAAGTGGGGAGGGAAGCAGTTACCCAAACTCAACCTCTGCTTTTCCAGTACAAGGGTAAAAAAAATTTTTTTTCCCCCTCAGATACTTAACTGGTTTCAGAAACTGTTTACTGTTGAATTAGCATTACAGGAATGTCCATGGATTGCCCTAAATGTTTCAGGGTAAGGATACAGTTTGAATCAAGTCCTACCAGGGCTCAGTACAGAACTGAGTCTGAAAAGAATTACAGCTCCCAGAATCTCCTAGTCAACATGACAATGGAACATTTCCAAGCTCTGATCCAGAGCCTACATTGTTTACCAAGAACTTACATCTGTAGAAAATGTAGCTCAGTTGTTCCTATCTGCAATTGGGAAATTATGATGGGGTCAGGGGATGTATTTTGCAGGCTTGCTGCCACCAAGGGGCCTCGTTTATTATTGATAATAACAATATTATTATTATTATTTATTTAATTTATATCCCGCCCATTTAGACCGAAGTCTACTCTGGGCGGCTAATATCAATATCAATAACAACCCACCACCGGCTAAAGCTCAGCTTCAGTAGCTAGGTCTTTCCTGTACAAATGCACTTCTAGCTACCAGAGGTACCACTGATCTAGGGATATAATTATTCAGAGGCACAGCATCAACAGCAGCATCTCCATGTACAATTTATCTATAACAGTCTGCATTTGAGAGCCCCAAAGATACTTCACACAGTTGTGGCACTGTATGGCCATGGCTAGCTTGGGGGACCTTAGTCAGGGTGCTGATGCAGAAAGCCACTAAGACGGACATGGAAATGACAAACCATTCTCTTCTACAGTGAATGCCAAATTCATGGACTTGCCCATGAAAGCTCATATTAAAATATAGCAGTTAGTCCAGAAGAACCTGTCTCTTTTGTTTTGTGTTTGTTAAAATACTACCTCTCCTTTCTCTACTTAGCCAAATTTTGTCATGTTATCTTTTTTTCTTCCCCTACAACTCTTTCGAATGACAATGATGATACCTCAGTTCACCAGCATGATGTCCAAGGCAAGCCTGCTGCCAGCCAAACAAACCATGTGTGTATGTGAAATGGAACAGGAGAAAGTTCCTCAGAAAAAATAAAACAATTTAATTATGCAGGCTACACATTCCCACCTCCCACCCCTGTTAGCTGGGTACTCAATTTACCTACCTTGGAAGGCTGGAAGGCTGAGTGAACCTTGAGCCAGTTACCTGGGATTAAACCCAGGTCACGAGCAGAGTTTTGGCTGCAGTACTGCAGTTTAACCACTGAAACACAAGGTTCCTTAGATGAAAGAATCAAGAGGCCAAAAATGAAAAAAAAATCAATAATGATGATGATGATGATGATGATGATGTTAGGATGTTATCTGCTTCTAGTATTCCAAGGTATTTAAAATTTTTGGCACTTGATAACAATATTATAAAACCACTGTCAAGTGATGAAAATTATAAATACCTTGGAATACCAGAAGCAGATACCATTGTGCACACAAATGTTAAAGAACTGACAGAAAGGGAATATATCAAAAGACTGCGGAAAATCTTAAAAATCAAAATTAAATGGTGGAAATACAATCAAATCTATAAACACATGGGCAGTTCCAGTAATTAGATACCTAGCTGGAATAATAGATTGGACTCAAAATGAATTAGAAGAATTGGATCGAAAAACATGGAAACTAATGAACATGCATCACACACTACATCCAAAAAGTGATAAGGACAGATTATATTTACCATGAAAAATCGGAGGCCGTGAATTACTTCAAATACAGTAGGTATTAGAGGATGAAAAAAGAAGCTTAAATGATTCTATCAGTACAAGCAGAGAAAAATTACTTAAGGCCGTGAAAATGGAGAATGGAGAATATTTTGAAAGCAACAGAAACAAAGGCTCAGTATAAGAAACAACAATTTGAAAATAAATTAAACAGCTGGAAAAATAAACCACTACATGGACAACACCTGAGAAATATTGATGGAAAGCATGATAATAATTCAACATGAGCATGGTGAAAACTAGGGACCATTAAGAAAGAAACCAAAGGCTTGATCTTTGCTGCACAAGAACAAGCACTCCAAACCAACATGATGAAAGCTAAGATCCAAGGAATTAGTGCTAACAGCAAATGTCAACTCTGCCAAGAAAAAGATGAAACTGTGTCACACCTCATCTGCGAATGTCCAAAGATTACACAGATTACAAAATCAGACATGATAGAGTGGCAAAATTAGTCATTATGCAAAAAATATAACTTGCCAGCCTCCAAAACCCCCTGGGATCATCAGGTAGAGAAGGTGTCAGAAAATGAGGAAGCCAAGATCTTGTGGGATTTCCGGATCTAAACTGACAGACACCTTGAACATAACACACCAGACATAGTAGTAATAGAATGAAGAAATGTCTGGATCATTAACATTGCAATTCCAGGGGATGTCAGAGTTGAAAATAAAGAATTGGAAAAACAAACAAAGTACCAAGACCTGGCAATTGAAACATCTCACCTCTGGAAGAAACACACTTCAGTGGTCCCCACAGTCATCGGGGAACAATGTCAATAAATTTCACACAGTATTATAAGCAGTTGCAGATCTCAGAAATAAAACCATCAGAGCTACAAAAAAACAGCAATATTAGGTACAGCATACATACTGTGCCAATATTTAACAGATACTTAGGTTTTTGGTTAAAACTTGTATCTGTTATATAATACCAGTCAATGTTTTTTATAATTTTGATTTACTGTGTATAATAATAATAATAATAATAATAATAATAATAATAATAATAATAATAATAATAATAATAATAATAATAATAATAATAAGGGGGAAGGGGGGGAGGAGAAAGGATAAATCCAATTCCAAACTGAAAATGGGCAGACGATGAGCAGGATAAAAAAGGAAGAAACAAAAGAAGTAAATCTAATCCAAAAATTGAATAAGACAGGCAGCAGTCCAGTCACATAATTATCAACCAAAAATTGAACCAGGAAAGGCCAAGAGAAGCAGCGTAGCAGCAAAATCCCACAATCTCACAAAAAAATCACCACCAGCAAACAGTACCCATTGCTGCTTTGCAGGATCTTTTAAAGATTCAAACTCACCTCCCATCCCCAGGACATTCTGATGGGCAGCTTGACAGCCCTCATTGAGAGACTTGTGACACTGTTGGTCGGAATAGCAAATTACATGATTTTGCATACATGGGGCGAAATGAAAGTGGCAAAGGATGAAAGCATAGGTGGTGATGAATGATTGTTGTCCCTCTCAGTCGTCACAATGAATTATTCATTTTTAAGAGGACCTTTTCTGGAAAGTGATGTAAGCAGATGAAAACAAACGAGAACACCTCTTCCATGTTTGTTTTTATTTGTCCTAACCTAAAAAGAAAGAAACATTATATCATTATATCTTCTTATATTATTATATCATTAATGTGTCCTTACGGGAGGGTCATTTACCTTCCTGTCTACAGGAAACTGTTATAACGCCCATTCCAAATAACTCCAATTTAGCAACAGATGATCTTAACAACTGTAGGCCTGTTGCCAACATTCCATTCCTGGGCAAGTTGAATGAGAGAGTGGTGACTGACCAGCTGCAGTCATTCTGAGAGGAAACAGATAGTCTAGATCCATTTCAATTGGGGTTCAGGCCCTGCCATGGAAATGAAGCAGCATTGGTTGCCCTGCATGATGATCTCCTGAGGGAGGCAAACAAGGGGAGTGTAACTCTGCTGGTCCTCCTGGGTCTTTCTGAGGCCTTTGATACTTTGATTTATTGCCCAGCTGTATCCCTACTTGGATACGAAATGCCTAACAACATTGGTTCATGTGTTGGTAATTTCTAAAACAGACTACTATAATGATCTCTATATAGGGCTGCCCTTGAAGTCAGTATGGAAACTTCAGGAGGTCCAAAATCTGGCAGCTAGACTGATTACATGTACCAGTGGATATGGACACATATCTCTAGTCTCGGCACACCTTGATTGGCTCCCTGCTAGTTTCCGTATGCAATGCAAGTTGCTGGTCCTAACCTATAAAGCTCATAATGGTTTAGGACCTCAATATTTGGCGGAATGCCTCTCCCACAAAACAATTTCCCATCCCACACAGTCTTTGCAGTCCATAAAGTTAAGAAGATAAAAGGATAAAAGGTTTTCTCAGTTCTGGCCCTTCCCTTCTGGAATAAGCTTCCTACAGAGAATTGCCAGGCACCATCCCTCTCTGTTTTTAGGAAGCTACCATGATTCCCCGAAAATAAGACAGGGTTTTATATTAATTTTTGCTCCAAAAAATGCATTAGGGCTTATTTTCAGGGGATGTTTTATTTTACAGTCATGTCATCTTCTTCTAGTTGCTGCACAATGCTGCACAATTGTGGAGGGCGGGGTTTCACTTAACCGGGGCTTATTTTTGGGGTAGGGCTTATATTACGAGCATCCTGAAAAAATCATACTAGGGCTTATTTTCAGGTTAGGTCATTTTCGGGAAAACAGGGTAATTAGGACCAAATTATATAAAGCTCCCTTTTACTAGTGTGAATATTGTCCTGAGATACCCAAAGTAAAACCTATTTGAGCATTTCTATTTAAAGGGCTGCCTGGATTCTCAGTGGTTTAGATCAGCGGTCCCCAACCTTTTTGGGGCCGCGGACCGGCTGGGGGGAGCGAGCTCCATGCGTGGGGGGGCAGGGGCACCCCCACGCGAGCACAGCGGGCGTGTCATGCTCGCCGGGGGGTGTCATGCTCGTGGGGGGCATGTCACGCTCACGCGCATGTGCGACAGGCCCCCCGTGAGCACAACACGCCCGCTGCAGGCGCGACACGTCCCCCGCGAGCGTGACACGCCCACCGCGTGTGCGTGTGCGTGTGCGTGTGCGTGGGGGGGGGAGAGGTCCATATCTGTGGCCTAGTTCCGGCAAGCCCACGGACCGGCACCAGGCCACGGATCGGGGGTTGACGACCCCTGGTTTAGATCTCTGGCTCTGGAGCCAGAGGTTGGGAATTCAATTCCCCAGTGTGCCTTTTGCGAGTAGAGCTCGGACAAGCTGCACAGTCTCAGTGTGCCCCCAGAAGAAGGGTCTAGTAAACCACTTCTGAGTATTCTCTACCTGGAAAACCCTGAAAAGGGTCACCATAAGTCAGAATGAAACAGCGACGTCTACGTTGGCTTGGGCATGTCATGAGAATGGCTGACGGTCGGATTCCAAAAGATCTCCTGTATGGAGAATTAGTGCAGGGAAAGTGCCCCAGAGGGAGACCACAGCTCTGATACAAGGATATCTGCAAGCAGGATCTAAAGGCCTTAGGAATGGACCTCAACAGATGGGAAACTTTGACATCTGAGCGTTCAGCCTGGAGGCAGGCGGTGCAGCATGGCCTCTCCCAATTTGAAGAGACACTTGTTCAGGAGGTCGAGGCAAAGAGGCAGTCCTGAAACCAGCAAAATCAGGGAGCTGGACAGGGGACAGATTGTATTTGTCTTCAGCGTGGAAGGGATTGTCACTCTCAAATTTGCCTTCTCAGCCACAATAGACGCTGTTCCAAGACCTCTATTCAGAGCACATTACCATAGTCTCTCGAGACTGAAGGATGCCTACACAAAAAGTCAGAATTGATTTGACAACACATGATTATTATTATCATTAATCGTTTTAACTAGTGATAGAGTTTATTGTATTTTATTGTGTTTATTATATGATGTTTTTATTGTATGATTTTATTGTATATTGGGAACCACCCAAGGAGTGATGTTACTAATGGGGTGGTATAGAAGTGGAAATAAAAAATAAATAATAGAAGTCCCATCCTTACTAGTGAGCGAACTGCATTCACCAGTCATAGAGAGCTCAGTGAAAGTCATTTAACAAGCCACAAAACGAATCCACATTCTGGTATATGTATAGCATAGATTCCTAGCCTGGAACTGGTACGTCAGCAGGGTTCCTATGGAAGTTCTGTTACTTGTTGCACTGCTCCTATTTAGTCATGTTTGACAGGTACATGTGGTTTGTTTGGCCCACTCAGAAGCTGCTGTACTGAGAAGCCATACAGAAGATAGAGTTTTGGCCTAGAAAAAGAACCAGAATGTGGTTCTGGTAGATGATTTGTGCCTGCTTATGTTCCATTTGGTAAGTTTTCCCTTTTGGAAGTTGCCTTTCCAGGCTGTTTTCTGGAATCTGGGGTTTTTGATAAAAAGAAACACCAGGATATGGTTCCTTTGAATCTTTTGTGTGTTGTTGAATCACTCTCATTGAGCCATGCATGAATGGAGAATGAGGTTGGCTTTTCCAACTCAGAAGTTACAATTCAAGGTTCCCCCCCCCCTCAAAATACAGATTTTCAGCTCAGAACAGGTACGAAAGTGTGGTTTCCAGCGATGTTTTCAGGTTTGCTATATTAGTCCCTAATAGCTTCCTAGCTAAATACCTTTTACTCCAAACCTAGCAAAAAGACAGGTTATTCTTATAATAGAGGCAAAAGTGGAATTGATTTTAAGAAACTGCCCACTGCAATATGTAGTGACTGAAGCTTCCAATGTATTACCAAGGAAAAGTTTATGACATTTAGTTGCCCCATGGTGTTAGAAACTGTGCAGCCAGTTATGTCTTTATGGACAAGAGCAGGTGATGCTCTAAGAGCAGAGCTGGAAGGAAAATACATTTTTTCTTGAACTTCAGTTCCCAGAATTTCCTAGCCAGCACACTCAATAGCTTTGAAGGCTAGAGGATTGTGGGATTTGTATTAGCATACAACATTGTTTCCAAGCTCTGCCCAAGATATTGCCACAAATGGTGTGATGGGCCTGCCCCATGAAAGAAGAACCTGAGGGCACTTCCAGAGTAAGCTGTTACTACTTGTACATTGTTCAGGCTGACCATCCTGCTCTGTAGTGTTTGCATGGAAGGGTAGGAGCTGTCCAGAGTTTATCAGACTAATGTTCCCCAGCCCAGCTTAGAGGTGCCAGTAATTAAAATGGACTCTCCCCTCCTCCAAATGCTTTGTGACTGAAAATGTCCCTTCATTTTATTTTCTTATGGCAGAAAACATCAATTTTTGAAAACCTGGTCATTCTTACATTTTGCCACTTCCATTTTCTCACTGTGTGCATGCAGATACATGCATGCTGTCCCCCATCCCCAAGGACAGAAGTAGAGAGCTGTAGGAGGGCAAAATGTAGTGACACTGCTTGGAAGGAGATAATTTTTTGTTTATGCTGCAGAACTTTTAGACCCAAAACAGCTGGGATGCACTCCCTGATGATAACTAGATTGGTTTGAAATATCTTGGGACATGACTTCAATACATTACTAGTTTCTATCCTAGGCTGCTCATCTCATTTGTATGTACCTTTTTTTGCAGACTGAAATAAATGCTGTAGGTGACAGCAGTCTACAAAATAAGGTCTAACATAGAGCCCTGAATCTTAGCTTAAATCCCCATCCCCACAAATTTTAGTGACTTGGTCTTTTTTGATTCTATTTTTCATTGGATCGATCTTGAAGCAATTTCATCCTGGTTTGTTTTTGTTTGGGTGTGACGTGTTTAGCCTTTGATACTATATGATGAATTGCTTGCAAAGACAAACAGCTGATGCAAACAAACTTAAATATGGGGCTTTTAATTCATGTTACATCACTTTTGCACCCTTGCTGCACTTTAGGCAAAGAAGGGGCATCTTTTTATATTATAAAATATCAACATGAATCACCTTAAAATCCCACACAGGAAACATTAGATCAAACATACTCATTTTTGCATTTACAGTTGTATTACTTGAAAAGGATTCTGGGAGTTGTAGTCCAAAAATTAGCTTTTCTAAGCTTTGGGTGTCACATGGAATAGCTGGACCCAATTTGCCACCTTCCAGAGCTTACAATAGCTGAAGAAGTGTCAGGTTAAGAGAAAGTTGACATCAAAGATAACCATGATGGGTACGCCATTTGGGACATTCATCATGGTTTGCACCAGTGATTAAAAACCTCTGGCCTTGGACCCAAATCCAGCCTCCTAGGTGCTTAGATAAGACCCTCTCTGTTTCCAGAGAAGGCCATATTCTAGTCACATTGATATCATTGGTTGATGGTTTTGCAGCTTTTCTCTGTCTCCTCCCCCAACTTCCAAATATAAAAGAATAAAAAAATTCTCCTAAGGCATTTAAGATAAAATATTCCAGTATTTTGGTCCCACGCTTTTGCTTTTAACTTCACTGGAATGTGGTCTATGAGAATGTATCTGAATATGAATTTAGCTCTTGAGATGAGTTCCCACCGTTAATTTATACTGTTCCTACACAGCTGTTGGATGGTGGGCTCTGTCAGACCAGTTTACTGGTACATCTGAGAGTTTCTCTTACAACTCAATGGCTGAAATCCTGTTGCTTAGTGTAGTAAGTAGCACTAGAGTAGGACAACTGAAGTACTATGGATTTGGTGAGTCAAATCCTCTGTAAGTTCCATCATTTCAAATGGCCCTACTCTAGCAAAATGTACTATACCACGCAACACGACTTCAGCCAATGTCTCCTACAATGAGAGTACAGGCTTTCTCACTCTGGTTCAGAGTGCTGTGTCCCACACACTGCTTCTAATATAAGTATATGAGCTCTCTCATCAATCCATTCCCTTTTACTCAAGTAAATGTAGTGCCATTTGCAGAATAATCATTCAAATAAATGACAAGCCACCTATTACAGCAAAGAATGTGGAACATTATCTGTGAAGTCAATGATCTGACATAGTGGTACAAACACATTGTTGAGAACATATTGGAATCCCTTGATTTTTCTTTTAAATAGCATTCACAGGGTCAGTAAGTCTCTACTACTCATTGCCTCAAGCTGAGAAGCCATCACAGCCTTTTCTCCTGTTAACACAGCTTTATTTCCAACAACTCATGCACTAACACACTTTAATAGTTCAAGGGGAGAAGTCCTGAGGAGCTGCTTCTATTTGACTGTGGACTTCTGTTTCTGTTAATTTGCATTGTATAATCTTGGAATTTATACCTACTTTCCATAAACTGTGATGGAAGTCCACTTTTCCACATTGTGGGAGATGAAAATGAAGATAAAAGGCAAGCAACTATTCTAAGACTTTAAGATGAAAGTTTAATCTAGATCTATTTGAGCCAGGGTCAGGAGTATACATCCCCTGGATTGTACTATCTTTCTCAGTAAGGAACTGTCATTTTATGCACTAGATAAAGTTATGCCCAGCTTTCCCAATACGTCTAGTTAATTCTCACTACGCCACTCCACATCCTATCTCCATCTGGCTGGTTAACACCCTTTAGGAAACTGAAGATTTATTCCCCAGCCCATATCTTATATTAAACAAGATATTTATAGATTTAAAATGATGCCTCCTGATATATTCGTCCTTACAAATACCATAAAGGTTTCTCAAGAAGTAACAGTTCCAGAGTTTTAACTGTTCTGATTCTTTGGAGTTGCACTTTACAGCTTTTTACAGAAGAACACAACAAAGGGGTCACATTCTTGATCCATGAAGCCTACTGCCTTCATTTTGACAAAAGGGGAAAGGAAAAAGCCAAAGAAGAGAGGAGGAAGCCACTTTTAGAGGTAATTAGCACATGCTTTCACTCTTAATCATGGTGAACTATGTCAGACCCAAAATGTTCAAATAATCAGATACTTCAGATGGTTTAGCAATTCATCAGAATCGTATCAGGTCCATTACTTAAGAAAATCTCTCACCTGTGCATCTCTGAGAAAATGAAAGTTCAGAAATTGGTGTTACCTAAACAGATGAAAAATACAATTAAACTCTGTGCTTGCTTTGGTCCGATGGAAGTCTCCTGATAACTGCATGCCTCTTGCTCCAAGGAATGCTGCACTGTGCAGATGTCCTCAAGTAACCTTCGGCGCATCCAACAGGACAATTCTAATGAGAGGCAACAGACCACCAAGTAAGAGAGAACACAATTCTAATCATAGAGGTGAAGCTGAAAACTGCAGATGAAGACAGCAGCCCAGTTCTGTGTTCTTTTGGCATGTTAATTAATTTCGCAGTATATGTGTAATTCTAATAAACAACAAAGCTTTAAGAAAAGATTTTTGTTCCTTGATCTACTTTTAAATTTGACCCCTGGCAAGACACCAGAGGGCATTTATACAGAACAAGACCATGATAAACTTGTACAAGTTATACTTCTGAGGATTATGATTCTTAGAATCCTCTGTGCTGGCTGGGGGGATTCTGAAGGCCTGAATTTTTTTTTAAAGTCACTTTTACCATGTTCTGGACAGTGGCACATACCTTCTCTTCAGTAGCAGAGTGCAGCACTTCTCTGATAGTGGAGTAGTTGAGAAGTTGAGAAAGGTCAGAAAGTTCACACACAGTGTGCAGATCCCTGGAAATCTTTTGAGTGCCTGACCAGTTACATAAGATTATATCTTGGTTGCATTTTGAAAGCTACTGCAAGCCAGGGAACACAGACAAAGAATCTACTAATTTTCCTTACCAGAAAGCAACATGGCTTGCCCTGAATGGAGCCAAATAAAAACAGATGTAT
The DNA here is from genome assembly GCA_037013535.1 of Intellagama lesueurii. Lineage (NCBI taxonomy): Eukaryota > Metazoa > Chordata > Lepidosauria > Squamata > Agamidae > Intellagama > Intellagama lesueurii. The sequence continues at coordinate 299,255,342 of JBAJHW010000001.1, read as the reverse complement.
ACAAAATAGGATCGGAATGCACAGATTGGAATAGTTTGATCCCAATGAACTCATCCCTTTATTCCTACCTAAAATGAAAGGTCATGCTGTATCAGACCAAAGGCCAAGCCAATATTCAGTGTACACTGTAGAAAATCCATAAGCAGGTGTTAGTGCATTGGCACCCTTGACCTTGTGTTCCCCAGCAGCAGATACACTATGACATACATATTTCTTCTGATACTGGAAGTGTTATATAGCCACCCTGACTAGTAGATATTAATGGCCATAACCTCCATGAATTTATCTAATCGTCTTTCTAAACTGTCCAAGTTGACAGCCACCTCTTCATTTTGTGGCAGTCAGCTCTTCAGTTTTATAATGCAGTGCATAAAGAAACAGAATTCTGGACCAAATAAGATCAGAACATTGTTCCAATGTCACATTTGATGAACCTCCAGGGAAAGAAAGTAGGCAACTGTGGGTGATTTATATATATTAAAAAATTGTGTACTAATGAACCCCAAGAGAATGACTGCTTATGATTCTTGAGATTGCAACAAGGCAAGATGGTCAGGACCTGGGACACAATACTTGAGCACAGTGCTGGCAGGCCATGAGGTCATCAGTATGGCCCATCAAGATAGCAAAGACTGAACCAGCTTCTTGCGAAAGGAGGATGCATTTTCCCCTGCCTCCTACTGTTAGAATGAGAGAGCTTTACTGGTCATCAGTGACGTCATCTCACATTCAACATGACTTTGAAATATCACATGATCTCTGGTTGGCTGGGATCATGCTCTAAGTCCGCCATTCTCAACCTTTTTAATTTTTATTTTATTTTTTTGCCCATGGCCATAAACACAACATGAAAGAAATATAGGCCAAATCAGGATTGCATAAGTCGCATAAGAAACCTTATAAAGGTTGTGTGTGAATAACTGTTTCCCGTCAGTGGCCCCCTTCAAATGTGCCAGGGGGCCCCAGGAGGTAATATGGCCCCTGTTGAGAATGGCTGCTCTAAAGAAACCCCATTAAATATGGCCAGTGGCAAAAGACAAGGAATGCTGGAGTTTGGCAACCTGGAAGGCAACAGTTTTCCCCAGCATTAACCCTTTGTACAAAATGAATATGATAATATTAATTGTCTGCCTTCAAGTCAGTTCTGATTTATGGTGACTCTTTTCAGGATTTTCTAGGTACAGTGTGATCGGAAGTGGTTTACCATTCCCTTCTTCTGTGAGCTGTGCAGCTTGCTCAAGGTCACACAGACTGGATCTCCTGTGATGCACAATGGGAAACTGAACTCTCAACTTCTGGTTCCATAGTCAGTAACCTAACTCACTGAGCTATCCAGGAAGATGAATACAAAATTACTCTCACAGAAATAAATAAAAACTCACAAATATTCAGTACAGCACTAGTCATGTTCTTTGCAGTATTACAGAAAATTTGTTTTAATGTCCTACAAATTCCAAAATTGTCCAACCAGCATAGCTTCAGAACTCTGCAAGCTGCTGTCCAAAAATTTTAAAAATTTCCAAGACCTATGCTGTAGTAACATGTGATGTGTACAGATGACCATTTAAAAGGCAATTCATTGTGCTGTGTATGTAAACATTTTATACAAGTAGACAATTCTTCTTGTATACTGAGTGAATGCAAAATATTTCTATGAAACTTTCCCAAAGCATTTTTTCCTCCATTCCATAATTTGAGGAGTCACCCTAAAAAAAATTAATCCCATTATGTAGTTTATGTTTATTGGCCAAAGAGAAGAAGGTCTCAGATAGCCAAGAAGAATAAACGCCTGTCAGCTCATTTAACCCTCAAATGCCCTCTCATGCAGCTTGAACTCTGTGGCAGCGTAGATGGCCCCGATGCATTGATTGTGAATGAAAAATAAACCATAGAAAAGAAAATGAAATTGCAACTAAGGCTACATTTGTGACACGATTTTATTCTACTTGTAATACACTTCAATGCATATGTTTACAATATCTGCAATAATAATTATTAAATATAGTCAAATACCTCAAAACTTGGCTCCCTGTATAATTGCACTTCTAGTGAGAAGAAAAAAAAACACTGAAGTTTTGACAGCATGCCACTTCCTCCTCCCCCAGCTTTTAACAGAAGCAGCCTCCAGTGAAATAATCCAAGCTGTGTTCAAGAAGTTGGCAAGTAGGTCCAATTAAATGTGGTTTTAGTGTATTCTGGCATTTGCATATCTACTGTGCCAAGATGTAATGTTTGAAAAAAAAATCCTGCTTTTGTCCAGACACAGTCAAACAGATAGTGCTGCATTTCACAAAATATAAAATTAAGGCTGCACTCCTGAACACACTTGCTAGGGAGAAAGACCCATTGGTTACACTAAGACTTCCCTCTGAGTTTACCTGCATTAGATCATACTGTAAGTTCCATTACTCACTTAACAGTTTGTAAAGTGCTACAGTGTGGAATATATGTCCATATGTTACATATGAATCAATAAGAGACTACAAACCAAGATACAAGCTCTTATTTTCTAGTTATCTTTTCAGGAAATTATAATTATATTATGAGATTCTTTTTAAGTTTCCTTGTACTGTAGTTCAACAATTACTGAAAACGTTAAACCGTGCCTTTTAAATATCCTTTTTTCAGGACTGTTATCCGTGCAAAACTTAAACGATTGTAATTGTCAACTATGTTAAAAAGAAAGAAATTTCCTCCTTTAACATCCAACGTACAATCTTCAGTGCTACACCATGAACATCATGTGCACAGGGTTGGACACCCATTTAGACAACAATTGTCCAGTTTGATTAAATGAAGACACTTGCTCATTTACTATCACATCTAGCTTCTGTCTTCTAAAAGCCCTGATGGATCAAGTACCCAATAATTTTCTTTTTAAAAAAAACAAAATAAGAAGACTAAACATCTCCACAAAATAAAAATAAATGATATGTACGTTTGGAAAGCACGCTCTTACCACATGAAATTCCCAAAGTTTTTATTAAATTAATGGTGTATTAGTAGGACCAATTTCTCAGGAAAACTCCCCAACTTCAGTCTGTGCAATGGAGCAGTTAATTTCTTTTGGACTGCAGCGATGGCATCAAGCTGTTCCCCCCCCCCCCCCCCCCGTTAAAGAATGAAACCTTCACCCAAACAAACAATTAAATAATCAACAGATAGGAATATTTAACTGAAAATAAACATAGGGAACGATCACAATCTGAAAAGCTACAAATTAAATTCACACAAGCTCTGAAGAAGCTTGATTCACTCAGTCTGCAACGACAAGCTGAAATGTATTTAGTTTCTTATGTGCTTTGAATTGGGCTACCTCAGACATATTGAACAGACATAGATATCTTTTAACATCAAGATCCTGAATTTCTCAAGGACAATAATTTAATTAAATGTAGTACGTAAAAAAATAATAATAGTGGGTTGTGTCCAACATGGATGGAAGGCTCCCATATACACTAACAGCTTCTATCAGTGGGAAGGAGGTGATTTGCACCAGTTCCCCCTTCAGTGCTCCACTCCTTCTTCCACATGTGCTTCATTGTGGATAATTCCCTCAAGATCAGCCATAGGCATGTCCATTTCACTGGGTTTCAGGGTCCTTCAGAATAGCATGGAAGATGTAGCAGGGTAAATGAGTGGAAATGCCTCCCTCCCGGTTCTACTGAGAGATGCCTCCATTGGATCACAGAACCTTCTGTCAGAGTAAGGATACCCCCTGGATAAAATCCAGTACTGGCCAAAAACCATCTTACAATGGTTTAACAAGCAATGCTAAGTATTCCTTTTATTCCGATAAGCAGAAGGCTTTTTCAAAACCAAATGCAATTTAGTCACTGTATTTTTTTCATTAACAGATTTAGTAAATGCAAAACAGAACAAAAGCAACAAAACAAAACAAACAACAACAACCACCACCGCTCCTTGCATGCATACACATTTGAAATATCCTTTGTGAATGACAGCTTAAGGCTCTGATCTTGGAAAGCCACTCACTTTCATGATATTCAGCTTTCATGGAACTATCTACGCAAGACTTTTAGAAAAGCAGATCTCTCTCTCTCTCTCTCTCTCTTTGTGTGTGTGTGTGTGTGTGTAAAATAAATTGTCTTTCTGGTAAAAAAATGTTAAGAACAGGACAAAAAATCACTGCATGTGTTTAATGGCAGATACTTCATGGGGTGATACACATTTATAACTTCAGATTAAGGAGGTCACTGAATAAAAAGACATACAACCCCTTTTTTGTATATGCAAGTATACAAGTTGACCACAAGAGAGGTGCTTAAGTATTTCTGTGATGGAATAACTGGCCATAGGAAGAGTTAAGCACAAACTGCTGGGAGTGAAATGAAGAAATTCTTCTCATCCCATTTAGTTTTGGTATCTAAAAACACATTTTGTTGTTGTCCATTTATTCGTAGCACCTTTTTACATGCTTTTCATTCTTCCTTGCTTTTGTTTTGTCTTCTGCTTTTCCTACCTGTGACGTTCTAAGTAACTACAGTCTATGGCAACCATATTCAGATGTTTGCTATCTTTTTGCCAGAATGCTTTGGATATTGTGCTACCTTTTCAGCATATGATGTATTCCCGAAAATGGCAGCTGCCAGGGGGGAAAAAAGAATGTCCCCCCTACTGCAACATCTGGATCATTGTGGGGAAAGGAAATGCTAGCCAGGCACTGGGATGTGACTGCGAAGGAGTGATGAATTGTATAATATTACACAGGCTATTCATTTTGGAACAACTGAAGGCTGAACTAAATGGAGTTCATTAAGTTCAGGGTTTTCTTTTAAGTCATTTGTTCTGAAACAAATGTAGTCCCCTACATACTGTATTTCCCACAATTTCTCCTCTGCAAACACCTGCAATGCCTCCACACTAACATTAAAAGACTAGCATTTAACAAAAATACAACATGCCATTTCATCTTAAGAACTGCTATGCGCCTTACACTGATCACTGAGACTTCTTCAGAGGAGCCTCTGGGTGGCCAACGTTCATCGTACTGATGAAGTGGAGCTCACCTATAGAACATGGTTGCCAAGTAGGGGGTCTCCCTCTGTACTGCCCTTACATTTCTCTGACCACAGCCTGTGCTGGCATTGTTCCAAAGGAGTCAATGTGATAAAGTTCTCTGACCTTGCTAGCTCTGGTATAAAGGCTATTTGCAATGGCCTTAATATGGACATAATATAAATTGATCCCAAATGCAAGTCAGCAAAAACTGAACATATTGCTACTGCTCTCTGCTATTGCATGATCACTCTCAGGAGCTTTGCCCTGAAATATATTCTGTAACATATTCCTCATTCCTGCCTGGTGGAAATGAACTGTCAATGAGATACGTTTCTTTTCCTTACACATCCCATGCCTGAAATTTCTACAACACGAAAAGTATGACTGTTCTGTTCCTCTAGCTATCAGTGATGTGATTTGAAACTTCTGCAGTGGTTTGTAGCATATAGCAAAAGCTGCATGCTACATTTGGTCACGTTCAAATAGATGTTGCCCAAAAGCAATATATTTGAGAGTACCTATCATTATTTTTAAAAACCACAGTATTATCAGTGTAGAACCAGTGGGGACCAGGTAACATAACATTTGACCACTATTCTCAAACACACAGACAGTGAAGATTCAGTTGATGCTCTCCCCTGTACTCTCTAACTGGCACTCCTACATACTGGGCAACTGAGCAACACATAAGAGTATCTGGCTATGTTCCTATTCTATGTGAATTAACGGTCTAAGATTGCTGGTCCCATTTAAAATTGCCTGATCCTCATGTCTTCCTTTTAGGGTTCAGTTTTGAAATTTCAGCATACTGTGGTCATCAGGTTTGTACTACTCAGGTATCTAATAAAGAAATTTCTACCTATACTTAAAAAAAACCTGGAATCTTATCTTGGATAAATCTGAACAAGGCATAGTATATTCTCATTGGACTTAGGCCAAATTTTATTTCTTTCCAAGCTGATGAAAACCTTCCTGCTGCAATGTAGTAGCCCCTCTCATGAACATCTTTATGTGTTATAAGGAGATGTGGCACAAAAAGGCAACAGGTTGGTGGAGGATTTAGCATCCCTCCTTCCTTGGAAGCACTGAAAAGGGACCTTCAGTTACATGTACTGGTATATACTATGGCATGATTCTCAACCATTTCTCCACCGTAACATTGGCTGAAATCCAGTAGCCAGTCACAACTAGAGTAGTTAATTTAATTCATTAATTTGCATTAATGGAACCTACAGAGGAGATGACACATCAAATTCCCTCTGATTCAATGGGCTTACACTGGTTGCAACTTACTACTTGATTTCAGCCACAGACTTGAGTCTGCAATATCGTCATTCTTCAATTTATCTTACTATTAAAGTCATTTTTCCCATTTTAACTATATGTCCTTTGCACTTGCTACCAGTTTCAGAAAGGAAACACATAAAGACAAATATTTTAAAATATCTTACCTAAATGAATAGTAAATTCAATTTTTTAAGGAAATAACAAAGGAAACTTGATACATGTTCCTATTTCCATGGAATTGCCTGGGTTTGGTCACACAGCTCTTTGGGATGTTTTTCCCCCCTCCCCTTACAAATACTGTGTGAGCTATCCATGTAAGGAACTATGAATTTTATCCCAACTCTACAATTATAGAAAGTTTTAAACTCACTTTCCTCAATATGGTGATTTCCAAATGATTTGGGCTACAATCCTCATAACCCCTGATGACTGGACCTCCTAGCTGGGCTTGCTTGGAGATATAGTTCAAAGCATCTGGACAATGGCACATTGGGGAAGACTGCTCTAAGAAGATGCTATATGGTTGTGTTCAAGGGTTCTACTATGTAGTTTTGTCATGGGTTAAGTTCTTTTCTTTGAAAGTTTTTTCCTGCTCTTGAAATATGCTATTTGTAAATTATCCATATGTGCAAGAACTACTTTAATAGTCCTTTAATTTAAAAATACAGAATGTCTGGGGGTCTTAATTACATGCTTGACCTTCTTAAAATGTGATGATTAAGATGACTACTTCAGCTGGATTTTACATACCAAATAGGTTATATTATAAAGTACCACAATGAATAAATATTTATTAAACAATAAGTACAAAAATAACATTTTTGGTTAATTGGTTATTTAATGCACTGTTACTTTGCTATTCCCATCCTGTGCTCTTTTTTTAAAAATCACCGTAGCTAAAGCAGGAGGTTAATCCACTTGTGATTAATTTTGTCAGGGGAAAACAGCCTAGAAATTCCTTCTCACTTTTACTAGTGGCTTGTAAGCTAAATATGCAGCACTTAAAACGATAGTATACTTAACTACTTCTCAATGCCATTCCCCATTTTTCCTTTCAGATGACTGCTAGAAGCATCAACAGAAATTACATCGGTGTAGCATGTAAGTAAAAATGTAATAAATATTTTAAAATGCAAATACAATTATTTAACAAGTTTTATTCCAAGTATTAAGTTTATTTTATTTTATTTTTGGTTAGAAGTAATTTCTGTTCTTAAAGATCTTGTTTACAAAGCAGTAGATGTTTATGTATTATTATACATCACACTGTAATGAAGACTTAGCAGGATATGCTATCCCTAATCAATTCATACGTACAGGAAAATAATAATACAATCAAGCACTAGTCAGCTTTTTAATATTTATCCCACTGAAATCAAAGGAAGCTGAGCAAAATTAGTTCATATATCCTCGGATAACACCCATGAATTCAATGAAACATGTTTAAGAATCCTAGTGGATTCTCTGAAAAGACACTAGAACAACTTATTGCTTCTGAAAATGTAAACTCAATAATCTCACTCAAGAAATAGCTGTATATATAAGATTTCCATAAGGGTAAGCTTTATCGAAGAGTGGTGTAGCAGACAGCATGCTGGATTAGGATTTAAGAACCTGGTTCAAACTCCCTCTTGGCCAAGGAACTCACTGGGGGATAGCAACGGTAAACTATTCCTTGAACACCTCACATGCCGCAGCAGATCCACTAAAATAAATGGGGCTTCATTAGGTCAAGACTAAATTTTGTTCCCATGATTTCAAAGTATGATTGAGTTCAATAACTTGCACAGAAACAATTTTGAAACACCTCAAAAAGAGTTAAGAAAACAAGCTTATCCTTAATGTTCAGCCATAAAGAGAGAGACAATTTAAAACATTAATAATGATGAATAAAAAAGGTGAACTGTGCCTTTGGGAGATATGCAAACATACTTTGACATCTGCAGCAAAGATCTACATTTTTATACAGAAAAGCTAGTTAAAAGTTTCATTTATCCAGTATACATGTTTTCTTACAGCTAAAATGGGTTTCATGCACTAATTTGTAAAGATTAAAGATGATTCATATCAACCTATATTTTGGCATGTTTCCTACATAGGTTTTTAAAAATTAAGTAAAAGTTCAGAAACTGTACCATCATCATGGAACCATTACAGAATATAATATTTGCTAAAGTGTTCTATAAATCCTTATGACAGATACCCTAGCATTTATTTATGTATTTAAGCAATTTGTCTACTGCCCGGTTTAGTTCGAGGTACTACTCTGGGCAGTTGACAATAATACAAACAACCCTCCAATCTGATTCCTAACCCCGAAACACCTCCTCACCGTCCCAGTCAGCTCCCCAATAAGCCAAATTCAACACAATTCCAAATGCACATTTTGTTTAACAGGATGTTGTTTAACAGTACAAGTCTACTTGAACCCCTCACTGAGCTTACTCACAAGTAAACAGCTGTAGATCTGTGTCATCTAAAAATCCACCAATGCTGTACAATATTGCATTAAGATAGTGGTGAGGCAAAAAAATAGCACATTTGTTTTCGCAACTGACACCACTTAAATATTTCTGAAGTTTTACTTGATTAAATTTAACTGTCCTTATTATAGACCTTAAATGTGCATGATCCCAGTGAATGGTCTTCTCTTTCAGCAGAATGTGGAAGTATTATACAACGAATGTACATCAGAATTTTATTGGATGCTTATTGCTGTTGATCAAGGCAATTTTAGAATACAGGTAACACATTTCAACATTAATACTTTTAACCTTCTTCCAGTTTAGCTGGGATAAGGATGATCCTCAACATGTAAAATGTAGAATGTAAAATGGCAGTGACATATAAATTAATCCTGATAGAAGGCAAATAATATCTTATTTCAAACAGAACAAATCTGGAGTAAAAATTCACCTAATTTTGCACCATATATTAGTATTTAAAAATGTCTTCCAAAGTGATAAACTGAAATCTGCTATCTTATTTTTTTAACAGGATTTATAAGAAAGCCATGATATGCAATCCTATATATGTCAACTCAGCCTCACTCGGCTCAATGGGACCTACTCCTATGTAAGTGTGTACATATTGTGGCTTAAAGTGAGGCTTAAAAAACCATTTGACAGAAATTTTAAAGCATTAAACAGAATGCCTTTTTCAAACTGATAATGAAAAAAGAGAATCATTTTTTAAAAGCCTAAACACAATCTGTCATCACTAAGACCCTTTAACAGGTTTAGTGGATTTTATCGCACTAGAATGATCTTCTAGCTCTAGGCTTTAACCATGCAGCATTCTTTTTGGCCCGGCTGTTGTAAATCAGTGACAGAAGAGAATATACTAACTTTTCACTTTGTCAGGGAAGTGCAACAGAAGCCAGTAAAAACTAACTTCAGTCTGCTAAATGATCCAAGTAACAGTATTTAACAAAGAATGTCAAATGACTCCAGCCGACAAAATATGAGGCAAACTTGAAGTTAGCGTAGGCTTAGCTCAACGTTCTTAATGCTAACTATATCTTCTTATGCATTTTATTAATACAAAAGTATTTTTATACCAACCATTCTGTTTGTCCAGTAAAAATGGGTTATAACAGCTGGGTCGGCAGGACAAAAAAAGTGATATTAATTCAGACAGGTCATGCCCACTTCATTGCTAAATGTATAGAGAAAAATAGTATGGAATTCAAATAAGAATTTGAATTCTTATTTGTTCAGTTTAACTTTGAATAAGAAGTAGCAAACATTTTAACATAGCATTCTTGTACATAACATAGCATTCAAAACCTGATTTTCTACCAGCTAGTTTAAAAAGACAGCTAAGTTATGTCTGAGGTAACTAACCCACCTACCCCATATATGCTGTAACTTTCAAAAGCATATAACTTAGGATGTAATGCTATATTTTTTTAACTACTGTTTTAGCGGCAAAGCAAATATTTAGTTCAGCAGGGAAAAATGAACTGAGCATACTTCCTGAACAGGTGAGCAAATGCAGCTGCTAATAAGAAAAGCAAAAAATCAAGGCAGTCAGCTACACAATAATTTTGACTCACCTTTATAATAATTTTCACTTTTCAATGATCATCTTCCAACACTGGCTAGCATTTTTTTTTCTGGTAATTTCTTCCTCTACACAATGTGACTTACATTCTGCACATATATGCACATGTATACTCCTGTTACATAAGTGGGTGCAAATAAATGGAGTCAATTATTTTCAAATTTAAGTATAAAACATGTTAATAATTACTAGAAAAATATTGTACTTATTTCCGTTACATGATACACACTAAATCAAGACTGATTTTAATCAGTTTTCATTATCATTAAAATGTTTTAAGACCAAACAAATTCACCAAGAGCAGTTTTAAATGCAATGATCCAACATACCCTGTGATTTTTAGGATTTAAACATTGTAAGGTTCTGTGCCGTTTCCATCATTGCTGACTTGTTCGTGCCCACTCTGCTGAAAAAGTGAGCAAGCATTTTTCTTGCTTCTATGCAGGTGTTTTACTTCTACTTCTCATGCTCCAGGATGACTTTATCACATGATATTACAGGTTATTACAAACTGGCATAGACTCTGGAAGGACTTTGTTTTCACATGGAAACACTAAGCAATTGGGAATAAAAGCTCAACTTCTGTGGCATTTATACACAATCATATATATCACATACAAAAGTGAACCTGAGCATTTTCTGTTTGATTACAAATATCTTTTCATTACTCCACCCAAACCCATAACAATAGTGCACAGCAAGATATTTATTGTAATCAGAACTTTACAGACTTTTAGGAGCATTCATAGAACAATGTACTCGTACTTCTGTGTAACCAAACTACTAGTACAAGTAGTAACCTCTAAACTCTTCCATCAATATGTTATTTGGAAATTTTCACTGCAAAGACACTTTAGAGTTCATCATGAATTACTTTCAAACTGGCAGCCTGAATTTTACATCTTATTAATGATATAAATCAGAAGAATGAAACTCACACCTACTACTAAGATAGCCTTTTCCTGAGAATGCATCAATCCTATTGAGATGGAGTAAAGAACTAAACAAATCTAAGGTATACAATTTCATAAAATACGTTGTAATGTTATGTTGAGGTAATTCAATCATTTCTTTGACATACGATAATGTGGGCCACAAAGTATTATAGAAAATATATGTAGCTAAAAGAGACCTTTTTAGTTGAAAATACCTTCTCAATATCTGTGCCATATCACAGGCTTCTAAAGCAGTTAAGACACTGATTAGGAACAGGCGACCATTCCCGAGTCTACTAGACAACTTTTGATCTAGAAAACCAACAAAGCAATTCTGTTTGAAAGGTTTTCAAATGTTTCAAGAACTTGGTCTAGCTATCGGATATTCACCAATCACTCTGACAGAGACAAACTTTTTCTTCTTTTCCCATTCTAAAAAAGAGAGTTCCAATTTTTTATAATCTGAGCCCATACACCATTCGGGATGACCTCTTTTTTGTCTCCGGGGCAATAATCATTAACTAATAATAAAATTGTCATTCCCCTCCCCTCCTTGTCCCATCCTATTCTACATTCTCATCAGTATATATCAGTCCTGACAGATTCAGACTTCAGTGCCATCATAACATTTAGAATTGTGTTACTTGGTGAATACCATTATTTTCTATTAACACTCTGTAGAGATTGAAAAATTTATTGTGTAGCAAAACTTTTAAGAAATACAGCATTTTCAAATGTTTAATCTGCCTAACAGAAACGATTTTTTAAGAACTACTTCAAACACTAAGTATATTATTCCATAAAACAAATAAAAATCTGTAGAAAAAGTGTGTGTGTTCATTATCAAAAATACTCTGTAATTTCAATGTTTAAAAAGGGGAGAAGACTACTAATTGATTTCTCAGTATGTATAATTTATTGCAGTTAGCACACAGTTTAAAAATTCACCAACACACCAATAGTACAAAACTAAACAGCGTTATAAGTTATTCACCCTCCCCCTCAGGAAAATAAAACATACTATGATTGTCAAAGCTAGATGTCAGTCTAATTCTTAGAACCAAATAATAATAATAATAATAATAATTAATAATAATAATGTGAAACTAAAGGGCAATCCCCCCCAAAAAAACAATCACTCACGTCCACAAAAAAATAAAATAAAATCCAAGAGTCCATTTTTCCAGACATTGATTGTCTTTTCTAAATTAATAAAAAGAATGTATTTTTAAAACCTAGCGACTATTCAAGTAACTAAAAATAATGCTCCAAGGCCATTTTCACAGCTTTTTTTTTTTGTTTGCTTTAAATGCCATTACAGCCAAATTAACATACATTTGACCAAAATATTTCCAAAACAGTCCAGCAATACACAATGGAGTTTTCCATTCAGTTTCTTAAGCACAAAAATAGGCTATGTTTACAGTAGTTAAGGCGATCAAATTCTAAACAAAGCGGAAAGAAGAAAAAACAATTTTCCATGCTACTCCCATAGACCTTATTTGTAAGTGCAAGACAGGAAAACAAACACTGTGCAAAATGCTTTTGCCCTGCGTGTTGATCATTAAAACCACACATCAGGCTGCAGTCTTTGCTGCTTGGATACACAGCTCACAAACCCTCCCCCAACTTTTCTCCCGCCGTTTGCCCACCCCACCCCATTCCACCCCATGTCAATCAAGGTTTTCTAGTCCTTTCAGCCTGGGGCTTTTTCACTCCATAGAATCTTTTCAAGGGGCGAAAAATGAATGACCTATTGTTAATTTGTGCAGCAGGAATTCTAAAAATGCTTATATGGGTACTGTATGCATCTAAAGTTGGAGCTGGCATGGGATTTGTGCAATCAGGTTTTTTGATAAATGTACACTGCACATGCAAATCTCTAAGCCTGTTTGTAAACATTACTATCTTCCTTTACATAGCTAAAATCAACATGTAGTTTTTGTTCAACTTAAAGACAGTGGGAAATTAATTTAAATTATATAAAATAAAAAACAGTGCATTTATGTTCTTCATAACACCAGTTTTTCCCATGGTGTTTTTCTCCTATGAAAAAATTAAATAAGTTTTAAAACTCACTCATTAAAGTTATACAATGCAAACAAAGACAAAATATACTGAAACGCATGCATTTCCGTAGCGTTAATATTTACTTTTCAAGACTCAACTGAGAGCATTAACACAACTTGTCAATTTCCTTGACACCCCCCAGCCCATTTAATCAATTACAGTATACAACAGTAATTCACATTTTTAAATGCACAGTTCGCAACTGCTGCAGCTGCAACATCCTTTTGCATCCCAAGCACACCTTCATATAGTCCCAACAATTCCAGTGTATTTTTTTAAAAAAAAACAAAAAACGGTAGTGGCTATTTTTTTCAAATTGGGAATTGTAGTAATTCACAAATTACAATAATATTTCAACTGCGTGTTTAAAAATAGACATTCCAGCATTTCAGAAATGTTTCACTTCGGTCTAAAAGCATTCAGGTTTCCCACAGCTAGAAAAGATGCATGCAGTTTTAAAAATATAACCAAATTCATAAAACACTGGAGGGGACTACTGATTTTGTTTTAAATGGAATTTGAAATGATGCAGTGTTGGAAGTAAAGTTATATAGAACTTAAAAATCATAATTGTTCATTTGCAGATTTATTTAAAAGAACTACTTACTTGATGGGGAAATTTTTAATGAAGTTTAATAGTCTCATTTCTATAGTTCATATTATCAAAGCACTAAATAGTGAAATGTTCATGCCGCCTTAAAGTGCATAAAACAAGCTAATGGCCAAACTTTCAGTTCAAGGAAACAAGACTGCTTTTAGACTGTACCACAATTATATAGATTTATATATATATATTAATTATATATATAAAAATTCTATTTCCAAAGTTCTTGTGAGCTATCTTCTAATGTCCAGTCTCTGACAGTAGGTAAGCTCAGTGCTTCACTTTTGACAGACAATGAGTTCACCAACTCACAGTGAAACTTCCGAATGTGTCTGTAAAGGTCTCCAGATTGTGTGAACCTGCGCTCACACCACTTACAAGCGTGTGGCTTCTCCCGTGTATGAACTACGGCATGGCGGCTCAGATTGTGGGAGTACTGGAAGCTCTTTCCACACTGGGTGCAAGTGTAGGGTTTTTCACCTGAATGAGTCCTTTCATGACGTTTCAAGGTGTACATGCAAGAAAAAGTCTTACCACACAAGGAGCAGGTTGGGACATTGACATCAGTGGCAGGCTTGCTGCGGATCCCGTCCTGCTCTCGAAAGTGCGTACTTAAATGAATCTGCAGAATGTGGGGACTAGGAAAGACTTTGTTGCAGAGGGGACACATGAAAATTTGGCCTGCGGGATTCAGTATGTTGGAGACATAAGGGAGCAGACTGCTGTCCATATTTCCTTCCACCTGAACTCTCTCATTCTCTGGAGTTATCATTTCATCATCACTTGCTTTGTCCTCTCTCTCCAACTCCCTCAAAACAGAGTCTTCCCTCATAGGAGCCAGATGGGCTGGCTCATAAGGTACCCTGTTATTAGTGCTCACACTTTCTTTCACAGTGCTATGTTCCATGTCATAGTCATTAGTGCCAACATCACTCTCATCACAGGAAGCTTCTTTCTCCACTTTCACCTGAACCAGGTTGTTTCTAATCATGTCCTGTGAAGAGAAATAAGAATTGTTCAGATTCTCAACTCCAGATAGGCTTGACTTGACAGATAAGTCCAGGACACAGTCAACATCTGCTGAATCCCTCATGGAGGTGACAGACCTCTGGGACAAAGACTCTGTTGAGCTGCAGGGGCTGGCTACTGTTTTTCCAGCTGCTGTTGCGTGTGTCTCTGCCTCTCCGCCACTCTGGGGAATGCCTGCTGAGTCCGAGGGCAATCTCATCCACATGTTCCCAGGCTCAGCCGCCAAGTCTCTTTTGCTAGGCAGAATGTTCAATTTTTCATCATCTCCTTCATCTTCATCACTGGGTATATCTCCTGCAATGTGGCTACTGCCATCGGAAAGGCTCTCTACTTTGTCTGAACAACTAGAAGCATCTTCCTCTTTTTTAGTACTGTCTGCTTCCGTAGTGGCTTTTTCTTTTAGCTTCTTTTTGCAGACTTTGACAATGTCATACATGTGGAGATAACTGGCAGCTGCTAGCACATCTTCAATGGGCAAGTCTTTGAACTGGAGTTTCCCTTCATACATGAATTCAAGCAAGAGAGCGAAAGCTGGGGCTGTAACAATGTCACTGTTCAGATGAACAATGTCTCTTTTGTCCAGCTGGTCCTTGTAAAATAGGTGGAAGTACATGCTGCACGAAGCCAACACAGCTCTGTGTGCTCGGAATTGGGCATCTCCTACCAGAACAGTACAGTCACAAAGAAAACCCTGATGTCTCTGCTCACTCAGACACTGTAGTAAATGCCTACTATGGTCAGGAAACTCCATGCTGTCTTCATAACCTAGGAGAAAAAAGATTTATTTAAACACTGGAAGTAATTGACCTTACACCTACAGATGACTGCACGCAATAATGTAACAGTTTTGTAGATGTGATGCTATTAATGAACTATATTTGCAGCATGCAACAAATCATATAAATTAGTCAGCTTTTCATGTTTTTTAAAAATGTTGAATTATCTTTTGTAGATCCCCAAATTATATTATATCCTATTGTGAAGGAGTAGGTTGGGGGTGGGGGGTGTCAATTATTCAACTTCATTAGGTTAAATGTCACATCTTTCTGTACGAATACAGAAGCAAAAACTCAAAATGCAACATTTGCAATCCTACCAAGATAGGGTGAAAATCATATGTTACAATAAAAAAAACAATGGATTCTGAAATGCTTTGGCAATAGATGAATGTGACCTCCTCTGTGAATGCTAGACTTTTCAATTTTTCTTTTTGGCAAAATAATTGATTAACAGGGAAAAACTTTAAAGGAATACACAAAAATCAAACAGGTGTAATCATACAGAAGTGGCTGCCCTTCTGTTAAGAATCCTAAACACATAAAGAATGTTTTCACTGGTAAACAATGAAAAAATACCTTAATAACATTTTGTCCCTTTTTCTTTCTCTTCTGGATACTATTATTATGATCATTTAAATCACTGTAACTACTCTTTAGAAGAAAAGCACAGGAAAATAAACACTGAAAGTTTCTAGTGAAACACCTTAACTATTTCCCCCATTTCTATGGCTTGAAATCAAAGTTGTGCCAACTAGTCACACATAGCAGCTGCATCTTTAGGCATGAAGGCATATTCTTGAAGTTACAATCCTGTCCCAAGTATACTCCACAAAATATACTGCTAGAATAAAGCAAGAAGATTTACAATACAATCACTTTAAGTGCCCCACAGCCAACATCAATCCTAATCCTTAAGAGGGCTAAAAATAAAGATTGGAGGGCAGCTCACAAGGTAGCTGTGATCAAATTAGGAGGCTGAAAGGACAGAGAGGGACGAAGAAGGAAGCTTATAAACATCTGATCCAGCTGACTGTGGCCATATGGCAGCTGCTGCCCAGATAAAGAGATTAAGAATAGAGGAGTGCGATTACAGCTGTCTGGCCAATTCAGGCAGCTCAAATCTACAAGTTCTAAATTAGTCGTGAACACAGAAACCTCCTCTCAAACAATTACTGTTGCAGTAAAATAAATTTCATTGACAAATAAGAAGAAAAAAGACTGGGACTAGACAAGTTATTCTTTAAATTTAACATATATACAATTTTCATTTTTTCCAAGAAAAGAAAGGCTGCAGATTTCTAGAGTTCTGTGACTTGGTCTTGAAGCATAAAGTTGAATAGTAGAAAGCATGATGCACAAGATATTCCTATGTCCTATAGTCTCAATCATATATCCCATTTCAATCCTTTCTTCTTCTTTATCCTTAAGCAGTGCTATTAGAATATTTGTAACTAGCTATATTGCCATGATAATACCCCCCACACACACACACACCATGAATTACGGTCTCAGTACTGAAGAGAACAAAAACAGTGGGACTAAATTATTTTAAACATATATAACTTAATATAACTACATAAGAAAAAACAGGTCAACATATATTCCAAACCTGAAATGAAATATGATCTGTTGTCTCCTTTTCACTGAATTGCACTTATTCTTCCTAAACCTCATTAAACAAGTAATGGGATTCTTATTCTGAAATTAAATAAACACCAAAAGAGAAATACACTATAACTAGCCTACCGCTGTTCCTACCTTTAGCACACATAAACCTGATTAAGTCCTTTTGTCCGAGTCTTGCTGGCTCCAGGTCTGTTAGATCGGTGGAAAAAAGCAGACTAAGAGAGAGACAGATGCAAAGTGGAGATGATGTTAGAGAGGAATGAGATACCTTCCCTACACACAGATCTGCAAACACACTCACTCTCTGTCTGTGTGTTAGAATAAAAGGCTGAGGGATGGCAGGCTGTCAGCTGCTCTGACATCATGTTCAGATGGAAATGCTACCTCCAGCTGTGCTCCTTTTAATGCCATATGCTACTCCTCTACACTCCTGCCACCAGCTTTTTCTTGGGAGAACTTTTCTTGTCTGTTAGTATAAACAAAATACTTCAAAGTCTCCTTTTTCAAAACTTTCTAACAGAGAAAAGGGGGGAAAAGCCCTTAAACATATGGGTCTCCACTGCATATACAGTATAGCAACCCTTCTGTCATAAGTTTCTGGAGTATTTTTTACACTGAGAACTTATTCAAGGCACACTAATCCATTTTTACTGAGCCCAGAAGTTCATTTTAAAATATTGCTTTCACTTCTGCAATTCAGCAAACAGTCCATGTCTTCTACAGATTTAGACAAGATTTTTAAAAAGCTTGTATGGGATATCAATGTCAAAGCATTTTTGCCTTGCCTAAAAAATGAAAGACTTCACTACTTATGAGTAAAATAATAATTTCTTTCAACATGCTTAATATAAAATAAATGGGAGAATACAAACACTTTAGTCTGTGCTCTTGAAAACATATTGTTTTATACAAGGTCAAGGTTTTCTTTTCCCCTTCCAAATCCTCATATTACAGATTTTTGCTCTGCAAAATAATGTTCGGTGTTGTTCAACTTTGGTTTGTCAAATATAACCTGTTTGTGGCATGAAATATTCAACACTTTTTGCTAGTTTTCTTTAGGGAGGCAAAAGTACCACCATCTACATTAAAACATAATTATTGTTTTTACTGTACACGCATATAGAAAACTCATTCAGGACAATGGAAAGAAAATATCATACTCTCCTTTTACTTGAGAAGAAAGTAGTGGGGTAATAAGTTAAAATGAAGCAAGTTGTTCAATACAGCAGAATTAAGAAGTGACTAGCTAGACTCTCGTAGGCCTTTATAACTTTATACTCAATGAAGTAAGTGCTACGTTTACCATGCACTTTTATTTTACTGCAACTGCTGTTACCTAATCCAAGCCCTACTCAGCTGCTACAATTCTTAACAGAATATCAAAATTTAGATGGATGAATATGGGATAAGGCAGATCAGCACACAATATGCATTTTCTTTTTGCACTTCATAGTGAGACACAAAGTTCAAGAGTGAGCCAACGATAATGTAATCCACTTCCTGATACAATGTAAAGCGTGCAGAGACCAAAGAAAGCCAATGGAAGGAAGAGGAGGCGGAAGAGTAGCAGTACAGACAGGAAAGAAGGAAGCCGGCAAATACAGAAACAGCCCAGATCTCAGTAGCCAGAGCAACAACAAAAGGAAAGTAGCTGGAAGCTCTGAGTTCTGGGATGGAACGGTGCTCTCTCCTCACCCTCCTCATCTACACTGCCTTGTCTCCACAGCTGCACTGCGCCCCAAATAATCTACTTCCTTGACCTTCTGAGCTGCAAGACAAAACACATACAGACTAACGCTGCCACACACAAAGGACTCTCTGCTCCCCCCATCTGCTCCTGATCTCAGCCCAACCGCCCTACCAAAACCTCCTCCTCCTTTCATCCTGCATAGAAAGGCTGCAAACTTAAAAGCCTGGATCCTTCCCTATTCTACAGTTCCAACCTGCTGAACAGCTTCCTCCTCCACCCTGTTGCTATGTAACCCCATCCCAAGACACACACACACACACCTGCTCCCAACCCATTCCTTCTCATCCAAAATAGGCTTCCCTCCACCCTGACCCATTAACCGCCTGACCCTCTCCTAACGCAGCCCCTCAGCTCTACCACCTCTCTTGCTTCCTGGTCCCAGCCTGCAGAGTTCAGTTCCAGAGGCAAGTTCTACCTTCCTCTCCCCACACCCCGATACATGCAGGGAGACCCCCTCCTCTCCCCACACCTGTTAAAGCCTGTCCTCACTTTAAGCGGCTCCCCAGGACCCCTAGAACACCCCAAACCCTTACAGTGCCCTTCTCTTCGGCCACCCCATAACCTACTGAAAACCCCCGCCTCATACACCCCGTTGCTTTACTATCCTTTAAACCCCCACCAACTGCCCCATAACAAGCTATTCCTCCCCATACCCCCGTTGTGAGCAACCTGCTGCTTCACTCCCCTCTTAGGGAGACAAGGGGCCGCTTCAGCCCCGTCAACCGGCACTCTCCCCCCCCCCCTCCGGCTCCCCTTCGCCGCGCAGTCCCATGGACGTGTGTGTGTGTGTGGGGGGGGGTTTAGGGTCGGGACTCACACTCTGGAGCGGCCCCCAAGTCTCAGCCGCGCTCCTCTCGGAGGTGCCGCCGCCGCCGCCGCCGCTTCCTCTTTTGGCCGCTGCCCCCCCTTCCTCCTCCTCCTCCTCCTCAGCTTCGGAGTGCCCGTGGCCCCCGCCCGGCGACCCCCCTCTCTCTCCCCGCCCCCGAGGCAGCGAGTGAGTGAGTGAGGGACCACCAAGGGGGGCAACGAAGACGGGGCAGGGAGGGCGGGCGGGAGCGAGGCAGCCCCCCGCGCGGTCTCAGCGGCTCCCCATGGCAGAGCCCCGGAGGATCCCGGGCCGGCGGAGCGGGAGGGAGAGGGGGCGGGGAGCGAGGCGCACGCAGCGCAGGAGCACGCGCGGCGGCGGCGGCGGCGGCGGCGGCACAGACGGGCCCGGGCTGCGGCAGCCAGATGTTTCCTCCCCTCCCTCTTTCCTTCCTTCCCTGACCAGTTTCCCTGACTGACAGCGCGGCCGGCCCACAGGGCAGCCTCCTCCAATCGGAGGGGATGGGCGCTGCTGATCGACAAACAAAGTCCGCCCAATGGCAAGGAGAGGAAGTCGAGCAAACTCTCGGTTGCGGCTAATCAGAGTGCTGGGGGCGGGGCGAGGACTCCACAGGGCTGGGCGGCAGGCGAGTTGCTGGGTCTGGGGAAGGGGCGGGGATTCGCAGTCCCGGGTCAGTTTGCGCGTCCTTCTCCCCACTGCAGTCTCCTCGGCCTCGGGAGGAAGCGAGGGAGAGATCGGGCAGGGGTTTTTTTTCCCCCTCTCTGGGCGCAATGCATGGTGGGGAATAATGGCTGTGGGGCTCTCGGGTGAGAGAGAGAGAGAGAGAGAGGCAGGCAGGCAGGCAGGGTGGGAGGCGAGGCCTGCCTCTGGGGTTGTCCGAGACCCGCACGCCCTTCAGTCATGCCTGCTGCTATACTGCCTCGTCACGAATGCCTCTGATCGTTTCTGGAAAGGGGGAAAGGCCGGCCTTCTCCCGGCGAGTGAGCCCACTGCTGAAGGGGCTCGTGCGGTTGCTTTACAGTTTTTTAAACTTCTGCTTACCTTTCTGGGGTTCGCACCTTTTTGCTGAGGACGGCAGGAGCCGCCCTCTCTTCAATCCAACGTCCTTTGTCGTTTTGGATAGAATCACGCTCCTCTCTTCCCCCGCCTCCCACTCGATCGTATCTTCGATGAGTTTACAGATAAACTTCATTCAGCCTATTCTGTGGGATGGGATGGTCAAGTTTCCTTATTACAAAGGGAGGGGATTGCACCTGCCCAATGTTAGAGAAGACTCCCTGGAAAAGGCCCTGATGTTGGGAAAGTGTGAAGGCAAGAGGAGAAGGGGACGACAGAGGACGAGATGGTTGGACAGTGTCATCGAAGCTACCAAGATGAATTTGACCCAACTCCGGGAGGCAGTGGAAGACAGGAGGGCCTGGCGTGCTCTGGTCCATGGGGTGACGAAGAGTCGGACACGACTTAACCACTAAACAACAAAATGTTAGCTTGCAGGAACCATTTCAAACCTCTTTCAAAACCATGGCCTTTCTTTGCATCCTTCATCATCTTTCTTAGCCTGGGATCAAAAAATCACAACTCTCCTGTTCACACACACACGCACACACCAGATTAAGGGGAAGAGCTTTTAAATTAAATTGAATGAGTTCTCAGCCTTGGTAATTCACATATTAGAAATTCAGCACTCAATATAAAGACATTCTGTAGGTGACACACTGGTCACTAGGCCACCAATATGAATGAAGGGAAAGAACAATCCTTTGAAAGATTACATTTATGATCTGGAGTAGTTCCAGATGAAGCTTTTATTGTGCATTTACCCTGGCTCAACCATGGATTGTATGTGGGTGTGTAGATGACAGTGTCTCCCATGTATAGCCCACCTGTGTCCCCCGCCCCCTGCTTCCATTTTTTCTTACCACAGAAAAGTCTAAAGAATGGAATGGCAGAATAGTTGCAGAAAGCTCTGTTAATCCTATCAGAAACTTTTGTGCATGTGGTAAATTAGCTTGTTTTTGTTCCATGACTGGTCATCAGGAGGTAACAGAAAACAAGCATTATAGTATGCTTTGAGCATACCAGATAAAAGAGGGAGGCATCATTATGTAAAGGGGGAGCAGTGTTTCTAAGCTTGAATCTTAAAACTTAATGCATGTATGATTTTGGAAGTAGTGTTGCAGTGGGAACTAGAAGCAACTCACTGCAATTAATAATGGAACAGAGATGGAAAACATGATGATTTTGGACTGCAACTGAGAGAAGTCTGTAGCCAGCACCTTGTGAGGAGAAATTGGTATAAGACCAATCAAGACCTTGATCTGCTGGCATTGCTGTAATGACTTTCATTTTTCTAAGGTAGCACTGATGACCCAGCATTAATTGAAATGCTTATGTCAGTGGAAGGTATTTCTGCTACTAAAAGTCTACTATGTATGTTGGAGTAGCAGATTTATGGTGACCTATTCCCTATGTGACTGATTTATATTCTCCCTTTCTCCCGAAACTAGGACTCAAGGTACATTTTATAACATGTGGAAGTAACAAAAAATAGTATTATTCTATTTCATAATGTAAATGTACCTGGACAGAAAATATGAAACCATAGACTTACATATTTTGTTTGTTGATATTATATCATACCTTTCTGTCAATACCCATAGCATAACTTAGAAAATCAAATATAGGTAAAAGCATGGTAAGGTAAACCATAGTTTAATTGATTATCATAGTAAAACAATAACAGAATAAAATGCACATCACGAGAAAATGTCAGCACCCCCATCCCTGCCAAAGGCTGAGACAGCTGCCCAAAGCATGCCTGAATGAAAAAAAATCTTTGTCCATTGTTGCAAGGGCAGTAGGGCAGAGCCAGTCTACCCTCACCTTGCTTAAGGTCCACAACTTACAGGCAGCTCCTGAGGAGGCCCTGTCTTGTTTTCTTTCCTAGCATGCCTATGAGGGTGATGGAGCCATGATGGGAAGCCTGCCCCAGTAGCCTTAAAGCCCATTTCCCCAGACATGCCTTTAAAGGTGATGTTGCAGGCAGGGAGTGGTGAAGGGCTGTTAATAGGGAAGGGATTTATAAAATGGATACTTAGAGAATAAGTAACATAAAATGTTTCTTCACTTTAACTTGTATTTTAAGAAAATGATTTGAATTAATGCAGTTACTCTTGTTTTTGATTTGCTTGTGAACAGATTGTTGTGGTCCAAATATTAGAACTCATTCTGAACCCCTTTGTTAGGCATTCAGAGCAAATAAATAAATAAATAAATAAAATTAAAAAGCACCATCTTTTAAAATGTTACATTGTTACAATTTTAAGAATGAGTATTGTCAAGAGAACTAACTTTTTTTCTTTATTGTATTGTAAGAGAGGGGCAGGATCATTGTTTTCTTAAATAAGAGATGACCAAATAATATATAAGATACGAATTACAGTAATAGGCCACGTCTTCTGTAAGAATAGACTGACTGCAGTTCTGTGTGCGTAGTTACACCTGCTTAGGTTCTATTGATGCATGAATAAATGGTTTCAGTTAAGGTCTAAGAGGAAACACCTCCATCAGAATGTAAAATTATAGCTTGCTCTTTCAAAGCAGTTTTCTGATTCCTTGGTGCCAGTAACTACGCAGTAAAACTCTGTGGGCTCGCAGGAAGGAAGAAGAGGAGGCAGTTTGGGTATATTGTGGCCACAACCACCACTTCCCATGTGTCACTGCCATTTAAATTGTTGTATTTGAATGCATATTTCTTTTAGGTGGTGCCAGACAGATGCCAGCAGCACAGTAATCTCCAAGAGGCCACAAGTATTTGGCTAGAGACAACAGGAATATTGGAAATGGGATAAGACAGCAACTGAGGGCACAGAGTAGAGATTACTTTCTTTCCCCCAAATTCAGATTCTTGAATCTTAAATTATAATTGAATTTTGTCCCATTGGCAGCACTAATGTGGGATCTTTAAGAAATAGATTGTCACTGAAAATCATTTTAGAAATCAGCAGTATTTTTTAAAAAAATCAAATAAAGAAAATTGAATATCTTTGTATCTTGATTTTTTATTATTATTATTTTGGTATGCACAGTTTTAGAAAATGAATGCTGTTGCTGCCTTGGAGAGTTGAGAGATACATGGTAAAGTGAGTGCATTTTAAAGCCAAACGGAACAGCTAGGGAAGACTAGGTGGTAGGACGTAAGCTGGATCCTGCTGATAAGGTTGTGTGAGAGAGGAATGATTTAGAGACTTGCAGAAAGGAGACAGCTGACCCTCTAGCAGTGTTTCTCTCCAAACCTATTTTTTAGCCACTTCTAATCTGCTTTATAGTTGTGTACTCTCATCAAGTAGGGGGGGACAAACCCTAAAGGGTGGGTTGTGACTTGTTCAGAATTTACCTGCTCCTCACTCAAATGTGTTTGCACTTAGATTCCGCGCACAGATGATCATTACAGGAATTGAGTGGCAAAGCAGATTCTACATGAATCTGTTGCTGTCGTGTCTTCTTTGGCCCTAAGCCTTTGTGAGAGAGAGAAAATTAAATACAAACAGGAGCTGTTTAGCTGGAGTGCATTTTTTCTGTGCAACATCTGGCAATACATCTGGCCTCTACATACATTTATAAAACACCTTTCATGTCAGGCATCCCTAGGTAATACACAAAACAAGCAAAAATGTGAAAGATGAGTTTTTATAAACCAGAAAGAGCAGAAATGTTTCTCAATGACAGTAAAACAAGTTAATGCTATTCATTCTAAAAAAAATGAAAGTATCATTTGGGAGGATGTATTAAAGTGAGTCTAGGAAAACTCTTCCACCTTTAAACATGCCAACTTCAGTTTATAACCCCCAAGCAATACTAAGCCTGAAGTGTGCTGGCTCAGACTCTGTGCTGATGTTGCAATGTGGAGTTGTATTTTACAGAGAGGGAGTTATAGATGCTTTATTAGTGGTGCTGCACACAGAGAACAGGTATATTTAACACAAAGGTTCCATTTTTCTGTTTTAATTAGTTTTTTTTTTAACAAAACCCTAACATCATCATGTCAGTCTGAGTGGAAGTGAGCTTTCTGTGCAGAGTCAGTTAAAGTCAAGGAGGACAATAACCAGGTTTTCTGGATCTTATTGTAGTAAGGTCATTTTATTCACATTGCTCTTTACCATGTTTATTTGGAAACAAGACCCATTCATTCCAGTTAGGCGTATCTCTAAATAAGGATGCTTTGATTTTTGCAATTTACCTAGATTTTCAATAAATCTGAATGCATACAGTTAAGTTTGGGCATTTAAAAGGATCTTCTGTCTTTCTAAAGCATATCTGAACAATGGTGTTTTGCTGCTTTTTTCCTTTAGTAATAAATAGCCTGGAAGTATTTCATTGATGTTATTCTTTGTCATGGATACTTCTTTGTCACAGTATGTGGATTAATTTTACTCACTTCTGTTATTATGGTTTGGAGACAAATATCTTTCACTTAAAAAGTGCAAATAAGAGCAAATACTGTTTGGGAAATTATTTTAAATTTGTTGTCTGAGGCACCTCAGACTTTTTTTCAACCATTGAGCATATATTTTACTGCCCCGTGAATATGATATCTTTAGATTCTGTAGTTCAGATACCACACAATTTAATGGTGTTTTCATTGGCAAATTATTTCTTTATTTGAAATTGTGAAGTATACAATATCAATAATGGAGCGTGGGGCTTATAGGACATCATTCTGTGAAGTTATGAGTGTCTCCTTGAAAAATCTTTAATCTAAAGCAGAAGTGACTAAGGCAGTATCATTTTGTAAACATGTTGCAGAATACAAGTTAGATTGTCTAGTAGGTGTGCTTTGAAACTGTGTAGAACAATGATTAAGTGGTTACTTTTCAAAAAAGTTGAATAGTAATTTTCTTTGGAAGTTGTTCTTAAATATATCCAGTATTTGTGTGGCATTCTACAAGGTAGAGCTAGGCCATCATAAATATATAAAAAGATGCAGCACCAACAATGAGCTCCTTTTGAGCCAGATGTTTTAATGTATGACTCCATGCTTTGGGGATCAGGGGTTAATGGGATACTGTTTTGTGCATTTATGATTCCCAATAGCATTCTTATTATGAATAGTAGGTCTTTAATTGCATCCCAAGGCTTACCACCTTAGGATAGACTTAATATGTTTATGTTGCATTACCCACATTGTAAGATTATAATCTGTAAGAGTATGAGGAAGGTTTGTAAAGCAATCATTGGGTGCCTAGGAGAAGTACAAATAGTTGAGTCATTCCTGAGGTTGCCAGAGAAGTACTGAACAAATGAAGACAGCATAATGGAGTCCTGGCAGTAGAGTTTGGTATATATTTTCACCACCTGAAATACTGTTACAAATATAAACTCAGTTGAGCAGCAGATGCCTTTAGTTCTATGGACTACGTCAGTGTTGGCAGATAGTAGTTTAAAATATCTTCCGGTGCTCCATCCTAAGACTGTGACCAGGATTTCCTCTAAGGTGTGCAGCTGTGCGAGCATGCATGACTTCGCCCTTCTCCATGCAGCTTTCCTCCTCCTCTGTGCACCCACAGGGAGTATTTCCAGCCCCTTTGGTTCCGGTCGCAACAGAACCCCATGTGGGTGGCGGAGTCCTGTGAGAGGGGTGGAGCACCACCCGGCAGGGCTGAAAATTAGAGGGAACATTGACTGTGACTAAATGCACAGTCAGTCAAAAAAGCCAATGCCTTTTGAATGTTCATTTATGACCTCATCCCAATTACGTATTGTATGATATCCTGCTTCCTTGTGTTCTGTTGTGCCACTATGGTGGATTTGAAACTGAAGCGAATAGTAGAGACTATGTTGAGGAATGCATGCTGAGTTGCCACCAAAAGATATTCTTCCACTCTAGATAGATCTAAGGTGCACCAGGCACATACAGGATAACCCATATTTGTTCCATATGCATTCCATAAATGACAAACCAACATAAAAGTAAGCAAGCTGTTCTTCCGTTTTACATATTCCTGGACCCTTATTCCACTTCTAATAATAATTAAAAAGAAAAGTGGCAATATTTCAATATATTATCTAAAACAGGCTGTTACTACAATAAATTAATTAGTCTTGAAGTTTCTGCACCCCAGCATCTTCAAAACAAGATTTAATTTGACATTATTATGATTTTCCACGGCTGCTGTCTAAGCGAGTTGGTCCATTAAATGGCCAACAGCAAGCTGGTTAGGATATCAAATACTGAAACCAGCACCTTGTATTCAGCCTGGTAAGCAGTTGGTAACAGCACAGCCCTTTCAGAATCAGGATTATATGATTTTAATACCACATACCAATTAGCAGTCTAGCTCCTTTCATATTGCAGTACAGGACTTTCTCCTGCATAGCTTTCAGGCCCAGTTCAGGGATAGCCCCACATAGGGCACATTGAAGATAAGAGTATGGAATCTAGATCTGAGTACAGATGTTTATAGAGCTGCCTCTCTATAAGTGCAAGTATACTGCTCACCAAGCTGTAGACATCCTTAGAGCCACCTTTCCATTGCAAATGAAGTAAAATGTTGAACCTTTTCCTTGCAGTAGAGGAAAGTGATCACTTAGTAGTTACTTAGAAAGGTTAAAATGTGATACCAAAGCCCCCTTGACTATCTATTGGTTACTTTAGTAACCACTGGTTACTTTAACCACTTTCAGCTTTGTAGTTAAAGTAACCACTGGTTACTTTAACTACAAAGCTGATATAATTCTTACAACAAGGATGACCTTGGGAGAGGAAGTGGAAATGTGACCTTGATGACCATCCTTGATCTCTCAGCAGCTTTTTCTACAATCTCCCTGGTGGAGCTGTCTAAATTGAATGTGGCTAACATGGCCTTTTGGTGGTTTCACTCATATTGAATGGTCACTTCCAGAAGAATAAGGACAGAGGATTTTTTTTTCTCAGTCCCATAGCATTTGAGATCACACAATTCTCCATTTTATTCTCCATGCTATGTAATAGCCACATGAAATCATGAAGTGAGGACATCTGGAGGTTTGGAATGTTACGTTATTGATATTCAGAAGAGCTTTAGTAATGGGCTGCATGAAGGCCAAAGAAGTGAAACTTAATCTCATCAAAACAGAGGCATTATTATTATTTTTATTTATTTATTTATTTATTTATTTATTTAATTTATATGCCGCCCACACTACCCAAAGGTCTCTGGGCGGCTTACAACAGTGAGTGATCCCATTGTCAAAATGAGCAATAGTTTGTAGATTGGTTTGGTACTCTGAACTTTGAGCTGTGGCTGTGATTCAAGGTGTACTATGTAGTACAGGATTATTTTGATCAGCTTCAGAAAATATATCAGCTACACCCATAGCTGTATATTAATTACCTGACTTTATTGATCAGTGCTCTATTAATCTCTTACTTGGATTTCCATAGTGAGGCTTCCTTTCAGGAGACTTCAGAAACTTCAGCTGCTGCAGAATATGGCAGCAAGAACTTTGACTGGAACGAGATGAATAGCCTTTTTTCAACTCCACAGGCTTCCAATTAGTCCCAACTCTGAAATGTTGGTTTTCACCTAAATATTTTGCATGACTTAGGACATCAGAACCTAAGTGAACATAATTTTTCATATGCCGCTCTACAGCAACCCATCTTTCTGTTACTTAATATTCCTGGTAATCTCTATATTTGAGAGTTCATCTGCTAATGGGGACTATGTCATTGCCAGGGCAATAATCAACCATCCATTGCAGGGAAGTTCTGAGTAGGTCTATCTCCAGTTCCTACTTGTTTTTGTTTTATTTGTAGTGTTGTCAGTTCCACTCAACAGCCATTGAACTGAAAGGCAGTGGGGAAATTGAAAGTATTTGTAGATGACCCGGGATATGTAGGAAAAAGTGTCTGAGTTTGTCATAAATAATAAAAATAATAATGTGTCATCAAGTCAATTCTTGATGGCACATTATTATGACTTATGACTTTTTTTTCAGGGTTTTTGAGGTAGAGGATACTCAGAAGTGGTTTACCATTCCCTTCTTCTTCTTTTCCCCCCCACATTTTATTCATATCTAGTCATACAAACTTAAAAACATTAAAAATCTAACAAATAATTAACAAAAAACATTACAACTAAACATCCATCCCTCCCCTGTGGATCAGAGATTTCACCGTTGTCTGGTCATCGGAGTATCTTCAAAGGACTCCGGTGAGCACTGGTTTGCTATAAACTAATTTTCCCCCTAAGTTCTTGTCTTTTTCTGGGCCCAATTATATATCAACTTCCAGCTTTGCTTTACAAAGTCTCTTGGTTGATCCCGTAGTGCCTCTGAAAGCATGTCTAGTTCTGTAATGTCCAATCGCTTCTTTAATAACTCATCCATCATTGGTGTCTCTACATTCTTCCATCTTTGGGGCCAGAGTAATCTAGCTGCTGTGAATATATACAGTAGACTATATTTTATTTTCTTATCAATAATTTCTGGCATTATATTCAATAATAACGTTTCAGGTTTAAAACTTAATTTTTGTTGAACAATCTCTTTTGCCATTTCCCAAACCTGTGTCCAAATTTTTTTTGCTTCTTCACATGACCACCACATATGATAATAAGTCCCTGGATTTTTTTTTTTACATTTCCAACAACATTACTGATCCCTTCTGACGTTTTTGCCAATCTTATAGGAGTAAAGTGCCATCTATGAAACATTTTAAGGATATTTTCTCTAAGATTCACTGGCTTAATCATTTTATGATTCTCTTTCCACATATTTGTCCATTCATCAATATTGTCCCCAAAGTTTTGTGCCCATTTTACCATCGCCTCCTTCACCCTCTCATCCTCTAAATCGTATTCTAATAAGTATGTATACATTTTAAAATTATTTTCTCATTAGTATAAATCCATAATTCATCCACCTGGACCTTCCCCTCAAAAAAGCCCATAATTTTATCCTTTTTGTATCTCGATTCTAATTTCAACATTGACCACCAATCTGTAGCAAGTTCCAGTTTCTCTAGATCTTGTTTATCTTTCATATTCTGGTCTTTAGTTAATAAGTCTTTATACGTGAGTAACGCTCCCTTCTGATTCAATACTTTCAGTGTAAATGCTTCTGTTGGTGCTACCCATATTGGAATTTTCCTGTAGGTTTGTATTTGAAATTTTTGCGATACTAAACAGAGCGCCTTCCTCAGAATATGTTCTGCAAAATGTGATTGTTCTTTGCATTTCCCATACTACACATATGCATGCCAACCCATTTTTAAATCATGACCCTCTAATTTCAATAATCTTTGATTTTCTAATTCCATTCCCTTCTTCTGAGGGTGCCCTGGGACTGTGCAGCTTGTCCAAGACCACACAGGCTGGGTCTGCTCTCAAGAGGCATAGTGGGGAATTGAACTCCAAACTTCCGGCTCTGCAGTGAGATACTTAAAGCACTGACCTATCCAGCCACTCATAATCCCCTTTTAATTCCTGGTGGGTTTTTTTTTGGGGGGGGGTTTGTTTTCTTTTTGTAGAGCTTTGCGTCCAACAGCCATTCTTTTGTGCAATTTGCTTGTCTTAGTGCTACTTCCTGTTTCAACAGAAAAGGGTTGTTGAAATAATAGACAGTGCCCCCTGCATTTATAAGGGGTTGGGGAAACACTAATTAGCCAGGATTATTTGGGAGATCTGCATGCCCATCTTTCTTAAACATGTAAAAATAGCCCTGCGAAAAACTGTTCTCTTATTGAGTCCTTTATGCCACTCACTCTGTGCCATGAAAGGCTGCAGAGTTAATTGGAATCTAATAGTATCTTTATTGTTGATTTAGCCACTTTGGTCATTCAACCCAAACTAGCATTAAAACATAAATAAAAATATGTGCACCTACAGACTATTAACTTAAAAACATGGTGCTAGCAAGTTGGAAAATACAAATACATACAACCAAAACACAGTGCAAACAAATTAAAAATACAAACAGTTGAAAAAAATTAAGTCATTTCAATTAACCATGTGAATCTTTTTAAAAAGTCTTCTCAACTTTTGGACAGTTACTCCAAATCTTGCTACTCTCTGTTACAGCTTTATTAACATCAGACAACAGATAGATGATTTTAGTCTGGTCACTTTTATCTGGAATATCCTCAAGCAAATATGAAATAAACTTTGCTCTAACTACAGAACACAAAGAACAAGGTAGTAAGTAATGGTGTAAATCTTCTACAACTTGAGCTCCATATAGACAAACTGCTGTGCTATCAGTGTCTGGGTATGGCGTCCTTCCACGTACTGTGAAGGCATAGTTTGAAATGCTTTTCTAAGTGAAGGGGCTGACAACTCATGGAAATTATTCATCTATCTATGGCATAATTTCAAAAAACACAACTGAGGGGGAAATGATATTTTAACTGCATACAAATCTTGCTGGGAATATAGATATATGAGTCTGTTTAATTGGGATCATATCTTCTCTTGCATTTGGGCAGGGAAAGAAGGCAAAGATGATAGCTTTTGTTTTGGTGTCTCCACTAACGATACTGAGTGCATATTAGCCAAGTCAGCTATTTTGTCATCTTAAATTTCATTGGCAGGAAGCTGGGACATTGCTCTAGGTAAGGATAGGATCCAAACTAATTTGGCCACTCCTCCAATCCTTGCACACAATCCCCTCAAATTCATCTGTTTCTTTTCAATTAAACCCCTGTATTTGTACTGACTCATAAGACTTAGGGCGGAATCCTGTTGACTGCCAGCAGAATATGAACACTTTTACTTGTTCTCTGTTGTGCAAGAGGAGATGGCATAGCACTCCAATGGAGCTTCTGCTTGATTAAGGCGGTACTGGGTACACACTACTTGAATGTCAGATCGCTCACACAATGTGCCATTCCATAAGCATAAATCACTTAGAATTATTTATTTTACAGTAAAATAAAATTCTATCGCTAGGCAGAGATTACCTAGAAGTTAGAGAAATATGAGGAATTCAGCTTTAATCCTATCTTCATGCAGTTAAATTAAAAGTAAAATGGTATTTTCATTTTGTTCTTTGCACTGACCTGCTGCAACACTATTGTTACTTCTTGAAAAGATCATTTTGAATTCCAAATTCCCTAAAACTGCCTAATGCTTATTCTGCATTTCACGTCTGCTATAGCTGATTATAGAGACAGACGTTGCCTTCTTCCAATCAGTATGTCTGTGCTGTTAAGTTCATTTACTAACTCTTCTAATTGCATGATGCCATATGTTATTATCTTGTGTAAAAAGTGTGGACAAAGAGAGGGCATGTACAAATATGCACAAAAGTGGTAAACCCAACAACACAGTTACTGAAATAAAAAGAAAATGAGGTGATAGAATAATCTTATCACGGTGTTTTGGGAGAAGATGGAAGTATTTGTAATTTGAAGTGCCCAAAAATAGAAGAAGAAAAGAACAAAATAAGAAGTATTCAAAACAAACAAGACTTAATTTAATGGAACCCATGAGCTAGGCTTGTAAAGATTGGAGGCATATGTTCAGAACAGGTTCATTTCACAGGGATTGGTCAGTGAACTTGTGCCATTCTGTATACCACTTTCCACCAGTGGGCAGCAAGGGGATCAGCTCACCTTTCTTTGTTGATCTGAAAGCCTGTATTCTATCTCCTTCTTCCCAGAAGCAAGGAAGATATACCTCTTCCAGTGAGTGTACACATATCCATGTGCACCTGCACTGTCCGTCTCTTTCCCTCCTTCCTTTTCTTAATTTCTGTTCCCCTCTCCCTCACCAAAGTAAGCAGGACACAGTGAGATCCTTGCAGATGCCCACACATGGTGCCCACACATAGCCAGAGTATGAAAATTTCTCTGTCTCAATTTCACTCTGTTTCTATGGATCTTACCTACATAATTGTGTTTTGTTTGGGATTGTAAGACTTTGTGGTTTTGTCTCATATGGAAAGTTGTACATATGTTGGTACTGTATATACTTTTAACATATATTTCTTGATGTGCATGTTTTTTACATTATTACTTTTGAATGAAGTGTGTTTGTGTGTATTTTTCAAAGGTCAGTTAGTTATGTGCCATCAAGTCAGAACTGACTTATAGTGACTCTAATAAGGATTTCAAGATAAGTGAGATATGTAAGGATCACTTTACCAGTTCTACTCCCCCAGTGATTTTCCATGGCAAAGTGGGGATTGAACCCTGGTCTCCTGAGTCCTAGTCTGTTACTTTATCCACTATCATTCTCAACCATTTTTGGCCACGGCCCTTTAGGAGCTCTTCTCAGGTTCTAGAAATCCCTGCCAAGCAAGAATACAACATGAACAGATGAATAGAAAAACAGAATAGATTTTTAATTTTTTAATTTTTTTTTAGTCTGTGGCCCTCTTCAAATATGCCAGAGCCTCCCATATGGCCATATGGTCCCTTTTGAGAATGGCTGCACTACACCACACTGGGCATTTTCATTTGCATGTATTTATTTGTATACAATTTTTTTTAAAGGAGGAAAGAAAAGCTGATGATCATGGGTTCCTCCCAATGAGAAGTCAAAAGATATGCATTTCCCTTAATAGTCTTATGGAGCATGATTTTGAAATTTTGTTTAAATTCAGTTGATATGAATTTCTTTCCCATGCCTGCCCCATTGGGAACACATGGGGGAAGACAGACTTAAATCCAGGCTTCAAATATTGCTTCACTATTTTTAACAGATTGCAGGAAAAAGACATTTAGCAGGTATGACCATTGGCCATGTAGGTTGATGCTGCTGGAAACTATTGTGCAAAACATCTGGATGGTCCTTGCTTGAGGACTCCATGTATGCATCATCAGTCAAGAAATCAACTGCATCTGCTTCGGTTATTAGATAGTGAGAACTGAAGAACTATGATGTTTGGTAAAGTGAACAATTCATATTTTTCCAAATATGAGATGAAGAAAAGATATGTAAGAAAACTATAGAATTTAAACTGGAGATATTGTATTATGTGATAAGATCCAGATCATTTTCTGTTTTTAATAGGCTACCTCTTAAACAATTAAATTTGCCCAAGCTTTTGGATTTGTATGGATAGAACAGTTTGTCAGTCAGAACCTCCAACTCAAAGCTGGTAGAACAGTTGTTGGAGAAAGGTTTTGGAATGGTATGAAACAATTTACCCTGCAACTGAAAGCATAAAAAGATTATATATTCATTTGCATGGTTCACTTGCTTTTATGTAGCAGAGCAGATTCAGTAACAACATGCTGCACTTAGCTCGTAAAACAAAGAGATCGGTAGCAACTTTTTAATGGCAGGATGCAATAGTTGTAGCTGTTGGCCCTTCATAATTCATATTAAACCTGAATGCCTGCGTTTATTATTGCTTAACTGAGAATAAAATTACAAGCTCTACAAGGAGCCTTCTAGTGTCTTTTCAGATACTTGGTTCAGTTTTCTTTCTTTCTTTCTTTCTTTCTTTCTTTCTTTCTTTCTTTCTTTCTTTCTTTCTTTCTTTCTTTCTTTCTTTCTTTCTTTCTTTCAAGAAGCAGCAATATCAAGAAGCTTCAGTGTAGGCTATGTTGCTGCTACTAAGATGTTCAATGCATTGCATCAGGTCGAATTCATACAGAACACGTATGGCCTACAAAATGTGTCTCTCAGCTGTTGCATATATCCTTCTTCCAGATCAGTCCCTTTGATCTCTTAGTCTCAATCACAAAGAGAAATTTCCTCAATGCATTTGTAAGAGCCTCAAAGACAAAGAGAGCAGCAAACAAAAATCCTTAAACAGATCTGTATAAATAGGGAGACTTCTGTCCCTCATGATAATTGGGAACTGTATTGAAATGATGTGTTGGAACATTGATCAGTGTAAGGTGGCAAAAATAATTTTGTTAAATTTAGGGTGTAATCCTAATCCCACATGCTCTTATGGCCCTCTGATTTAAGTGGATGCAGGATAACTGTCTCAGACATTTCAAAATAGAACCAGGCTCCCCTCCCCCATGTGAAGGAGTCCAATGGGTGTTGAATACTGTCCCATTCTTACCATTACGTATGTCTGTTTGTATGATTGGGACCATCATGACAGTGCCTTTAAAAGAAAATTGAAAAACAAGCCCATACAATATGTTTTCGTATTGGAGATATGTGTTTCACTGAATCACTTCAATAAAACTAGTTATTGAGCATGCTTGATTTGAAATACCATTGTGACATGTTTGTCAATAATTTAGGTATTTTAGCATCTAGTATGGATCCAAGTCTTCTCAATGTGCATTTTGGCTGGTTTTTAGACAGACTTGTTTTGGATACAGTCCTCCTCCACCGCATTTCTCTTTTTTGCAGGCCTGCTTCTTCCAAGAATGATTATGGAAGAAGTATTCTCCATCCACTCTGTTAAAATTTTTCTTTCTTGTTTGCCTCATGTCCATCAGATTATACCCTCTGACTGCTATACCACCGTGTGACACTTGGCATTGTCCCTATCATATCTGTTTACAGGAAAGGGGGTGGTGGTAGTTGAACACTAGTATTTCATTGTAACTTCCTCACACATTATGCAACATGCTACTCCAACTCACCTGTCTATTTCTTTGTATGTGTTCTCATTTTGAGCCCCATCCTATAACATTTAGAAGTCCATATAGAATATCACAAAATCCAAGGAGTCTCACAGGACTTGTGCAAATGAATATTGTACTCAAGCTTCACACAAGAAAGAAGAACTCCAACAATACTTTATTTTAGTAAGGAATATAACAAAGTTTAGCAGTAAACAATTTTTAAAATACCAGACATCTCAAAGTTGTCATACTGGATATTGTCAGGAGTCCTTGGCCTAATTATCCTATTAACAACTTAACTTGGGGGCAGGCCCAAGATATTCTGCTGCCTGAGGTAGAAGAGCAGATGGCATTAGGGAACAGGTCTATCCTTTCTGGAAGATCTGGTGACCAAGCCACGTCTATTGAACTTTTAGCCTCTGAGACATTTAGCAGGCTTGATGATTATGTTTTTTCTCCCAACAGGGAGTAAACTTGGTGTCTGGAGATAGCATCTTTCCACCCATGGCTGAAACTCTCGATCCCCCCCCCTCCAGCTCCCCTCACTCCAGTAATAGCCTTTTGGTGTAATTAATATGGAAGGTGAGTTTACCTGCTTGACTTGCACTCTATCCCTAGGCTCTGTTCTCAGTGCTACACACAAGGGACTAGGACACATTCTTCACAGGGTTTTTATTATATGAGAAAATGCTAACGATTGAGGTGCTGCATGATACACTACTCTCTAAGGGCCTGGGATTTATGAGAAGAAGAAAGGACCCATCCATCCCACCAAAGGGAATGAGAAGCTAGATCTTGTCTTGAAATTTCTCATATACATATCCACAACTCCTTGTAGACCTTTAAAAATTCCAGTGTTGCTGCCCATCAATTTTACGTAAAATATGCCCAACACACTGGAATACTGAATGGATAACAAAGAATTACACTGCAGGGTTGTCATATGCAACTCTAGCACTCCTCTCTAGCCATCCCACCTCTCCACCTTCTGCAATATAGGTATAACTACACTGAGCTAGTTTGCATGGCTAGCAGCATTCACGCTTGTACAGTTGCCCTGCATCCTACAATATTATAACTGGAAATATTCCTATACGGCTTCTCATGTGTACAAGTCTCCAAACTGTTTATGTTAACAGCACCATCATTAACAATAAAAACAACGATCATATGACATAAGAGAAAGTAGTTTGCCTATGGCTGGGCACAGTTGGAGTTAGAAGATACGTCTTTGACAGATGCATGAAAAGAGCATGTATAATAATTATAGGTGATATGTATCTACATTGGCTGAGTAATTTTATTTTTACAGATTGGGTCCATTGAAAGGAAGAGGGCCTGAGCTGTAATGATTACAAATATGTGTCCTTGTTTCTGCTTTTTGCTCTTGAGTAGACACGTTACAAATCACACCTACATTAAAATCGTGGATTTCTGAATTGTTCTTTATTGGTGGGAATCACTGCCCCCAAAGAATTTTTATTATTGTTACGACTTATATACCACGCTATAGAGCTAGAGCACTTTCTGGGTGGCTTACAACATAATTATGTAGGGAACACTTTATTCTGGATAGCAAACAACAACACCTTCAAATGTCCTTTCTCCAGTCAGTGGGTGTATCAATCATTCCCGTAATAGCATTCATTGGTTAAAACACTGAAAGGCATGAGCAGGCTAGTTTCTCACAAAACAAAAGATCAGAATAGCGGGATGGGAAAGAAAATACATTTCTAAGGAAAGGCCCTGAAGGTGAAAATGAGGATATGTTCTGGGATGCTTATCATATTGTTGTCTGTGTTACAAATATGATCACAGGTCAGGAGGCAGCTGCGTAATGCAGGAATCTGGACATAGAGGGCTGGGATGGCCTATAAAGGCACAAGGAGTAATGCTCAAATATTGCTAGAAACAGATGCAGAGCCTTCTTGTTCAGTAGGGTGAGGTTAAGGCTAAAAGAGAGTCTTGGAAAATTAGGGGTAACTTCATAACAGTATCTTGTGGGATATCTTTCTTAGCTTTTGAGGATGGCAGGTTTCATTCTCCTCAGCATGGACTTTAACGGACAATGTGTCTGTCTCCTTGGATTCTACTGTATCAAAAGTATATGCATTTTATCAAAATAATCCTTAGCCACAACAAAGTAAATGAAGACGATAAATGGTTGCTTTAGCGTAACTCTAATCTGTGTAGCACTGGCATTGAATGGATGGGACTGTTTACCCTCAAATTCCATGTCTTCAATCCATAACTGTCACTGCCAATATATTTTAATTTTAATGTAATATTGCACAGCTTTCTGTTTTCCTTATTTTCTCTTCTATAACATTAACACATTTTTGTGTTAAAAAATGTGTGAAAGATTAATTTGTAGAATGACGGGATATGTGGGAGCACAGCAGGGGACAGATGGAAGGAGTGTAACGTGATGGTTTTCTTCTGCAGCATCCTTTTTGTTTTTTTGCTATTACAAGTGTGCAGGATGTATCCAAAATGATCATTTCTTCTTTGGGCCACACGTGAAGAGCAGGAGGTTGACCTTCTCTGTATCCAGCAGCACTCTGTATCCAGCTTAAAGATGCCAGGTATTAGAGGTTTCTGAGTCTGAACAGCAGTCCTGTTCAGTTGTTATATGCCATCAAGTAGCTTATGACTTACGATAACCCTAACATCACTTTCAAAGTATGTGAGATTTCAAAGAATGGTTTTACAATTGCAACACCCCCCCCCCCGCCACTAGTTTCCATGACTAAGTGGCGATTTCAACCCAGGTCTCCTGAGTAACAGTCCAACACTCTATCTGCTACACAAAACTCACTGTTAATAGGTACTCATTAATGGACCAACAAGGGGAGAGGGCTGTGCACAATGCTCTTAAATTAATGCTGTAGAGAAGCTTGGAGTTCACTTAAGGGTGTTAACTGCAAATGTGCCAAACCTGTTAGAACTAACTAACTTTGCTTTCACTGATTTCTGTGGGCTTACTTTTAAGTAAGTACATTACTGTTCAATCCAAATATCACTTTATTTGTTTTAAATGATATACAGTATACATAAAGAGGGGCTATTTATATAGCAGAAATAAGCATGTGAAAGGTGGCAGTTGTGATCTGTGGCCAAAATTTAAATTTACACATACGTATGGTAGGAGTTTAGTATAATAATGTCCCCTTCAAAGAAAAAAGCAATTAGCACAGCAACTCACTATCATCTGGTACACAGAGACATTCCAAGAAAAAGTAAAACTTTAAGAGAGAAATTTAGGTCAGCATGTGGAGGAGGAATATGGAGGCGCTTTTTATGCCATTTTGTGAAGAGTAGAGAAATGACAAACATGGTGATTAAATTTTTTTATTGTTTTTTTTTTTTTGCTTACATTTAAAAAATTACTGATTTCTACAATGAAGATTGTCATCCTCATCTGTGCACAATGCTAGTATAGGAAGCATTTCAACTGGCAGCAGGCATTGCCAACCTGTTCCGTTTTCATCCAAAGACAGCTATTACACAGGCACTGGTTGTATAATGGAAACCTGTAAACAGTGAAACACTGAGGTGGGGCAACAGTTTTCTGCCAACAGTATTTTCCACCAAAAGCGGGTAATTAAAATAATGAATCTTCTTGTGGATTAAACTCTTTTATACTAAGAAAGAAAGGTCAGAAGTAGGACAATAGTCAGCCCCTGCTTACATTGCTTCATGGATACAGATCCAAGGAGTTACAGGACTGACCAGGACCTTTAAAGTGGTACCAGAAATTGTAGTGTAGATATATTTAGCATGTGGGCCTGAGGATGTTGGGGTGGTGAGCGCACTTCATCCTTCTTTCATGCATTATTGAACTGTATGCATGCATAGTCCTTGAACAGGGATTTAGTCCCTAATGACAACCCGACTGAAAACCATATATATCCATCCTGTTCCCAACAGTTCAGTCACACACAACCCAAGATAAGATGAAGCCACTAGCTATCCGGATAGCTCAGTAGTTTAGGTATCTGGGTGCAGAGCCAGAGATTGTGAGCTTAATTCTCCACTGTGCCTCCTGTAAGTAGAGCCTGCCAGTGTAGCCTTGGACAAACTACACAGTCCAAGTGCAACCCCAGAAGAAGGCAATGGTAAACCACTTCTGAATATTCTTTGCCTGGAAAATCCTGAAAAGGGTCTCTGTGACTCAGAATTGACTTGACAGAACATGATTATTATAATATTATTATATTACGCTGTAGTCACATTCATATACCGGAGCCAATGGGAATAGCCCTTAGAACTTTACTTCAAGGAAAGTGTTCACTGCTACATGATCCAGCAGGCTAATTCATGAGGACCCAGTATGGCTGATGTGGCATACACTGCTCTGTCGTCAAAGAGAAGGAAACAGATAAGGAGTGCAGGAATACAGTTGTGGTTGCTTTGGCCCTATAGCAAGCCTGTCTTTTTAAATAGGTCAAAAGGTGTCAACAAATTTGTTCATGGTGTAACTAAAAATATATATATTAAAATCTTGTGTACAACTTGTTTTCTCCAAAAATTAGTTTTAGTCTTGTTTCAGGACAGTGCCAATACAAAACACACATACACACAAATGTAAATATAGAGTTAAGAGTGTTGAGATAATAACAGTCTTGCATGCTGTGTAATATTGAGTATCAGTGGGAGGCAAGCTTTTCGGACCTAAGGGGATTCTCTCCTTTCCAACCTATTGGTAAAGTTATTTCCCCCCGCCTCTGGCTCACCCCGTCTCTCTTTCTGTTTGTTTGCTTCACTTCCTTTTATTTGTTCATCTCTCTCCACTCCTGATCTCCAGCCATGCAGCCAACATGGAAGGTCTCTCTCCCACATAGTTGCGACTCACCTCTCCTCATTTTTTTCTATTTTTTTCTAACTATAGACAACAAGTGATAGCTTCTTTGTAAATAATTCTAGAGTGATTTTATACCAACATAGTACTAGTCTGTGGGAGTGAGGGTTAGTAATGAGGCTGGGCTGATCTTGCCACATTTCTTACTCTAACTAAAAGGGAATAAGCAAATTCTCCAGCAAAAATCATATTGCAATGTAATCATAATCAAGCATTTAGAGAAACTGATGCTGAAAACAATGTACATAAC
Organism: Intellagama lesueurii; assembly: GCA_037013535.1. Classification (NCBI taxonomy): domain Eukaryota; kingdom Metazoa; phylum Chordata; class Lepidosauria; order Squamata; family Agamidae; genus Intellagama; species Intellagama lesueurii. The sequence goes on along the minus strand of JBAJHW010000001.1, from coordinate 299,214,718 downwards.
TTTCTTGTTGAAAACATTGAGTTCTTAACTTTGTAAAGTGTTTACTGTATAATATACCTACTTTTGTAAACTTATGAAAATGCTTGGTAAACATTTAAGAAAGTTTTCTGAATGGTAGGTTCATACATGTCTTTTCAGGAACCATGAAAAGGCCTACTGCTGAGGTGCACACTTTGGAAAAATGATTTACAACCTAGGTGGCCAGCAGTGAGCCACCTAAACTGTAGTGTGCACAAAAGTGTTTCTGTTGCTCTGGGGTTCTTCTCGTTCTGTCTTGTTAAGTTCAAGAAGAATAATTTTTTAAAAGCAACTATATTTGTGATTATACGGAGTGCTTGAAAAGAGTAAAATACCTTAGAGCTGATATTTTTTCAGATTACTTCAAAATATCCTCCCTTCTTTTAGCGATAACCACCCAATCCTGCTCTAGTTTATCTTAATAACAGAATAATAAACAAACTCTTGCTTCTCACTACCAGAAAACAAACATACAGCTTTATTACTGACCAAATAGAGAAGATAATTGAAACTGAAAGTGAAATGCAGAATGAAGGAAGGTACCTGGGATGGAATCTAACTCTAGTTGTTAATGTAATATTCTAATAAACTTCTGTTAAATTCTGCAGGGGTTTCTGGATTAAGTAGACTATCTAGATCCATTTCAGTTTGTTTTTAGGCCTAGTAATGAACCAGAGACTGCTATGATTGCCTTGGTGGATAACTTATGCCAGGAACTTGACAGAGTGTGTATGTCCCTACTGGTTCTGCTGGACCTCTCAGCAGCTTTTGATAACATCAACCATAGTATCTTCCTGAATAGCCTTTCTGGGATGGGTCTTGGAGGCCCTCTTTTACAGGGGTTCCAATCATTCCTGGAGAGCTAGACTCAGAAGGTGGTGTTGGGGGATCCTGTTTGACAACCTGGCAATTGGCTTCTAGGGACCCCCAAGGCTCAGTTCTGTCCCTTATGCTAAATCTGGGAAAGGTTTCTTGAGTTTTGGGTTATGGTGATGTATGCTGATGTTGCCCAACTCTATCTTTCCTTTCCAACTAATTCCAAGGAAGCTGTTCTGGGCTTAAACTGATGTCTGTTGTCAGTAAAGGTCTGGGTAAGGCCAAGCAAACTGAAACTTAATTAAGAAACAACAGAGGGGCTCCTGGTCAGTCAAAAGACAGATCAATGGTAGGGGTACAGCCTGTGCTGAATACGTTGTTCTGTAGGCTGGATCTGCTTCTGTCACTTGGATATGCCTCTGGATTCAAATTGGAGCCTGGATGCACAGTTCTCAATGGTAGCCAGGAGTGCATTTACACAGTGAAAGCTTGTGTACCAGGTGCATTATTCCTTGAGATGTCTGATCTGGCTACAGTAACACACACCTTAGTTACTTCTCATTTGGGTTATTGCAACTCGCTTTACATGGGGCTGCTTTTGAACAGCATTCAGAAACTTCAGCTGGTTCCAGTTGCTGCAGTCTGACTACTGACAAGTGGTAGTTACAGGAAGCATATTACTCCACTATTACAACAGCTTCATTGGCTGTCAGTTTGTTTCTGGCCCCAATTCAAAGTACTGATTGTTACCTAAAAGCCCTATATGGCTTGGGCCCTGGACTGTACTACCGTATATGAGCCTCCTTGTCTTTTAAGATCTTCTGGAGAAGTTCTTCTTTCAGTCCCACCACTTTCACAAGCCAGTTTGATAAGAATATGAGAGAGGGCCTTCTCAGTGGCTGATCCCAGGCTTTGGAATGCACTCCCTTGAGGAGCCAGATTAGGCCCCTTCCCTCTTGTCCTTCCATCATCAAGCAAAGCCCCTTTTTTCCAGGCAGGCTTTTAAGAAATAAGTGAGAAGGTTGGGAATATTGTAGTTATTGAATTTAGAGACTTTAAAGGTTATTTCATCCATATTTTGGAATTTCCTGTGTCAAATGATTTGCATTCAAAGTATAAATTTTTTTTATGATAATTCTTGCTCATTCATATATTTGCTTGGTAGTTTGCAGTCCACATACATTAGTTCTCTACCCACTCTCTCCACCCTTTTGCCATATGTTTATTGTGACTGTTCAAGGGAGACTGAAGGAAGTAGCTTTTGTGTGTGTGTGTTATCTTAACTGCCTGCCTAAAATAGTATTAACAATTAGTTCTGAGAAGCTTTCACTAAATACTAGCAGGGGAGTGGGGGTTTTCTTCCTTTGGCTGCTTCTACTAAGAATGTGTAGGATCTGTCATTCATAAATTGTAACAGAGCCAGTAACTAACATAAAGATTATATTGTCAAAAGGTTTCAATTGCATTTCCATTCCAAGAGACCATGGAGGAATGAAAAACAGAAGTGGGCCTGTGCATGTAAATCCTGTGGCAGGAGTTGCCTAAATGAGGGGAGAATGTATGTCATTAAGCTGCCTAGACCACCATGAGGAAGTCCTCATCTGGAGAAAAGCCTGTCTGAGATGGTGACTATACTGGCTACTTCCTTCACAGTTTGCATCAGATTTAGTATGGATAAAATCAAAATAAAATCCAGCAATACACAACATAAACCTAAGCATGGGGAAGCATGATGTTTTTCACTGAGAAATCATCTCTCTTTGTTTTTTCTTCACCCAGAAGGTATAGCTTATTTTGCTCCAATTTAGTTGACAGCAGCTGGGTGGGGGCCTGGCAGTCAATCCAGGCAGTGGGCAGGCAGGCAAGTGAGCGAGCGAGTGAGCAGGGGGACAGACCACCTGAATTGTCAGATAGTGATCGTGTAGCACCAGTAATCGGGCAGCAGTGGGGTGAGTGGATGGGTGAGCCAGGGGGGCAAACAGGAGACAAACAGGTGGGTGGGCCTGGGCAGCTAATTCGGGATGCAGCACAGCTGATCCAGCCTGGCGCTCCTCCTCCTGCCTCTGCCATGGCTGGTCCTCCTCCACTCTCCTTTCTTCCCTCCTGCTGAGAAGACACAGTTGACTCAGACAGAGGGGGGTTACATATGCCAAACTGACTGAAATAATTTCGTTTTGGCATGAATTTTAAAATAAATGACCTTCTGGTGGAGGAGTATTTTGCCTCACCTTTTAGCCAAAAAAACACACCCAGAAACCTCCCTGTTTACATCATGGAGACACCTTATTTTAAATTCATTTTATTTTTTCTTAACCCAACTCAACAGTGGTCCTCATTGGCTGTGTAATCATGCCCTAAGGTATGTATTTACTGGACTCTTCACTATTTGAATTATCTCCCAGTGTGTTAAACCAGTACTTTTCCTCAGAATGAAATCCAGACCATGTAAGTGAATACAGAAGCTCCTTATTCTCTTCCCCTTCCCTAGATTTATTATGGAGCACCTTCTGAGTCTCTAGAGTAGATTTTAGGGAGTGAATGAAAGGTTGCAGGGCAGCGGTGTGTCCCATTTGGGTGGTTAAAGGCACATGGTGAGAAGAGGCCTGTGGTGAGAAGACGCAGGTGCAAAAGTTGGTGTTCACATACATGTGTGCATGTCAACACACATGTAGACAGGCATACACTCACACATTCTCTCAGTTCCACCCCATTAGTTCACTCTGCCACTTAGCTGGAGAGCAGAAAAATTAAGTCGGGGTAAAAATATTTTAAATAGATAAAAATTAGAAATCTTTCTTTCTGCTGCTGTTCCTTTCTTTCCTCGCTTCAAAACCAGGCAGTTGGCTTATTCATTCATATTCATTCTCTCATTTTTAATTCTTCCTCACCACTCACAAGGAGTATGAGCCTGTGAATTTAAAAGGAGGGGAACCCAGATGGAGCCCTTACTCTTCCCATCTCATGCAAGAAGGCAGGCAGTGGTGGGTTGGCTGAAGATGAGTTTGAGCCTGGGATGGGCCTACGACTTGTTTGCCCTAGTGGAGCAGCCTCCACTCTTGCAGGCAGAGGGTGAATCTGTCGTCTTCTAACGTTGTCCACTAGATAAAGACATTACTGGATTTCACCCTTTGTTGTCTTGTGACATCTTAAAGGCTAACAAATTTTACTTTGCAAGGAATTTTCACTCCTTTTGTAGACTGCAGTCCCCAAAACATATGTCAGGTAAAACGCATTTGTCTGTATGATGCTACAAGACACCCTGGGTTGATTTATTTATTTATTTTTGCTGCAACATACTAAAATGGGAACCATCTTGGAAACTCTTTAGTTGATAAGGATACAGTAGGTCTTTACAGAATTGGTAATAAAGTCTCCAGGATATCCTCCTGTGCTCACTCTTGTGCTCTTTCACAGAGAGACACTAAGCAGGGGAAATCCCAGAACCTGACTCCTTTTTTTCATCAGTTTACCACTTCTCACCCAAACACAAAGAAATTTCCATGGCTGTTTTTCAGCGAGTACCCTGGGTATCAAAACGCGTAGAAGAAACGATACTGAGCACAAGAGGGTATCCTGTATACCCTCTTGACTGCTGACACGAGCATCGTCAACATTCAGGCTGCCCTTTGCTATGTAAAGTTCGACATTCTTTTTCTTGCTGGCAAAGCAGGCATGATATTGTGCACAATATTGGGCCATTTCCTGACATTTGGAACCATGGGTTCAGAAGTAGAATATCCCACATTCATAAACCTGAGGGTTGTTTTTTTTTTAAGAATTGGATAGGTTTCTAAAACAGTGAGACCAATTTTTTATTTTTTTTATTTTTTAATTTAATATAATTTGATTTTACTTTTATCTTTCTTATGCTTTGTTATTGGTCTGCCTTTTCACACAGGTAATGTAACATATCAGAACAAGAAAAAAAAGTTCTGTGCAGCTTTTCAGTGAACGATGTGCTATAAAGCAGAAGTGATATCCTCTGGGGGAAATAAAATTTGTTCCAGTTGGTGATAGACTTGAATTCACATTGAAGTTAGAAAATATTATCAGTTTATTTCCACTAATCCTAATTACAACTGTGTCTATAACCCTAATCAAAACCCTCCACACATGGAAATTATCAACAGGGATATTCTCACCTGTTCAAGGGATATACACAGTTCAAGTGAAAAAAAAGAGTTATTTTTTTAAGACTCCAAATGGATGTGTCCTCAAGCACTGGAAGCAGTGAATAAAAGTAAGCAAAAATAACAAAGTTAAACATACAGAAGGGAGTTGCTGAACAGATAAGGGATTTGATGGGCAGAGATGTAGATGATATGTGTTCTTGGGGAAAGTCCTTAGGCTTAAAGCCAACAGAAGGCTCCACATGGGAAATTCCTGAGAGGCAGTTCATGTCCATGGACTGCTAGTTCCCAATCTGTAGTATGTCAGCTAGGTGGAAAATGCATTACTGCCTTCATATGGGGCATTAAATAATGGGGCTGCAATTTTTACTGCACAAAAATAATGTTCACTGAGAGAAGCATCGATCATCTGTGATTTTGCCCAGATTTTTGGATTCTGTAAACTAATGCTTTCCTGTTGAAAACCTGGCACTTCTTTATGTGTTTAGATTTAGGTATGACATGGTGGTCCAAGGGGTCCAGTTTCAAATTCTGAAATTTCTGTCAAGCAATTTTGATTTTGAAAAAGAGAGGTCATTGCTTAGTCACTGAGTATATAATTTTTATCTACAATGGTCAAGTTCCAAAAGAGTTGTTGCACTGATGGAATTGTTTCTTTCAGTATAACAAAGAGAGGGCTTTCTGATTCGCTCCTACAGTTTTCCTTGTGCCCTTAAAACTTGCTATGGAGGTCTAGGAGACTCTAGACCTCCATAGCAAAGATAGGTGTGGGGATAGGCCCAGGGACCAAAGTCCCCTTGTGCTAGTAGTTCAATGCTAGCATGGCAATGGATTTAGAGAAATGTCCCTTCTTCAGTCAGGGGCATAATGGGGGGTGGGGGCAAGACTATGAAACACCTGAGAATTATGGCCAGTAAAAAAGATTGAGCTACACAGAATAGACTGGGTTGAATGAAACCAAGCTGTACTGACTTATCATGGACCAACAGCCTCAGTCAGTATAAGGTAGTTCCATACGCATCCTCTCTGTGTTCTGATATAATACAAGCCACCATCTCTTGGTATCTAAATATCAGATAAATGCTTTCTAACATTGTGATAGCCACGTGAAGTTTGAATGTTATAAGAATTTATAAATTTGTATAATATGCTCAGACATTACAGTAAAAAAGTACAACAAAAAAATCCTATAGATACATAACATTTATGAACATTCGAGGCTCCTTGAAACACGGAGCTCTGCCAACACTAATCCAAAAGAATTACACTCTTTAGACCCGAACATAACATACTGTATGCAGTAACTCACATCAGATCAACCCATATGCTACGGTTAATGTGCCAACTGACACATGTTAAGCCACAAACACAGGAAAGGATTGGAATTAGACTGAATTTTTATATTCTACTTATTACTGAGATCTATATATTAAATTTTATTCAAACACCACCATATTTTCTCCCTTTTCCAATAAAACTTCCACTGCAGCTATTGCAACTTCTACACCCCCTAGTGGATTTCTTTCAAGAGATATGTTGTCTCTGGAGCATGATGTACTCTGAATAAGTTCACATGAACTCATAGATTATATATATATGCATGTGTGGAAACTAACTTCCTGCAATAACTTCTCTAGGTCACTATCATTTCCATTCTAATTATTTCTGTGATACAAAACTGGTGCCTAGGACGACCCATGCTTACTCCTGGCATCAGCCCAAACTTTAAAACCTGTAAAAATGTCACTTTGATGCTAAGCTAGTATTGTTCTGAATTTAGCATCTTGTTCCTACAATTGAATCTGTCATTATAGCTTTGCCTAAAGTGATGCCTGAAAGGAATGGTAGATGTGACAAAAGAGGAGTGTTGTTTCTTTAATGCAGGGGTGAGAACTTGTGGGCCTTCAGATGTTGATAGACAGCAGCTCCAATTATTCATCACTACTGGCTATGCTGATTTTGGTCGACAAAATCTGGAAGGCCCCAAAATTTGTCACCTCCTGCCCTAGCAATTATGGATAATCCACTGAATGGGCAGATCACCTACATGTACGGGGTGATCATGCAGTGCATTCTTAGTAGGCTCTCTGTAAGAAACTGTTGTTTTGGTATTTTTCAGTTTGGGAAGAGAACAAGGGGGACAAAAAGCTAGATACCTTGGAGTCAGAGCCCCTCCCCCATCTAATGCCTGTTTATTTACATGTTCTCCTAGTATGTACACTCTCTGCTTCATATCCAAAGGAAATGACATCTAGCAAGGCTGTGCCAGGAACTCCATACTATTCTGGGAGGTAGGCAGTGTTTCATCAAAGCGTAGGATTTCTAGCTTGAATTAAAAGTTCCTATTTTGATAGATAGCTAGATCACATTTTTGTGTGATTGGATCATTGTTCACACCCTGACACTGCAGTGGCAATGAACTAGTAGGTCATGCACTCAAACTGTGCTTGTGCAAAGCTTTTGACTGTAGGCTGATTGTGCCAAGCTGATCAGGTATCTGCATCGGACCCAAGAGGCTGCATTTCAGTGGTGTTTTGGATGGTGAAGGTGCTAAATTCAATCCCTGGCATTTCTAGTTAGGACTGGGGGAAACTCTTGTCTGAAAGTCTGGAGAGCAGCTGCCAGTCAGTGTATACTGAGTTGGACTTGGTTCAGTATAATTTAGCTTCCTAGAATTCTTAGGCGTATCTACACTAATGACTGTAGTGATCTCACTGTGAGTTTCATGCCTCACCTTGCTGAGTCAGCTTCAGAAGAGGAGGAAGATTTCATGCAGCCATGGAAGGTTGATGTAGAAAAGGAATTCAAAGCCTCAGCAATCAATGTTGTTCCAGAAACTTCTGGAAACAGCAGAGTTGGCAGAGAAGTATCAGAATGTGAAGAGAGTACAGTAGATGTGAGGCCCATTTGTTCCAGGGAGAGGTACAGGCTGAAAAAATTACAGCAAAAGTATAGTCAGCATTGCAATGCTCTCTGAACACTAATTGGAAATAACTGGACATCTGACTGGGGGCTATACATTCTGCATGTGCTGCCACAGATCCTTTTGGGAGATCATGTGGAATTTTGCCTCTTTACTGTTATTCCATGTTACCTGCCCAGATTGCTGGAACATTTAATGAATAGACTTGATGACCTCACCCCTTCCTTCTCCCTGTTATGAAGGTGACTGATCTATTTGGACTAAAATAATGGCTTGACCCACATACAGTACTGAGCTCCTGTTTTGTGTGTAAAGACTGGCCTGAGATAGCACAGCCCTGGCACTTACTGCCTGACACATAAGAGTGAGCCTCTAAAAAAATGAGGATGTCAGGAGCAAAACATAGAGAACAACATAAAACCAAATACTGAAAGGACCAAAATGACCAAAGTCACTGCTGGTGCCATCCCAGGATGTTTATGGGCTCTCCTTGGCCAACTGAAATGATGGCTAGAAAGGACAAGATACACTGAATAGAAATGGAAGATGTAAAGATTGCTCCACTTTGATCTACTCTGGAAAAAAAAATATTGTAATAGTATGGTTGGGGAAAGCTGTAGTCTAGTTAATCCTGAAATCCATAGTACAATTATGATAGCAGCCAATAAGTTCTGCAAAGATTTACTCATACAGTAGAATAGGAATCGTTGCTATACTATATAAACCATGAATGGGGCTGACTTTTTAGAGTTATTAATGTCTTACTTTTAGCAATAGTAATAAACTAAATGTTCAGTATCTGAGGTCACTATTTTACACAGTGGTGAAATGCTACACACCAAAGTTAGTTAGTTAGTTAGTTAGTTAGTATACCACTGCATTAGTGTAATGCACTGATTCCATTGCAATACTTTTAAAAACCCTGTTCCTGTAGTAAAACAAGGCTCCATTTCAAGAGGCCTGAGTGCTATTGTGGCACATAATTGCTAACTGACTTGATTCTAACTGAAGCGGAAAACAGATATAATTGTCCTTGTCAGATAAATGTCTCAAATATTAAATTCTCAAATATCACCTATCATACTGTGTCAAGTATAGTGAGATCCAAATGGGCAACTTCCAGAGGGGCAGCTGTGTTACTCTGCACACAGCAAACAACAAGTATTTTATGGCATCTTCTGATTTCTACAAAATAATTCATGTCTATTATTTGTTTTACTTTTTGTTGTTGTTTTATTTATAGGCCACCTTTCTCTCGATGTGAGGTCACACTCATTAATTTTTATGGCATTACCTTAAAAATTCAGTCTTGTTTTTACAGGAAAGACTGAGATATAGACAAGGCAATTCACACTCAAAGATATGTTAGTGGTCGTGGGGTTGGAATAGGAAGTAGCCTCTTGTGCTGGACTGCTCTTAGGCTGGCTTATTTTAGATTTGCTGAGACAAATTGGATCTGCTGCCACAACTGCTGTGCTAGCTTAGGTCAGCTGGCAGAAGAGCCAAAAGAGAGGCAGAAAACGGGAGGTGTGGGGGAAGAGCTGAGTCACACCAAATCCAAATCCTCTCAACCCAGACTCACAACCTTTATGCTGGTACAAAGTTATGCCAGGTAAGGGTAGTCCTAAATAATTTCCAATTTCCCCAGGCTGGGAAGGTTTTGGATTCAGCACAGACTCAACTTCACTTACAGTGAGTTCAGCCAAGCCTCAGATATCTTGGATAGTTATTATGCCCTAACTCAGTAGAGTTACCAGATACTAACTAGTATTTTGTATCTCAGAAAAGAACGACAGTAACTCAGCCGACTGCAATGAAGAAAAATATCTGCCTAAACTACTACATATATTGGTTGTTGAGCATGCCACAAGTAAATGCATGGCAATGAAATAACTTACGGGACTAAGAAGTAGTTTTACAAGAGGTAGCCATGTCAGTCTGTGTTAATATATTAGGCAAAAAGAAAAGAAAAATAAAGACAAAAATGTTGTGGCACCTTAAAGACTAACTGCTTTATTTTAATGTGAGCTTTTGTGGACAAGTCCCCTTCCTCAGATGTAAGAGGGAGGCACTCTTATGGGACTGATTTTGCCTATTCCCCACTCCTTTAAATCTGTTTAACTTTGTGTCATCACTACACATTTTGGATTGGTAACAAATTACATAGTTCAACTAAGGGTGTTTTGAAGAAGTAATACTTACTTTTCTCTGTTCACCATTTGGCTTTGTTGGATGACCTTTATTGGATCACGTATTGAGGAAGAAAAAAGTAGCCCACTTTCTTTAAATTATGCATAATTTAATATACTTTTGAATAGGTCCAAACATTTCATTGTACAGAATTGAGCATTTTAGTTTCCCTTTTTTGGACCTTTTCCAGCTTTCATCACCACAGAGAAAGCTTTTTCAGAATTAAATGATAAATACATTTTTGTTGTAGTAGTTACACAAAGAAGTACCTCTTCTAATTATCTTGATGCATGGACAGGTTAAAATGGAAGTTGATCTTTGGGTTTCAATCAATTTAGGATTCCAAACGAAGAAACCAGTTTCTTAAATTTAGCCTGCTCTAGTGCATGGGAGCTGTTCCTCCTCCAAAACTAAAAAAATATGGCTGTATTGAGGCAAACCAGCTAGAATTCTAGCAGCTAAATTCTGTACTCAAAGGCAGCCCCCCATATAACATAGTATAGTAATCAAAAAGTGGATCAGTGTGGCCAGATTATTCCTATCGTGGGAAGGCCACAGCTGATGAACAAGATAAAACTGATTCACATTTTAAAGCAAATGCCTGTGATCTTGCTGCCTGTCATCTACCTCCTTTTTCTTAACTTTGTCCAAAGAAGCAAACGTCACACCCAATTCTTCTAATAAAACTGGTTTATTATTTAACATGTCTTCATCAATTTTTGAGTCTTGTTTATCATCATCCAAATTCAACAATAAATCATAAGTCTTAACGTTATTAAAACTGGGTATCTCTTCATGGTATGACAACGGGAAATAACTGGTAACATCGTGAGACCACTTGGGTTTGGCACCCATCAACTCTGGTGTGTTATCTGCCCACTTCAATTTTGTGGATTGAACGTCGAACCTTCTTGGCGTTCCCCCTTTATCGAGCCATGAACTGTTCTCCGTTGGGGTCTGAAGGGGCTGGGCCCATGGGATTTCTCCGGACACACTATACATCTCTGCCTTTCTCTTCTCTGTTCTTCCCTCTTTACCCATGCTTTGTACTCTTTCTTTTGCTTTCTCTCCTCAGTTTCCCCCCAGTAAGGTGGCTTTCTATACATCTGTCGTCTCCATTCCCTTTCAGCGTACTCACGGGGTACTTTGGATTCTACCCACTCTCCTGTCCAAGGGTCTTCAAGAAGTTGATCTTCTTGGATCAACTCTACAAGCTCTTCTTTTTTCTCTACTTTCTCCTCTCTTCCCCAACATGCTTCTCTTTTCCCGCCTGATTTGCGCCCCTTTCAGTCTCTTCCTTTATTTCTAATTTCCTTAATTCCCTTTCTATAACTCCCGTCTCTTGCTCTTCTGTCTTTGTTTGAGAGTCAGACGGTACACTCTCCTGATCCTGGTTGAGGTGACTCTTCGCCTCACAATGCCCGAAAAAATGACAGAGCAGTTATCCCTACCTACATACAGTAGAAGAGAAGCAATATATTAAATTACAGGAAGCTAATTTACATAAAAAAACCACAACCAGTATAGCTATGGAATAAATTGCTTATGGAGTATTTTTGCAGAGTTTGAAGAAAATGTTGAATAGACATGTACTTGAATAGGCTAGTCTTGACATCCTCCTGGCTTGGACGTGAAGCTAGTTCCACATGATATGTGGTATCATCCAGACTTCAAATGAAAATTATCATGCACAACTTAGAGAGATTCCATATCGTGAAAGATACCCCAAGTATGCATGGTTTGAAAGTAAGAAGTACCAGATAAGATTTTTTGCAGAAGTACGTTCTGTTGAGATCAGTAGGACTTGTGCACAGGATTGGAGCCTTATTTGTAGAATGAGAGGGGTTCCCTTTCTAATTCCATTCCACTCGTAATCCTCACTGAAATGAGTAGGTTTGAAATACTGTAACCCGAAGCAGAATTTGGCCTCAATTGTTGTGGATTTAGACCTTAATACTGTATTAACACAGTTTTGAGCATTAGGGGTGGACTGCAGATCAAGACATCAGGGCGAAACATTCCTTTAGATGGATGAACATGATGATGCAAGCAATCCTATAGTGCTATCGAATATTAGGAACCTGAAAGAAGGGAAGGGTGTTTATGTCTAGTTTTCTAAAGTTATTTTTGAGTAGTTCATCATTTTTTCTTTTAGATATCATATGATCTGAGAACATCGTTTCTGTAATTTAGGAGTAAGCAGTTGGATGTTGGAAACATATTTAACATACAGTCACATTTTTGGGACTCTTCCTTTTAATGGAACAGCAATTTATTTTTGCAATCTACCACTGCTACTTATTTTCACTTTACAGTTTTATCTACAGGAACATTATCAAGTTCAGAGCTGCTTTAAATCAACCAGCCCTGCTAAAATGTAGCAAGCTGGCATTTGTAATACATGCACCTATGTAATCACTATGCCAAAGCAGATGCGGAATGTAAGACTGCTTGAACAATCAGCATTGCCGTTTGCACAGTAACATTGTTTTAGACCTAATTAGTGCTTATGCAGATCCTCTTACAAAAATATAAAAACTACACCAGGATGTAATTGTTTAATGAATTTTGTGCAAAGCTCATCTGCATAAAATTACATTTCAGCAAGGAAAAAAAGCCCCAAGTTCAAATGCTATTTGCTTAAGAGCCAAAACATTGTGAATTTTGCCCACTGTGTTTTAGCCTTGGTGGGTTGGCTTTGATATTTAAAATAAATACTACAAAGTAAAAGCCTCCAGCTGCAGAACAACCCATCTGTAGATGTAGTTTGCTATATTTGGCAGTTCTAAAACATGACTTCCTCTTCTACTGAAAATAACACTGAAAAAGAGGAGAGTTCAATTAGCACACACACACTTATCAGCACAAAATTATATAAATAAAATTGCAGTAGAACTTAAAAAGTTCTCTGCAGTGGTCAATTGACAAAATTGGTCTCTTGCTTAAGGGTATTTCAGCCTGTTCCTATTTTCCAGTTGGGCAGGAACTACCTGCACACTATGGTAATTACACATAAATAACAGGACCTCTCTTGAATCAGATGCCATAGGTGCAGATGTTGCCATCTGTACAGGCAGCAATATAATGTAAATGGAGATTTAAGTTAGACAGAGGAAATTTTCTCCAAGATAGATGAGTAATTTGTTTATATTGAAAATGGCCAAAACACCGTAGCATGACCCATATAAATTTATGGCATGACCATAAATTTAACTTTGAAACTTCTTGCCTGTTTGATTTTTTTCTTCATTCACTATAGTCAAAATGAAGATTAATGCTAAAATAAAATAAAATAAAATAACCCGTTTCAATGAATTATCTCTCCCCATCCCTTTAGATCATGTTACCAAATTGTTCTGATCACAGAATTCTTTATATTTTGGACAATTCCTATATTGGTCAATTGATCGCAAATAAATGTAGCAGTTTATTGTGAAAGTCTTGCTTTCTCATCATTACCTTTATTCAACACCCAAAGCCAAAAAAAAAAAAAAAAAAAAAAAAGGTACTGGCTTGTATCTAGGAGTGGATTTTGTTTTGTTTGGGATTTGGCATGCATTTGCCTACATTAGGAAAGAGAAAAGGGATGGAAACTTTAAGCAAAAATTGTGGCTACTGTGAAAGGGAACAAAAGGACATCTGTGAAGTAGGCCACAACTGGCAGAAGAGCTATTTTACCTCCAGTGCCAGCTGCAAGGAAAATGTGTGCTGCTCACCACCCCCACAAAGCCTGTTTTGTTCTGCTGCATAAACCATGGTGTGGCTGGAAACTTTTTAAGTGATGTGATCTGAAGGCTGAAATCCTGCTTTATTTATTTATTTGCTCTGCTCTCTCTCACACACACACACACTCACACACACACAAAATCTAGCTAGTCCTGTCTAGAGCAGACTGACGGAAATGAATGGAGATAGTCTTGACAACAAGCTGCAATCCCACTAATTTCAATTGGCCCACTCTATGTAGGCTAACATTGGATTTAGCCCGTTTTCTGTTTTCCTTTCTTTTCCCAAAAAAGTACCAGACTTTGAATTGCATCCATTGGGCAGGCTCCCAAAAGAAGAGAACATTTCCCTCACAGTAAAGGGAGAAGATCTACCCACCAAATTTGTAGCCAAATGTATAGTCACACCTCAGATGGATGATAAAAGCAAAATGACCTTTACTTCAAAATGGAGACATTTCACTCATTTTATGACTGTGCCATGTGGTGGTAGAAAATATAGTACCCCATATTTTAGCACACTTCAGGAAGGTGTAGAAGGATACTGTTTTTGTGTGTGTGTTACATAATGGTCTACACTGGATCAGACCAAAGACCCATTTATTGTCTAGTGGCAACATCTAAAGTGTACCTCAGATAACTGATTGTCAGGAGGCAGCCACATTAGTTAAACATTTGGGAAATACTACAAGTTTTGGGTGAGGTGGTCTGCATTTTTTTTCCCTGTTGATGGTGCAATGGGAAATCTGAATCACTCTGGAGTTCTCTCCCCCAAACCATAGTTTTTCCCCTCCATTGGGAAGGCTTCTCCTTTTCAAACTACAGATCCTTTCACATTGGTTCAGATATGTGATTGCTTGAACCAATGTAGAAAGAGAGGCTGAGCTGTGACACACACACACAAAGCAGTCTTGTGTCAAAGCACTTTTCCCCTTGCCTCTTGCTTCACAAAGGCAGCACCAGGACATACTCTTCCCGGCAAAACCTCTATTTCAAAGCTTCTTTTTCTTTTTAAAGCTTCTCTTCCATGGACAACATTGTTTGATTGTTTGTTTGTTTTTAAAAACAGCTTAAGAAAGGAAAGTTCTGGCCACAACAGGATTTTTTTAAGCTAACAGGCTAACAATCGAGGAAATTGCAGGAAGGAGCCTTAGCACCACTTGTTAATGCAGTTCTTTTTAACGGCACCACCTGCAGGAGTGTATGTAGAACTGCAAGCAAACAGTTCAGTGTAAGTGCAGTCACTTAAATCGAGCAGAGACTCAAATACTCCAATTTGATTACACAGCAAGTGAATGTTAGTGAATTCACCTTTCCTGCACTGTGTAATACACCCTCAGTCAGATCCATAAAGAGAAAGAGAGGAAAAGCCTAGTGTTTGCTCGCCAAAACTAGTACATATTCAAGACATCTCTTAAGATATTGTACAGCACACTGGCCATTATTAAGGCAAAATTATTCTGCAGCAATCTGCCTGATACATGATTGATGCAGTGGTTTAGGGCTAGATCTAACAAGTAGCAGCTGCCACAGAAATTTCTTCCCATCCCCTGCCATCCCATGAACCATAACTAGCAGTTTGAGGACCTAGGGCAAATGGGACCTTCTCCCGCCTTCTCTGCCCTAAGGTATGGGTACAAATCCACCATGAAGAAGGAAGAGAAGAATGTAATATCCCCCCCCCCCCCCCGCAAGAAAGGTAATGCTTATGGTTTAAAAAGAAAGGAAAGGAAAGAGAATAGGTTCATGAGGTGTTGTTATTTATTTTCCAGTAAATTCTGCTCTAGATTTCAGTGCCCCCTAAATTTTGGTGCCCTGGGGCAAAGCTCCAGTTGCTCGACCCTAGTTACAGCCCTGTTTATTGGGCTGAAGTCACCAATTCTGCACATATATAAACAAACATGGACTAATCCAGTCACCAGCAGCATTCTTCCCACATACTGTGCCTCATGTTTAAGAATTGCCTGGGTGTAACCACTGCCAATGAAAGCCAAAAGCTGTGTTCACACGAAGGCTGCATAAACTGAATGGTGAATATAAAGTGTAGGTTGGCTGGAACAGCGGAGCATAGCAACAGACCACCCACCATTTCCACAATTCTGCTGTCTCACACAGGATAGGGTAGGAAGGAGGGTTTTAAAAAATATTTATTTATTTATTTGCAGATGGGGAGGAGTTACGTTTTTCAAAATCTGTGGATCTTTAAGAGGGGGTGGGGAAACACTCCTTGGTTCCAATGGAAGGTATTTAGTGGTTAGTGGTACCACTTCCAGGTCTTGAAGCATCTCTATCATCAAAAAGAACTTTGGATCCAAGGTTGTCTCTATCCTGCCTGACTCCAGTGGTATTGTCTTCAGAAAGTTAACAGCTATGCAATTTTCCATGAGAGCAACTGGGATCTCAAGTGTGTCATCACCTCAAACAACTCATGTTCCCTTTCCCATCTAAAAATTCATCTGTTCTCCAGATGAACGATGAAGGTAAGTGAGAAACACTATGAGGGTTGTGGAAGACTTGAGCTATAAGTACAAGTGTTTGGTGGTTACAATTTATGGTATATGTGGGCACACATTTATGAATTTATTAGAGCAGGGTATTAGAAGAAATAAATGCCTTTCACAATTTTCTGGAAAAACCGCAAAACTTCTAGTAAACAAAGTACAGTATCCTATCCAATCCTATCCTATAAAAATACCTCACCCTACTATAAATTGGGTGCTCAACCCTTGATCTTATTTCAGTTCAAAGGGATAGTGTTTAATTATTTAAAATGTTACATTATGTTATGTGATGTCAAGTCAGATCTGACTTACAGAAGCCTAAAAACCTTGGCAACCTGATAGATACGGGAGATGTTAGAGAGTAGTTTTGCCAGTGCCATCCCCAATGAGCTTCCATGGCCAATCAGGGATCTGAACCTATGACTATGGAATTCTAGTCTGATACTCTATCCATTACACTGTGCCAGCAAAATATTAAGATGTGAAATACACAATTTTAAATGAAATTTTGACTATAATTATTCATCAAATTAATGTTAGCGTTATGTATATACAACCCAGAATTTTCTGGTTTGACATTTTCTGGTTTGGATGGAACATTCTATGGCCCTGGTAAACTAGCAGCCATTATGCTAGGACTATTTATATAATGTAGTCAAAATTTAAATGTTGAGTTCACAGGGTCAACAACTTAGCATTAATAAGGCAGATAGCACAACTATCATTCCCTTGACAACCCTGGAAATTCCACTGCCACCAATGTGCACGTTCACAGGATATCTCTCATCGTATTGCAATTAAGAGTAACTGTCTACAGGTGAAATAGTTGAGACTGTTTGCTCCTTAGTGGGGAGCAAACACCAGCCATGAGGCAACATTAGTAGAAAAAACTATGCAGGGGATGGGGAAATGCATTTCCACCTTCTATTGCAAACAAATCCACACTATAAAAAACCTGAGATACTTACTCATGGAAATCTTATGAATAGCATGGTGGCATATGGAGTACAGACACCACTTTTTGATAAACTCAGGGGAACTGAGGCCAATTCTGTTCCCCACTGCTCCCAAACTAAATTGTTTCCATTGTACCCTATGAGATGGGAAAAGTATATATTTTATTTTAATATTAAGATTTTAGTAGATACACAGCAGAGTTCTCTGATGTCGGCTTGTTCAAATGGTAATTAATAACTTATATTTATTAATTAATTACATTCCAAATCCCATGTTTCCTCTAAGGGGGTCAAAATAGCATATATCTGTTTTCCTCACTCCATTTTCTCACGGCATTAACCTCAAGAAATAGGTTAGCATCCTAGCCTTCCAAGGTAGGTGTGAGGCACCCATGGGCTTTATGGCTGAATGGCTGGATGTGGAACTCCTTGGTCCAACACTGATCTGATATGTACTATACCACAACAATTCACTGTACTACAGATTCCTTCTGGTCTAATTGTCCATCTTTGATGCATCTGAAGAAGTGGGGTATGGTCCACAAAACCTTATGCCACATAAAACTGATTAGTCTTTGCAGCACCACAAAAGACTGTTTCTTGTTTTTGCTCCATCACAGCTGCCCTCTGCAAATTCTCTCTCTTAGGTGAATGGCCCTGTAGTTTTACCAAGTGGTTGTGCTTAGACAGCTATGTTCCCTAATGCAGAATGCTTATCATTGAATCTCAATTCTCAGCATACTTGGCAACACAGAGAATCCTTGAACAGTGTCTTTCTGCTTTTCTTTTCAATGCAGCCTGCATTGAGCTAGCTTTGCTGAGTCCTCATTTATGTGACTGGAACTGCACAAAACAGTCTGCTCCTAAATACTGCCCCCATTCATTCTAACGAGAAATAAGGAGGTCAGATTCCTGGTGGATGTACCATTATTCCAGAAGAAAGTCAGAAGGAGCAATCCATTCTTATTCTTATGCTAGGCTTCTTTCTACACACAAGGGCTTGATTCTGGCACAGACTCAGACTAAAAAATACAGTTAGTACACCATTAGAAGCAGAGCTCTGAGTAGTGTTGAAAAAGTAAATTGATATCAGCTTGTCTCACTGCACATTTTATAAATTAGTTTGCTTTTGTTTTGTGATTAGTCATCAAGGTTAACATAGGCAACATTTGGAGGTCTGATTATGCTTTGAAGGAATTGCTAACCTGGGCAGAAAACAAATGAAGTAAGAATTTCTTTATATCTGTGAAGATTCTCAGTCATTCAGGTGAGATTATCTGGAAGTTGAGTCATGGCAACTGGACTTCTTCCTTATTAAGTTGAAATGTTTCGCTACTCATCCAAGCAGCTTCTTCAGTCTGAGTAGAGTTGGTAGGAGACCCCTGATATATCCTCCCCATTGGTTTCACTTCCCCCCTGGTCTGAAGAGGCTCGTTAGATGGATAATGGATGGGAGGGGGTAAGTGAATTTCATTCTAGCTTCACCCAGAGCCAGCAATTTCCGAAATGTTCCTTCTTTTGACCAAATGGAGCTTTGTAACAAAATAATTGTATGGAAGGGGTGGAAGAAATATATATGCGTGCATGCATAAATGACATTTTAGTTATTTATTTAAAATATTTGTATTCTGGCCTACAACCATGTTTTCAATAAGATCCTTTGGTTTTATGTCCTTCCTGCACACTTTTAAAAAATAGGAAATAAGAGGAAACACCATTACATTTTTTCACAGATATGTCCCTTAAGACTAGCTGGTTTGACAGCTTAGTGAGTTGGAGGACCAGATCGCAGAGCCAGGGGTCAGGGATTCAATTCCACACAACACCTCGCAGGGAAAAGGCGTGTCTGTGCAACCTTGGACAAAGTGCACAGTCTCAGAGGACCACCAGGGATTGGTAAATCACTTCTGAGTATTTTATGTCTAAGAAACCTTGGTCTCAACAGTTGGGATCAACTTGATGGAACACAGTTAATTAATATGTAACGACTGAACTCACATCCCAAATCTATGTCAAATAATATTAAAATCAATGCTCTTTCCTCTCAATTATTTTAAACCCAGTAATGTCCACATCGACCAGTGAGCATTATCAATGTAATTGCAAGCTCCCATGTGCTGAATGAAGCATTGAAGGTCAAACTGGATAATGCAGTTAGCATGTCTTTAAAGAAAAGATGGCTGTTTATCGTAGCATAAGCTGCTGATCTCTGTGTGTTGCGAATGGGCTTACTTTTCTTTTGTTTGCAGTCACTGACAGGTAAACATGGGCTTTATTACAAGTTTGATCGCTCACATATGGAGCTTTGAAGGAATAGCATGTAAGTGTTAGACACACAGTTGTCCTCCAAGACCAAGAAGTCTACACCCAAGAAGCCGTTTCAAAGAATAGGATAACATGGAGTCCACATTGTTTCCTCCTAATCTTACCAATCTAATTCCACTTTCTCCCCATTTGGTCATTTGCTTGACCTCCCCTTTAACATATGAAGTATAAGCAGTGAGTAAAGAACAATTGCTGTATGTCCTTTTGTTCTATATTTAAAAAGGAAAAACCTCTTTGCCTGGGTTGCGGGGGCTGCTGCTCAGCAAAGTTCCAACCATTCCTGCTGCCTGCTTTTTTCCAAAGATGATGACATCCCTTCATATTCTTTAACACAACCCCCCTTTTAAAAAATAGGTCCGCTTTGCCAGTCACTGGAATTGCAGGCATCTCCTCCCTCAAGCCCTCCTTGCCTTAAAATATTTTTTTCACTTATTATTTGTCATAATAATGTGTTTTACTAATAATTGATTCATAGCAATCATCTACAATAGCACATTTGTTGTTGTTTAGTCGTTAAGTCGTGTCCGACTCTTTGTGACCCCATGGACCAGAGCACGCCAGGCCCTCCTGTCTTCCACTGTTGGTCAAATTCATGTTGGTAGCTTCAGTGACACTGTCCAACCATCTTGTCCTCTGTCGTCCCCTTCTGACACCCAAGACGGACAGGTCATAGTGGAGAGTTCTGACTAAATGCGATCCACCTGGAGCAGGAACTGGCAAGCCACTCCAGTATCTTTGCCAAGAAAACTCCATGGACAGAAACAATAGCACATTAGACTAGGATAAAACCTGAGGCTCCATTGTTTCCATAGATGCAGCTGACAGTAGGAGAAGGAATTGTGCTTATTTCCAACTGGTGACAAAGGGAACACTAGGAGAAACAACGGTGTCCAAAGTTTAATCTGCACTTAACACCCATGATATGTTGCTGCCACAAGAATATGTAACCGGGGAGAATAAGGTCAAAATACCCATGTCAAGTTATATGCTGATCTGTTCGTTCCTTTCCACTTAACTTACTTTCTACATGTCTAAGGAATTCAGGGAGAGACATGGAGAAAGTGGTTAAAACAATATTGTAATTCAGACTGAAGAGGTCATTGAACACATTTACTATCCACCTTGTGTGTTTTAAGGTGAGGCTGAACAGACTCCAAAAATTCAGTTGGCTTGTCTGAAGCAAAAGGCATGGCTTTCTATATCCTGAGCTGTTCAGTAGCTGCTTTTGCCCAGGAATTAACCACTGCCATTTTGTGTGTATGACAGAGTGGGGGCTGATTGAGTGGCGATTTGTACAGTTACTGAAAGGAATGAGAATTGCTTAACCTAAGCCCCCACCTTATCTTCCTCCCAAAAGATACTTATGTTGATGACATGCAAACACCTTTGTGAGGATTATTGGACTGTTCTGACCTTGGGAACTCTTTCATTATATCCCACCATCAGCACGTTTGACCTTGCAAGAAGGCTGGAGCTCATTTACATTCCCTCTTGAAAGAGCATTGGAGAAGAGGCAGCCTACTGACCAGTTGGTGAATGGGATTAGGAGGATATTCCTGAGCCAGCTGCTGGTCTTTGGTCCCTTCCTAAAACTTCTTGGCTTGGTGATCGCTAGATGAGACAGCTGTTTTGTCTGCATGCCTGTGAGGATTCTCTTCAGACTTCTGTTTCTGTCCTTGAGCCGGTGAAAGACAGAACATCTTCCACTGATCTGAAAAAAAACAAACTTATTTGTCTGAGCTCTGCTATCCAATTGGAGCCAAAGACAAACCACACATTTTTTTAAAAATGATTTAGGAAACTCCTCAAGTTAGTGTGGAAAGTAGCATTTTTCGGCAGGTTTTCACTCATTCCTCTTCTTTGGAGAGCAACATTATATTGTGACCCACGTTTGAAGGTGAACATCATACATCTCTTATTTCAGCAAATTTAACACTTCCATATCACAGAATCACATAGTCATAACGCTACAATGTCTTTAAAAAGCCATCTTGCACAATATTCAGGCCTCACCCATACTTCCTCTACTGAAGGATATTGTGGCAACATTCCAAACAGTCCTTTTTGTTGTTGTTTAGTCATTAAGTCGTGTCCGACTCTTCGTGACCCCATGGACCAGAGCATGCCAGGCCCTCCTGTCTTCCACTGCCTCCCGGAGTTGGGTCAAATTCATGTTGGTAGTTTCGGTGACACTGTCCAACCATCTCATCCTCTGTTGTCCCCTTCTCCTCTTGCCTTCACACTTTCCCAACATCAGGGTCTTTTCCAGGGAGTCTTCTCTTCTCGTGAGATGGCCAAAGTATTGGAGCCTCAGCTTCAGGATCTGTCCTTCCAGTGAGCACTCAGGGTTGATTTCCTTCAGAATGGATAGGTTTGTTCTCCTTGCAGTCCAGGGGACTCTCAAGAGTCTCCTCCAGCACCACAATTCAAAAGCATCAATTCTTCGGCGGTCAGCCTTCTTTATGGTCCAGCTCTCACTTCCATACATCGCTACTGGAAAAACCATAACTTTGACTATGCGGACCTTTGTCGGCAAGGTGATGTCTCTGCTTTTTAAGATGCTGTCTAGGTTTGTCATCGCTTTCCTCCCAAGAAGCAGGCGCCTTTTAATTTCATGGCTGCTGTCACCATCTGCAGTGATCAGGGAGCCCAAGAAAGTAAAATCTGTCACTGCCTCCATATCTTCCCCTTCTATTTGCCAGGAGGTGATGGGACCAGTGGCCATGCTCTTAGTTTTTTTGATGTTGAGCTTCAGACCATTTTTGGCGCTCTCCTCTTTCACCCTCATTAAGAGCTTCTTTAGTTCCTCCTCACTTTCTGCCATCAGAGTGGTATCATCTGCATATTTTAGGTTGTTGATATTTCTCCCGGCAATATTGATTCCGGCTTGGGATTCATCCAGTTATGCCTTTCACATGATGTATTCTGCATATAAGTTAAATAAGCAAGGGGACAATATACAACCTTGTCGTACTCCTTTCCCAATTTTGAACCAATCAGTAGTTCCATATCCAGTTCTAACTGTTGCTTCCTGTCCCACATATAGTAGTCACTATTGTGTACTACAGGGGTCAAATGGATCCAGTTTCGCAATGTCAGAAGTACTTTCTGTATGACTGGAACATTTAACTGAGGAAATAGATTCTGTGCAATTTTCAAATGTCTTTCATTTAGCCTCAGGTGTTATAAACTTTTTACTTCTTAAATAACTTGTTCAACAATTTAATTGTGTGATCATTTTTAAACATCTACATTTACTTATTTATTTACTTGTTTTCTATCTCGTGTTTCTTCCAAAAAAATAATTTTCAAGAAAGTGAACAGTAAAAATGTTCAAATACAAATGAATACAATGTGCTTAACTCATTTCTTGTTTTCATATGCCATCAAGTCAGAAATGACTAATAGTGACTCTAATAGGGCTTTCAAGGTAAGTGAGATATATAAGGAGTGCTTTTACCAGTTCCACTCTTCCAGTGAGTTTCTGTGGCTGAGTGGGTATTCCCAGTCCCAGTCTCGATCGTTTGCAACATTATCAGCATTGTCTCAAGAAACATTAATGGCTTAGAGATCTTCCTTGAGTGTTTGATGCCAAGTTTTTCGAGGTCAGCCTCCTTTTCTCTTTCCTTCAAGAGGTATCCACCGTAGTGCAGTTCTTAGGTGCCGATCTTCGGGCATGTGTAGGATGCGGCTGGCAAATTGCATTCGATGTTCGGTCACAGTTCTTGACAGATGTTTTGAGTCTGATCTTTTTAGTATTTCTTCATTAGTGATATGATCACAATATGTGACACAAAGGATTTTTCTAAGGCAACATTGTTGAAAAACATTTAATCGTTTAGTCATCTTGGTTATATATTTCCGTGTTTCACAGGCATATATTGCAGTAGGTATAAGAATATTCTTAAAGAGTTTTAGCTTTGTGGCAATGCTCATGGCTTCTGTTGCCCAAACTGAGTGCATGTGCTGAAATACAGCAGACATCATTCCAATTCTGCAGTTGATGTCCTTCTCTGTGCCTCCGTCAGTAGACATAATGTTGCCAAGATAAGTGAATTATTGGATTTGCTCTGTAGCCTGGCCGTGGGCAATTATAGGCTTGCTATCTTGGACTCCTCCAATCTGCAGGACATGGTGGAGCAAAAATGTTTTGAGTCTGAGCAAAAATGTTTTGAGCAAAAATGTTTTGAGTCTTCAAAAGGAGAGCCTGAATTACCAAGAGTTCTTGGTCTTGTAGTGGATAGCTTAGTGGAAATGTCAACCCAGTGTGCAGAGGCTGGAAAACAAAGGACCAATGTGATACTGTATGTGTACAAATCAACATTGTGACCCTTGGCATCCTGTGTACTGATCTGGTTATTATTCCTCTTCTGTGAGAAAACGTTACAACATTTGAGGCTTTTGAGCCTAGAAAAGGGGCAAGGAAGGGGAGAATATGATAAATGGGTTTAATTTGTCTGTGATGTGGGAAAAGTAAGCAGAAAAGTTTTCTACTTCTCTCCTAATAATAGAATCTGGGGTCATTCATTGAATCAAGTTCATGGGCAATTCAGAATAAATAAAAGGAAGTACTTTATCACACAATACATGGTCAAACTGGTAGAACTCACTACCACAAACCGTAATGATGGCCATGGATGTGGATGGCTTTAAATGGGAGATTGGACAAATTCAAGGTCTATCAATTGCTTCTAGTTATGATGGCAATATTTATATTACCTTTAACCTCAGAGGCAGAATGCTTCTGTATTCAACTTACCGAGGAGCACTAACAGAAGGGAGCTATCATACTGATGTCCTGTTTGAGGCCTTCTTGAAGGCATCTGATTGATTTTTATGTGAACAGAATGCTGTGCTGGATAGGCCTTTGGTCTTATACAGCATGAGTGGATGACATATAACACATTATAGGAAACCCTGTGTGCATAGATAAAATACAAATTTAGAGGAATAAAGTCTGTTATAGCCCATACATACTTGTATATATAATGAATGAATGATCTCCAGCTATTTCAGCTCCAATAAAAATGACTCTAATGACACTATAGAAAGCAACATTGGTTGTTCTTGATTCTGAGTAATTTTGAGAGCACTTGTGGATCTCATGCAAGAACCAAATCTATCACTATTCTTTGTTTGTATGCACTACGGTTTCCTAACTAGATTCGGGCAAAATATTAGAGAAACAAGATGAGACTGAGAGCTCTTGCCTTCTAAATGATCACTGTCAGAGAAATTCTTTTTATTTATTTTTTACATTTATATTATCAGCATTACAACTGATTGGATAATCTCTCTCAGCCTGGTCATTCTCTTGGAGATCCTCCTGCTAACTAGTTGTGGTCCCCTGGGACAAGTCATCTTTCCACTAAGGAGCTCAAGAGAGCATACGTGGCTCTCCTTCTCCCCATTTTATCCTTGCAACAATCTGAGAAGATAGCCAGGATGAGAGAGATTATCCAATCTATCGTAATGCTGAGACCCTAATTGTCCCAGAGCAGTGAGGCTGTCTTGGACTACACTGCCCTACAAAGGAAATGAATTATTTTCACTCCATCCACTCCTTCAAGGAAATTAAGAATCCAGCCTCAGTGGGTTCTTAGCTACAGCAAGACCAGATATATACTGTTCTTGGCATGACACAGCTGAGACATGACTATCATGGAAGAGAGGTTACATAATTTTAGACTCTGGGCCTGATAGTCTAATGGCTCCCCCCAACAGATGTATGCCCTTACTTACTCTAAGTAGGATGAGCCAAGCAATGATATATTAGGATGCCTCCTGCTCATTCTGTTGAATGGTGTCCTAGACATCTGCCCCGGATTCTTGCTCAGGTAGCACCACTCCTCTTCTCACAGTGTAGTCATATGTGGTAGTAGTTTTTGACCCACAAAACTGTATTGCCATGATATTCTGAATTTGATTGCACCAGAACAGATTGCTCATTTGACAATATAATGACTCAGAGCATGGGGCAGTAAACCTAGAGAGAAGGCAGATGTAAACAACAAATAGCCAGCAACGTTGGCAGTGCCATTCTCTATTTTATAACATGATGTAACTTGAGCCCTTTGGTGAAGACAGAGTAGAGCATAGCTGTAAAAAATGAGATTAAGAGGTCCAAATAAATGTTTGACTAAATGCTGGTGCAGATCATCACCAAGGTGGGTGTAGGGTCTGGGAGGCTTAGGTGAAGTTGACATTTTTCCTTTAGCTAGTTGTATGCCTTTTGGAGTCTAATAACAATAGCTCAGTAGCTTAAGTATCTGGCTGTGGAGCCAGAGGTTGGGAGTTTAATTCCCCACTGTACCTCTTACTAGTAGAGCCGGCCTGTGTGGCCTTGGACAAGCTGCACAGTCCCAGGATGCCCCCAGAAGAAGTGAATGGTAGACCACTTCTGAGTATTCTCTACCTGAGAAACCCTGAAAAGGGTCACCATAAGTCAGAATTGACTTGATGGCACACAGTAATTAGTATTTATTAGGCCTTTGGGAGTCTAATAATGACAATGAAAGTAAGTAGCTTGAAAATTCAAAACCCAAAGAGGGGCTTTTGAAAAGTACAGGCTAAACTGTATCTTGTGTTGTAATATTGTAGCTATTGTGTATGTGGATCCCTGGATGGTCACAGGCATTTCCAATATAGAAAATATCTAAGCCTATGGCATATGAGATGCTGTTGTCCATCCTCATGTTTTGACTAGGCTGTTCCCTGCATCTTTGTTGGTCTAAGTCTCATATAGCCCAAGCAGAAGAGATTCTTATATTACAACTATGGTGCATTCCTTTGATAGTTAAAAATTAGAGTATTCCATGTTCAAAGAGAACATTCTGCACTGATTATTTATTATTTTGTAAACTGCAAAATACTGCACAGTTAAAACCGAGCATTGCTCATTACTGGTCAAACACCCATCACTATGATCTAACTAGAATGGGAGGAATGCAGAGGTTGGAGGTGGGAGCGCCTAAAGTGGGATACTTAATGTCTCTACATATAAAAATATGATGACCTTATGAGAGGAGGGTCTATAGGGGTGAAGGCCAATCTCCTTTCTTTCCACCTTACCCCCCTCCCTCCCTCCCCTAGTCAAGGACCTAGGCATGGTCAGAAAGCTGAATGTCTTTAAATATAAGCCATTTGCCATCTGGCAACAACCTAGAAGCAAGCTTCCCCTCTCCCTTTACAGCACCCATACTTTGAACTGTCATTCCCATTGTTGAATGAAATTCAGCATCTGTTATGTGTTTTGTACATCTCCTGAATGCACACTTATTTTGTTCTTTTTCTAATCTTTGTTTCTCTGTTTTATGCTTTTTAAATGGTATGTGTTACATGACCGTTTAAGGCCTGTTTTTATGCTCCTGTTGTATTCTGCTTAGATATTATTATAGTAAATGGTACAGAAATTAGGTCTCACTGAGTTTCCATGAAAAAAAAGGTGTCATAATCATTGTCATCATTGTCATTGTGATCATCATTTATAGGACATTCTACAACATAAAGCTCTCAGGACACATATAGTAAAGCAGATCAGAAATATCATGAGAAATTTTTTAAAGTACTATGATTTTCAAAAGGCTTTAACAATTAAAATAAAATAAAAACCCAAAATCTAAAATATCTTGGAAAAGCAAAATATCTTCACCAGGTGAAGAAAATATAATATTGTGGGTGCAAGACAAACCTAACTGGAGATTCCAGCCCATAAAATAAAGACCTTGCATTTAGAAGGGAGGCACAACCTATCTCACCCCAATACTAGGGCCCTAGCCTTTCTTTCTAGTAGTAAATCTAGGATGTTGCTTCTTACTATGCTATTAAAGACACTGGCAAGTAAACCCTTCAAAACCAAGAAAGAATCTATTTGGGGGCAACTCCCATGAAATCGGAAGAGTCTTATTGGACTGGTTCCACTTCATTTAAACCCTATTTAGACCTTCCTTCCTAATCACAAGGATTTGGCTGACTAAGGTGGTTATGCTTTTGTTCCATTGAAACCATGGGATAAATTAGTCACAACCGAATTAAGTTGGATTGATTTCACTGGGACTAAAGCATTACCAGGTTACTCAGAGATGAACCCTAGGATTCTCAAGGTGACTCTGTGATGGAGTTTGATGGAACCATGAATATGAATATATTTTGGAAAGTACATCATCTCCTTACTCCTTATAATTTTGAAAGCTACTTCAAAATTATGAAGCGTAAGGACACAAGTCTTCTGCACAGGGGACACACACACACAGAGAGAGAGATTATCACTGTTTGCACAGCAAACTTTCTCTTCATTTTATCTTTACATATCCAGTTCCTTTTCTATGTGACCAGGTAGCACATTTTGGGCAGGAGTCACCCAGTGCTGCTTTATTTACATAGGTGTTTATCAGCCTCCATTTCACTGTGAAGCACTACGCTTTAGGAGAATATAAGAGAATACTGTATAACCCACCAATTTGATGGTAAACAAGCTTTGGCTTTAAGACAAAGCTTGTTTTAATCTCTGCAATCAGGATAGAGATCTGAACATGTTTTTCAACAAATCTCTTCTGAAGAAATCCTATTCATGATTATTATCTGTATGAGAATTAAAAAAATGTCTAATTACCTTCTATTAAATCTGTATTTATCAATTGCAGCTTTCTCTGGGAAATTATAATTTGCAAAAATGTTCTGTATTCCAAGCTTTAACAGTTGGAGGTGGATGTCCTTAAGGATAGGGAGGGGGGAAGTTCCTTTTTAAATGGCACATTTACTAATTATAAAATGCTCTTATCTCTCTGCAGCCAAAGCCAAAATGAACATGTGCCTTGCACTAAGAAATCCCAGGATTGTCACAACTTGTGCCAGCTGTTGAGGTTATGACACCTGTGCCAGCATCGCCAGCTCTGCCCACTGTCATCTGTTCCAACTGTTCCATCTGCACTGTTTGTACCAATTCTCCCATTTCTGCATCTGTACCTTCTGCAGAAACAGTTCCAACAATGCCAGCTGTGTCATTGGTGCCAAATATGCCAGATGTTCTATTTGTCCACCCTGGGCCAAATCAATGTAGTTTTGTGCTCATTAGTTTTAGCTGGTAGCTTCTATTTCACATTTTTTAAAAAGATAGAATCATTACTAAATTACAACTACAACTGCTTAACATCTATTTAGCCATCCATCTATCTGTAAACACAACTATGTCAGTGTGCATTCTGTCAGCATTATTTTGATCACATTAAGCCATGCATGATGACTGCAAGTTCTGTCTCAATTGCAATGTTTTTCCCTTCATGAGGACTATATGGCTCAGGAAAAAGCATTGAAATAAAGTTATGGAATCTAGCATGCAAATAGCATTAAGGGCAATGAAAAATATTTCAACCACTCCAGTCTAGAGGTTTGCATAAGTAGCTGTTGAAGTATTCTGAGATGACACATACATTAAAATCAGGGCACTCTTCACAAAAACTCTTCTGTTGAGTTACTTTGCTTCACTGTGGTTGGAATCTTTCAATAGTCACTATTTTTATGCTGTGGCATGTGACTTCAACATTTGCAGGAAAAAGGCTCCTGAAATTAAGAAGGATCCTTCTTATTGTAATGTAGACAAAATTGAAACTGATTACAGACTATCACTCTTCACCCCACAAATGTCTTGGTCCATGATCCCAAAAACTATTAAATTAACAGGCAGAAACCGATAAGACAGATTCCAAGGCTGGTTCATGTTCTAGTCAAACAGGTGTGTTGGAAGTCAAGATAGAAATATCTCTCTTAATGACTAGCACATTTTCCTACTGGGATCCTGCCTCACAGTTCTTTATATACTGTTCAGATTGCATTTCCCCAGAGTAAATTTCCCTTCACCAAGTTAGATGCCATCTGTCTTCCTATTACACTACCTATAGATTTGCAATGCCCCTTGACCTGGTACAACCACATTTTGTGAATGTGAAGTTTTGTTAAAGCTATGCTGATACCATGTATTCAAATGTAACTGGTTTTAAAGTAGTTTAACAATGATTCCCACTTCCTTCTCTATCCCTCAAATAATGGAACTTGTTATCATTTGAAGGAGCAAAAAATTCCCAGCTCACAATCATGCAGCTCAGTTGTATGTCGATTTGCACAGAGGTAAGTAAAGATATTACCCCTGTATGAATAAGTAGCACTGAGTCCCAAGTACATGGAAGTTTGCAGCCATGAAAAAATGAGCTGTCCCTAGAACATTTTATACATTCTGTTGAAGCCACACTTAGGGTAAAATAATGCTTGAAGAGTGCATATTTTACACCTGGATTGGAAAGCTCAAACTCTGGACTGAAAATCCATCCTTCTCATGGCCCTCTGTCCATGCCTTCTCCGCATGACATTGCTTGACGGTTTTCCAGAATTTGTGTAGCTTCTTTCCCATTCTCTGAACAGTTGAAATGCCACTGAAGCATAGCTACTGGCAGCAAAAGCTGTAAGCCACAATATTCTGGTGAATTTGGGCCTTCTCTTCTTGCCCTTGAGAACTTCTTTGGATTTAAATTTGACACTTGGTCTGAAAGAGGTTCCCCATATTTGTTTTGCACTTTTCAATGCATGCTTATGAGTAAAATGAGGACACTAATTTACTGGTGGTGCCAGTGATAGAACCAAGGGGTTTTCAGGAGTAATTTCAGGTTAATCAATGTCTGATACTGTTGCAAAGGAAATTAAGAATTTTCACAAATCCACAGTACATTGAAGGAAACCAAACTATCTTGAAGGAAAAATATGATTGTTACATTCTTTTCAAAATGTTTGGCAACAGATACAGACTTAGCCCAGACTTATAACTACCAAGAGGTAAAATCAGCCTTTTTTGGTACAGCAAACAAAGGCTAAAACATGTGTGTACTAGGGCTAGGTAATGTAAGCACCTAGTAGTCTCATCAAAGACAACAAGCTTAGGTTTTACTGGAATTGGCAGAGAGCCCAGATCTTTGTAGAATAATGCCCTGTGAAGTCATCTGGCAAAATCCTTAAGCCTTTTATTCCAATTTTAATCTCTCCTTCTTTAGAGAATTCTCTCATATAGTTCAGTGGGCAAATCCAGAAAACTGATGAGCATCTGAGGTGTTTATTAATGTAAAGATGTAAACAAAAGCAAAGATGCGTCTTCAAAACCCCTGTAAGCCTGACCAAGAAACAGCTCATTACTGTCAAAATTTGGGTGAGTCATAAATACAGACCAGAGTCATCACAGTTATCTTTTTATGGCTACAGCTGACCCAGGTCAATTTTTGACCATCAGGCAGATGGCAATGGGATTCTAGCCATATACTACCTGGGCACTTCTGAATCATTCATCAGTTTTAACACTGACTTTGGGAGGTAGGGATGTACTAACACAAATTTATAAATGAGTTACTGGGCAAGGTAGGAATTAATCTTCTCTTCCCTTAAAAATGTTCAAAAAATATCTAACATTATATATTTATATGGGTTCTAACATGTGTTAGGCATTTAAGATTATAAATAGAACTATAGATCTAGGCAGCCTTCAACCTAGACCCTAGAGAAAAAAAACAAGAAAGTTAGGAAGCAAATACTGGGTGAAAATACATAAGCAAAAATATTATAAAATTGTTTGAGCAGCATTGTACAACAGAAAAGAACCCACCGTTTGCAAAGTCATACGTTATAGAGAAGTATGAACTTTTTTCTCAGGAAGTTCATTTTACATATTTATTAGGGATGGGACTGTTAGATTTCTGAGACTGCAAATCCCATAATTCTCCATTCTGGGAATTCTACCTGATACCTTGCATATGCCTAAATGTGGCTTTGTTTCTTTGTTTTATTTATAGGTCACCTTTCTCCCGATAAGGGGGACCCAAGGCAGCTCACAATATTAAAAGAATAAAATTAAAAACATTGTAAGTTAAACATTTAAAAAACAATCAAACTATATACTAATTAAAATGCAATTGAATAAATAGAAGCAGATAAACATTAAAAACTACCTTAACTTTAAAAAATGGCATTCAGGGACTCAGTCATGATTGTTAAAAGCCTACCTGAAAAAAATAGGTCTTCAGCTGTCAGCAGAAGGATAAAAGGGAAGGGGCCAGCTTGATCTCCTGAGGGAGAGCATTTCATAACCTGGTGTGTCCCCATTAATTGTGCCTACACTGGCAATGGGACAGAGAGAAGGGCCTCCCCTGACCATCTTAAATGCCAAGGCTCCTATGGGGAGATAGTACAATTCTTCAGGGAGTCTGGACCAGCACTTTGAATTGGCCTCAGAAGCGGACTGGTAGCTAATGCAGTTGTTTTTGCAGGGGTGTGATATGTTCGCTATAACCTGGACCATATTCTTCATAAGCGGCCCAGCAGGGACTAGGGGGCCCGCCTATTGACCATGGTCTGGCTGTGAGCTGTAGTGGGGTGAAAGACTGAAGTGCGGAGGAGGGGGGGAACCAAAATTCCTGAAAGCCTAGGGGCCTGGCCATGGGTTCATACGGCCCTGCCTATAACTGGCCCCAGAATAAAGAACTTGATTCTATTTTCTACATCCTGAGGCTTCGTCTCTCATTTCTAATCTGGACATTCAGGAGAAAGGCCTCAAGTGGAAGGCTTTGAGGCTTCACTCAGCCTAGCTCCACCCAAGCTTCCTGTTCATGCCCTGGTGCTAGCTTGAAGCTTTCTTTCTGAACAGGATGCTAGATGGGGGCTAGCTTAGCTAAGCTTCAGAGCTTTCTAGGTTTTTTTTCCAGGTGAGACACATTTAGGTATCTGAAGAAACTGGAAATATTTATTTTCTAAAAAAATCTCCACAGCTGATGACATCATTAGCTGGCAGGAATGTGTTACATGTGTAATGTGCTATTTTTCATGTTATGGATGCTGTGTTCTTGTGTGTTTTATTATTATGTGTACTGGAGATGGCATTTAATTTCGTTGTACGGAAGTACAATGACAAGAAATTCAATTCAATTCAATTAGCCTTATGCAGCGTAACTTAGGCAACAAGTATTCTCACCTTCTTTGCAACAAATTCCATAACCATAATGGTGCTACACAAAAGGCTTTTTCTGCATGTTTTGCCAAATGCAGCCCTCTTTTGTTGGTGGGCCATATAAGAAGTCCTCTGGGCAACTGCGATTCCCAAGGTGACAATGTCTAGTCATTTGGGAACAGTTTTTATTTATTATTAATGCTAGAATAGGAAGACTTTTGATCTGATTCAGCAGGACTCTTTCATTATTATGGTAGGAAGAAAAGCTCACTTACAACTTGTTGCAACATTAGGTCATAGTAGTTCAAGTGACAGTGGTGGCAAATGCGTCAGTTGTTTGGTGAATGCACCTATCTGAACTGAGGATATACACTGTTGTGATCTTTCCCTCTCACATGGCTCCTTCATCTACTTGCTCCACCCCCTTGGAGCAAGAAACAGGGGAGACAAATAATCTGCATTCTTCCAGCAGTATGGAACAAGCCAGCTCACCAACTATCGCCTTCTCATCTCATGACTCCTTCTCTCAACAAGCCATTTGCAGAACTAGTACATTGTAGCTGGTCCTTTAAATTAACTGTATAACTTGAGCAAGGTAATCTCTCAGCTGAAATCAGCTTTATTGGGTTGATGTAAGAATAAATGGTATCCTTCAGAGAAATTGTGATCTAGTAATATAATGAACCACCTTGGGTTTTAGAGACAAAAGTAGCATTACCTGATTACTAAACAGTGAGTTGTTCTCGTGTACTAAAGCAAAAGCAGGTGCTTATACAATGGACTGCACAAGTGTCAGGTACAGCAAAACACAAGTCATCATTTATTTCACGACTGCTATCCAATAGGTACCCACCATGTGTCATCAAAAATCTTCCACTTGCTGGTAGTAGCAACAAAGTCTTGTATTATTTGCAGAGAGGAAATGACATTTCCCCAGAAGTTTCATACTGCCGTTTGTGTGCTAGGAACATGCAACAGAAGGGAGATAATGCCTATGGATCGGCAGCAATGGCAACAAGTGTGCATTTATTCATGCAGAGACAGTGATTTGCAAGGGCCTTGTGAAAATTTGTGTCCCCTGTCTATTTAACAGCTTTTAATATTGGAGCAATTATAGTGGAGGTTAAGCTAGTGTTTTTTTCCATGTTCCCCATTGCTATGCAGACAAACAGCATGTCACTGTAGAGATATCATATTGTTTGGTGAATGAACAAATGGCTTGAATAAATGCAAGCTGCAACTGTCTCTAAACTATTGGAATCAGTAGAGCTGACAACAACTCATCACCCAAAAAGAGGACAAAAAATGAAAGAGCACAAACGGGGGGGGGGGGGGGAGAGTTAACTGAGGGGAAAAAATTGAGAGCTAATAAAGGAACTAGAAGGTGGAACAGAGAAATCGAAGTCGTGCCCTCTTTTCAACAAACTCTGAGTCCATTCTTTATGGAAGTGTGTTAAGAAAGCATTTTTAAAAAAGTATTTTGGAAAATTTCCAGGAAAATTATTGAAATTTCGATACTTTCTAAACCAGTGGTTCCCTACTTTTTTCAAGTTGTGACCCCTTTTATAAGAGCCAAATAACCTGGGACTCCCCCTTGCCACATTTGCGTTAAAAAGCATTTTTAATTAGGTAAAGTCCTCCCTTCATCCCTTCTCAGAAAGCAGATGTTTCTCTCCCCCCCCCCCCGGGCCTGTTTCTCATACATACACACTAACTTTAATATCTGGCTCTGAAAGTTCAAGGAATAAATTATTTGACAAGGGCTACAACACATATAAGGAGAGCCATGACACCCACCCCACTCCCGAAAACACTTTGCAACTCCTTGTGGGTCACATCCCCCAGGTTGAGAAACACTGTTCTTATATCCCAGCAAGGCCACTTTTACCCTTCCACAAGGGTTGGGCGAAGCGCACTTGCCAAGTGGTACTCCTGTCACACACACCTATTGCTCACAACACACGCATGCATTGAATGCCTTCTTGTCTTTATTTCCAGATGTGTATTCTGTCCCAGGAGAAACAAGGAAAGACGGTGGTGGTTCCAGAAGCAGGGGAGGGGGCTCTCCACAAGCTAGCTCCTTTTGGGGTGTGGGGAAATGCCAGTCCTGAGGTGGTCCTTGCAACCACGTCATGATGACAGGTGATAGGGCATTCTCTGCTTTGGAGAACCATCATCTGGAAGATCCCCTGAAACCAGCATTCATGCAAAGCAGTTAAGTTCTATGAAAAGCTTGACTCCTATTTCTGGAGGTTTTGCTGCCCCAAGTGTTTCTCTCGTGTGCCACTTCCAGCTGGAAGGAAAGAAAGAAGAGCGGCAGTTCTCCAGAAGAGGGTGGGTTCTGAATCTGGGGCAGTGGTAGTAGCTCACAAGACCTGCCTATTCACCATCCCCAGCACCAAAAGTATCTCCCTCAGTGGGCCTAATGGTGGGGCTGGCCCTCTCCATTTACTCGTATTTATATACCACATCTTCCATAAATTGTTCCTCTGCCTCCTTTCCCTTTTCCCTTTCCTTTAATAAATTGCTTTGGCTTGGTTCTGACTAGGAATGAAATTAGGAAATAAATGTATCTGAATCCCTGGAGAAATGCAGCCCATTCAATATTGACAATACTGGACTAGACAGACCAACTGTGTAATGAGGTGTAAAACATAATGTATGTTAAGACATAACAGGTGGATGTGGTATATGACAGTAGGACCAGTCTTGTCTGAGTAAAGTTGCTTTGAACACACATCTTCAATATCATCCTCCAGCTATCTGCAAATTAATATCCAATCTAAGTGCAATTTACTGAGTGCCAGTGCTACGAAAGGCCCTGGATCCATAATAAAAATTCTTAAAGGGTGTGAATACAACCATATAGATGAAATATAGGAGCAATCTTTCATATAAATATACTGGGAATTATTTTAAAAAATTGACAGTGAGAGAGACAGCCCTCTAATGAAAAAATGCATTCTAACTAGTCTAACAAAACACCCATGAATCATTAACTTGAAAAGCAACTCTGTCAATTATGCACACAGCACATCTACATAATCTTATGTTCTTATTACTGCTACACATGTCTTCTCCTCCTTTCCCCTCCTACTGTCAGATGCTACATCCACCTGTTGTCTCTTAACTGTTATTTAAATTAAGTCGACGCTGTCTTTAATATTCTATATGATGCCTTGTACGGGGAATGATAGTACTAAAAATGGATTTCACAGAAGCCTATAGGTGTCTAGTGAAGCACAGAGGTATAGATGGTATTGTGAGTCAGCAGCTGGAAATGAAAAGTTAGCAATGAGGATCAGAAAATAACTCTGAAGGTAAAGGAATAAGGTGGGTTAAAATATTTTAAATAAATAATTAAAGGAATGAACTACTTTTTGTGTGTTTATAAGCTTTGTGACTGGTGACGATCTCAAAGTAAATTTTACCCGGTTTACCTGCGAGTAAGGAGACAGTAGCAACAGCAGCCAAGGACAGCTGAAGCATGAGGGGAGAACCTTGGGGGGAAGTTTAGGGAGACAGAAGGGAGGTAAACCCAACTTTCCCCCACCTTTCTCACTCTATATGAGTTACTGGCTTCCAAAATGTCCAATCATTAAGAGATCTGATGGTCAGATCTTGCAAACCAACAGCATCTCATGTTAGGTTCTCCTCTCTTCCTGCTGCCCCTACCCCTTCCTAGCAATATTTATTTTTTATTTATTTATTTATTAGATTTGTATCCCGCCCATCTAGACTACATCTACTCTGGGCGGCTTACAGTAAAAACATGGAAAACAACATATAAACAATTAAAACGACAATTCAAATCAATAATATTAGTGGCATTCAAGATGGAAAAGCAAAATGGAAGTTAAAATAAAAAGAAAATCAAGTAGTGACCGGAGGGAAGGCCTGCCTAAAGAGCCAGGTCTTAAGTTGGCTCTTAAAAACACCCAGCGAGGGTGCCAGACGAATTTCCGACGGAAGTTTATTCCAAAGTCGAGGGGCCACTGCCGAGAAGGCCCGGTTTCTTGTTCTTTCTTTCCGGGCCTCCCTCGGCGTTAGGCCCCTCAGCAGCCTTTTCTGGCTGTATCAAGTGATTCGAGTAGATCTAGGTGGGAGAAGGCGTTCCGCTAGGTATCGAGGTACTATTGTCTTTTCCATTAAGTTCTGCTCAGATCTTGGAAACTGTGGCTTCCTTTACTTAGTCAGCCCGTCTCATGTTAGTTCTTTTCCTTTTCCTTCTGCTTCACTGCACTTGTCCAAGCAATATAGTCTATTCCTGTCACTTCTGTATTTCACTTATATGTGCATGGTAGGATAGGCACAGGTTACTCGTTTTTGCTTGAGTGGGAATTCAGGCTTGACTTGACTGAGCACTCACGTTCCTGCTTTTCTGGCTATCTTTTGTATCTGTACCAATACCACATTTCAAATGACTTGATTTTTGTCCCTGTCTTTCTTCACTATCTTCCTTTCACATAGTATGAATATTTTGGCCTTGGTTTCCAGTGACACAACGTGTCCATAGAACTATCTTCCTCAGTTTGCCTAACTCAAAGAAAGGGATATGAAATTGAAACATAGTTTTCCAGTCTGCATTTGATGGAGTGAAGAACAAGCCTTGCTTGAGGGAAAATCAGCATGGCTTCTGTAAGGGCAAGTCTTGCCTCACAAACCTTTTAGAATTCTTTGAAAAGGTCAACAGGCATGTGGATGCGGGTGAACCAGTGGATATTGTCTATCTGGATTTTCAGAAGGCATTTGACGCAGTCCCTCACCAAAGGCTGTGGAGGAAACTCCACAGTCAGGGGATAAGAGGGCAGGTCCTCTTAAGGACTGAGAATTGGTTGAGAACCAGGAAACAGAGAGTAGGTGTCAATAGGCAATTTTCACAATGGAGAGAGGTGAAAAGCGGTGTGCCCCAGGGATTTGTCCTGGGACCGGTGCTTTTCAACCTGTTCATAAAAGACCTGGAGACAGGGATAAGCAGTGAGGTAGCCAAGTTTGCAGATGACATGAAACTTTTCCGGGTGGTGAAGACCAGAAGGGATTGTGAAGAGCTACAGAAGGATCTCTCCAAACTGGGAGAATGGGCGGCAAAATAGCAAATGCGTTTCAATATGAGAAAATGTAAAATAATGCACATTGGAGCAAAAAATCAAAACTTTATTTATCAGCTGATGGGTTCTGAACTGTCTGTGATAGATCAGGAAAGAGATCTTGGTGTGCTGGTGGACAGCTCAATGAAAGTGTCAACCCAGTGTGCGGCAGCAGTGAAGAAGGCCAATTCCATGCTAGGTATCATTAAAAACGGGATTGAAAATAAAACAGTCAACATTATAATGCCATTGTACAAAACACTGATAAGGCCACACCTGGAGTATTGCATACTCTGGTGTGGTTGTCGCACCTCAAAAAAGACTGTGGAACTGGAGAAGGTGCAGAAGAGAGTGACTAAAATGATGACTGGGCTGGGGCACCTCCCTTTTGAAGAAAGGCTACAGTGTTTGGGGCTCTTTAGTCTAGAGAAAAGGCACCTGAGGGGGGGAAATGATTGAGACGTATAAAATTATGCAGGGCATGGATAAAGTGGATAGAGGGAAGGTCTTTTCCCTCTCACGCAATAGCAGAACCAGGGGACAACCACTCAAAATGAGTGTTGGGAGAGTGATAACAGACAAAAGGAAATATTTCTTCACCCAGCGTGTTGTTAGTCTGTGGAACTTCTTGCCACAGGATGTGGTGATGGCATCTGGCCTAGACGCCTTTAAAAGGGGATTGGACAGATTTCTGGAGGAAAAGTCAATTGCAGGTTATACGTCATGATAACCTGCAATGGCCTTAAAAGGAAGGTACCTCAAAATGCCAGAGGCAGGGGAGGGATATCAGGAGACAGGTATCTAGTTGTGTGCTCCCAGAGGCATCTGGTGGGGTCACTGGGAGATACAGGAAGCTGGACTAGATGGGCCCTTGGCCTGATCCAGCAGGGTTCTTCTTATGTTCTTAAGAGTGGATGTGGAAACATTAGTTTAAACAAGAGGTTAGAGCATGCCCCACTATGTGATCATCCAGACTCCCACCCCCCTGCCAATTTCACGCTTGAATCTACCTTACTCTTTTAAACAGCTGAAATCCTACTTGAAAAAATAATCATACAGCCATTATGTTTTCTGTTTAATCAATTTAAATATTCAATGTTACAAACAACAGTATTCTTGAATGAACAACAAATTAAACAAGGAGTTAAACTTTTTCCTTGGCCTTGAACAAATGAGTTCTCAATTCGGAAAACTGAACAATCACCACTCCTTTTGATGAGGTTAGTGCAGAAGGTTGGGGAAATGTTGTTTTTCTACCTACAAGGCAATGTTATTCACCTTCTAAGCATGTCAGAAAGAGTCCCATGTTGTAAATATCAATGTACTCACAAGACAGTAAATGGTCACTTTTAAGGAATAGTACACACCCACTACCACAGTTGTCAGATCACTAAACAGAATCTCATAAATTCTTGACACACGGCACTTCTAAAGATGTTTCAAGTCACATGATCATAGATGGATAAGCCTGTCACGTTCCCGGGGGTTTCAACAGCAGAGTCCGATAAGCCAGTCCAAGTTCAGAGCCGATACCAAAATGCCAAAGCCAAATCACAAACCGTAATCCAAGGTCAGGGTCCAAAGCCAAATCACACAGTCCGGGGTCAGAGTCCAAAGCCAAAGGTCCAGGGAACAAGGTTCAAGGTAGTCAGGAGCGTGGATGCAAGCCAGGGATTTGACTTGTTGCTTCCACGGATTTCTAGCCGACTAAGAGCTGTTTATATAGTAAAACAGCCCCTTGAGCTGCTGGAAGCTTTTCCATCCTGTCAGTACTCAGGGCTAGTTGATCAGATGTTTCTGTGGGCAGCCTTCGAGCGATCTTCTGACCTTCTTGTCATAAGTCTTCCCCGAAGCCTGGCCCTCAGCCTGTCTACTGGGGGAGGAGAATCTGGGGGTGATTCAGGTGTTTGTGTTTCTAATTGCTCAGCATTCTCCTCAGCCACAGTTAACCCTTCTGGTTCCAGGTCTTCAGCTGCACTCATGACACTATCCCCCTCCCCAGGGCTCCCCCCTTCAGATGGGCCGGGTCGATCAGGATAGGTAGCATGGAACTGCCGTACCAAATCGGGGGTGTGTAGATTGCTGGCGGGTTCCCATGATCGATCCTCAGGACCATAACCTTCCCAATCTACGAAATACTGAAGACCTCCTCGGTGGATTCGGGAGTCCAGGATTTGACGGACCTCGTATTCTTCCTTGCCATCGACCAGAATGGGCGGAGGTGGAGCCAGGGGTGAAGGTCGGGCAGGGTCTGGCGCTGCAACAGGAACAAGGAGAGATCGATGGAAAACCGGGTGGATACGGAGAGTATCTGGAAGTTGTAGCCGGAAAGCAACAGGGTTGATTTGGTCCAGGATTACATAGGGTCCTATAAACCGAGGGTCTAACTTGCGGGACCGGCCAGGTCGGCGGAGATAACGGGTGGAAAGCCAGACCTGGTCCCCTGGTTTCAGAGGTGGCCCTTCTTGCCGTTTCCTGTCGGCCGCTGTTTTATAAGCCTCCTTAGCCTGCTGAAGCTGCTCTCGGAGTAAGTCTTGGAGAGCCTGCAACTCGTGTATATGGGCATCAGCAGCAGGAACCACGGTTGATGGCAGGGTAGCCGGGAAAAAGCGAGGATGGTACCCATAGTTGGCTTCAAATGGGGTCTGTTCTGTAGATGTGTGCACGGCGTTATTGTAAGCGAATTCAGCCAGGGGTAACAGGGTAGCCCAATTATCTTGTTGATAACAGGTGTAGCAACGGAGATATTGCTCCAGGGTGGCATTGGTACGCTCGGTCTGTCCATCTGTTTGGGGATGATATGCTGACGACAAGTGCACCTGGGTACCCAAACTGGTGTGTAAGGCTTGCCAGAACCGGGAAGTGAATTGGGAACCACGATCGGAAATTAGGTGTGTCGGGAGCCCGTGTAGACGGAAAACATGATGAAGGTAGATTTGGGCGGTTTCAGGAGCTGTGGGAGGTTTGGAACATGGGACAAAATGAGCCATCTTAGTAAATAGGTCCACTATTACTAAGACACAGGTATACCCTTGTGATCGTGGGAGATCCGTGATGAAGTCCAAAGATACTGTGTCCCAAGGGCCGGCCGGTACAGGTAATGGTTGTAACAGACCTGGAGGTTTGGCTGGTACGTCCTTGGCTCAACAACAAACCTCACAGGAACTAACATAACGGGTGACATCAGCTCGAACCCGGGGCCACCAGAACTCCCGTGTGAGCAAGTGCAGAGTTTTGTACCGACCGAAGTGTCCTGCAGGAGGGGATTCATGGGTCAGATAGAGGACGTTGGTTCGGAGGAGCCCTGGAGGAACATACAAGCGTCCACGGTGTAATAGGAGACCCTGGTGGTTAGTAAAGTCGCTGGCAGAGCCCTCTTGGAGTTCCTGTAGACGGTGCTTGGCCCAGGGATCTTGAGCTTGGCTGGCTCGAATCTCTTCAGCCAGGGATGAGCGAGTGGTTATGGCTGCAAAGACTGAAGGGGATAGAATAGGTGTGATCGGTGGTTCTTCAGAGGTTGGAACGGCGTATTCCGGTTTGCGGGACAAGGCATCAGCTTTCCGATTCTGAGTATGCGGGACATAGGTGATACGGAAGTCGAACCGGGAGAAAAAGAGACTCCATCGGATTTGGCGTTGGTTAAGGTGTCGGGCCGTTTGTAAGTGTTCCAGGTTTCGATGGTCCGTCAAGACTTGGACTGGGTGACGGGCCCCTTCGAGGTAATGCCTCCAAACCTCGAAAGCAGTTTTGATGGCCAAAAGTTCCCGCTCCCAGATGGTGTAATTACGTTCTGAGGGTGTGAACTGCCGGGAGTAGAACGTGCAGGGCTGCAGTGGCTGTGAGGGGTCCTCCCTCTGGGACAGTATTGCACCCAGGGCGACACTGGAGGCATCTGTTTCTACGGTAAACGGTAGTCGGGGATCCGGATAGCATAGAATGGGCTTAGTGGTAAAGCGGGTTTTTAGTGTTATGAAGGCATGGTCTGCCTCCGGAGTCCAAAGAAACGGCTCTTTGGGCCGGAGGAGGCGGGTCAGTGGCGTGGTTACGTCCGCGTAACATGGTATGAATTGACGGTAATAATTCGCAAAGCCGAGAAACCGTTGTACGTCCTTACGGTTCCGGGGTTTTGTCAGGTATTTGTTAAGACCTGTAGAATTGTTAATCCAGTTTGTACATGATTGTAAGTATTTATAAGGATGAAAACAGTAGAGAAAAGTCTGTAGAACTAATGATTTAAGATGTACAGCTGAGATAGGAACCAGCTAGTAGGCTGAATTAGAACAGCTGTGGAAACAAAATGCAGACGGAGCTACCTGCGGAAGCTAATCACTGATTGGCTGAATGGCGAGATAAAGCTGACAGTTCCAGCATACTCAATCTTGTGGGACGAAAGGAGAAACAAGGAGTAACGCTGCTGGATGGATTTATGGCATTGAACTGACCACGGAACTCTGATTTATTGACTAAGGAAACGGACTGACTAATTGCTAAACTGTGTTTGACCAAGGACTGAACAAATGGACTATGCTGTATGTATATACTGCAATATTAATTGAATAGAAGTTTATATTGCAAAAGCTGTCTGTCTGCTCAAATTCTTCTTGGCTTGCCTTAACCTCTGGTGAAGCTACGCCATCTAATATCCACAACATTCCGCATTTTCGCACTCTGTCAAAGGTCATGGGCCCAGGTGGACGCTAGACAAGGTGGACGCAGTGCCAGAAGGTAGACAACCA
Source organism: Intellagama lesueurii (assembly GCA_037013535.1). Taxonomy (NCBI): domain Eukaryota; kingdom Metazoa; phylum Chordata; class Lepidosauria; order Squamata; family Agamidae; genus Intellagama; species Intellagama lesueurii. Next base: position 299,172,335 of record JBAJHW010000001.1, on the reverse strand, counting down.
AAGGAAGAAGTCCAGAGAGACGAGAGTATCAGCAGTAAGTCAACATTATTTACAGTCCAAAATGGCAAATGCAATAATGATGTCAGGATTTCCTGTAACAAAGTTAAATGGTGAGAATTATTCTACGTGGCAGCAAAAGGTCCAGTTACTCCTGCAAAAGGAAACGTTATGGGATATTGTAGAGAGCCCACCAGCTGTATTAGATGAAGAAGATAGAGAAAAGAATAACAAAGCTTTGGCTATAATTGGTCTGACTCTAGACGACCGTCTCTTAATCCACCTCAGAGGCTTGACTTCAGCAAAGCAAGCATGGGATAATTTAAAGAGACTCTTTGTACGAACAAGCGTGGGGAGCCAGATACAGCTAGCAAAGAAGTTATTCAGAACAAGATTACTGACTGGTGAAAGTATGCTGAATCATTTAGAACGTATTAAAGTAATGCTCATGGACTTAAGGAAAAACAAGTCATATTCACTGAGCTACAAGAAGCTTTCATCATTCTTTCTTCATTAGATCATACATATGATCAATTTGTCTCCAATTTAGAAGTTCTACCTCAAGCAGAACTAACTGTTTTGAATGTCACAAGCAGGCTTTTGGAGGAGGAACAAAAGAGACAAGACAATAAACAACTCCGAGACTCCATGAGTTCTTATCAGCATAAACTTCAAAAGAAGCAACCGAAAGAACTTGAGGAGGAGGAGGGAGACACAGCTGCAATAACTCACACTGAAAAGAAATGTTTTGCATGTGGTTCAAACAAACACTTATATCGAAGCTGCAAGAAAAAGAAAAAAGGAAGAAAGCAGCCACAATATAGTAATGAATCACATTTAACTGATACCATTTGCAATTCAGGGGATAATGGGACTGAATGGGTTATAGACTCAGGTGCCACAGCAAACATGTGTAAAAATAGAAAGCTGATATATGACTTCCAAACTGTGGGAAATCAGCAAGTGTTTTTGGCTGATGGGGTAAGTACCAATATATTGGGTAAAGGTAAAGTTAAACTTCCATGCTTAACTAAAGCTATTAATGTTTTGTATGTTCCCAAATTGAAACATAATTTACTATCAGTAGGATCATTAGCTATGGAGGGATTTACAACAACATTTCACAAAGAAAAGTGTGAAATAAGAGGTGCAGACAATTCTGTATTAATTGGCTCAATGAAGAATAACTTGTACAAACTGAGTGATTTAGATGTGAACAATGTTTATAATAACGAATGTCCTCACAGAGATTGTATACACTTATGGCATTTGAGACTTGGACATCCCAATTATAAAACATTACAAAAGACTATAGAAAACTCATTTGGAGCAAATATAAGAAAATGTGACAAATATGTAAAGTGTCAAGCATGCCAAATAGCTAAGAGTAAATGTGCCCCTACCAGGAAATATAGTAATGTGCAAGTAGAAAATATTCTTGATTTAGTGTCAATGGATTTAATTGGTCCCAAACAACCATCAATAGGAGGAGCAAAATATATATTATCCATTCAAGATCAGAAATCCAGATTTGGCTTTTGCTACCTAATGAAAGATAAAAGTGAGACACACATTGAATTTGAAAAATGGTTGAAATTTGTAGAGAGAAAAACTGGAAGAAAATTAAAACAAATACAAACAGATAATGGGACAGAATTTACAAATAATAAATTTCAAGCCATACTGAAGAAACATGGAATAATTCATAGAAAAGCTGCACCATATACTCCCACACAGAATGCTTTTATAGAAAGGCGAGGGCAGACACTGCAAAACATGGCAGAAACTATGATTAGAGGTAGTAAGCTACCTGATAAATTTTGGGGTGAAGCCATACTCTGTGCCAATTTTTATCTAAATATCCTATGGCATTCAGGCATTAATGATATTCCCTATTCTATATGGTCTGGAAGAAAACCAAATTTAAAATTTCTGCATACATTTGGTTCTCCAGCGTGGGTGCATATTCCTAGGAACATAAGGAAAAAGGGTGAAAAAAAGGCAAAACTTATGTATTTTCTTGGATACCAGCAAAATAAGAGAGCATTCAGATTTGGTCTACCTAATTCCAATAAGGTAGTAATTAGTAGCAATGCCTCATTCAATGAACATGCATATTGGAATTTAATAAGTTTACCACCAGAAACAAGTATTTATGTTCCAGATATGAATAATAAAAAGGAAATTAAGAGAAATACAACACCACAGAGAGATCAGGAAATAAAACAGGAAAGTGAAACTGAAAATTTAGAAAGAGAAATGCCTAGCACATCAGAAGAAAGTAAAACTCATGAGGAGGAAATTACAATTCCTAGAAGGTCAACTAGAGAAAGTAAACCCCCAGATAGGTATAAACCAGGTGCCTATTACTGTTTATCAGTCACTGAACCTCAATCATATGAAGAGATATGTGAAATGCCCAAGATAGAACAAGATAAGTGGAAAGAGGCAATAAGAAAAGAATTAAATTCTCTTGTAAAACTGAATGTATATGAAGAGGTGGAACAACCCTCAAATAGTAAAACTATAGGGTGCAGATGGATATTCAAGAAAAAAACAGATGCAGATGGGAATGAAAGATACAGAGTGAGATTGGTGGCTAAAGGTTATTCTCAAAACACAAATGATTATGACCAGATATTTGCCCCTGCTCTAAGACCTGAAACACTAAGATTCATTTTAACATATGCAGCAAAGCATAACTTAGTGACAAGGCACATAGATATTGAAACAGCATATTTATATGCTGACCTTCAGCATAAGATTTATATGGAAATGCCTCCAAGTATTGAAAAGAAGGAAGGCAAATGTTGGTTACTTAAGAAAAGTTTATATGGATTGAAACAAAGTGCATTTGAGTGGAACTTACATCTCACTAGAACATTGAAAAACAATGGATTTAAGCAAGGAAAGGCTGATCCGTGCTTATTTATGAAAGAAAATGAGCAAATAATTATTCTCATATTTGTAGATGATTTAGCCATATTTGCTAAAGATGAGAAATCTACTGAATCAGTCATAAAAATGTTAAAAAAGAATTACAATCTAAGAGATCTAGGACAAATCAGTAATTATCTAGGTGTTGAAATAGAAAGAACCACAAAAGGATTTAAAATATCACAAAAGAAAAAGATAGTAAAGTTATTGAAACAATATAAAATGGAAGATTGCAAAGGTTCTAACACACCAATGAACATAGAATTTGAGAAAGAAACAATTACTGGTCCAGAATGCGATTCTGAAACATACAGGTCTTTAATAGGGAGTCTACTCTATATCAGTCGATGGTCAAGACCTGATATTTCAACAGCAACCAATCTGTTATCTAGAAATGTAAGCAAACCTAGCGAAAGGCACTGGCAAGCAGCCAAACGTGTAATTAGATATTTAAAGGAAACCATAGATAAAAGTCTATATATAGAACCTAAAGGAGAGTTGATCATAACAGCATATGTAGATGCCAATTATGGAAATGATGTTATCACACGTAGATCAACATCAGGAATGACTATACATTTAGCTAATTCCTTAATAAATTGGAGAACATCAAGACAGAAATTCATTTCTTTATCAACAGCGGAATCTGAATACGCCTCTCTGTCAGAAATGTGTACTGAATTGGTATTCTATAAACAACTGGCAATAGATATAGGAATAAAGGTTGATCATCCTATAGAAGTGATGGAGGACAACCAAGCAGTGATTTATATGGCCACTTCTTCTGGAGTTAAAAATAGATCAAAGCATGTTGATATTAAATACCAGAATGTAAAACAAAGTGTTGAAGAAGGCTTGATATTACTGAAATACTGTGCAACTGAAAACAATGTAGCAGACTGTATGACAAAAATACTTGGACCATCGAAGCATGAGCAATCCTGTAAAATGTTGGGGATAAAGTAAAAATGAATGAATGTATATATATGTATAAAGATTTAAAAGTGATGTAAACAAGCAAACTGAATGAACAATTGGAGGAGTTTGTCAGGTATTTGTTAAGACCTGTAGAATTGTTAATCCAGTTTGTACATGATTGTAAGTATTTATAAGGATGAAAACAGTAGAGAAAAGTCTGTAGAACTAATGATTTAAGATGTACAGCTGAGATAGGAACCAGCTAGTAGGCTGAATTAGAACAGCTGTGGAAACAAAATGCAGACGGAGCTACCTGCGGAAGCTAATCACTGATTGGCTGAATGACGAGATAAAGCTGACAGTTCCAGCATACTCAATCTTGTGGGACGAAAGGAGAAACAAGGAGTAACGCTGCTGGACGGATTTATGGCATTGAACTGACCACGGAACTCTGATTTATTGACTAAGGAAACGGACTGACTAATTGCTAAACTGTGTTTGACCAAGGACTGAACAAATGGACTATGCTGTATGTATATACTGCAATATTAATTGAATAGAAGTTTATATTGCAAAAGCTGTCTGTCTGCTCAAATGCTTCTTGGCTTGCCTTAACCTCTGGTGAAGCTACGCCATCTAATATCCACAACATTCCGCATTTTCGCACTCTGTCAGGTTTCTGCCAGGTCAGAACCGACTCTATCTTCTTTGGGTCCATCTGGATCCCTTGGGGAGATACAATGTGACCCAAGAACTCGACTTCTCGCAGGTTGAATTCACATTTCTCCAGCTTGGCATAGAGTCGGTGTTCTCGTAACCGTTGTAAAACCTGGCGAACATGTTCTGTGTGCCAAACGGGGTCTCGGGAATAAATCAGAATGTCATCCAGGTAGATGATTACAAAGCGATCAAGCAAGTCCCGAAAGATGACATTCATGAACCGCTGGAACACCGCTGGAGCATTAGTTAAACCGAAAGGCATGACCAGGTATTCATGCTGGCAATAACGAGTTCCGAAAGCCGTCTTCCACTCGTCGCCAGCACGAATTCGCACCAAATTATAGGCGCCACGGAGATCCAACTTGGTGTAAATTCGTGCCCCCTTAAAGCGATCCAAAAGTTCGCCGATCAATGGTAGAGGGTAGCGGTCTCTAATGGTTATCTTATTCAAGGCTCTGTAATCATTGCAAGGGCGGAGCTCCCCACCCTTCTTTTTGACAAAGATGACAGGTGCAGACAGGGGCGACGTGGATGGCCGGATGAATCCCCGTTTCAGATTTTTATCAAGAAAGGCCCTCAAGGCCACGAGTTCGGGTTCCGACATGGGGTAAATCCGTGCCACAGGAAGGGGTGCCCCAGGCACCAAATTGATAGCACAATCAAAGGGTCGATGTGGAGGTAGTTGGTCAGCCCCCTTCTCCTCGAAGACATCAGCAAAGTCCTCATAATCCAAGGGTATCACGGAGCTGTCTGTTGACCCTGCTGCAGCCAAGGTAGCCGGTGGACCCAGATGCGGACACGGGTCCCTGAAACGTAACTCTCCTTGCGTCCAGTCCATTAGGGGGTTGTGTGTTCGGAGCCAGGAAAGTCCCAGAATAAGTGGAAAACGGGGCATGCGTGCAACGTTGAACTGTAGTTGCTCCTGATGGCGTTGAACCTGGAGGATGACCGGTTGGGTTTCCTGGGTCACAGGACCGGAGCAGAGGAGACGCCCGTCTATGGATTCGACTAGGGTCGGGATCTCTTTATCCTGTACAGGGATCTGGTGCTGTTTCACGAAAGCCGTGTCGATGAAACAGCGATCGGCTCCAGAGTCGACCATGGCATGAACAAACAAGCAACGTCCATCCGGCAGGCAGAGTTTTACTGGTACAAGGAATGGACCCGGGATGTTAAGGTATGGTTCAGGAGACCCAGCTAAGTGCCCCACGTCTGAGGGTCCATTCAGGCATGGAGCAAATCTTTTACTGACGGTGGTTTCACGGAGCCGAGGTTACGCCGCTTAACCAAACAGCCAGAAGTGAAGTGTCCTGCTCCCCCACAGTACAGGCAGAGATTCTGGGAGTGGCGCCGTGTTTTTTCCTCAGGACTGAGGCGTGGCCGAGCCGCTCCCAACTGCATAGGTTCAGAATCCTCTGGTCTAGTATTGGGGGTTGTCAGGGGTGGCTGTAAGAGACGCGAATTGCCCTGTGCTAGGCGTCGGCTCTCCAGGCGGCCATCAATGCGTAAGCATAGAGTGATTAGTTCTTGCAGCGTATTGGGTTGATCTACACTTGCCAGCTCATCCAGGATCCCATCAGCCAACCCTTCCATATATTGGTCCATAAGAGCTGCTTCATTCCAGAGCAAATCTTGAGCCAAGAGTCTGAACTCAGTGGAATACTGGGAGACTGAAGCCTTACCCTGTTTCAGGGCCCGAATCTTTCTATTAGCAGTAGCAGCTTGCAAGGGGTTAGCAAAAGCGGCTGAGATATGTTCCAGAAAACCCTGGTAATTGGTTAACAGGGGTGAAGGAGCAAGGAGTAGAGGAGTAGCCCATTTAGCTGCCTGTCCCTTGAGTAGACTGATTATAAAGCATACCTTGGTTTTGTCTGTGGGAAAGTCTCTGGCGCGCAGCTCAATATACAGCTTACACTGTGCCAGGAATGCTGGAAACTCCTCCACTTTTCCTTCAAACTTTTCGGGAGGAAGCACAGGACACTTGACCTGAGAAGCAGCGTTGGCTTGGGATTGCAGCTGTTGCTGCTGAAGCTGTACCACTGTTTGGGTGAGAAATTGCATTTGAGCCAGCACAGCATTCAGCGTACCTGAACCTTCGCTTGCTTCTTCCTCCATTTTGTGGGGGAAGTGTGGGGGTGGAAGCAATCTGTCACGTTCCCGGGGGTTTCAACAGCAGAGTCCGATAAGCCAGTCCAAGTTCAGAGCCGATACCAAAATGCCAAAGCCAAATCACAAACCGTAATCCAAGGTCAGGGTCCAAAGCCAAATCACACAGTCCGGGGTCAGAGTCCAAAGCCAAAGGTCCAGGGAACAAGGTTCAAGGTAGTCAGGAGCGTGGATGCAAGCCAGGGATTTGACTTGTTGCTTCCACGGATTTCTAGCCGACTAAGAGCTGTTTATATAGTAAAACAGCCCCTTGAGCTGCTGGAAGCTTTTCCATCCTGTCAGTACTCAGGGCTAGTTGATCGGATGTTTCTGTGGGCAGCCTTCGAGCGATCTTCTGACCTTCTTGTCATAAGTCTTCCCCGAAGCCTGGCCCTCAGCCTGTCTACTGGGGGAGGAGAATCTGGGGGTGATTCAGGTGTTTGTGTTTCTAATTGCTCAGCATTCTCCTCAGCCACAGTTAACCCTTCTGGTTCCAGGTCTTCAGCTGCACTCATGACAAAGCCAAAGAAAGATGAATTGTATCTGCTTATGAGTATTCTCAGGCAGTGGAAGACAGGAGGGCCTGGCGTGCTCTGGTCCATGGGGTCACGAAGAGTCAGACACGACTTAACGACTAAACAACAACAATGAGTATTCTCAAGAAACACAAAATTTCAGATTCTTTGAATGTGTTTTATAACAGTCAACCTATGAGGGGCTGGAAGAACATGGTTCCCAGCCCCAGATATTTGGTGGGCTGCACCACAGCCTCTCAATTTTTCACCCCTCCCGGAAACCTTGGGAGAACCATTTGCCATTTGAATGCAACACATGCAACCGTGATTAGTCAGAAACAGGAATAGTCAGAAATAGGAAGTCAGAAATTTAAATTACATTTAAATGACATATTTCATCCCTTGTTGATTCTATGGTGAAATGGGGGGGGGGCTGGTGATCACATAGTGGGGCTGGAGAGACTGAGAGAAGGGCTTCCTGTAAGATCTTAAAAAGCAAATGAGCTGGGTGTCATCAGCACACTAGTGGTACCAAACCACAAAATTATTATACATCCTCTTTCAGGTTTTTCATGTATATGTGAAAGAGTATGGGAAATCATGGAACCCTGAGACAGTCCACAGGCTATTGGTCAAGGTGTTGAACAGGAGTCCCCCAGCACCACTGCCATTTACAAAGTGAAACCATAAAAGGGAAAATCTCAGAAACGGACTCATTTTTTCATCAGTTCACCACTTTTCACCCAAACACAAAGCAATTGTCAAGACTGTTTTTCAACAAGTGTGAATGGTAGTGAGCAGAAGAGGGTATTCTGTAGACCATCTTGACTGCTGACATTGGTGTTGTCAACATTCAGGCTGCCCTTTGCTATGTAGAGCTTGGCATCCTTTTTCATTCTGGCAGGAGGGCACGATATTGTGCAGCAATATTGGGCCTTTTCCTGGCTTTTTGAATCGTGGGTACAATATCCCACATTCATAAACCAGAGGTTTTTTTTGAACAATTGAATATTAAAGTATTTCAGAAGCCAAGGATCATACCATAAAGAAACTCCATAGATCTTCATGTAGGGTGAGGAAAGAAGTCCTGTCTGAAACCCTGGAGAGCTCTGGTTAGTACAATTGATAATACTGAACTGTATGAACCAGTGTCCAAGTATAACAACTCCTCCTTCCCATTCAAGAAAACTGAATTTGATAGTATTTGATACAATCTGATACTCAGTTATCTGGGATGGACTTGCCGTGCTTTAGAACTGAGGAACACAGGGCTTGTGCTGATGAGTGAAAAACAGTGCATCATTTTACATATTCAAATTCACTGAATATATGAATTAAATAAAGATGAGAAGTGATGAAAGTGTTGAAAGCAATGGTTTGGTGACAGAGTGAATGGCATCCCTGAGTGTGCAAGCAGACCTGCCAGTTGTTTCTCTTTCACAGAGCCCTAGGAAAAGCAACAAAATCCAGCCTAGGTGAACCTCCTAAATGTAGCCATCTCACTCCTTCAGCCATGAAGACAGATCCCACCTGGGTGAATAAGGTGTGTAATAAGATTTTTTTTTTGCACATGATTTTAACATGCTCGTAAGGGAACTGGACACATAGCCATGCCATGGTTTGGAATCTTTGCGTAACTCAGAAATCAGGTGTCACCAATTTCACTGTTGGTCATGCCAGTCAGCTTATACATTTTCCTTTCATTGCTCAACCATATTAAGATAATGGTCAAAGGATATTTTTTTCTGAATGCCAAATGCCTGTGTGGTGTCAGACTCTGTAACAAGCCATCTATGATATATGAAACAAAAAGAATGATCCAGAAAATCCTTGCTTCGAATAAGCTACCAATGGAACTTGTTTTCCAAAGATACATATCACTGTGTAGCAAAAATCAGTGCTTTAAGTATGTTGCCGAAGCAAGCTATATTGTTACTCCAGAAGAATCCACTCCTTCAGTATAGAATTGTTTATATGTACTGAGTATGTGGAGAGTTACATTCTCCTAAATTTATTGTAGCACCTAGTATTACAGTGCCCAATGCTTTGTCATGACTCAGAAGAGAAAGAAAGCCATGCATTTTACATGCATACTTGGCCTTCTCTTGTTACTGCAAATACTTGTCTTCAGCAGGTAAAACAGAAACAGTTGGTGAGCATCCAAATGTTGGTGGAGCCAGGGGTAGGACTGCCTGAGTCTCTGCCTGTAAGGGCCACTCAACACAGGCTGCTCAATGAAAGACTGAGCAGGCAGCAGGTGTGTCATGCCTGTAGCTGTTCCTGTGTACGTATGACTCTTGTCAAGGATGCTTATGTCACATGGTCATATTCTTGCATCTTCAAGGGAATTAGCAGTCTACTATAGCACATTATCAGCAGAATCACTCTGATTTTTGTTCATTTAAAATCATGTAAGTCTCTGTTTGGAAGCATTACAATATTCCTTAACCCAGCACTGCACATACATTTTGTAATACTTCCTTCCATGCATATAATGCAGGTGAAAGCCACAAACCAAAGATCTTACATGGCCTTAATTTCCCCCCTCATGTACTTTGTGAGTTATAGTTTTGCTTATTTCTTTGGGAATAGCTTAGTAAAGTAGCAAAATATCAGGTTTATTTACTTATTTGTTCCATTTATATTCCCCTTTTCCTCCAATGGGTTTAAAGCTGTGTACATGACTCTCTCCATTATTTTTACTTTCTCAGCTATAATAGTGTGAGTTAGGTCAGCCTAAGAGAGAGTGCCTAGCCCAAAGTGAGACTTTTGTGTGCAATTTGGAATAGAATATGAATTTCCTAAATCTTTGCCAACACTCCAACCACTACACCATACTGGTTTGGTACTCTTGTCTCCAGCTTGGCCACCAAATGGTGCTCAAGATAACTAATGACAATGAAATGCAAAGTAAACATAAGAAACCTCAATATGACCTGGGGATTGCCTTTGGTTTACCACTATTATTGGAAAATATTTTCTGTTATAGTAAATTCATTTTTCCCATGCCCAAATAAAACCCCATATTATTAATATAAAACAATCTGTGTAAGAAACAAATAGCAAGTATATGCTCATTCCTTATTAAAAACCATGGCTAGAATCCTATTGGTGCTTTATATTTATGTAAGGGAACTTGCTTAAGTCTTGGCAGTGAATTGGCACTCAGTAATGAGGTCCTGGTTGCATTTCTAGGCACGCTCTCATCTGCATGATTGGGTACATGCCCAGGAAGATAAAATATACCCTTGCCTTGCATCATTGGCAACTGGAAACCATTATGTTTTTCTATCCTACAGTAACCTCTTGCCCAGAGTATAGATTGCTCATAAGGAGATTCAAATCTTGTGGCTTATTCATTTCCTTTAAGAACAATACATAGCTTCTCATGACCCCCACCGTTAAAGGTTGTAATTCATAAAGCACAAACGTGGACTCCAATAAAATAATAATCACGTGCTGTTGTCTGTTCTGACTTGTGGCAACCCTTTTCAAGGTTTTCCAGGTAGAGAATACTCAGACATGGTTTACCATTCTAAGGGCACCCTGGGACTGTGCACCTTGGCCAAAGCCACACAGACTGGCTCTTGCAGGAGGCACAATGGAGAATCAAACTCCGAACTTAAACTATTGAGCTATCCAACCAGCGTACAGTCTAATGACCAAGGTATATTTGCAATATAATCTCTAGTGCTTCTAGTGCAATAGCACGTTCTTTATCAAAATACTTTTCTTTGAAGGAATCCGCTATAGTTATTTTTCTTATACTGATCTCAATAATACATTTCACTGTAGATCTTTCAGCATCTCTAATCTAAATTTCCCTTTGATTTCTTACAGCTCTGTTGTTTTTCATTTTTGTTGTTTTTTTCTATATCTTTGCAATTATTGTTATTATAATGTATGTTGTCCTTACAAGGAGCTTGATGAAAAGTTTTATCTATCGATCTATCTATCGATCTATCGATCTATCGATCTATCTATCTATCTATCTATCTATCTATCTATCTATCTATCTATCTATCTATCTATCTATCTATCTATCTATCTATCTATCTATCTATCTATCTATCTATCATCTAACCTTTCTCCTTTAAAAGGACCCAAGGCAGCTTACGACAATGAAAGATAGTATTTAAAGTTGAAAACAATGAGTGGCTAACATAATTAGAAGACAATATTTAAATGAATAAGGAGGCATCTTACATCATTTATAGGCAATATTAAGACAAAGATCAATAAATATACCAAAATTTTTAAAAAATGTCACTCTGAGAAATGGAAAATACAAAAATGAAAAGCATAAGTAGTACTAAAAATCCAGTCAAAGCAGTAATGCATAACAATCTATCTAAAAATCACACACAGGTAGCTGGTTACTGAGGGAAGGCATGTCTGAAGATAAAGGTATTTGCCTGTTTGCAGAAGGATAGCAAAGATGGGACTAGCCTGGCCTCCTGTGGGAGGGAGTTCCAGAGTCTGGGAACAGCAACCGAGAAGTAACTCTCCCATGTCCCTACCAAGCGCACCTGTGAGGGTGATGGGTTTGAGAGAAAGGCCTCTCCTGATTATCCTTAATGCCCAGGCAGGCTCATAGAGGGAGATTTGGTCTTTGAGATAGCTTGGACCCAAGCCATTTAGGGCTTTATAAGTTAGAACCAGCACTTTGAATTGTGCCTGGAAATGAGTCAGCAGCCAGTGGAGCTGCTGCAACAGGGGTTATGTAATCCCTGTCGCCAGCCCGTCAGCAATCTGGCTGCTGCATTTTGGACCCACTGAAGTTTCCTGACACTTTCCATTGACAGCCCCACATAGAGCGCATTACAGGAATCCAGCAGGAAAGTAACTAGGGTGTTTATCACAGTGGCCAGATCAGATCTCTCAAGAAACTGATGTAGCTGGTGCACTAGTTTTAATTGTGCAAATGCACTCCTGGCCACTGCTGAGACCTGAGCATCCAGGCACAGGGATAAATTCAGGAGCACTCCCAAGCTGCACACCTGTTTTTTTCAATGGGAGTGTAATCCCATCCAGTATCAGTTGCATCACTATTCCTTGATCTGCCTTCTGATTGACCAGAAGCACTTCTGTCTTGTCTGGATTAAGTTTCAATTTATTCACCCTCCAGTCCATTACTGATACCAAACACTGATCTAGAGCCTAAGCAGCTTCCTCGGATCTAGGCGGCAAGGAGAGGTAGAGTTGGGTGTCATCTGCATACTGGTGACACTGAACCCCAAAACTCCGGATGATCTCTCCCAGTGGTTTCATGTAGATGTTAAATAACATAGGAGTCAGTTGCATTTAAGATTCTGACCCTACTTCTGACAAGCTTTGCTTTTCCTTCTCATCTGTCATTACCAACTATGAGTTTCATCAGTTATCCATGAAGGCTTACTAAGGACACAGTCCTAACTAGCAAAGATAGTTGAGGGCTGCCTCACTGACAATAAGCTGCCCAAGGCTCTGCTGAATCCAAATTCCTTTCCGCATAGGGATGTTGGAAATTATTTTGGACTAACTTTATCCAGCCTAAATTTGTGCTGGCATAGCACCTGTGAGCCTGGGCTGAGAGGAGTCTGGATCTTGCATAACTCACCTCTTCCCTCCTTTTTCCTCTTTTCCATCTGTTTTCTGGTTCTTCTGGCAGCAGATCTTAGCCAGTTAGCAGATCCTGTTGTATCAGCAGATGTGAGATTAGCCAGCAGAAGAAGCTGTTGTTCCAGCACAAGAAGAGTCTGCCCATTCCAAACCTACTATAGTTGGTGTACCTTTGAGTTTTGATTGCACTGAGCCCCTTGGCAATAAATTTAACTAAAATATTTCTGGAATGGAATCCACACAGGGTTGTAGATGGAGCCAGGAAAAGGAAGGGAATCATGTTGAAGGTATACAAATAGTGTATAGTGTATTGTATTTCAGTGCTGTAGCCATCTTGATTGTATAATAGTAATCTAGTGAAAGCTTCTGTTTTTTTAATATGTATGTATATGTGGTGCATTTGTGTGTGTAAAAGTGATTATAACAGTGATATTAAACCATTGATGACATAGCAGGCACAGCAGGTAAAACCAGTAAATGTGAGGTGTTTGAGAATTATAAGATTTACAATCTTTTTTCTTCATAAAGATGGAGTACTAATCAGAACGGTGTTTTATTTCTTGGATATGTGTGTTTTTTAAAAAATAAATCCTTCTTTAATCTAGCTGATCATTGATCACCCAAAAGTTCTGATGCCCACCCCTTCTCTGTCCACTTGAAATTAATAATATGAAACAGACTTTGATGGTAACTTGGAAAATCTCTTGGATAAATATTAAAGAAGGCATACAAGAACAAATGTGAGCTCTGTTCCTTAAGGTTTTGAACTCTCTTTGTTGTTGTTAAGTGCCATCAAGTCACCTTCGACTTATGGCGATACTATTACAGTAATTAGCAATCTCCAAAATGTCCTGTCTTCAACAGCCCTTGCTCAGCTCTTGCAAACTCAAGCATCTGGCTTCCTTTAGGGAGTCAATCCATGTCAATTTTGCATACGGATTGAACAGATAAAGGGATAAAATGCACCCTTGTCTAAAACCTTTGCCTATAGGAAACCCTTCTGTCCCTCCATGTTCTGTCCTAATTGTAGCTTCTTGTCCACAATACAGGTTACACATCAGGACAATCAAGTACTGAGGCACATCCATTCTTTCAGAACAACCCATAACTTCTCATGATCCACATAGTCAAAGGCTTTGCTGTAGTCTATAAAGCATAGACTGATCTGAATCTCTTTGGTCTGCTCCAGTAGCCAGCAGATATTTGCAACTCTCTTTACTAGGTTCTGATCATAAGGATTGGGAATTAGAAATTACCTAGTGGAGCAGTTCTTGGAAAAAAACACTGCATTCCTACACCAATATCAATTTTGTAGAGGAAATCCATATTACTTGCATATAAGGTTACACACAATGCATTTATATCTGTACTTGTCATGTAGAATGATTGTATACAGTTTTCTTACATGGTGTTATCTGTGCAGGACATTGTTGCTCATGAAGCAGCCTTGAGTATAATGTTAAGTGAAATTTATGAATATTCTACTGTAGCCCACTGTAGTTTATGAATATTCAAAAATCACCAAGAATGTTTTTATGAATGCCATATGAGTCACTCATGGTAGTCTCTGATTCAAGGACAGGATTGTCTCATTGAATGTGCATATGTAAAAAATGTAGAGAAGTCATTTGGCTAGTTATGAGAAAGACAATATAGTTATACAAGTTACACAATACATTATTCTATTCTATTCTATTCTAAATAATATACTTTCATCATTTGAAAAGGCATGTCCAAAATTAAGTCTTTAAATTCCATTGGAATTTTTGACATCATCTATTTTGAACATCACACTCTAAATGAACAAAATAAATGACAAAATATTTATTACTAGAATAAAAGCACAATCTCACATACGATTTTGAAGAGAGCCCTGGTGGATCAGACCAAAGGCCTCTCTTATCTGACATTCTGTTCACACAGTATCCAACTCATTAGAAGCCCATTGGAAGAAAAGTCCACCAAGAGGACATGAGTAAAATTCCATTTTTTTGTCTCATGTTCCCTGGCATCTGATATATAGAGTCATATTGCTTCTGATACTGTAGGATATAAAGTATAGGTGACATATACTCATCCTGATTGGCAGCTCTTGATAGCCCTAACCTACATGAATTTATTCAATCGTGCTTTAAAACTGTTCATTATGACATTCTTAAGTGTGAAGAATATAGTTTATTTGTGTGAAGAAGTACACAATTTTTATCTGTCCTGCAATTCCCACCATTCAGCTTCAATCTTATGTATACTTACTTGAAAGGAAGTCTTACTGTGTTCAATAAACTTGACACGTTAAAACAAATGTTTAGGACTGCATAATAGTACAAATCTTTACATGCTCACTTGGAGGTAACTCCCACTGTGCTCAGTAGGGCTCACTACCAGGAAAATATGCTTAGGATGCAGAATTAAATGAATGTTTACATTATGGAACCACCATGCCAGCTCTCTCTTTATGCATATGCATTTACAGCTAAGTCTGCAGTTGTTCCAGCAGCAACTGCAAACAAAGCAAGTCAAGAGTTACCAATGCTGTCTATCCTTTTTCTGAGAACTCACAGTCTCTCCAACAACTGAGCAAACTAGGTCTCAAGATACCCCTGTAAGTAGGTTTTTGTCATATGATACATATTCACACAATAATTATTCTAACCAATAGGACAGAAATTATAAATATCTTAAAGAGATAGTTCCTCTGGTAATCTGGACCATTTTGACAGTATGAACAAATGATGTTACAAACAGTGTTACAAATGGAAACTTAGAGTTTTTCTTCAATTTAATTACAGTTTTGGACACCTGGTCAGAAAACCAGAGAGGAAGAATGAATTTAATCAACAAGAAATTATCTGGGAGTTTCATCATCAGGAACTGTTAACAAAGTGGAAAGACATATTTCTGGCCTGGAAGACACATGAGTTCATCATGAAATTAAGTACGATCAGGCCAAAGAGCAATCAAGACATCTAATGTAATCAAAAGACAAAGCCAATATGTGTTCCATCAAAAATCTATCTACTGTCCTAAAAAGAAATGAGATATGAGATATCACATCCTATTGCTTTATATATTAAAATAAGAAACAAGCAAAATCAAGACAAAGTGATAGATATATCAAATAAATGTGGAAATATTTTGAAATAAATTTCTACCCACTACAGCATGGAATCTTTCCTTTTATTTTAGAAATAAATTTTGGCTACTTTAGAAGTAGATAATAGATGTCTTAGTTTTGTAATTATCCTTTGTTGGTGAAATGCCTTTAATATTATAATACAGTATTCCAAAATTTGGTTGAGAAGTTGCTCTAGACTTTCCCCCTGAGTGGTATCTTTTTGTGAATGGTAGTAAGCACAAGAGGGTATCCTGTAGACCATCTTGACTGCTGCTATTGGTGTCATAAATATTCATCCTGCTCTTTGCTATGTAAAGTTTGGCATCCTGTTTCCTGCTGGCAACGTAAGCATAATATTGTGCAGCAATATTAGGGTCATTTCCTGGCATTTTGAATTGTAGGCAGAGAAGCATAATATCCCATTCATGAACCAGACATTTAAGTGTACCTGTACTACTCACAAATTCCAACATAAACTTTCCTCATGTAGAATTACTCAATGCTAGAGGATCGCAGAAGATGGTCACATGATCTGTAATATGGTTGCTGGGGAAGGGCAGAAGGAAGAACAGCTGGGATGTGGCTGCAATCCTTCTGTGACAAAATATTTTTGAAGGGCTGTTTTGGACTTAATGAGATGATGAAGCAAAAGTGGGAGTGAGTGCAAAACATACAATGTAGAAACATACACATCCTTTAACTTATCCAGTAAAATAATGTTGCCATGCCTACTCCGCAGAATGCAGACTAGAAAGCTACCTTCCAATTTCCAAACCCTTGCTCTACTAGCATGTTTCATGCATGTTTTCCAAAACATATCCCCTTGTCTTCCGGAAATAAGGGGGTGGGGGGTGGGAGTTAGGCAAAGTTTGTGCTGCTAAAGTAAAGTATGCTGCTCAATTTACTGACCTCAGAAGGATGGAAGTGTAAGGCAACCTGGAGCTGACTACCTGAGCCTAGGATTGAACTCAGGTTATGAGCAGAGTCTTTGACTGCAATACTCCAGTTTAACCACTGTGCTACGAGGTTTACTTGAAACCAAGGTCAAAATTATCTATGTTAAAGACGGACAGTGAAGAAAGAGGGGTGGTGGTGGTGGACTTATTTGAAATGTAGTGTTGGATGTGAGCCTTACAGATACCACAGACCATCAGAAAGGCAAATATGTTGGTGCTCAATCAAGTCAAATCTGAACTCTCACTAAAGGAAAAGTGAACATTTTGAGGGCCTTAGACCCAGCGCCGATCAGCTGAGAGGCGGGGAGAGGGGGGGCAGCTGATCGGCGGGAGGCTTGCCTAGCAGGGAAAAAGCCTCTTAGACCCAGCGCCCATCAGCTGAGAGGTGGGGAGGGGGGGCAGGAGCGGAGACGAACACAAAATGGCTGCCAGCTCCCTGCTGGTTGCTGACTCTCCGCTGTTTGGCACTCTTTTTCCGGCTGTTCTGGGGCTACAAAGGCACTGAGGAGCTGGGCTCAGTCTACTCTACCTGGTAAGTGACTTTTTGCTGACTTCTTTTGGGTTTCTGACTTTTTTTCCCCCATAGGAACGCATTAATTAAATTTCAATGCATTCCTATGGGAAATGCGCCTCGCAAGACGAAAAATATCGCACCAAAAATCTCTCAATACCCTTTCGTCTTGTGAGTTTTTTGTCCTGCGAGGCATTCGTCTTGCGAGGCACCACTGTAATGGGAAATATACTGAATATGCACTACAAAATTGTGTGCTGATTCCATGAAGGTGCATGCCAAAATGTCCTCCTTTCTGGGAGGAGTTTCACTCCATTACTTTGTTTAAAGCAAACCTATTTTTTATTATTTAAATAAAGCATTCTTCTGACTATTTCTGTGACCTTTAGCTACCCTGCAACTCTCCTTCCCCTGCTTATTAATGTATACAATGTATCATTTTGTGAAGGTTCTGCTGGTAAACCTGTATCACACATGCTCATTGTAAAAATTAAGTGGTTGTTTGTCCATTTTAAAAGGCCTTTTGTTTTGAGGTTCAATATTTTAGCCCCTGCAGCATGATTGCTTTCCAAATTTTGTTTTAAGATAAGCAAGATTGAACTTTTCAATTTGTTTGATCTATTTTAAATTTCGAGTCATTTGGGGTTGCTTGTTTCTTAACAAAGGGGAAGAGTTTTGCATTTTAAAAATCACAACTTGGAAACCCTTTTTCAAAACCTCTCCAAATCCGTCACAGTGCAAGAGCAGACTTATCTGCTACAACTGTACCAAACTTAGTGCTGATTCAAAGCCCAGTTTCAAAGTTGTTGTTTTTTCTTTAGGCCACCCTCATTTTTAGAATTGCCTTATAGAATGTTGATTTGCTCTGCTGCACAACATCATAGATGCACTATCATGCAGCTGTAATAATACTTTTCTCCTAAGCCTTTGTTCTTGGAGATGAGATGTCCAGATGATATCAACTCCAAGAATCTGCCATTGAGTGGCTTTGCTGTTAGGAAATTCTTGGAGTTTTAGTCCTAAGCTGAAACATTTCCATACACCACATTTTACATTTTTATAAGATGACCAGCAGCATGTTGAATAGCACCAGAAATACATGAGCACCCAGTAAAGTTGCTTGGTGTAATTCATTCCCTTTGGCCAGTCCCAGTTACCAAAATGGTGTGTGTGTGCTTTAAACTGATGTTTTCAGTAGCCTTCAAGGGAAGTCTCACAACACACTTAAAACAGTACACAGCACTAGTATTTATCAGAGCACTGATAACTGTAACCAGGTTGTCTTCATCCAAGTGAAGCTTCAGCTCCACAGTTTACCGGTGAAAAGTCCTTTGTGGTACAAATACCATTTGAGCTTCCATTGGGAAACCATTATCCCCCAGAGTGCTAACTTATTCCTTCAAGGGCAAATCTTGAAGCTTCAAGAAGAATTCAATGTCATCTGTGTGATTCCCCCCCCCCCAATTCCAAGGGGACCATGTTCTACAGGAAGAAACTTGGGTCCATGCAAATAAATAAGATTTATTGATTGAACTGGTACATTGTCAACACCAGCCACTTGGGCTTTTTAAAAAATGAATATTAACAAGGTATCTCACAAACAACTTCTTCTCTGAGTTCTCTCTCAGAAGGACTCGAGTTTCAACCCTAGACCAAGTGTCAACATCGCTTAGTCTTACATGCATTCCTCATGATTGAAGGTTAGTCAGGGAGATTCATAACAATTATGGTCTATATGTCCACAATGAATACACATTTGAGAGCTCCCATGGTAGCTTCCCCTGTGAAGTAAAGATTGAGGGGTCTGACTTTTCTTTCACACCTCTTCAGAATTTGTTCTTATCACTATATACTGCCCTGTCTCTCTAGTTTGCAGGGCCTGGCATTTCATCTCCCTCTTTTCTCTCTTTCCCCAATAAGATTGTTTGTGAGAAGTTTGGGAATTTCACTGTCTCTCTGCTTGTTCCAGTGGGACCCTCAGCTGTAGCAATTCCTCCCACTATGGGTCTTCCTTAACTACACAGCCCCACTCCTGAGTTTATGGTGAAGTTTCCTTTGACTCTGCTTCCAAGAAGTAAACCTCCTCACCCTGAGTTTCTACAGCATCTTTGCAAGTGACCTCTTCTTCCACTTTTACCTTCTCCTTTTCCTCACCAGGATCTAGGTTTTCCTCTGTTTCTGAATCATTAGCTCCAAAGCCTCTCTTTGCTCCCTCCAGCATGTCCCTTTTCTTCCTCCTCCATATTCCCACTAGTTCCTCCTTTATATCCCTCATTTCCCATGAGTCTTCCACATCCCCCAACTGTTCTCCTTTTCCCACTCTTTCTTCCTTTTTGGGACTGCTCTCACCTTCCAAGTTCTCCTCCAATTCCTGGCCTGTGCAGTCCATCATATTCTCTCCCAGGACTGCTGAGGAGCTGGATGTTTTGAATTCATCAGGTCTCAAGGAGTGACTGGATGGCCTGCTAACAGAGGTTCCATTCCCCCCCCCCATCCACAAGAGGTGAAATGCTGCCTCCCCATATGAACCTGTCACAAACAATACCTCTCTCTTTTCAGTATTGAGCTTCAGTTTATTGATTCTAATATCATCCATTTCTGATCCCAGACTCTGATTCATCACTTGCTGTGTCTCATGAGAATCCAATGGAAAAAACAACAACAAAACCAAACAAACAAAAAAACCAAACAAATGGAACTTATTGCTTGCATCACAAGTTCTTCAGGTTAATCTTACATCTTGATTCATTTCTTGAGAATGCTTATTTTATTATCTTATTACTATTATTTTATGCTTTTTATGCTTGCTTGTATGTACTTACATGAGATGCCAAATACTGTTTTTAAGATTGGTTTAATCTATGCTCTTGCATACAGCCTGATCGGCTACAAAGCAATAAAGTATTTGAAACAAACACATAAATGTAGAGTGCCATCACTGAACATTTAGCACATCACTTTAGAGTTGCAGAGGACTTCATTCAGTGAACTCATATGGATTTTAAATATAATGACAGACAAGCTGTAATCCTGAAAAACCACATAGCACAAGGGTGAGTGACTTCCAAGGGTCCAGGGGCCATTTTTGCCTCCAGACCTTGGAGGGCTGCACAGCCCCTTTGAGCACCTCTACCACATCTTCACCAGCATTTCAGGCCCCCAAAATGCAGGGGGTGCATTTTGAAGCCTCTGTGGGGGCACAATTTGCACTATAAACCCAATTCACCTCCTTCGCAGCCTGATTCATGTGCACCTCCCCAAGGCCTCATTTTAGTGAAAATTATTTCAGGATTTTGGGGGTGAAGATAGGTCTGCAATGACTTGGGAGGGCACACCAAGTTCTTTAGGAGGTACATGTGGCCATGGGCTATACTTAGCTTCCTCTTGCCATAGTACAAATACCAAAAGGTCAAGTAATCACCTTTGGGAATTGTGCAGGTTGAAGTGGAACCACCCAATCATGGTTCTCTCCATCCCTAAACTGGATAGCATAACCAGGATTAAGAGAACTGAAAGCTACTAAGAAGTCTACTCATACTCTGTCTCTCCTCCTCTTGGTACAAATTATGCTCAAAAGCAATCAAGGCAGTCTTGGTGCCAGACCCAATCTTGAAGCCAAACTGAAATGGACCCCGACAAGCAGCCTAAAGCATCTTGCACAAGAAAGGGTGGCCAATAGTTGTTATTAGCCATTAAAATCCTAGGAGGCTTCCTCCTGGAACTTTCTCACAAACACCTTTCTCAAGTTGGGACCACCTCTGTCAGCTTAGAACAGCAGTTCTCAACTGTGGGTCCCAAATGAGATTGCAAGCCCATCATCTCCAATCACTGTTCATGCTCACTGTGGATTATGAGTATTATAATCCAAAGCATCTGAGAATTAAAGTTGGGAGCCACTCACTTCAGCAGAAAGACAGGTAGGCAACAGGGTAATTAATACAATAACAGCATCCCTGCTTCTTTGATTGCCATTATTACATACAAAAAATTCAAAACTGAGAATCAAGGCATCAGGGGTCCTGTAAAGGGAAATAGACACCCTATAAATCACAACATCAATTTGATAGTCATGGTGCAACAGCAGTTTTAGGTGACAAAAGGGTGAGCGAGTAAGACAAAGAGAAGACTCCCAGAAAGACTGCCTATACCTGTTACAGCAGAAGATACATAATGGCACATTTTTAGCTTTCAAGTGGCCTTACCTTAAGCAGAAACCAAGGCTTACCACATATTCCATCTTTGCTGCTGAGTTCACAGAGACAAAGAAGGGCTGACACAAATCAGGCACTGTATCTGGGACAACCCAGTGAGACAGCAAGAAATAGCTGCTTCGGATACAAATGGACTTGGTTAGGGAATTGTTGGCACGCCTTTGATTTTGCACCTATCCCCTTCACTTCGTCTGTCCATAGAATGGTGTGTGTATGTGTGAAAATAGAGTAAGTAGAAAAATCATTGTTAATATTTCAATAATGTTTACTTTGAAATGTAGGCACAGCTTTAATAAATGACCATTGCAACACTGAATGAACTTCTGGCAATTTGGAGGTAGAAAATGAAGAAGAGATGCTGAGAAGAAATTCCTCTTCAGAGGACGCATCTCTAGCTAGCTTTCCTGCAGTAAAGGATGGCAGAAGTCAGGGAATTAACCACCTATATAGCAAGATACATGATCTACTGATATATTGTAAAGATGCTACAAGCTTATCAAATAATTTAGTGATTAACATGATTAGTAAAGATGATGTACAACTCCTTTTTATACTAAAGTTAGTTGATGACATTTACCTACATTTACTTTACGAGAAGCCTTGTTTTTAACAATCATCTTAAGTCCTAGTAAACTGAAGAATTAATTAGCAAGCACAGAGGATCAGCAAACTAATGCTTTAGTCTGTTAAACCATCTGTTGAGGAGCACCCTACACAAATCTTGGCATTACCAAAGATGGGTGAGTACTTTTGCTTCTTATTACTAGTTCCAAGTTGCTATTCCTTGCTGAGAACTCTTCCTTTATTTTAAGCTATGAAGGAAATTATTAAAAAGGTTAATAATTGATCCAGCTTCTGCTGTCACGGCAAAGTTTGTGCCAAAAAGACTGATACACGTTGGCAGGATACTTCATTTGAAATATGACTCACACATTGTGCACCAGATTACCATATACAGTATTACGTATAGACAGATGCATAGTTGTATAACTTATGTATCAGGATGTGTCAGCACTATTACTTATGTAAGTTTTATTGACTCAGAGCTGGCTTGGTGGCACAGTATTGCTATAAACCTCACTTAAATGGCCTGTATGACAAAGTGCAATTTAAGCTCCCAAGAAATCTATTATGCCAATTAAAACCTTTGGATGGAATGTTATTGTTATGAATTTATTATTGGAGGAATTTTTGGTTAATTCCCTTTTAGGAATATGCTTTATGCTTTTTAGCATAAAGTACAAAAAACTGGAGCAGCACTAGGGAAATGTGAAGAATAGCAAAAAGCCCCAGCTTCCACCCAGCCCTTTTGTTCTCACAGTGACTAGCCTTCTGTATATAAAAATCACTCTACAAGCAGCTTAAGTAGAAAAAGAAAAATATATTTACCGAACAATTGTGAAACTTCAGTTACAATCAGAAGAATAAAAGGGGTAAAAAGGTGCACACACTTCCACATAGAAGTGGAAGAGAGTGGAAGTCACTCCATAATGACTGTGTGGTCCAGATGGGCACAAATCTTAGTTTGGAGGTTTGTGCTGGTTCATACGTGCAGCACTACAGCTGCCACACTTCCCCTTCCCAACCTCCCCAGCTGGATCCCCCACTCACCAGCCAGTGCACTCTCCTCTCTTCTCCTCTTTAGCTGATTGACTAGTCTCCAGCAGGAGCATGGGCCTCCCTGCCCTGCCTCCTTGGCTGATAACCCACTCAGACAAGGAAGCAGTACAGGCAGCCCCTTGCTCCTGCTGGGAACTAGTGGAACAGCCAAAGAGGAGGAGGAGAGGAGCACATTCTGACTGGTGAGTGACTCATTGGCCAGGGAGGTATGGGAAGGGAACCGAGGATCATGCCCATCTCTAGTCCAGAAGTCAGGAAGGAAGAGAGAACTACAAACAATAAAAGCAAATACACAGGAAGAAGGGGCAGGGGCTTGTTTAGTATGCCACTAGTATTTTCCCAACATTTATAGTCTGACTGTAAGAGATTATTATTCGGGAATGCTTTCCTACCACTAAGAGCTCTGTTTGTTGTTGTTGTTGTTTAGTCGTTTAGTCGTGTCCGACTCTTCGTGACCCCATGGACCAGAGCACGCCAGGCCCTCCTGTCTTCCACTGCCTCCCGGAGTTTGGTCAAATTCATGTTGGTTGCTTCGATGACACTGTCCAACCATCTCATCCTCTGTCGTCCTCTTCTCCTCTTGCCTTCACACTTTCCCAACATCAGGGTCTTTTCCAGGGAGTCTTCTCTTCTCATGAGATGGCCAAAGTATTGGAGCCTCAGCTTCAGGATCTGTCCTTCCAGTGAACACTCAGGGTTGATTTCCTTCAAAATGGATAGGTTTGTTCTCCTTGCAGTCCAGGGGACTCTCAAGAGTCTCCTCCAGCACCACAATTCAAAAGCATCAATTCTTCGGCGGTCAGCCTTCTTTATGGTCCAGCTCTCACTTCCATACATCACTACTGGAAAAACCATCGCTTTGACAATGCGGACCTTTGTCGGCAAGGTGATGTCTCTGCTTTTTAAGATGCTGTCTAGGTTTGTCATCGCTTTTCTCCCAAGAAGCAGACGTCTTTTAATTTCGTGGCTGCTGTCACCATCTGCAGTGATCGTGGAGCCCAGGAAGGTAAACTCTGTCACTGCCTCCATATCTTCCCCTTCTATTTGCCAGGAGGTGATGGGGCCCGTGGCCATGATCTTAGTTTTTTTGATGTTGAGCTTCAGACCATTTTTTGCGCTCTCCTCTTTCACTCTCATTAAGAGGTTCTTTAATTCCTCCTCACTTTCTGCCATCAAAGTGGTATCATCTGCATATCTCCACTCAACTCTCCACTATGACCTGTCCGTCTTGGGTGTCCCTGCACGGCATAGCCCATAGCTTCTCTGAATTACTCAAGCCCCTTCGCCATGACAAGGCAGCAATCCGTGAAGAGGAGAGCTCTGTTACATACTCTGTATTTCTCAACTTTTATTTCCGACTCTGAATTCAGCAGATTTATTTATTCAGTTTGTATCCTTCAGCATCTACAAAGTCTTTATCTGCTACCACATGATGGTGGGGATGGTGACTCTGAGCATTTGAATGCTACACCAGTAGAGTGCTAATTCTGGCAAAGTCTACAAAGCAGATAAGATTTCAAGTAGGGAACTAGTGGCCGACTGTGAGCCTGCAATCTGAGGTCCACCCTGATTAAGTGCAGAGACTCATCACCGGAAGGTTGACTACTGGGTGACTACATGATCATAGCACTTATAAATAAATTTATCCATCACTGGAGAGACTACTAGTCCCAGTGTAATAAAATATTTCAAATATTTTTTTGGCCACTTCTTTCCATAATGCCCTGGCCCCAAGGTGGGCCAGAGCTGGAAATAAAAGGTGCCAATACTACACTCCTTCTCTATGTCCTTTGAGAGGCGATCAAGCTATACAGGAAACTGACTGGCTTTAATAATGATGGAAATGATTAAGTACTCAACTGATATACATGCTTTTAAAGAATTCTGTTTTTTTCTAAATCAAAATTTAAAGGTGCCTAGTATGGAAAGACCTGAGGCTGACTGTCTGCAATTTGGCACATTGACTTCCATCTTTATGGTTTAGAAAATCTCCACATTTCACTTACGTCAGTGGGAAAATTTTAAAAAGGTATAGCTGGTTTGGCTTTTTAGTTTCCTTCCTGCATCCTTCTGCCAGCAGGTACAGACCTTTCATTCAGGTAGGCTTTGACAGCTGAGTGGCTGTTAAGAACAGAACTTTAACCAGATGGTGTTCAACCTGTAAATTATCATTTTAACTCATGTGCTTTAAAAACTTGTTTTTCATTCAATTGTGTTTTAATACTGTCACATTTTGTTTTTCTCTTTAACTGTTTTTAGTTGTGTTGTGGGGGCTTTGATCTCAGTTCTTTAAAATCATGTTTAAAACAATATTATTCTTTTTCAGAAACACCAGGCACAGTCAACATTATAAAAACATTGACTGGTATTATATAACAGATACAATTTTTTACCAAAAACCTAAGTATCTGTTAAATATCGGGTGCAGTATGTATGCTGTTCCTAATATTGTCGGTTTTTGTAGCTCTGATGGTGTGATTTCTGCAATCTGCAACTGCTTATAGTACTGTACTGTGTGAAGTTTCTTGATATAGTTCCCAAAGCCCCAATGACTACGGGGACCACTGAAGTGTGTTTCTTCCAGAGGTGAGATGTTTTGATTGCCAGGTCTCTGTACTTTGTTAGTTATTCTAATTCTTTATTTTCAACCCTGGCACCCTCTGGAATTGCAATGTCAATGATCCAGACATTTCTTTGTTCTATTACTACTATGCTTGGTGTGTTATGTTCAAGGTGTCTATCCATTTGGATCTGGAAATCCCACAAGATCTTGACTTCCTCATTTTCTGACATCTTCTCTACCGGATGTTCCAACGGGTTTTTGGAGGCTGGCAAATTATATTTTTGCATAACGACCAGTGCACTAATTTTGCCACTCTATCATGTCTAACTTTGTAATCTGTTTGTGCAGTCTTTGGACATTCATGGATGAGGTGAGACACAGTTTCATCTTTTTCTTGGCAGAGTCAACATTTGCTGTTAGCAGTAATTCCTTGGATCTTAGCTTTCATCACATTGGTTTGGAGTGCTTCTTTTTGTGCAGCAAAAATCAAGCCACCTTCTTCTTCTTCTTCTTCTTCTTCTTCTTCTTCTTCTACTACTACTACTACTACTACTACTACTACTACTACTACTACTACTACTACAAGAAGACACAATTCTTGACTAGTATGATATAACAGATACAAGTTTTAACCAAAAGACTACTGTAAGTATCATTTAAATATTGGTGTAATATGTGTGCTGTTCCAAACATTGCCATTTTTCTTTGCAGCTCTGATGGTATTATTTCAGAGATCTGCAACTGATTTTATATTTTATAAAATTCTGCGGCATTCTTCCAAATGCCTTGATAACTATGGGGGCCACTGAAATGTGTTTCATACACAAGTAAGTTGTTTCTATTGTCAGGGTTCTGTATTTTGTTAATTTTTCCAATTCTTTATCTTCAACTCTGTCATCCCCTGAAATTGCAATGTCAGTTATCCAGACATTTCTTCATTCTGTTATGTCCAATGTACTATGCTCAAAGTGTCTGCTTGTTTGAATCCGAAAATCTCACAAGATCTTAACCTAGTTGTTTTCTGACAGCTTCTCTACCTGATGTTCCCACAGATTCTTGGACACTGGCAGGTTATACTTTTTACAAAATGACCAGTGTATTAATTTTGCAACTCTGTCATGTCTAGCTTCATGGTCTGTCTGTGTAATCTTTGAACATTCACAGTTTCATCTTTTTGCTGGCAAAGTCAATATTTGGTGTTTATACTAATTCTTTCAATGTTGGCTTTCATGATATTAGTTTGAAGTGATTGTTATTGGGCAGCAAAGATCAATCCCTTGGTTTGTTTCTTGATGGGGCCCAGTTTTAGCCATGCCCAAGTTAAATTGTTATTATGTTTCCCGTCAATATTTCTCAGATACTGTCCATGCAGTGGTCTATTTTCTCCAGCTATTTAATTTATCTTCAATTTGTTGTTTCTTATATTCAGCCTTCACATCTGTTATTTTCAAGATGTTTTCCATTTTCAGTGCTTTAAGTAATTTTTCTTTACTTCTACCAATAGAATCATTAAGCCTTCTTTTTTCTTCCTCTACTGCCTGTTGTCTTTGTAGTAATTCACAACTTCTAATTTTCTGCTTTAAATACAACCTGTCCACATCACTTTTGGGATGCAGTGTGTGATGCATGTTCATTAATTTCTGCATTTTTTGATCCTATCTATCTAATCTATCTATCTAATCTATCTATCTAATCTATCTATCTAATCTATCTATCTAATCTATCTATCTATCTATCTATCTATCTATCTATCTATCTATCTATCTATCTATCTATCTATCTATCTATCTATCTATCTATCTATCTATCTATCTATCTATTACCCCAACCTTCTCCTTAAAAAGACCCAAGGCAGCTTAGGGTCCAGTCTATGCCAGCTAGGTATCCAATTACTGGAAATGTCCATGTATTTATGGCTTTGATTGCATTTCCACTGTTTAGTTTAGTTTTTAAAAATTTCCAGTTTTTTAATGAATTCCCTTTGCATAAAATTTTTAACTTTTGTATACAGGAGATTATCTGCTTCTGATATTCCAAGGTATTTATAATTGTCATTGGTTGATAATGATTTTATATTGCAGGTTTTTTAGCTCTATTCTGTCTAGGTTTTGGATCTTGCCATGTTGTATAGAACATTTTTCAAGTCTAAATTTCATCTGAATATCTTTGCTAAATATTTGAACTGTATTTACAGTGATTCCGTTTTGGTGGAATTTTTGCATAAAGTTTTATGCAAAAAACTATATGCAAAAATAGTCATTCATGTATAACAGAAGATTGATGCTTCCTGCTTGATCTGAAATATGGTAGCCCAATCCAGTTTTCTTTAAAATTATTGACTGCCATGGAGTAGGCTTTCCAATGGGTTCTAGCCCATGTTCAATTGGATCTGCTCTGAGTTTTTCACCATTGTCACTCTTGTGTCCATCCCACTCATTCAATTATCACCAGCTCCTTAATAAACTAAGGAGTTAGTGTGGCTGCACTTTGTGGGAGGGGACACTTAGGAGCAATCGTATCAATAGCCCTGACCATTTTCCCATTCACCCAAGGCCTCTACAGGATCACCTGCCAAGACAGCAGGAAACTCCTCAAGAGCCATCAGGAAATCATTTCGATCCAAGCCTAAATCCTACCAGATAGTGATCTGTCCAAGTCAGCCAGCCTAGGAAGGGAAACTGCTGAGCAATGGGATGAGTGTTATGCCAACAGAATCCCTATTCTGTCCTACGCACCCACTTTCAGGTATAAACACTGAAACTAAGTTAACTGTGGGATTGTGCAAACTGACGAGGGGGATAGAATCTTGGTAAACTACTGTACTACAACTCCATCTCTCCACCCCTCAGGAATGCTCTGTTGCTACACAAAGAAGCCAGATGATCCACCCATGGAGGTTGATGGATCTGAATGGTTTCCTGACATCTCTTGGTGAGCTTCCTGTTGTCTTGTCAGGCAGTCCTGTTGAAGCCATGATTGACCTCTGGAATAAGGAAATGGACGGGGCTGTTTGTTTGTTTGTTTGTTTCCATTTCTATACTGCTCCTTTAGTATAGTCACTCTCTGACCAGTTGTCTCACCAGACAATATGTAATAAAAACATAACAAACACTATAAAGCAAAAATAAATAAAACATAAAATGCAATAAAATACAATTAACCCTGTCACTAGCAGAAACTACTTTTAAATAAAAATGCAACAATTAAAAACCAAATGAACATCCCAGGACAAATTTACACTAGTAGAAAGCAATTTTGTATGTTGTTAATGTTATTTATTTATTTATTTATTTATTACATTTATAGCCCGCCCATCTAGTCATATAGACTACTCTGGTCTTTTATTAATTATTTTATTTTATTTTATTTTATTAATGATGGTCTGTTATGTACCATCAAGTCACCTCCAACGTATGGTGATCCTATGAATGAACAATCTTCAGAATGTCCTGGTAGCTTTTTGTCCACAATACAAACAGGAGAATCAAGTGCTGAGGCACATCCTTTTCTTTCAGAACCCATAGTTTCTCATGGTCTACACAGTATTGCTGGAGTCTATAAAGCTTAGACTGATCATCTTCAGAAACACTTTGGTATTCTCCAAATAGTCAGAGGATATTTGCAACATGATCTGTGGTGCATCTTCCTTTTCAAAATCCAGCTTGAACATAGGGCACTTCTATAAGTCAGTCTTAATTAGTTTCCTAAGAACAGAGAGGGACGGTGCCTGTCAAAGCACTGTGGGAACTTTGTTCTAGAGGATAGGGGGCATGACTGAGAAAGCTCAATTTCTCATGTTGGCTTTTTTGGCCTCTTTGGGTTTTACAATTCTTAAAATCAAGGACTGTGAGGAATGTGTAGGATGGGTAGCTATTTTTTGGGAGAGACATTCCATCAAATATTGAAGTTCTAAACCATTAAGGGCTCACAACCTCTGCTGGGGTGGAGGATCAATACTGATATTATTGTTAATATCAATAATATCCTACTATTCAAAGAGTAGCTTAGCTTACTTCTTTATTGTGTGAGGTAGTCTCTTCTTGTCAGTAATGCAACTGACAAATTTAATGTCCATTTTAGTGTAAAAAAGAGGTTGGAGAGCAACAAATATAATGCATATTTAAAAAAGAAAGAAGGAGCAGACAATGTGATAGACTGCAAAGCAACTAAACTGAGTACAGAAACTAACAAGGAGTGAATGAAAGCATGCCAAGACTGTGGATATGTATTTGTATTTGCTGGTACCTGTGATCAGTCTAGCCACCACATTTTGGACTACTGAAGTTTTCATACTGCCTTCAAGGTCAGCCCTAAATAGAGAGCATTACAGTAGTCTATTTTGTATATTACCAGCATATGAACCAATGTTCTAAGTGTTTCTTATCCATGTAGGAGCACAGCTGGGCAATCAACCAAAGCTCAAGGACCCACATAGCATCACCTGCAGATTAAGAGAGAGACAGAGCTATGTGTCTTCTGCATATTGATGACAACGGACTCCAAATCTCCATATGACATCTTGTAGCAGCTTCATATAGATATTAAAAAGCATTGGAGAGATGGTCAGTCGTTGAGGGACCCAGTAACGGAGGTCACAAGGGGCAGACAATGCTTTACCTAGTTGTACCATCTGGGATTGGCCCCATGAAAGGACTAAAGCGATCAAAGAATGGAGCCCCCAAGTCCCAAACTTGACAGCCATCTCAGAAGGATTCCATGGTCGATGGTATCAAAGGCTGCAGAAAGATCCAGGAGGACCAGCAGGGTTCCACTCCCCATGTCTGCCACCCTCAGGTGATCATCTTGCAGGGTGACCAATGCCGTTTCAGTCCTGTGGCGCAGCCTGAACCCCAAATGAAATGGATCTAGACTATCCATTTCCTCCCAGAATGCCTACAGCTGGTCAGCCACTACCCTCTCAATCAACTTGCCCAGGAATGAAAAGTTGGCCACGGGACTAGTTAAGATAATTTGTTGCTAAATTGGATTTCTTTGGAATGAGTCTTATAATGGTTCTTTTAAATGATAAGGTAATATGTCCCTCTCATAGGGACATATTAATGATGTGAGTAGACCATTCCACTGTCATTTCCTTTCCTGATTTTAAGAGGTACAATGGGCAAGGATATAGAGAGGAGGTGGTGGCTTTGCAGTGTGCACATGCCTTGTCCACATCCTCAGGCTGTACTAGCTGAAACTTATCCAATTTAACTTGACTAGATGGTGCATTGGACATTTCATTCAGATCTACTTGTATCAACAAGGAGTCATGGTCCCGACAGATGCTGTCAGCCTTAGATCTAAAGTGAGCTGCCATTCAGATGCAATTCTCAACATTTGGATGGATAAATTGTTTTTGTCTGGAAAAAATCAGGTCATGAATTACCCGGAAGTATTACTCTTGATGGTTGGAAGGCATCTCAATTAATTCGATATTGTGGTTTCTTGTGGTGGCCTTGAGTTTATTCCAGTATCTTCTGGATGTTTTCCTGACAGTCTTCAGGGTTGAATCTGTGGCACCTTTAGTCCATCTGCTCCTAAGCATCCCCTTTCATGCAGTGAAGCTGAATAAGCCCGCTGCTTTACCAGAGAGTTGGCAATAATGAAACAAGTGGGACAAAGACTAGAGATCTGCTCTGACTTGGATTATGTAGTTGATGCAAGTCCTCTGCATGTAACTTTGGCCCCTTCTTGTCCATTGATCATGGATACATTTCAGTTGCTGCAGCTTGAGGATGTGAACCACACACTGTATGTGCTGGATCCTTGCCCTTTCTGGCTTATAAAAATAACCAGAAGAGGACTGGCTATTGAGTAAGTGGAACGGTAAATGCCTTCTTACAGCAAGGCAGGGTGCCAGCATGCCTAAAGAAAACAGTAATAAGATCATTATTGAAGAAGCCCTCCTTAAATTCCTCTGTCTTGAACAACTATTGGTTCTGCTGAACCTCTCAGTGGGCTTTGATACCATTGACAATGATATTCTTCTGGGCCAACATTCTGAAATGGGACTTGGAGGCACTGCTTTACAGTGGCTCTGATCCTTCCTGGATGAGTGAGCCCAGAAGATGGTACTGAGGGACTCTTGTTCAATGCTGTGTCCATTGACCTGTGGTATTCCTCAAGGTTCATTTCTGTCCCCTCCACTATTTAAAAATATCCATGAAACCACAAAAGGAGGTTGTCTGAAAGTTAGTGCCATCAGTATGCTGATGACACCCAGGTCTATCTCTCCTTCCCATCTGATTTCAAGGAAGCTGTTTCGGTCCTAGATCTGTTTCTGGTGTCAGAAATGAGCTGGATGAGGGCAAACAAACTGAAACTTAATCCAGATAAGACAGAGGTGCTTCTGGTCAGTCACAAAGCAAGTTAGGGGTTAGGGATTCAGCCTGTACTTAATGGGGTTACACCTCCTACCTGAAAAGTCAGGTCTACAACTTGCGTGTGCTCCTGAGTTCACATTTAGGTCTTGATGATGTCCAGGAGTGCATTTGCAAAATTAAAGCTGGTACATCACCTGCACACATTCCTGGAAGTTTATGACTTGGCTATGATGACACATGCCTGAGTTATATCCCGTTTGGATTACTGTAACATGCTTTACATGGGTCTGCCTTTGAGTACAGTTTGGAAACTTCACCTGGTTCAAAATGCTGCAGCCAGACTACTGACTAGAGCCATTTACAGGAAGCATATAATTTCCATGCTACAACAGTTAGACTATCAACCAGTTCATTTACAAGCCCTCTTCAAAGTGCTGGTTATGACTTACAAAGCCTTACATAGTTTGGGTCCAAGCTGTCTGAAGGCCTGTATCTCCCCATATGTGCCTTCCCAGATCCTGAGATCTTCAGAAAGAAGGCTCTTCTCTCAGTCCCACTGCCATAACTGAGTGTTTGTTTGGGGACATGGAAGAGGGGCTTCTTCCACGTTGTGGAATGCTCTCCCTCAGGAGGATTGGGTTGGTCCCCTCACTTTTATCCTTTTGGCAACAGTTAAAGACTTTTAATAACTAAACTAGGCCCATTGAGTCAATGCTGGCCGTATATTCTTTTAAAATGTGTTTCTAAGTTTTGAATGTTTAGATAACTTTTAAAATTATTATTATATGTTTAATTGCTTTTTAATTTTGTAGTTTATTATGATTTGAGTCTAATTGCTATCCTTCCACAAGTAGGCAAAGACCTTTCTTTTCAAGCTAGCTTTCCCTGAGTGACTGGCTGACTGAATG
Source organism: Intellagama lesueurii (assembly GCA_037013535.1). Taxonomy (NCBI): domain Eukaryota; kingdom Metazoa; phylum Chordata; class Lepidosauria; order Squamata; family Agamidae; genus Intellagama; species Intellagama lesueurii. The sequence goes on along the minus strand of JBAJHW010000001.1, from coordinate 299,139,295 downwards.
GATTTTTTTTAATGGATTGTTGTACCCTACTGCTTTTCATGTATTTTTCGTATTGTTTTTGTTTACTGTTTTTTTAGTATGGTATTTGTTTGATCCTTTTTAGTATTTGTATACTCACTGTTGTTAGCTTTAAATGTCTTTTAATAATGTAAGCTGCCTTGGGTCCTTTTTAAGGAGAAAGGTGGGGTGAAAATATTTTAAACAAACAAATTTGTTTTAATCAATGTGAGTCCCCTTGAGTCCCCTCATTTCTATGCCAGGAAAAAGGTGGCATAGAAATTAAACAAATAAACAAATAATATTCTGCATTCTATGACTTATTTGAATATACAGGCCAAAATCCTACTGACAATTTATGTGTGCATAAGTGAAATCAAATATACTGTGGAAGCAAACTGTTGTTTCCATTCCTGGTTGCACCTCTCTTTGTTCCCTGGAATGCAACCAGAACCTCGTTAATTAGTGGAAATTTGCTGCTGCAACTTACACTTTTTCACTTACACATGTGTAAATCAGCAGTTAAGATTTTGACCAACTTGGATTGTTCAGTAGCTAACATTCATGAGATCTGAAATTGTAGCATCTGTATTCAGACACCTTCTTAAGAAATATCCATAAAATTTAGGACCTAAAGCATCTATCTATTAGTCACTGTTAGCTGACAGAGTAACAGACTATATTTATTTATTTATTTATTTAACTTATATGCCGCCCATACTACCCAAAGGTCTCTGGGCGGCTTACAACAATTATTACAACAATTATTATGGAATATTACCTTGGTTGATTATGGCTTCTGTTCTTTACTTCTTTCTTGACATGGCTGTTCCAGTAGACATTTGGTACAACATAGACAGGTTTTAGAAATGCAATTTATTTGGGCATTTTAGCTGCATTCTCTTCCATAAATGGAAAGAACGAACCATTCTTAATTTCTGTTGAATACGCCAGTTCAGTATATATATCACCTCAATGATATTCCTCTCTAAAAAGAAAGTTTTCATCCATACTTTTTGGTTTCAATATACACCCATTATGTATCAAAACAAAAGTGGTAAGGATGGAAGGTGGAAGAATTCCTGAACCACTATGTGATAGTAGGATGATGTTCTTATTAAGCCAACTGAAGCTTTCATTCTATGCACATTTATTTGGGTCTAAGCATTATAGCGACCAGTGGTACTCTTGAGAAAGCAAGAGCTTGGTTGCTTACATGTTTCATTCTTTTACGAACTGTACACTAGTAATAGCACCCTATGAAAAAATACCCTCACTCTGTCAGTTGAGATGGGGAACATGTGGCCTTCCAAAAATTGTTGGACTGCAACTCCCAGCATTTCATTAGTTATGCTGGCTAGGGCTGATGGGAGTTAGTGTAACATCTGGAGTACCAAACATTAAAACTGCTGGATAGCTCAGTGGTACAGGTATCTGGCTGCAGAGCCAGAGATTGAGAGTTCAATTTCCCACTGTGTCTCCTTGACAGGGGCTGGATTTGATGATCCACAGGGTCCCTTTCAGCTCTGCAATTCAAGCTTTAACCAATTATTAGTTGTTGAAAGAACAAGTATCTAATCTCTTTTTCCTATTCATTTTGCTGAACTTATACACATTAATAACAGCATATTTGGCAATTCAGTAACTCTCAAGGAAATCAGACAGTTATCTTTGGTTACCTTCTCAGTTTTCACACCTCTTATAATGTGATTACATGTCTGGATTAAATCCAATTTATTTCTGCTGTGGCTCTGGGTTCTTCCAGATCAGGCTTTCAATTACACAGTTTCCCGAACTCATTCACAGGATGTAATGGTTACTAGAAGTCCAGATGTTGCCATGTTCCATGTAGAAACCTTTTATGTTTTCCCATCCGATACTTCTTCTAATGAGAAGAAAAGACCACAAAAATCCACTAAGAAGGAAATAGCTGCATGGCGCCTTTGACTGGAAGCACTAGGAGCTTTCTATCTGGAAGCACCATTTTTATAATAAAATGATGACTCAAAACAGGTTTAACAGTGACGCTAATGTATTTGCTCTTTAACAATCCATAGGCTATAGTGTTCCAAGATGAAACTCTTAGGTGAATAAAGTCAGCTAGAGCATAATAGTCTCAATAATGAATGCTAATGTGTTTTCACCTTAAGTATGATTTCACTTCTTAAAATACCAGTTTTGTGCCAGTTTCATTGACTTCAAGTGCTGTAAAGGTGAGTGCTGTATAGTGAAATTCAGTACTAAACAATAAAACAAGTAGTGTACCTCTGCAAAAACACTTCCTGAAAACACAAGCCATTTGAATTAGCAAAAAGCTGTTGAGAAAACAGGATGTTGGTTATTGTTGGGATGGAGGAACAAAGCAATACTAAACAAATAAATTACCCAGATTTCTTTCAGGAAATGTGTCTATTCATCACAGAGAAGTACACTGTACACTGCCCACTTCTTTGTGAGAGGAAGCATCAGCTTGTTTATCTTCCCACCTCATAATAATGTCTATGGGGTTTATATTTTTAGGACATTTATAGATAATTGACAATTGACATAGAGATCTAAAACTATATGGTAGAAATCTTGTTGCTTAGTAGTAAATTGCAACTAGAGTAGGCCCATTGAATCAATGCAACATAAAGAGGAAATTACTAACCAAATCTCCACCGATTCAATAGGGCCGCTCTAGTTGCAACTTACTATGCTAAGCAACAGGATTTCTGCCTAGAAAATATTTTTCCAGTTTGGAATTCTATACCCTCTAACAAGTCACTATCAATTGCAAATGAAATAGGTTTGTGTCTACACAATTAATTTGTGCTGGCAAATCCACAGTTCCAATCTCATCTCAGTTGTGAATTCACTAGGTGGCCTCAGAAAAGTCACCCTTCCACTCATCCCACTAAACTTCAGCTTGTGTTTCTTCCACTGTATATAATACACAAAATGCTGGCAACTCACCTTAATGAGGTATTTTAAGAATTTTTTTAGACAGTGTGATGCACATCGAAAGCTTTGACCATTTTATTGCACTGTGTAAACTTTTATGATTGTACATTATTTTGAAGATGCTTTTAATAATGACCAAAGAGGACAATTACTCGAAATGAACTGTATAGCTGCTCTCACAATTATGTCAATGCACAGAAAATTCTACCCTGCTGAATAGGTCTGTGAGTTGGGAGTACAGGGGGCTAGGAGTTTGATTCTTCAGGATGCCTTACTGTATGGGCAAAAGCTCCCATCAACTGATCACTAATCTGTTATAACACATACACAAACACAGCCAATAAAGAAAATTGTTTTTTAAAATTTCTCCATGGTTTTTGAAATATTTTGAACCATTTCTTGATGAGAAGCTGGTTTCTTAAAAGAGAAGAGACATGGTGTTTTAAGAGTTTACGTGGACAGAAATCCTACTTAAATGGCATCAATTGGCACACAATTGTGAAGAATAAATGAAACTCTTCCATTTAAGAGACATCCAGATGGCAGCCATCACTGCATCTTGGGGCAACAGATTTCACAGTGAGACTATGCACTATATGAAGAAGCATTTCTGTTTGTCTAGAAACTCCCACTATTCAGCTTCATTTAATTACCCTGAGTTGCAGTATTATGAGAAGGGGTGCAGTCTGCTTATTTCCCTATCCTTCTACACCCTGCATAATTTTATACCTTCCCACTTATATACCTTCCCCTAAACCCCCAAATATTGAAACCTTTCCTCAACCAGAATCCTACTGGTGTTCACAGAAGGATGGTGTTATTTGCAATGGCTAATTGGTGAGGTACTCAGACAGCTGCTGGCTATGTGATCAGGTATGTGACCAAGCACCCACCTGACAGGTGCCCAGCACCTTTTCACTTAGCCACAAATAGCCATGACAACTTACACATTCCCTCTTTGAATACCAATAAGATTCAAGCCCTTATAGGGGCTTTGCTCCAGCTTCTTGATGATTTTGCTTTACTCTTTTAGGAACTTTTTCCACCTCTATAACATTCTTTTAGAAAAGCAATGACTAAAACTACACACTACAGTATTTCAGGTGCTACCTCTGATTTGTACAGTATAATGTTATTACGTATGATGCTGGCAAGTTTAACTCTTGATTCTTTTCTTAAATATCCTTAACAAGGAATTTGTGTTTTTCAGAGCAGTTGCACAATTACTTATTTTCACTGGGTTATCCACCACATCCTTAAGATCCCTTTCTTGGTCAGTCAATGCCAGGTTAGACCCCAAAGATATATGTGGAGTTAGTTTGTTTGCCCCAATCATTCTATGCATAGTTACACTTGTTTGCCATTTTAATGCCCATTTCCTCAGTCTGGACAGGCTTTTTGGTTTAACCACCCCAAAATCTGATGTCCCCTGCAAACATGCTTACCTTGCTATTTCTGTATCATTTGAACAAGTTAAAACACTGGCCCTAACATTGCAAAACTTGTCTCTCCATTCCTGTTCTTTTCTTCCTCTTGTTTTATCCTCTCATCTCATGACTGTTAAAATTTGTGCAGGCATTTTAAATGAGGGAAGTAAACAATGTCTACCCAAACTCAGTGTTGGGTAACAATTTCATTGGGCCCTTAAATATTATGAAAAGAAATATTTTTAGTCTTCCAGGGCTACTTCAACAGGATGCACATTGCAGATTTGAGATAGGAGAAACAGAAAAGTAAAATCATCATCCTATCTAGATGAAGTCACAGGGTCTGTTAAAAAATAGACTGCGGACTTGAATAATCACCTTGAAGTATGATAGTATCATGATTCATCTCTGAGATACAGTATCATTTCTCTTCATATAGAGTCTAGACAAATGATGTCTACCCAATCAACCTTATCAACATGCTTATGGGCACTCTCAAATAACTCTAAAGCATTAGCAAGACTGAAACTATGTTGATTCTTCTTCAGCATGCCTTTTTCTTTTGATATGCTTGATTATTTTCTCTAGAGTCAATGTTAATTAACATACCAAGAACACATTAAGCTGTAATCCTTACCTTCCTAAAATCCCTTGGATCCCATTAAAAATGGCATTATACTGGTTACTTTTCAGTCCCTAGGTACAGAAGGATTTTAGACGCAGGTAGCACATTTTTGTTAGATGATCAGCAATTTCCTACAAGCTATGAAATCTCAGATGGCTATCACCTGGAAGTAGAGATTTTTTGTTAATTTGTTAATAAGATTTAGAATTTAATCTCTTCTCATCACTAGCTGCCCAAGTTCCTCAGACCACCTTCCTGAAAATGACAATTCTGCCATTAGTATCCACCCTACATTTTCTGCAATAAAGAGAGTTATGAAGAATTCATTCAGCTTCAGTGCAGCCATGTTGGGCTCCTCTCCCTCCCTCCCTCCCTCTTGCACACAAACACACACACACAAAGCGGTGTGGTCTTTGTAAACAATCCAGCAACAAGAGTGGGTGATACTTGACTGGGTCATTGAAGTCTCATACACAGCAGCTAGTTTTTGACTTATCTTTGTCAGAGGGAGACATGGAGCAGGAAAAAAAAGTTATAAAATTGGGCAGATGTGTGGGCAAGATTGACTTGTTTAAGGCAAGTTGCAAAATGGGGGTTGCAGAATATATTTGAATCTAGAAGGTTTTAGATTTAATCTCTTGCAGTGTAGATTATAATGTCCCAAACTTCTTAAATAAAGATCTGCTGATCATTTTGCCCTCCCCCCACCGCACTCTCTTATGTCAAAACTTGTGGTTCCTTTTTGGCTAGGGACACAGGGACACAAAAACATGACAGACCAGAATACATACAGACACATTGGGATTAAATTTAGTTTATACACTGGGTAAGCAAACTGCATCCAAATTAAAACTTCTACCAAATAGCTGAAGAAACAGTCATGATTGAATGTCCTTGCTTGCATAGTTATAGATATTGCCTTGGCTGGCTATTCAGGTTATCTTTCATAGTCCAATAAAAAATACAAAAGCTGTGTGGTTCTTCTGCAAGATCCAAAGACAGGAGTGGGTGATACTTTTAGTAATAGTAATGTTTTTCTCATTTATGGTGATTCTTCACAAGGTTTTCCAGATATAGAGTATTCAGAAGTAGTTTACTAGTTGGTTTTCTGGGGTACTCTGAAACCAAGCAGCTTCTTACCCACAGCAACACAGGTTGGCTTTTCTTCCCAGAGGCTCTGTGGAAAATTGAATTCCTGATCCCAGTGCTCCAGCTCAGTGAGCTTCTTGTACACAAAAGCTAACTTTCAACCCTACACAAAACTTTGTTAGGCTGGGCATTCAAAGCTGCAGATATTCCAGAAAAAAATAAGCTTCAAAATACATGGCCAGATGTGCAGGCCTGATCCCCCTATATAACAGAAGTTCCAAAACAGAGGCTGTAGAGTCCACTTAGAGGTGGCAGATTTCCTTTGAATTCTCTTATAATCCAGTGTCCAGTCATTTCATCTATTGGTTTCCCATTTATAATGTACTTAAGCTTTGTTTCAACTAATGTGTTGAAAACTAAGGTCAATGTTAATTCTACTCTGTGCTAAAGGTATATATTACACTATTTTATATCTCAGCCATTCAGCCTTACAAATGAATACCACAATGATGGTGATATTCAGATGCCAAAATTAGTTTCATTTATTTAACAGCGTTTGTACAACACTTTTGAGAAATAACAGTATTCCAAGCAGTCCAAACTAATACTCTTGAGATTTAGAGTTGGATTATATTGCGCTCACTAGAATAGATCTAGAAAATTAGATGCTGCTGATGAAATGAAACAAACGGTCTCTTCAACACATGTGCAAAATTTCATTCCAGTGTCTTACTGATGAAAGGAGAAATTGTATGGATCTTCACTTTTGAAATCAGGTCTGGAGTATGAGGTAGCGTTTGAACCTGACATATATGTAGCCTTGTTTTGAACATATGTACAAATTTTAACTTCATTATCTCACCAGTCAATAGCTTATCACAACCAGTCAAAGTGCAGAATGTATAAGTTAAACCAAAGATTTTACACAAAATGTAGGGGAGGTTTGAGAAGCAAAATACAACTGTAATTACCACTAATTTTTACTAATAATTTAAATACAAATTAAAAATAACAATGTTGTAACCTGATAGACCGCTCATTTAGGTGTGTTCACTCAAACAAGAGGCATGCTACTTCATTTACATGGCTCCGAACAGCAATTATGTCTGTTCTCTCATAGGCAAAATATCTTCTTGATACTTCACCTCATATTTGTTATACAGTAGGTTCAACTAACTTCATCATACCAGCCCTTGGGGAATAGCAATTAATACCTGCCTACAACCAGGTAATATTTGAGAGTTAATTCTCGCCAGTGCTGAAAGAAGAGGAGAAATACCCACTGTGGTTTATATCTATATCATTTTGTAGATCTTGTTCATTGCAATCGTTACATCACCGGATTAGGTATTACTTGGAGAGCAGTTGCCCTGAAAATTGGGTAATAGTTTCCTAAAATAAGATGAAAGCCATGTGAAATACATCCATATCTGCCAATCTGCATGCTTGTACCTGTACTAAACAAGAAAGAGCCAAATATTAGTGCCAGACAACCACAGCTATCAACCACATCCTTCAGGCTCTTTCCAGACACACCGCACTTCTAACCTGCCAGCTGTTCTGAGAACTCTGTTTAGACAGCAGGCCATAAAACTTGAAAACAAGATGCGTAAGATGTGACGGTTGCTCTCACTCTATTTATAACAACAATATCAAAGCTAATGAAACCACTTCAAATATGTCTCAATTTTCTCATTCGAGTCCGTGACGGGTAACACAAATCCTGACGGAATGGCGGTTTCCGCAGCAGCCTTGCTCTGAACTCTTGCCATGGCGGGTGAGTCTCCAGAGCCGGGATCCTGGTGGTTCTTCCTCCCGGCCACCTTCCTTCTTTCTCCTCTAGTGTCTCTTCCGACGTGTAGGTTTCCCTCTTGGCTTTCGCCTCTCCCTCTCCCTCTCAGTTTCCCCCGTGTACCGGCTGTCTGGGCACCGGCTCCGAGTCCTCCTCCACCTTAACTCCCCCCCTTAAACGCGTCCCCCGCTTCCTGAGGGGCTCGCCAGGCGCGGCTTCCGGACTCCCGGCGGCTCTTCTCCCTCCAACCCATCCCGGCTTCACCTCCGCCTCCCGCCTCCCGCGCTCTGTCTGGCAGCCCCCGCCTTTTCCCTCCCTGCTCTGTCTGGCAGCCCCCCACTCCCCTCCGCACATCGGCGCTTCTCGCGAGAACTGGGGGATGCCGATGCTGCTACCGCCGCGGCCGCCACCGCCGCGGCCGCCGCCTTGGAGGGGGAGACACTCGGGGGGAGCCAGTGACGTCGGGAGTTTTCCTGAAAGTCAATAACGAGCCTGGCGGAGGTGGTGGTGGTGGTGGTGGCGGCGGCGGCAGGAGCCGAGCCGAACGCTGGGCCCGGGGCTGCTCCGGGGAAAACCGCCGCCGGGAGCAGCGACAGCCGCCGCCGCCGCCGCCGCCCTGACTCCGTGGATGCTGCGGCCGAGCTGCCCAGGCGGCGGGCGCCTCCCTGAATAGCGGAGAGCCGTCGTGGTCGATGTAGCCGCCGCCCCTCCTGCGTCTCCTCAGAGGGCTGCTGCCCGAGGGCCGGGACCTTTCTCCGCAGCTTGGAGGCAAACAGCGGCCGCGAGGGACCGAACCCGGCAGGGGGGACGAGGAAGGAGGGATTGTGGGGGCCCCCCTGCCCGGAGCCGCCGCCGCCGCGCCACTTCCACGCCAACGGCCAGCATCCGCCGCCCTCGCCTTTGCCGCAGGTAAAGCGCGAGCGGGCGCGTGAGGTGTTGGGACCAGTCAGAGCCCGGGAGGCATCAGAGCGGAGCGGCGGAGCGGGGGGGGGGGGGCCCGGCGGGGGGGGGGGCGGCCCGCTGGGCGCGCGGAAGGCTGGGCGGCGGGGGGGGGGGATGCCGGCGGCGGGGCGCTGGCTGTTCTTGGGGCACGTGAGGTGAGGTGCGGGCGGGAGGAGAAGGAGATTGGAGTGGTGTGTGCTTGGCACGCAAACCGCCGAGACGGGCCCCCTCCTCTCCATCCTTGTCCCTCCCCTCCCTGTCATCCTGAGGGGGCATTTGTGGCCTAGCGGTCCTCTCAGGGTCTTCGGCTGGCACAGGGAGGTGGGGGGGGCGACGGATCCCCCTCCGGTTTCCCTTCAGCTCCTCCTCCCCCGTCAGGCCTCGCGTGCCGCAAACGAGGCTGAAATATATATATATATAATAATGCCCTGCTCTCTCTCGCTCTCGCTCACTGTGCGCCTGCCTGTGCGTGTGTCTGTGCTTGGCGGGGCCTGCTAGACTTCTGTTAGAGACAGACAGGTTATGTAACATTAAAGACTGGCGGCGGGAAGGTTGACACGGGGGGGGGGGAGAGAAGGAAGACGATCTGCGCTTGGCCACGAGGCACAACATACAACGCGCGCGCGCGCGCACACACACACACACACACACACGCAGTTATTTATATAGAAGGCCACTTCTTTGCCGCTGAAAGGATGGTGTAATAGGCGTCTCCGCCCCGCCCCCCTCCTCCAAGCTTTTGGGTCACTGACAATGTTTCCTCCTCACATGTCCCTGTCACCCTCACTTTTCTGCTAAAGGGCTTGGATATGATTAGAGGTAAAATGTATGACAAATGGCATGAGTTAATAAGCAATAAACGTGAAAACGTCTGTGTGCTATTAATAGAACTAAGGAAGAACAGTCTTTTCCCCTTATAGCAGTGCCTTACTGGAGTGATGCTGCTGCTGCAAGTAAACAAACCATCTTCTCTGCTGCTTTTGCTGGAACAGCCATTGTGACTGCCTTGCACATAACAGCAGTTGATGTACTTTATTACCTGTCAGACAATTGCATCTCCTCCATGTCTTGCCTGTATGAAGCATAATTCCAACAGAGTGCATAGAGAAAACACATCATACAGTTTGAGACAAAGGCCTGGCCTAGTGGCATGGTAGATAATGTACGTATTGAGCTGTTATTTGTAAATGAAATCTTAAAACATTTTAAACATCACAGGTCTATCGTAAGTCTGTCATAGATACAAGGTATTTCAAATTGCTTTTTCAGTTCAGATAATTTGGTTCTTTCCATGGACATTTAATTATAGTTGTTTCAAATTCATACATGTTGGCAGATTGGGATCACTGAAATTATATGGGGCATTTTTTTCTTTGTTGGTTGATTTAAATCTGTTATATATTTACTTCTGTTATGCTTCAGAGGTTGTGATGTAGATAAACTATTTGGACATCAAGTAAAATAGTATTCTGAAAGTTTGGCAGGATTAAACTTGTATCAGTTTTTCACACACAAGTTTAAGAAAATTAATTTTGGAGCTCAACTGAATATACAGACAATTTAAGTTTTGCACTACTGCTTAAGATATCACTAAGCTCTCTAGTGTGTATGTCTGTGAAACTTTAGTAATGGGTCTGTGTGTCTTTACTGCCCTATTTGGAATATATACATGCAAATTATACTCTAGAGGGAGATGTAATGTCATTTATATGCAATTTTAAGTTAATATTTCCCAAATAAATTTCTTACATTGTTTTGTAAAATTGTCAAGTAAAAGGATATGATCGGCTTTAGTATCCTGTTTCCCCAAAAATAAGACAGGGTCTTATATTAACTTTTGCTCCAAAAAATGCATTAGGGCTTATTTTCAGGGGATGTTTTATTTTTTTCATGTACAACAATATATATTTATTCAAATACAGTCATGTCATCTTCTGGTTGCTGTACAATGGTGGAGGGCGGGGTTTCACTTAACTAGGGCTTATTTTTGGGGTAGGGCTTATATTACGAGCATCCTGAAAAATCCTACTAGGGCTTATTTTCAGGTTCGGACTTATTTTCGGGGAAACATGGTAGCTGTAGGAAAAAATACACCTTTGAAAAAAAGGAGGGAGGATTTTGTTTATTTTGACTTCCTTGAAGTGATTCTATGAGTAGTTCTGTTTGTTTTCTTGTAGTGACTTTTAATTTGTCTCCAGTATCAATAATCTGATTGGACTGCTATTTATAATGTATGTACGCCATGATTGGATGAGGGAAACATGGTTCAGATGAACACTTAGAAGATGGTGCAGAGTTATTTGCAGTGTGACAGACGTTCTGTACTGTATATGTATATTTGGTTAAGAATGTCTTTGAAGACTTAATTTTCTGTCCAGAGGCAAGAGTTCTTTCTTTTGTTTTTTTGAAAACTGGTTATTTTTAGTGTTTGTTTTTACCATGTTTTAAATTTTACAATTTGTTCTAAAAACATACAGTATTACAATGCATTGTACATTGTTATTACCACATATTACAGACATTGCAAAGATAGTTTGAGTCTTTGAAATAAAGTTTTTTGTGTTACTGTTATCATATATTGTAAACATTATGAGAACAATTTGATTCTTTGAAATAATGTCTCTGCTGACAGTAAAACAAATAAGCATTCTGGCCGTATGCACATTTACTTCAAAGGAAATACCATTATGTTCAGTAGGACTCATTCTCCAAAGTTGGATTGGATAGAAGTGGCATCTAAAGTGATGGTTTATTTGATTTTAATTTAACAATGCCATTTGGAAGTGACAGTTAAAAAAATCATAGTGTGTTATGCTCATGAATATGTCCTGCTGAGTTCAAAGTGATTTATTCCCAAGAGGATGTACATATGATTAGAGCCTTAAGGCGTGGTCACATTGTTTTCTAAACTGAGAACGTGAAGTGCATACAAATAAAGATACAAACTTCTGATTGTTTTAAAAATGATCAGTATCAATTCATGACTTAAACTGTGAGCAAAGTTATATCAGGCATATTTTGAGGTTGTTAATCTATAAGAAACACATAATCAGTTGATAGTTATTTGTTTTCCTCTTTTAAAATAAATAAGTTGCCATAGTCTTGAGTTTTTACCCTAAATTCGCTTGCTTGGAAATGCATGTGTAATTGAAGCAAAGTGGTGTTTACTTCTGATTAAATGCTAGTGTATCTAGTCAACAGTAAGCCCCATTGAATTCAGTAGGGCTTATTCCTAGAAAGGGGTATAGGATTGCAGCCTAAATACAATTAAAGCTGGGCTGTTAAGGTTGCAGTTGTAAGAGCATTTACTATAGGCGTGAATTCCTTAAGCTGCATACTGTATTTACCCATTGCTTCCCAGCAGTAAGCAGCACTGAACATAGAACTTTGTAAACATGGATAAAATTGTATTACATGAAACAAAAATGCCTTCTAAGTAAATGTATTGTATCTAAGTAAATGTATTGTTACATGTTCACAATCTAAGATATTTTAAAATTAAGCATAAAACAGGATCTAAACATATTAGAATCCTTTTTTGTATCATTTTAAAAATTGGTTGTTTGGATTGTGTCTGCTAGAACATAGTTATGATGGTATGTAGAGTTTAGAAATATATGTTTAGTCTTGGAAACACCTGTTTTTGTTGTGCCTGTTTTGAAAAAAAAGTGTGTCAAAACCCACTATTTATTTATTTGTTAAACTTATATACCACCTATGTAGAACGTGTCTACTCTGGGCGGTTTACACAAGATCCAGATCTCTTTCCAATCTCTTTACCATCATCATTCATAGAAAGCTAAACCTATTTGATTCCTTAGGAGAGGGAAGCATTTTTTAGTCCCACTTAGATTAGTTAAAGTCCCATTGATTCAGATGGTCTACTTTAGTTGGGATTGTCTGTTGGATTTAGGTCTAAGATTTTGCCATGTTTCTGAAACACATATTTAATCACCATAGGGGGAAACTCTGTAACTCTGTAACCAACAAGTTCTGTGCATATTGACTTGGGAGGAAGCCCTGCACAACTCATTAAGATTTACTCCAATATAAGTCATTATTGTACTCAGTGTTGTTAATAATACCATGCTATCATGTACAGTACAATTAATAGAAATCAGAATGTACAATTTTGAAACATGAGAACTGTTTTAAGTCCCTTTTCTTTGTGATTATTTGGCAGATTTTCTAGTGATAGGTGGGAGCAATAGACTTTAACTTGGCAAACAATGGCCTGTGCCACATTTGAGTAAATTCTTAGCATATTTTAATTTCTATTTTGAAGCCCAAACAAGACTTGAAGTCTTCTTTTTAAAAGAAGGTTATATCTTTAAAAAGAAGGTTATATTTCCAGTCCATTTTTATTTAGTATTTTAGAAAAGAGGCTTTTTCCATGGCTCTTCATTTCATGTTAGAGAAAGAAGTATATGTGGTAACATTGTTTTCTTTATGAAATAAATATGGACAAATCTTTGAGTATAAATACTGTAGAAATTTAGTGTGTACTCCTAAAAACACAGAAATAAAAATCCTTGCATTTGTTCATTTGAACACATCTGTTATCCTAGTTGTTATTTCTGATGTGCTTTGAAATTGAGAAGAGTTATCATGCCCTAATAGAGATTGTATTTGTGAATTTTTTTTTCCCCAAGCAGATTCCTAAGTATGGTGCTTTTGGAGTTTGGTATTTATACTGACTTGCAAGCTCAGTATTGGAGCTTGTTAGAGATATCCTAGAGAACTGTTGTTGTGCTGGTTAGTCACATGGATAAAGTTACTTGTTTGTTCTAAGCTTCAAAGAAGTAGACGCTTCAGGAAACGGTCAAGTTTAAGGGTTGTTAATAATATATATGCTTTTTCATTGACTTTGCAAGATACTGTTTCAAGACCTCAATAAATAAATACAAAAATGTCATCTTCAAGTTAATAGTAAAGAATGAGTGCTGTATTATTCAAATTTTGAAATATTGTGAATTCTAATTATAATTTTCCCAAAGTTAGAAATCCAAGAAAGTTTGGTCATTTGATTTATTTTGATTACAGACAACAAAAGCAAAAGTAAGACTAATGTGTATATTTTAGTGTGAGCTTTCATGTGTACAATCCACCTGTTCAGACATGTGGCAGACAAACCTATAAACAAGTTTATAGACAGTGTACATGGTGGTGAGGATGGGGATGGTGTGGATGGAACAACATGTGGGAAGGGTGGGGATGGGACCAAGTGGAATTGCAGTAGGATATTAACAGCAGGTAATGAATTTCCAGGATGACAGTAGCCTTATTATCACACCAGTGAACACTCAAGACATTGATTATCTTGGCAATCCTGGCAATAGGAAGATGTAAATGATATGGGTTTTCAGGAAGAGTAGATTGTGTTGAGGTCAGGGTTGTGCCAGAAACAAGTACATCTTAGGGATGTGCATGGGGAAGATAATCAGAGTGCATTCATTCTGGGGTCTTTCAAGGGGTGTGTGGCTCATTCATTTTTAGGTGTTTCAGGTACTGCTTCTTTTATTAAACACAAAAGGGTCTGCTTTTTAAATTTTCTTTTGTTTAATTTTTCCTTATTTGGTTTCTGGTCCAAGGACAAGTTAAGCTCCACAGAACCCTCAAAACTACTCAAAAAAAGCAGGGACAAGGCAAGAGACAATAATCTACTCAGAAGAGGGCAACAACAACAGCCCATGAGAAACAAAAATCAATCATCATCAGACCTATGAAACAACGTTCTTGAATGTTCACATTTATTACATCACCATCCTCATCCTCATTAGTATCATAATTCATCAGGAAGATAGCAGTACAGATGAAAAAGAGAATCATTATCAATGACTATGAGTTCATCATCATCAGATCTATGTAGGGTAGCACTATTTTATATTGTCACATTCAATATCATAATCATAAATTCATTATCATCACCACCACACTGCTGCCGCCACCACCATCATCAATGATCATGGTAGTCTGTTGCCTTGCTTGCTTGGCAGGCAGACCCATCCTCTCTAACCTTTGGTGCATAGCACATGGCACTGCCAGTGCCCATCCATGGTGCCATCGATGCAAAAAACAAGTTATTGTTAGACGACATGAGTGAGTAATCTTTGGGATTCAGGAGAGAATGCTGACTGCCCTCAGAAGTTCATGAGGAGTCAGAGAATTTGACTGGCTGACATCATGTACAGACCTTTATTTCCTTCTTCTCCCCTAAGATATGTCTGGCTCCTAGCAAGTGGGCTGCTTGCTGCGTAATTTGGCCATACCCAGGTCTCATCACAGACCATTCTCTTTAACCCACACAGAGTCAGTGACACTACAAGCAGATCCAGTGTCTGAACCTGGCATACAAATACTGTATGGGCATTTACCAACCACCTGTCTCATATGGCATCAGGCAGGCAAGTATTATACACATATCTGCTCCTTCATTCCTGGTTCCTCCTAGCACTACCACTCTAGGTTCCCATTCTAACCATTTTCTATGGTCCTCCTCTAACAGTTTTAAATTCATACCCACAGATTCATCCTATCAAGGCTATGCCATTATCTCCCATCATTGTTCTTTCTGCATTTCACCTCAAAGGCACGCAGTTGTACTCTGTGTGCCTGCTCACTCAACATTATCACAATCAGAGGTCAAGGAGAGAGGAAGACTTTTAAAATGTCTTTCCTTTCTATAGTGTATGTGCATGTGTTTGTGTGTGACCTATTTACATAGGGATCTGTGAATTTTAAAAAAATACATGTGGATCAGAAAGGGAGCAGTGAACCTAGATTATTCTTCAGTGGGACCTTTTCTATTCAATATTGTCTTTAAGTGCAGGGGAAAAGCTAACCTTCCACACCCTCCCCTGTCTGCAGCCAGGGAAGTCTTCTTATTTCAGTTTTCTTCCTTGGCTATGGCTATAGGAAAAGGGAGAGAGCAGTAGTAGTGGAACCTAGGTTATTACTGTAGTGGGACATTTTCTGTTTAGTTATGAGTTTAAAGACAATGGAAAATCTTTATATTTACATTTCTTTTCTTTTTTCCTTAGCTAGCAAATCTTTCTAGTTTCCCTCTCAATGTAGACATTTTTCTACATTTCCCTCAATGCACCTATGTAATCTCTTGGTTTTGGTTTTGGCGTTTAAAAATTCTTATCTTTTGCCTTTCTTTGTCCTCTCCTTAGATGTCAAAATGTGCTGTAATAGAAATCAACCTGATTCTAAATGGCTTTTAATATTTTATTGTACTATATTTTAATGGAGTATATTATATTGTTTATACCGTTTTATATTGTTTTATCCGATGTATGTTGCAATGGCCTGTGTGCCACGCAATAAACTTATTTTGCTTGCTTGCTCCTTTCTATGGAGGGGGAAATTTTCATTTTAGACTTTTAAGAGACCTTTATCTTGTCCTGCCCTTTCTGTTTAGCTTGTGGCCAGTGATAGAGATAGTGCAGGCCACTCTTCTGTGCTCCATTACTCTATGGGTTGATAGGGGTAATCCAGAAGAGGCAGCTTAACCTTGAGGAAAATCAACTTTTCAATCCTCTTACCCATAAGGCAGGAATGCTGTCGGCTCAGGACTGCCCCACAACAGAGAATATACATTTGCTCTCCATGTTGGTGCAGGTGTGTGTGTGTCTGTGTGTGTGGCACTAAATCAGCTCAATGGTATTATTGGCCAGGGCTAGCTGTACTTTCATCTTCTGCATCCAGTACTCCAGGGAACTGATAGCAGCATCCAAATCTTCCCCCATTCAGCCCACTCTAACCCACTGACTGGGAGGCAGAACTCTACTGTTGTTGCTATAGGCAACACTAGTAGCTGGCTCCAAGATTCCAGCAGTGCATGAAGGGGAGTGGCTGGGCCCACCAACTCCCCTTCCCTTTCCCTTTCCCTTTCCCTTTCCCTTTCCCCCTCCCCCTGGCTCATGATCTTACTGCAGCTATCAAGAAGGTCCCATAGCTCCCTTGCCTCTTGGTCAACGTTCCCTCTAAGCTGTGCAGCTGCGTGGCCATACAGTGCTGTATCAGTGCCACACAGCTGAGCCAGTGTCACCACCCATTTGCTTCTGGTCACAGCCAGGACCACACATGCGTGGGGTGAGGCCCCCACCCAGCACTAGCAGAAAATTAGGAGGAGGGGAAGGCATAGTTGAGGAGATTGTGGAAACCCAACTTGGTCAACTAACGAGAAGGGAAAAACACCAAGAGTGATCATTTTTCTGAGTTAGCACCCTCTGCATTGCCTGACCCCCTCCTTGTGTGCACAGAGAAAAAAAACAGTCTTCATCACAGTCTGCTGCTGTGTAGAGGGATCTTGCTTTGATTCTGGCTGCCCTTCCATGTGCTCCTGATCCACTGGAGGAGGCATATTGCCACTGCTTTGAAGTGTCAATGGCACACTAGCCTCAGGACTCTTTGCCTGCTGAACTGTAGTGTGGGTATGGCTGTAGTTGGTTTTAACCTTTAAAGGCACTAATTTTAACCTTTGAACCCCTAAACGACTTGGTGTCTGGCTATCTGAGGACTGCTTACCTTGTTATGAGCCTGTCCAGATGTAAAACCTTCAAGAGAAGCCCTCTTAAAATTACAGACAGTTGCAGAAACCCATCTAGCCATCACAAGGAAGAGGGCTTTTCCATTGTTGCACCAAACTATGGAATGTACCCCCTTCCAAGTTGCAATCTGTTTCCACTGTGGCTGATTTTAAGAAGAAAATAAAGACTTATTTTTTAAGATTGGCATGTGTTTATGCTGCCCTGTGGTGTTGTTTTTACTGTATTCTTTGTTAATTTTAATTGATTCTACTAAATGGCCAAGATAAAGCTATTGAGGTAACACACTTCTGGTCAAAAATAGTCTAATTATCTTAACATTTTAATTTATTTTTAATTTTACTTATATTTTATATACACTCATAATTTTAAATTGTGCAATGCTTTGATATAAATAAAGAAGAAAGAATGGTTAATTTTGCCCTTTCCCACTGCTCATTTTCTCCTGCCCAACATCTGGTTCCCAGTTCCCTCCACTGCTGCTGAGGGAAAATATTTTGAATTTTTCTAGATCCTAATCTTTAAGTAAAATATTTGTAATTAGCTCTTAACCCTGTTTTTTCTTCATTTTGACAGTCAGTTTTGTTCATCTTACATATATAGGGCCCATTTTAAAAGTGTGTATTTTGCACAAGTAAAATACCTCTCACCAAGAAAGTCTAAGTTCCTTCACTGTTGGATGGGTGAGGAACACCAGACTCAAACTTGCCATAATTTCACTTGAGTGGCAATTAAAAAATAGACAATCCAGATTGAAGTTTAATCTTTGAGAGAATTCATTAAAAGCAATAGATAACATCTCGAATCAGAGAACAACATGAGTTTCAACAGTTTCAATTTATAAGACACCATCCAAAAAGGTTCTGATGGAAACACTCCAGTCAGAAACCACATTGTTTAATATAAAAAAATGATCAAAGAACAGAGATATTGGATTCCATGCAAGACATACTGGCTCCCAAAACACAAAGTGTATACTGTATTTTTCCGTGTATAAAACAACACTTTTTCCTAAAATAATTAGAGAAAAAATTGAGGGTCGTTTTATACATGGAAGGCAGCAGCAGGAGGCGGAGACTGAGGCAAAGAAGCAGCCGCGCTCAGCCGCCTCTCCCAGCTGCCCATTGACTGCCGCCACTGCCGCCCGATCACCCCCTCCAGCTATCATCTCCTTGCGATTGGGCAGCGGCGGCAGCAGTCAGTGGGCAGCAGCGAGAGGCGGCCGAGCCCGGCTGCTTCTTTGCCTCAGTCTCCGCCTCCTGCTGCTGCTGCCTCCACTGCTGGTTGCGGGCTCAGTGATTGTGCAGCCCTTTGATCCCTGCTTTTCCCTTCCTTTTGCTAAGTCCCGTGGCTTAGCAAAAGGAAGGGGAAAGCAGCGGTCAAAGGGATCGTGCAGCCTTTTGATCCCTGCTTTTCCCTTCCTTTTGCTAAGTCCCGTGGCTTAGCAAAAGGAAGGGGAAAGCAGCGGTCAAAGGGATCGTGCAGCCCTTTGATCCCTGCTTTTCCCTTCCTTTTGCTAAGCCCTGGGTTTAGGAAGTGGCGGGGAAAGCAGCAATCAAAATTTCAAATTTGGGATTAGAAAAGGGGGGTCGTCTTATACATTGGGTCGTCTTATAAACGGAAAAATATGGTAATTGACTTTGAAATCAATAGCGTTGGTTTCAGTCATCTCCACAACCTTTATCTCGATCTTCATCCAACTCTGTTTCACCCCTTCAGCTTTGAATATGAAAAGATCACCACATCATACAAGATCTCAGCTTTTTCTTGGTGAGAGAATCTATGTATCCACTGTGCTGTTTCAGTGCTCTGCCACAGTTGTACACAGAAGCTGACTAGCATTATCCACCACTCTACTATGAATATCAGAGTGTGGAGGGAGAGAAACATACTTGCTCTCTCCTTAGATCAATTATATGCTCATTTTGCTTATTAGTATATAACGCACAGAATTTTGGTCTTGAACTTGCCTGAATCAAAAAGCTCTTGATATAGAAAAGAACAATGTTCTGCTCACACTCAAAAAGATCAAAATCAAGGTCTCCAGTGCCAAAGACTAACTCGCAGCAGAAAACATGCGGAATTGTGTCATGTCCATTTTGGTCATCAACTCCGAAACATACTATGTATGATTGGTTGGTGTTGAAATCCCCAATTTTGACATTGGGAAGATATGAAAACTGGTTGGATTCGGCTTCAAGCTTGAGACCATTGACATTGAAAATTCTTTGACACTAAAAGTCTCCAATTCAGATGTCAGTTCCTAATCATGAACATTCTAAAAGTTTAGCTAAGAAATCAGTATAGAAAAAGAGACAGTGTAGTGCGTATACCAAGATGACTTCAGCATGGGTTAAAGATAAAAACAAACAAGTTTCTGCAAATAAGGCAACCCCCCCCAAAAAACCAACACACTTACCAAACCAATTCCCACCACACAAGGCACTTCAAAAAAGGACAATCTTCAGGAAAACCCTATAAGAAATAGAGTTGGACAACAGCTCCCATCCTTCAGAAATGGAATCTGATAATGAGTTGACAGGGGAGTTGCTCTCAATACTAGCAACAACACCTGAATCTGATCTAGGTGATGTGAATTCTTCGTCTTCATCTGAGGATATTAGATCTTATTCAGATCTTATGCTAAAGATGGCTGAGTAGAGGTACAAAGCCCACTATCACCTAGGTCTGGTATAGTATTTGATAGGGTTCACAGAAATGCTGTAATGCTTATTCAAAATGGTCTGCTTCCATCTGTTTTGGATTTGGTTAAAGAGTCATGGCAAAAACCATCAACTTTGCTTCCAACATGGTAAGGAAACTAGTTTCCTGTTAAAAACACCCTCAACCTCATTAGATTATTGTGGAGGCCACACAGATAAGAAGAAAAGATAATCAAAATACAACACCGAACAACACGGGAAGCAGAAAACTCGATATTATTGGCTGGAGAATTTATTCTATAGCAGCTCTGGAAATAAGAGTGGCAAATTATCAAGTGATCATGTTGCCTTACCATCAGTTTTATGGGGGGAAAATCCAGCCCTTTATAAACAGTTTGTCAGATTATAAAATAACTCTAGCTTTAGCATTCCATCAAAGGGTCTTTTTACTATCAATAATTACTTAATTCAGCTCAGTATGCAACTAATTGTGCTACAAAGAATATGTTAGCTGCTGCAGCACTGAGATGCTATGCATATCTCTACCTGACCAGAATATTATTTCCTATGCTTTACTTTGGACTATATTTGAGTTTAAAGTACTCCCTTTTGGTCTATTGATAGCACCCAGATTCTTCACCAAACGTATGGTCCCAGTGTGAGGGTTCTGCTTTTTGAAAGTGGGTCTCCACAAAAACATCCTTAGACTTTGGTAACTTTACAACAGGGGAAAGTTTTATTCGAGTATTTAACAAGAACTCTTTGTCCACAAAATTGTCCCATAACACTTCTCTTGCTGCCAACGGGTCCGACAGGGGTCTCTTTGCTTCACTCAGGAACGGGTTTGTTTCTTCTGGGTTCCAGGGACCCGGCCAACCATGGAGGGGATCGTCTTTTAGAGTCTCAACGTCTTCCCCTTCTAGTAAGGGTACGGTCTCGTCTTCCCCTGCTCCACCCCACTCCGCATCTCAGGTACCGGGCGACAAGGTCCAGGGTCTCGTTGGGAATTCCTCCTCCATACCTCCTCCACTCTCCATCTCAATCTTTCTTCTTTTTCCCTCTCTACCCTTTCCTTCTCTTCCCTCAGTCGCCTCCTCCACTCACGAGCCTCAGCCTCACCCCAATAAGACGGGCGCGGGGGAACCTCTCGTCTCCAACGATAGTCCGCCTCTTCCCTGGGCACGCAGAGTCTTTCCCACTCTCCGGTCCAAGGGTCTTGTGTCCAGATCCATTCCCAACCTGGGGGCAATCCTCTCCCTTCCCTTTTTATCTCTGCCGTCCCTGCCTCAATCTCCGCCCTCTTCTTCCTACCCGTTCCCGCCAAATGTTCCTCTGTTTGAACGGCCACCATTAACCCGCGCATTTTTACTTCTAGATCCCGGGTGTCGGTACCCCTCT
Source organism: Intellagama lesueurii (assembly GCA_037013535.1). NCBI lineage: Eukaryota > Metazoa > Chordata > Lepidosauria > Squamata > Agamidae > Intellagama > Intellagama lesueurii. The sequence goes on along the minus strand of JBAJHW010000001.1, from coordinate 299,117,867 downwards.
GTTCTTTAGTGGCAGGGGCTGGAGTGGGCGAGGTCTGTACCTCCCTCTCTGTGGTTAGTGGAAGGGACGGCACTCCAGTGAGGGGCTTCTTTCCCTCGCTTCCCTTCTCACACCCAGTGGCAGCATATCTCATAGTTTGTTGTTGTAAATATTTTCCCATACATAGATGACTGGTTGATTGTGGCAAATTCAAAGGAAAAAGCAAAGAAATGTGTTTCCTTCACACTACAACTCCTTTTGGATCTCAGTCTCCAAATAAATCTAAAAAAGACACATTTGAAATCAAATAAAGTGATTCAGTACATTGAAGCAATTCTAGATTCAAGAATAGACAAAACTGTGGAATTGACAAATTTCATGCCAATGTGATCATAATGGCACACGACACAGAAATTGTTAGACCTTATGCCTTCAACCCCAGCTGCACTTCTTCACACCAGATTCAGAATGAGATCTCCTCAAGCTTGGTTTCTGGCTTCTTTTGACCTACTAGGACAGAATAATCAAAAGAGATTCCTTGTATCTCCAGAACTGGCAGATCAGCTATGATGGTGGACTGATATACACCATGGGCAAACTGTTCAAACATCCTCAACCCAAAATTCAGATAATGACAGATGCCAGTATAATTGGTTGGGGAGCTCATTATCAGAACAAGCAAATTCATGCTCTATGGTCCCAGGAAGAAAGGAAATTACATATCAACAAATTGGAAATGTTAGCTGTGTAAAAGGCCTTCAAAGCTTACAAAACTCTGATCATAAGCAAAATAGTACAAGTGGCAGTAGATGACCACACACATGAGAGCTGCCTCTGAAGGTGTACAAGAACATTTGACGTCATTGGAGTTGAGCAAAAATAGATTTGTTTGCCAATGAAAACAACAAAAATGCATTAAGTAGTGTTCATGGGCAGATCAAGGGAAGAACTCCTTAGGATATGCTTTTACAATCTGATGGATGATAAAACTTCTTTATCTTTTCATACCTATTCCATTGATTCACAGGATAGCAGTGAAATTCTATCAGGGAAAAGCCAACACAATTCTGATTGCTCTGTGGTGGCCATGCCAACCTTGGTTCTTGATGTTACCAGAGATAGCAACAGACGGCTATCAGTTACAGGTAACTCCAGACCTGATAACATAGCAGCCCATTATGAGGGGAAAATGTGTACCAAATGGCAGAGAAATGCATGTAGGTTTTTATACTATATAATTTTAAATGTTAACATTAACACATACATATATCTATCAGTTATCCAGTCAGTACTGTGAGAATGGGGGAGGAGTAGGGAGAAAAAAACGGTCAATTGTGTCAAATGGGATGTAATTTTGTAAGCTAGATCATTCTGCTTGCAGATGTCAGATGAAAAAAGGAAAAGTGGCAAAGTGTATGTGGGATTGCTGTGCAGAAATGGTAAAGGTTACACTGGAATTCTGTACAGCAAATAAGTCTTTCTGTATTGTTACATGGCTGTACTAGTTCATGTAACAAAATATATAGTATATTATCGAAGGCTTTCATAGCCGGGATCTGATTGTTGTAGTAGGTTTTTCAGGCTGTTTGGCCGTGTTCTGAAGGTTTTTTTTCCCTAATGTTTTGCCAGTCTCTGTGGCTGGCGTCTTCAGAGGACAGGAGTTAGTTCTAACTCCTGTCCTCTGAATATGCCAGCCACAGAGACTGGCAAAACATTAGGAAAAAAACCCTTCAGAACACGACCAAACAGCCCGAAAAACCTACAACAACCAAAGTATATAGTATACTGGCTTAATACATTTTTGAATGAGACAAAAGATGGTTACATAGGAAGAGAGGGGGCAAGTGGCAGCTGGTTTTTTTTTTTTTTTTTTTTTTTGCCTGACAGAACAGTGGGGGAGAAAGGGGGAGTGGAAACTAAAATCTTGATGGGGCTAAGTTTTAAACTATAACATTGGACTACAGTGCTGGTTGTTCGTTACTCACATGTATCTTTGTTAAGATGTAAAAGTCAAAAACATCATGTGTAATTCTTGAGATAAGCTTATGATCCCCATTATCTAAGTATTTGTAATCTCAGTGTCATATAAAGTAATTTTCAAGAAAGCTAATTCAGATAACATTGTGTGTTGTATAAGATTGACAGAACCATAATGACAGTTTTCTTTCCAAAACACATAGGAATTCATATTTAAAAAAATTCCTCTGCCAGTTTAAGACCATAGTTAAAGCTACCGTATGTTGCCTCAAGCTCTACAAAGCTAGGAAATTAGATGCAAATGCTGATACCTTAACAGATATGCCCCATGATCACTTATGATGTACAATGTCACTGATTGTGCTTGTTTTACAGCTTACCCTCCAGTCAGTAACACTTTGCATTGGGCTTTCACCCAACTACTGATGAAAGGAAATACAGTGCCTTGGGCCAGGAAAAATGTCTATTCCTTTTCTGGTCCTTTGTTGCTTTATGAAGCAACTGAGCCTTAGTGTATTGGTAGAAGAGTCTTTGTATGAATTAATCCATGTCTGATTGTTTCTTACATCCATAACTGGCTAGTGGGGTCCACTATGGAGAGACACCCCTTTTCTCACACCCTTCATCATTATGCTGCTTTTTCCGTAGTACTGCAAAGCTGAGTGAAGTACATGAGAGTTCAGGTTCCTGTGTAAAGCCACCATGCTGAATGATGATGGCAAATAACACCATGTTGAGATTCCCACCATTGGACATGCTGCATGTATCTGACATTCCTTTGGAATTCTTCTGCGAAATGCTTGGTGTGGATAAAACAGATTGGTTGGTATAGTGCTGCAGTTGGAAAGAAGTTGTAATTGGGCATGTTAAGCACTGTCTTTCAGCAGAGTGTTTCTTTGCTTCAAGCTGAATCCTCCCCTGGCTACTTTGTAGCAGTAAAGATTTGTAGGGAAAGGCTTGTTAGCAAAATTGGCCAGAATTCTCTTGGCGATTTATGCCAGCATAAGTGTAATTGTTTAGATTGCAGCTGCAACTTGCTGCTAATTAACATGTTGCAGCTCATTTTTATTTATTTTATTTATTATATTTATGAAGAACAGATTGTGGAAGGGATTGTCACTCTTGCAGTGGCCTTCTCAGCCACACTAGACGCTGTTCCAAGTCCTCCATACAGAGCACGTTACCATAGTCTCTCGAGACTGAAGGATGCCTAATCTAATCTAAACATTTATACCCTGCCCATTTAGTGCCCAAATGCTACTCTGAGCGGCTAACAGCAGTTAAAAACACAACTACCTATCTCTGCCCACAAAAACATAAATAGAACCAGAAAACATTAATAACCCAGGATATCCAAAAATAAAGAAACTTTGATGGTAAATCAAAATCAATAATCAATTCATGGGCCTATGAGGGTGTCAAAGGGGTAAGATATTTCTAAATGACTCTTCAAACAGTATGGTTTTTACCTGTTTCCTGAAGGCCAGGAGTGAGTGAGTCTGGTTATATCTGCAGGTAATGTATTGCATAGCGTTGTGGCCAGCAATGAGAAGGCCTGGTTTGTGGTGGTAGTTGTCCACCAATTTACATTGCCTTGTTAGTTATATAGGGACTGAAGTCCTTTTATAATACTTTTATAGATGTTGTATAAGCATAAATGACTGTTCCATTTGTCTCTGATAATATTCTGTTATGGATAATGCTATGTTCTGTCCAGTATGAGGCAGGTTTTGCCAAAGATATTTCTGAAGAATGTGCATAGAACCCCTCTCTTCTCCAACCACTGAACATTTTTCTTCATCACTGTAGACTTTTAAAATACATTAGTTTCCCCCCTTGTAAATACGTGGACTATATTGTGCTAGCTCCAAGTTTTTAGAGCTCTTGTGCAAGACACCCTCTGTGGGTTCCTCTCTGTGATCCTGCCTTCTCTTTACCATTGTTCCCATTGGTTTCTTCCTCCTCGTTGCCCCCGCTATGAGTTGTTTGCTTCACAGAAAGAACATTGGTAAGCATGACTGCTGTTGTCCAGGCCACAGCAGGAGACAAGCGAGCATGCAGGTTGCAGTGGTGAGATGAAGGAACAAGTTTGAGGTGCTCTTGTTAGTGACAGTAGGTCTTTTTTGAGATATGTGTTTTTGACTTGTCATGCTTATTTTAGATGCTATCCTGGGAAGGATACTGGAGAAACTGTTAAAAAACTCCCCACATTTTGAAGGTGTGGAAATCTTTCATACATATCCCCTTTTTAATAAATGGGAAAGGAGAACTAAATATTAGTAGTGTAGCCACTGAAATGAAATTTTGACAATAAAACTCAAAGCCCTACAGGACTTAAAAGAAAGAGGAGGAATGGGCTTACTAAATTGTCTACTATACTACAAAGCCTGTGCTCTGAACAGGATAAAGGAATGGATTACTTTGGAGGACACGATTTGAGATTAGGATGGCACGCATATATATGGTATGGCAAGGGCAAAGACCAAACACTTTTTTCTGATCACATTGTAAGGAAAGCGCTATACCAGGTCTGGCAAAAATTTCAAGGGCAAACATACAAAAAAATTCTGATATGGGTAGCGCCTTTGGAAGCTTTTACACAACCTTCTTTAATCTCAAAAGAATGGAGATATGTGTATAAAGAGCTCTTAACTAAAGAGCAATAATTAAAAAATATACAGGAACTGAAGGAAATGGGTCTACCAACGGATTGGTGGGCGATGCTAAAATTAGAATCAAGTTTTTAAAAAGACAAAATAATGGGCTTTTATGAGGGGAAGGTTCAGGTGGATGAGTTATGGATTTATACTAGTGATAAGATTATACAAAATGTATACTTTTTTGTTAGAATATAATTTAGAGCAGTGGTCCCCAACCTTTCTGACACTGTTGGGGGGGACGGGGTCCGTGCGCAGGGGGTGGGGCACCCCCTGCGCTTGTGTGCATGCGCAAAGGGGTGGCGCTTGCTTGCATGCACTTGCGTGCATGCACGAAGGGGCCAGGGGCATTTGCACAGTGTGCGCACACACTCGCGCGCATGCACGAAGGGGCAGGGGGCACTCGCGTGGAGCTCGCACACGCGTGTGTGCGAAGGGGCTGTGCGGGTGGGCGTGCGGGGGGGGGAGTACATGTGGGGGGCGGAAGATCTGTGTCTGCGGCCCGGTCCGGCCAAGGCCACAGACTGGCACTGGGCCGCAGACTGGGGGTTGGGGACCCCTGATTTAGAGGATGAAAGGGTGAAAGCAGTGATGATTTAATGGGCACAAAATTTTGGTTATAATATAGACATAGATGATTGGACTCGAATGTGGAATGATAACTATAGATGGATTAAACCAATAAACTTGAGAGAAAATGTTTTAAAGACGTTTTATAGATGGCATTTTACACCTGTAAAACTGGCAAAAAATGGCGTTGGGGGTTAGCAACTTTTGTTGGAAGTGTTGTCAGCAACCTGGGACTTTTTTTCATTTGTGGGGGACATGCAATAGAGTAAAAAGATTTTGGAGACAGATAAAAGATATTACACAAGAAATTGTACAACAAAAAATAGCTTTTAAACCAGAAATGTTTCTGCTGAATATAATGCCAGAAATTGTTGATAAAAAAATTAAATATATGTTGTTGCACATATTTACAGCTGCAAGGTTGATCTGTGCCCAAAAATGGAAAAATCAGGAAAATCCGAAGATGGAGGAGCTGTTTAAAAAATTATTGGGTATTGCAGAAATGGATAGCCTCTCAGAGGCATTATGTGAGAACCCGAGAATATATGTTAAAGAAAGCTGGAAAATGTTTTATGATTGGGCCCAGAAACAAACATGAGTAGAGAATATAGCCTATGTTATGGATTTTAGTATTGTAACACAGCCATGGAGATACTTCCCCGTGCCTTTGTTTTGTTTTGTTTTCTTTCCTTTCCCCCCGTATGTGTATTCCTTTGACTGTTTGTTTGTTTGTTATACAGTCAACCCTCGACTTACGAACGGCCCTAGTTACGAACATTTCGACTTACGAACTGCTCTGATAGAAAAATATAGCCTTGACTTGCGAACTTTGCTTCGAGTTAAAAACCGGGAAAAAAAACGCGCGGGAGGCAGGGAAAGCGCGAAATTTGAACTTTCAAGGTGTTCTGTTGAAAAGGTGTCTGTTCCCTCCTTCCCTCCCTCTTTTCTTTCCTTTTTTTAAAAAACCTAAGTCATCTTAGGTTAAAAGGGAAAAAAAGAAAAAAATCTGCCCCTAGTGGTAGGAACGGATTAACCGGCTTTGCATTAGTTCCTATGGGAACTAATGGTTTGACTTACAAACCGCCCCTCGACCTAAGAACCAAAAACAGCCGGAACGGATTAATTGATTTTCAATGCATTCCTATGGGAAAATGCTGATTCGACTTACGAACTTTTCGACTTAAGAACGTCCTTCCGGAACGGATTAAGTTCATAAGTCGAGGGTTGACTGTACAATGAAAAAAAATATCCAGAATAAGAAACATTTTTTAATTTGAATTTTTGATTATTTAAGACAGTACTTCCTAGTTTCCCCGAATACAGGGTGGGACAAAATAAACACTAATACAAGAAGTTCTAATATTAATTATTATAATATTAATATTATTATAGTTTATATCAATAATTCCACAGAATTATCACCTGAACAGCTATACGTGTTTCCACGTTTTAAGTACTTGTCATATACAGATTTCTTTTCCATAAGTAGAGGATATACAGATCTAGTCCTTTTTGCCATTGGGTACAATGTAAAAAAACGATTGTAGTTTTTTAGTGAGCTATGATATAGAACAGATAAGTAATCTGCTTTGATTGCTGGTAGGTTGGCATTGTGATTGGATGTGAAGTGGTGCCTGCAATTCTCATTGGGTTTAGGGAATGCTGGAACACAATATTAGCATAAATGCTAAACCTCAATGTACTGGAATTCTCATTGGTATCAGAAAATGCTGAATGACTCACTCAGTAATGGCAGTATCAACAACAACTGTTTGCTTCCAAGTCAATTCTGCCTTATGGTGACCCTTGCCAGTGTTTCTTAGCTATCAAATACTCAAGTAGTTTGCTATCCCTTCATGTAGAGAAGAGACAGTGCAGCTTGCCTAAGCTTAACAGGCTGTCTCTTCTCCTGGAGGAGCAGCTAAGGGCATCAAACTTCCAACCTCTGGCTCCCCAGCCAGCCACTCCAGGCAGTTTCTAGTTTATCACTTCACACTTAATGTTAGTTTTTTTCAAAAAATTCTGGTTAACAAGTTAAACATCTTAATTAGAGATGGGGTATTCATATATGGATACGAATATCCCAGCGCAGCTGGAGTTTACGAGGGTCCGCCCCCTGGGCCACGGATGTGTCCAGCCGTGGCGGCCTTGCTCATGCTTCCAATCACTCCCGGAGCCCCGCTCTCTTCCTGCTTGGCTAGCCACTCCAGGCAAGGGGAGGGAGGACAAGTCTTAATATATTTGTTATGGTATGTACTGTGGGAACTAATAAAATTATTTTAAATACAGTAGTGTCCCTGTATCTGCAGGGGATTGGTTCCAGCCCCCCCCCCCCCCGTGGATACTGAAAAGCGCAGTTTATAGCTAACACAGTCTGTTGGACCAAGGACTCTCCTATACCTGTAATTTTTATCTCAATGGGATCTCTATGAGTAAGAGCTGAGTTGAAATCTTCGCTCGTTCCTCAACATGTTAAAGACTGAAGATGACCCCCCTCTCTCTTTCTCTCTGCCCCTCTCCCTCCCTTCCCTCCCTCCCTCCCGCTCCCCCTCCCTCCCAGGAGGCAGTTTGGCTTAGGTTAGCATCTCTCCTCTGGCCTCACCAACCAACCCATCTCTGAATTTTACAACTAGGCTGCTCTGGAACATAGAGGAAGCTGCCTCAAGCTGCTGGGAGAATAGGTGAAATGGTGGTGGCCTACCTGTATAGCATAGTTTCTGGTTCCCTCTAGTGGCCAGTTCTGATTATTACATCTTGAAAATTCATACTGTATTTCTATTTTTCCCCCTGTAATATTTTTAATACCTGTATTTTCAGACTGTGGATAAATAAATCAGTGGATACTGATCCTGCGGATAAGGGGGTCCTACTGTATTGCAATTCTTGTCTGCTATCAGAAGTGGTTAAGGAGTTGTTACCCCAATATACCTATATGAAAACCCATTTTTTCAATCCGTATGGTAGACATACATTTTCTGTTGACAAGTACCACTCAGATCAACATTTGCAGTAGCTAATGTATATAAATAGAATTTTCTCACATCTTCCAGACTGGAGAACCAGCAGTGTGGGAAAGTGAATAGGCATAAATAGTGTAGATAATCTGACATCATCAAGTCATATTATGAAGCATAGGCAATTGAAAACAAGCGATTTATATGTTTCTCGTTAAAATCAGTGTTGTTTGCAACATATTACAAAAAACAGCCAACCAACCAACCAACAACAACAACAACAACAAACCTCAACATTTTTGATAACCCTTTATCCCACATGGTTTGCAATTTAAAAACAGACACATGATGTCTTGTATTATATATTGGCTTAGTGGAACAAATGTGCAGGAACTGGGTAATAGCTTTTATATTAGTGTGTCACTTATTGGAAGAGCCCTTTCTTCCTGCTTTGTTTTGGTTGAGGAGAAGTAGCATTTTCACAGCATTCACCTCAGTAATTACTATAGGAATTTCTCCTTGTTTAATACTTTCTTAGCTATTATGTATGCTTTGTAAATTAGTTCCTTGTATTAGGGATACCTGATCATATCCCTTTCTTCTTATCCGCAATGGAACAAATGACACATCCAAGAGGAGCTATGAAGAAACCATGTCAGACTTTGAACCTCTGGGAAGGAAATTTGAGGACTTTCTGGCCCAGATAGTCCATCCCACCAGTACTCAGAAGAGGCATAGAAAGGGAAAAAAAGAAAATACTTTGGGTGAATGACTGAGTGGCTGGGAAGGTGATGCTGATGTGAAGGATTTGGATTTTGGGACTACAGGCTAAGTTTTCTGGAAGATGAACTGCTGGCAAATGATGATTTGTGCCTCACAAAAGCTGGGAAGAATGTGTTTGGCCAGAGCATGAACTTCAGCAGGAGGGCTTTAAACTGAATTGGAAGGGGGAGGGAGACACAAGCTCATAGGTAAAGATAGACAAAGGCTTATGCATGAAAAGAAGAACAGACCAAGCACCTCTAAAGGAGCCCAATAATAATCTTTTTAAAAATGTAGGAAATAAAGCAGGGTGCAAATCACACAATCTCTGATGTCTATATATGAATGCCAGGAGTATGGGAAGCAAACAAGAGGAACTGGAAATCCCAGTTCAGGAGGGTAAATATGGCTTGGTAAGGATAACTGAAACTTGGTGGGATGATTCCCATGACTGGAATACAGCAATTGAAGGATATAAATTATTCAAAAAACCAACCCAAACCAAAGAATAGAAAGGGAGGTGGATAGCACTACATGTCAAAAAAAAATATTGCTGCATAGAAATATAGGAGGATGAGCTTGGTCGTCCCATTGAGAGTATCAGGATTAATATAATTGGGGCAAAAAACAAAAGGAACATGGTAGTTGGAGTCTATTATCGACCACCCAATAAAGAAGAAGATGCAGATGAAACTTTTGAAGAATTGCCAGAATTTCAAAGAAATATGATGTAGTAATGGGAGACGTCAGTTATCCTGATATCTGTTGGGAGACAAATTCTGACAAATATGGACTTTCTAAGAAATTCCTGCCTTGCGTGGCTGTTAATTTTCTCCTACAAAAAGTGAAAGAAGAAACTAGAGGAGTAGCTGTCCTGGACTTGATCCTAATGGATAGAGATGGTGGAAGAAGTAGCAGCAGAGAGGAACTCTGGGGGAAAGTTCTACTTAAGTTCTTGATTTCAAAAGAAACAAAAGCAGAGTGTAGCTGCATGTATACACTGAATTCTAGAAAAGCTAATTTAAATAAACTCAGAACAATGATAGGTAATGTCCCATGGCAGGAAATCCTAACAGGAAAAGGAGTCCAAGATGGCTGAGAGTTTCTAAAAAAGTAAATTCTAAAGGTTTTTGTTGTTTAGTCGTTAAGTCATGTCCGACTCTTCGTGACCCCATGGACCAGAGCACGCCAGGCCCTCCTGTCTTCCACTGCCTCCCGGAGTTGGGTCAAATTCATGCTGGTAGCTTCAATGACACTGTCCAACCATCTCGTCCTCTGTTGTCCCCTTCTCCTCTTGCCTTCACACTTTCCCAACATCAGGGTCTTTTCCAGGGAGTCTTCTCTTCTCATGAGATGGCCAAAGTATTGGAGCCTCAGCTTCAGGATCTGTCCTTCCAGTGAGCACTCAGGGTTGATTTCCTTCAGAACGGATAAGTTTGTTCTCCTTGCAGTCCAGGGGACTCTCAAGAGTCTCCTCCAGCCCCACAATTCAAAAGCATCAATTCTTCGGTGGTCAGCCTTCTTTATGGTCCAGCTCTCACTTCCATACATCACTACTGGAAAAACCATAGCTTTGACTATGCGGACCTTTGTCGGCAAGGTGATGTCTCTGCTTTTTAAGATGCTGTCTAGGTTTGTCATCGCTTTCCTCCCAAGAAGCAGGCATCTTTTAATTTTGTGGCTGCTGTCACCATCTGCAGTGATCATGGAGCCCAAGAAGGTAAAATCTGTCACTGCCTCCATATCTTCCCCTTCTATTTGCCAGGAGGTGATGGGACCAGTGGCCATGATCTTAGTTTTTTTGATGTTGAGCTTCAGACCATTTTTTGCGCTCTCCTCTTTCACCCTCATTAAGAGGTTCTTTAATTCCTCCTCACTTTCTGCCATCAGAGTGGTATCATCTGCATATCTGAGGTTGTTGATATTCCTTCCGGCAATCTTAATTCCGTCTTGGGATTCATCCAGTCCAGCCTTTCGCATGATGTATTCTGCATATAAGTTAAATAAGCAGGGAGACAATATACAACCTTGTCGTACTCCTTTCCCAACTTTGAACCAATCAGTTGTTCCATATCCAGTTCTAACTGTTGCTTCCTATCCCACATATAGATATTCTAAAGGTGCAACTATATAAACAATTCCAACAAGAAAAAAGGATGGAAGACAGCAAAAAAGACCAATGTCTCAGAGACAACCCAAAAACAAAAAAGGGGACATATGTAGGAAGTGGAAGGAAGGCCTGGCTACAAAGGAAAAGTACAAACAAGCAGCAAAGAATTGTAGGGATGGCATTAGGAAGGCAAAGGCTGAGAGTGAACTGAGGTTAGCAAGAGATGCTAAAATATATGTGTGGCAAAAGACAGAGAAGAGAAACAGTAGCTCAGCTACTCAGTGGGGATGGGAAAATGATAGTTGACAAAATAAAGGCAGAAGTGTTCAACTCCTACTTCAGCTCCATCTTCTCCCAAAAGACAGTCTATGACTCTCCAGACAGTACAAAGGAATGAGATAGAATTGTGACTTGATATTGATAAACAAATAGTCAAGGAGTACCATACTACTTTAAATGAGTTCAATTAAAGGGGCCGGATGAACTATATCCAAGGATATTGAAGGAAGTGGCTTAAGAACTCAATCACTGTCTATTATTTTCTTGAAATCATGGAGGATGGGTGAACTGCTAGATGACTGGAGGAGGGTTAATGACTTTATCTTCAAAAAGGGCAAGAAGGAGGAAGCAGGGAATTACAGACTAGTGAGTCTGACATCAATTCCAGGGAAAATTGAGGAGCAGATTATAAAGTAGTCATTCTGCAAGCACCTTGAAAACAGTGCAGTAATAACTAAAAGCAAACATGGATTTGTGAAGAACAAATCTTGCCAGATTAATCTGATCTAATTTTTTAATTGGATAACCTCCCTGGTAGATGGTGAGAATGCTGTAGACATAATATATCTTGACTTCATCAAAGCCTTTGACAAAGTGCCCCATGATATTCTTATTAGCAAGCTAGGTGTGGGCTGGATAGAACAACTGCTGTGAATACACAGTTGGTTACAGAATCATACTCAGAGAGTGCTTATCAATGTCTCCTTCTCAAACTGGAGGAGGTAACAAAGTGGGGTACCCCAAGACTCAGTCCTGGGCCCAATGTTCTTTGACATTTTTATTAATGGCTTGGATGAGAAGGGTGCAGAGAATACTTGGCCAGATCTCACCTGTAATATGGGTTCAGTTCTAGGTATGACAGTTTAATGACAATATGACAAGAAATGTATCTGGAGAAGGGTGACCAGGATGGTTAAAATAAGAAAAATGCTTGTAGGAGCGGGATTTGTTTAGCCTGGAAGAGAGAAGACTGAGATATGATAAATGTTTAAATATTTGAAGAGCTGTTACATGAAATATGTTTTAGGCTTATTTTTGTTTGCCCCAGAGGATAATATATGGCCCCAGAGGATAATATAGTGGGAACATTGTTGGTCTCTGCTTTATTTTAGCATTATAGAAGTCTATATCCTTGATCTAAGAATTGTATCAAGCAGACAGGATAGGTTTGATTTAAATCAACTTGATTTAAATCACAATTTAACTCTCTAGTCAATAAGCATTTATTTTAAAAAATCCAATTTAAATAAAACAAATAAAAATCATTTTTATATAAACTATTATTTTTTTATTAAATACTGACTGGTGATAAAATCATGATTTAAATTGACTTGATTTAAATCAAATCAATCCTGCAAGCAGTTTATTTCATGTTTGATATAGATAAGACAATTTCATCCCAACATATCACTCCAGTGACCCATCAGATCACTTGTTTGTGGGTGAAGAGGAAGAGGATACCTAGATTTGTGCCAAGAATGAGATTTTAATGTTCCAGTTGTCTTTTCATGGGTATGCTTAGTTTGAAGGAGCAGTATTGCTTCTCTGATATTGATGTATTTTCCTTATGATCAAAATAACAAAATAACATTCTGCACTGTATTACGCACATGATCGGAGCTCCCAAGGGCTGATTTGTGTGCCAGAATTACGTTTGTTTCCAAATATAAAAATCAGTCAATCAAGTTGCATATGAGTAAGCAAATTTGCATAGATCTGTTTCTGAATAAGAAATAGTTTTGAAGGAAAAGGAGGAGGTACCATCTTAGAAGTAGTGTTGAGAAAGTATTTAAAAAAAAGAAGTATTCAAAAAGAAGAAGTAGTATTTAAGAAAAAAATCCATTTTTTTCTTAAACAGCCATTCGGAGATCCATAACAGAGTGTCCTGGGACTTTGGAGTTTTCTTTAAAGGTCCTTTTACAGAGAAAGGAGGGGAGAAATATTTTAAATAATTCAATATAGAAAGAGTTATCATCCACAGGTTTTATAGTTAAGAGTATTAAACTTGGTAATTTTCTCTTTTTAAAAAGCTGTTGCCCAATTAATTGGAGGTATTCTTTAAATCAATAAAATATTTTAAAATTATTAATCTCAATGATTAATCAATGACGTTTTCTTGCAGTTGTCAGAGTCTGTATTTGCACAAGGCACAAATTTTCTAGTTGAACAAAGACTGTAGCAATATAATCATACTTTATTATGTAGCAATTTCCTTAACATTTGTAAAATATTTTTGGTGGAGAGCATAGTTTCTTTTTGAAATTGGGGACAAATTTAAAGCATTATTAATTTGGTTTCTAAGTTAACTTTTGGGTAGCATATGTTCTGGTTAATTTTGTTTCAAACACTTTTTTTAAAGCTGTTGATTGTTATATGTACTTATATGGTATTCATATTCTTGGTGTGAATTTTGTAAATCACCTACTGAGGAAAGATGACCTAACCTTCCCCCCGACCCAAGTTTTTGGGAGCTGGCTGTTGGGTGTCAAGCATATCAAGGGTTAATGTTTGTTTTGTTTTTGTATTTCTAGGTTGATTTAAGATACTGAAAAGTCGAGGAGACGTGAAATTCTAAAAGTGATAAAGCAAAATATTATTTTTTTCTGAACTGAAGGCTCAGTGTGGAGCCATCATGAGCGATGTTACAATTGTGAAAGAAGGATGGGTTCAGAAAAGGGGTAAGTTTTAAATGAAATATACTATGCAGTAAGAAATAGGACCCTAATTATTACTGTAATTTTATTTTTTATCATATATTATAAATCTGTGTTTAAATTATCAATAATAGTTCTCAGTGAATATTATTACTTTAATGTTGAACACATTTTAAAATGTAATGTTTGGCACTATGTATATCAATAGGTACACAGAGTTCTAGAAGTGTATTCCTTGCCATCCTCAGTTATTTATTTATTTTTATTGCTGGAACTAAGCCAGTATTTAGAATGTACATTAAATCCTCTGCTGATTTGTAGCCCACTTAAGTCTAGAGAATGCGGAAACTACATTGCAGCCAAAGTGGGAGTGTAATTGTTCTTATTTCTTTAAAACAAAAAAGAAATATTTTTTAAAAGTCAACCAATTATTTTTTATTCATTATTTGATTAAAAAATATTTAAACCATTCCTTATATGTAGCTTTTGTGGGTCCCACACAATTATTTGCCAGTTATTGTGGGCTACCGTGGTGTAATGAAGAAGGATTATTGTCTTGTTGTCTTGTTGTTGAATCTGCAACCAAGATTGGGAAGATTTGCCTTGAACCCTGATCCTATAGTACATTAATAATTGTAATCTAGAATCCAGCTCCCATAATAGGCTGAATTAACAAAATACGCTTTCATGTTTTTTTTAGGTTATTAATAATATTGTGGAGGAATAGCAAAATCTTCAGGTTATATCCAATGGAATTTATAGAACTGTTTGTTTAACAAGTCTCCTTCATTCAGTGTGTCTGCTCTAATTAGGATTAACAATTTGATTTAGCCCCTAGTCAGAGGCAGTTTGTGGATGAGCACAAGGGGAATGCCTCACTCCAAAACTGCCTTAGTCATGAGCCATCTATGCTCCTAGGTCTCTTCTGGTTTTTGATTGTCATTTAAATATTTTGTAGTATTAGAAGTGGCATTCAGGGAAAATGATGGGGAAATTTTGAAAATTCTAGGCAAACATTTTTAGGTTTTCACAACATTGATTTTATATATATATAAAATGTCTACATGGAAATAAGTGGAAAGTAGTTCAGAATTTGTTTGAGCAAGTTACTGCTTCACAATAGTTGGGAGCTGTGTTCATGTTTAATTGGTCATTTCCTGATAATTAAGTCAGACTGTGTATAAATTATGCAGATGCATTAATATGTTTTTCAAGAACTCATGGAAGGATTTAGATAATATTTGTCATCTAATTATAATTGGCTTAGGTTGGTTTTATTCTGTTTGTTGGGGAATGGAAAAGGTGAATTTAGGCAGCAGTGAAAACTGAAGTACATTTTGCAGCTGTTTAACATATATTAAAACTTTTCTCCATGGAACATAATTTATATACTAATTAATTCAGGAGGATGCAGGTTCCTCTTCATCATGGGAACCACTTCAGCATAGCAAGAAGAAAAAAATGCTGTGTGGTTCCTTTACACAATCTGAAAACAATAATATTAAACCACTAAAATCTTGCAAACAGGCAAACTTTTGAGTTCCGATGAACTCTTCACGAGAGATGGTATTACAGAATGTATGCATGTGTAGAAGAAACAGGAAACTCCCAAAAATCATCATGGCCAGATGTTATGACCAGGCAGTTTTGTGTGAAGTAAGTTACAAAATGGAGTCTGCAACCATGTAAAATCAGCTTGAAGTAGTAGTTTTAGGTTTCCCCTTAGACAATGTAGATAGATTTCATTGCTTTCCCAATCTTGGTAGACAAAGGACTACCAGTCACTCAGAAACCTGCATTGCTTTATATTGCTTTCTATCAAAGTACATGGCAGAAATGTAGCAAAACTCAAATCAGAAAAGTTTGAGATAAAATTTAGTTTACCCATTAGGCAAAACACAGTCAATTACAGCCACATTAAGAGTATTGCCCAGTAACTGGAGAAAGATACAGTTCTCAGTTAGTGCATGCTTCTTGGGCAATGGTTAATGTCCTTGCTTGGTTGTAGGTATTGTCCTATTCAGGATATCTTTTATAGTTCAGTAAAAAAGGGGAAAGCCTTGTGTTCATCGTAGACAAACAGAGATGGGTGGTATCTTCCTTAGATCATTAAATCTTTTAAACAAGCAAACTTTCAGATCTTGCGGGACTCTAGACAAATTAGAAGAAAAAACTGGGTAATTTTAAAGATTGGAAATTAAATTAAAGAGCTCACCATCGGTTAGTGTTGTGAATTTTTTTGCTTCTACATGAAGTGTTTTTTTCTAAAAACCTGTCAAAAGATTCAGACTTACCTGACAGGACAAGAATACGCTCCGTTGTTTATGTGATCAGTATGTTGGAGAAAGTAAAGGGAAAATAAAATAAAATAAACCAAGATATTGTAACACTTCAAAGGCTAACAATTGTATTCCAGTGTGAGCTTTCATGAATCAAAAGTCCACTTGCTCAGACACTGGTGTACCAATACATGACTAATATATTCATAGATATCCCCATGACCTGGTGCAAATATACTGTAGGTTATAGGCAAAGTGGTTTGTTAACTCAGCAATGGAACTGTCAAGCTGTGAATTACTTCAGTTAGCAGGTCCTGGCCAGGACAATAGGTGTTGGCCAGGAAGAGTTAACTTTAGAGGCTGTCAAGGGAGGCAACTATTTTATTACAGAATGCTAGGTTATAAATGTGTGTAGTATGCTAACAAGGCTTGATCTTTGCCAAAGCTCTTAGAGATGTGTTGGAGCTTGTTTAAGTAGCTAATTTATGCTGCCTCTTTTCTAGAGTCTTTATAATTCCATTTTTTCTTAAATAGTCATTCTGAGATCCATAACACAGTGTCCTGGGACCTTGGAGTGTTCTGAAGCTGGCTTCTCTATGTGGCCCTTCCTGATGTCAGATTTGTGTCAGTTCATTCCTTTGTGCAAAGATTGTCCTGTTTGTCCTACGTAGAAAGCAGAAAGACTCTTCTAAATCACATTAGAGTGGAAACATGTAAATCAACCCCTGTTGTTGTGGCTGACATTGATGGAGGTATTTATGGTGCTGCCATTGTAGATATGGAGCACAATTGGCTTCTAGGTTTACGACAGGGTCTTGGTTCCTGTCCCTGTCCCCATGTTGTGTTATCTGTTGTGTGTCAGTGCTTGTTTAAGTTTGGGAAGTCATCTATAGGGAACTATGTGCTGGTCTTCAAAAATCCTGGGAGAGGAAAATATTATGAGCTGCAGTGATATGCTGTGTCTCAATTTGCCTCAGTTGGGAGCTGTAGGTGATTACTTCTGATGTTCTGTCATTCTCCCTGTTGGCCTGTCTTGCAGCAGATTGTTCTCCATCAATTTGCTTTTTCCTCATGTTGTGTGAGTGTTGTAGTTTAAAAAATGCCTGTTTGGACAATAGCGCTCAACCCTTCTGATCTCTTCTCCAATGTTTATGTAGGATTGACCTGAGTTTGAAGCTTCTTTGTGAGTTATTTTGTGCTAATTTCTTACCATAAAGGGTTTGTTAAAGTATATACTGTACTTCAATTATTATATTGTTATTATAGTTATTTTGATTGTTGTTATTGTCTTATGGAATGATGATTGTTTACTGTATGTTTTTATCATTGTAATTATGTTATGGTTGTATTTTAACTGTTTTTCACTATTGGAATATGCTTTGGTATAGAGCGCAATATAAATAAATATTATTATTATATTATTATATTCAAATTATTTATCATTTGTAGATTTATGCATGGTAACTTACTTAACTGGCAGAGAAGATCACCTAGAGATGGAAGTGAGGGGAGTGAAGACTGCGAAGTTAGTATTACAGCAGGTTTTATAATTCAGGCTCATTCTATTGTCCTTGATATATATGGTGGGTCAGTGTCTGGGCACAAAACTTTATTTTATTTATCTTCCTCTTTTAAAGGATCAATTTTCTGTGTGGAGAAAGAAGCAGAATTTTGTTTCTTTTTACTATAAACCTGCTAGGCAGTGCTGATGTTTGGTTTTTACTGCACTTCAGAGCAGACATGGGCACTTTGTATTCGTTTCCCTGGCGAAACAAATACGAACTGTGGAGGTGGGACGGAGAGTTTCCCTGCTCTGCTGATGAGTGGTTGGTTGTGCAGGGAGGCGGGAAGGGCTGGCCAGGCTCCTGCCAGGATTGGGATGAGAATGTTGATGATGGAGCTGAGCACCGCACGGAGCCTGGGAAGTGGCCCGGCCGGTTCTGGGGCTGGGATTGGTGCCGTGGTTTATATTTGTTTCTCCAGGGAAATGAATACGAAGTGCCCATGTCTAAGCTAGCGTTGTGCAACATAAATACAAAGTGCTCACTAGTCAGGGTACTCACCAGTTGCATGGGAAGCAGGCATTCAGTGGCTGAAAAACAGTAGTAAGTCACAACTAGGGTAGGCCATTGAATCATTGGGGATTTGATCAGTCAACTCCGTAAGTTCAATTGATTCAGTCAGCCTACTATAGTTGCACCTTACTAGAGTAAGCACATTCAATCACTGGATCTTAAGAGGAATTGACACACCAAATCCCCGTTGATTCAGTGGGACTACTCTAGTTGTGACTAACTACTGGATTCCAGTCAATAGGTGCCAGGTTAACTAGCACAGAAAGAAGAAAACAGCAGCAGTGGGTATTCTCTTGTACTTAAAAGTGAATAGAAGCCAGAACTTCAATGCAGGCAGACGTCATGTCCAAATACAGAGGGATACTTTTAATAGCAAAAAATCATTGCTGGATTGTCATCACTGTGATAAGTCTATCAGTTTCCACAGGCGTTATCTGAATGTCCTCTGTAGGACTACTGATCTACAGACTCCCTATGAGAGACTTATAGACTTTATGTCCTTCACACATCTGCCAAGGAATTTATTTGTGGTCTTAGAAGATATTGTACCTTGTTCTATTTAATTAATTCTTCATTCCTGGATACCTTTTTATTTTTGGACAAGAGTTCTTTTTCTCCTTTAAAAAGGTTTATTTAACAAGCAAGCAATTGAGTAAATAAGAGCCAAAAATTTAAACAGTGTAAGACTTAGGTTTAGTTATTCAAGGATATAAAAAAACCTATTTCCTTTTAGTAAAAAGTTATTTTCTTAGCAAAAAGATGAATTATATAAAACTCTAATACAGGCACGTAAAAATCTCTATTGAAATACATTTTGTTATTAAAACCAACTTTAGCAAAGCATACGCATCGTAAATAATTCACATTGCATTATATATTTCTCACCCAATTTCCCAGCAGAGATTTCTCCCCTGTTTGCAAAAACAGGTGCTTGTGCTTCTTGGAAGATGTTCCATAAACATGATAGAAATCTCTGTTTATATACTTTTGATGTTTTGGGTTAGTCAAAACATTGCGATGTATAACTTCTTTTTTCTCAGGAACAAGCAGTCTCCTTGGATAGCTGTCTGCTAGGGTAACAGCCAGCTGAGTTAGCTGAGCTGTAAAGTTGCCCCCACTTGGAGTAAATTCCATATCACCATATTTGGGCAGTACAATACATTTTGAATGCCAATTTCCTGGTTTTTACATTTTTTATATTCCCCTTTTAAACCCTTTGAATTTTTCCTTCCATATATTTTTTCCAAAACCAATAATTGACAGGACTGCTATCTGCGATTTAGTGGTGGTTTTTAAATATTAAAGGCCTTTCACCATCCTGAGGCTCCATAGGCCTTCTCCAGGGCAAAGAGAGCCCTAGAGAGTTGTGGAACCTAAAAGGAGGGGAACAGGAAGCTTTTAGTTACTTTAAATTAAATGCTTCTGGCACCCGATCCAGATTACACTGTGCAAAATTAAGTCAACAGAATTTTGTCTACTAATGATTTGTGTCCTGATGATTTCAGGAGGCCGAATGCATGCCTAACTTCCTTTAGATCCCCTGAAAGTATTTGTTTTTGTATTAAAAAAGGAAAATGGGATATGAATGTTCCCAAAATATGAACTTTATCACAAATATAGAACAACAAATGGTATTCGTTGCAACATAGTTTCTAGAGAAACACAAATAAATAATGATTTTTAAAAAAACAATTTGAATCAGAAGTGCTTCAGTGATACAGAAGAGAAAAACTGATGTCAAAACATAGGTAGAACCTTCTAATCAATTGAAGTAAAGTTACAACGTTAGGTAAGTTTGAAGTTAGTTTGATATTTATATGCACACAGAACTCCAACAGCCACTGCAATGCTCTCACACAGTGCCAGTCATTTGTGATCAGGCACATAAATTACACAGTTAGATCACCAAGGCAACTTCCATAGTTGGAGTTCCCATGCACAAATATTAAACATGACACTTGCCAAAAAATTTAAAAACATGTGTTTTGTATAACTTTAAAAAATTATGTAATCAAATCTGTTTGTATTAGATAATATTTCTATTCTCATTGTACCATGATAATTGTAATGTTGAATTCATAGCTATGATTGCTTCATATATCAGTTGTTTATATAGCAGAAATATGGCATGGGATTGGAGAAACAGGGTGAGCGGACAACCAGTGAGACAGATCTTTCCTTAACTTTTCACGGCTTTTTCTGTTAGCATTCCTTCTGCCCTCCTAGTGTTGTGGCTGAATGCCAGATTATTCCATAATAAAATAACAATAATCCTTGATTTTATTGTGGGTGAGAGGGTCAATCTAACTGCTGTCATCAAAATCTGGGTGCGTTTGGTAGTCTCTTTCTTAATGGTCCAACTGTTAGTTCAGCATAGATGATATTGCTGTGATCTGTACACTTTCTTCCAAATGATCTAGGAAGACATGGTTCATCACAGTCACCATCTGTGTCTTATGGGTGAGCCAAAAAAGAGTTGGGAAGGTGGGAGATTGGATCAGCTGGTTTCTTCTAGAATGTGGTAGCTATGGCTGTGCTGAAAATATTTTGCAGCCCTGGAATATTGATGGAGAAGGAGCTTGTTGGGAGCTATTGGTTATACCTCTTCCATGCCAGAAAGAACAGGTTTGAGATAAAATAAGCTGTACTCATTTCCCTTGCTCTGGCCTGTGGTTTTACACAAAGAAACCATGACCCATATGTTGTTATATGGAGGGTATGGCCTATTTGAAAAGGTTTAGGTTGACTCTCTACTTTTGCAAATGTGGGGGTTTCTGGATACCTTCTTTCTGTTCCTTGGTAGCACTGTTTTGCCAAAAAGGTCAGCTTAGTTTATAGAGAAGACTCCCTGGAAAAGACCCTGATGTTGGGAAAGTGTGAAGGCAAGAGGAGAAGGGGACGACAGAGGACGAGATGGTTGGACAGTGTCATCAAAGCTACCAACCTGAATTTGACCAAACTCCGGGAGGCAGTGGAAGACAGGAGGGCCTGGCGTGCTTTGGTCCATGGGGTCATGAAGAGTCGGACACGACTTAACGACTAAACAACAACAAAAGTTTATAGAATGGTAGAATTTTAGAGCTGGAAGGGACCCCATGGGTCAATGAAGCTGATATTCTGGCAAAGTAGGAAATCCATACTAAAGCATCTCTTGACAGATGGCACCTAATCTCTGTTTAAGAATCTCCAATGAAGGAATGTTTAGCACTTTCTGAGGCAGCATATTCCACTGTCGAATAGTTCTTACTATTAAGAAGTCTTTGCTAATTCAGACAAAATCTCCTCTTTTGTACTTGAAATTCATTATTTCAGGTCCATCATCCGCATGAAATTCCTTCACATATTTGAAGATGGTTATCATACTGCCTCTCTTCTCAACAGTTCTTCACAAGAGCGTAGTTTCCAAATCTTTTATCATTCTGTTCATCCTCCTCTAGACTCATTCCAGGTTATTGCTATCCTTTTTAAACTGTGTTATCCAGAACTAGACATAAGAGTCCAGATGAGGTCTGACCAAAACAGAATAGAGTATTACTATTACATCCTTTGATTTGGGCTGTTGAAACAATCAAATGTTGCATTTGCTTTTTTTGCTACCATGTCACACTGTTGACTCATGTTTGGCTTGGGGTCACCTAGGACCCCTAGATTTTTTTCACATGTGTCTTATAAGCTGTCTTATATTTATACATCTGGTTTTTCCAACCTAAATGTAGAATTTAGTATGGGAGCCTGTTGAAACTCTTATTGTTTGGTTTGGCCCAGTTCTCCAATATATTAGGTCTTGAATTTTGCTTTTATCTTGTGAAGTCTTAGCTACCCTACAAGTTTGATGCCATCTGCAGGATGGAACCCTGTGCCCTCCCCCTACTTTTCACTCCTCTCTAGGAGGTTGAGGAATAATTGGTGAATATTTTTAGTATGCAGCCTGTCACTCACTTAAAAATCTATTGAACAATAGTCTATTTCACAATTTACCAGCTTGTCTTCAGTAATATAATGGCAACTGTCTTAATTTGGGGAGGGGGCACTCCAAACAGAAATCCAAAGTTAGAAGGTCAGTGATTTCAGGGAAGAAACAACCTGCATGATAAAAACAAGTTTATTGAGCTTAAAGGAATGCAACAAAGCCCGGCAAAAGACAGCATGCTTTACATGGAGCCTCCTCAATCAGAGCTTTGGTAGAATAGCTTTGACAGTGAATGCCTCTGCTTAGGGAATTTCCATTAAATTAATCCCAGCTCCTTTTCCCAGTTTCAATCAGAGGCTAGTATTGCTTCAAATTGCTTCAAATGCTGTATTAGTTTTGTCAAAATTCTGAAAAGTAAATGTGAAAGACTGGAAGAAGTTCTTAGCTTTGGTTACTGCCATGGAAGGTGTGCATGTGCTAGGAAACTGATTGCTGTGTCCTGAAGTAACCATGGAGAGAGGGAGCTGATATTTTTTAACAGCAGCAGCAGCCAATGTTGACTGTGCCAATAAAAAGATGAAACTGTGTCACACCTCATCTGTGAATGTTCAAAAATTACGCAGACAGACTATAAAGCTAGACATGATAGAATTGCAAAATTAACACACTGGTCATTATGTAAAAAATATAATCTGCCAACATCCAAGAATCTGTGGGAACATCAGGTAGAGAAGGTGTCAGGAAACGACCAAGTTAAGATCTTGTGGGACTTTTGATTCAAATGGACAGACATTTTGAGTTCAACACACCAGACATAACAGTAATATAATGAAGAAATGTCTGGATAATTGACATTGCAATTCCAGGGGATTCCAGAGTTGAAAATAAAGAATTGGAAAAATTAACAAAATACAGAGCCCTGGCAATGGAAATAACTTGCTTGTGGATGAAACACATTTCAGTGGTTCCGGTAGTCATCAGGGTACTGGGAACAGTGCTGTAGAATTGTATAAAATATTACAATTAGCTGCAGATCTCTGAAAGAATACCATCAGACCTGCAAAAAAAAAAAAAAAAAAATCAGCAATATTAGGAACAGCATACGTATTACACCACTATTCAACTGAAACTTCTGTTTTTTGTTAAAACTTGTATCTGTTATATAAATGCCAGTCAAAGACTATATCTGATATTTTTGACTAAAAGTAATAATTGTATGCTGTCAAGTCAGTTCTGACTTGTGGTGACCCTTTCCATTATTTTTTGTTAGCAAATGCTCAGAAAAGGTTTACTATTCCCTTCTTTTGGGTCACCCTGGCTGTGCAGCTTGTCTATGGTTACACAGGCCGGCTGTCGTCCCTGGAGGCAGAGTGGGAAATTGAACTCCAAACGTCTAATTCACTCTGCTTTCTGTAATAGTTTGTATGGCGTGTGTTATGGAAATATATATGGAAGTGGTTAAGGAGTCATCAGAATTCTGTTGATGATATAGTATGCATAGGTTAATATGTTTAACTCTTTACAGCAAATTGTCACTAAATAATGGTTTGTTGTTTGCATTATAGGACATACCCTTGATTGCCCAAAAGGTGCACCCCCCCTGATGTAATTGCTACTTCATTAGTAGCAATTCACTGGAGTGTGCCATGTAGTTAAGTGCACACATATGGAGATCATGAGCAGGATTCTGGCCAATGGAACTGTTTTGAGCGGTGGCTCCCAAGTTTGGGCTATAGCTTTCAGAAGGCTTGTCTATATGAGAGAATTATTGCTTCTAAAATAATTCTGTACAGAAGGTGTGTGGGTGTTTCCTTTTTGTAGACGAGAATGTACAGACATGCATGCCCCCTTCAAAGAACACACCACTAAATACCAATGTTTAATAAACACATTTGGTAATGCTACATTGACAAAGTTGTTTTCATGATGCTGCATTTATTGATGGCATTTTGTCTTAATTGACTGAAAAAGTAACAATTTTACCATTAATGTAGTACGTTGAAACTGTGTCAATGTTTACCTTTAAGAATCTTCCATCCATTAGAAACTCTATGCTCTTTGAGGTTTTCTTTTTTAAAAATTTGTAAATAAAAAAGAAAAGAAATACAATGCGATAAAAAATACCCAGCAACACAAAGAATACAAATCTAGAAAAAAAGAGAACTTAATAAAGACAAAACCAAAATAAACTATATGATCATAGTGTAGTCTTCTGATAGATCCATCTGGAGATATATTAAGTCGATTTCCTCCCCTTTATGAAGCCCCATTGCCCTTCCAAAACTGTATTGAATTTTGCGAAGGTATACAACCCTTCCTTTTTATTAATAAATAATCAAACACTCCCCAGATGTCACTAAAAAAACCTCTAATTTACCAAACTCTTTTTTACTTTTCTAACTCTTATACCTGATGAAATGGACATGTTCCACAAAAACTTACATTAAAATATAGCAGTTAGTATTTAAGACACCACAGCGTCTTTTTTTGCTTTTGTTTTGTCTTTCTTGTTGAAATGTTTTACTTCAGTATGACAAAGTAGCTTATTAATAGCTATATTCCATACTTCTTTACACCAAGAAGTATGCACTGGGGGAGTGGGCAAATAACCTGGGCAGCACTGATAGACAGATTGGAGTAGCAAATTGCCAGTGGTGGGTGGGAACTGTGCCAACAGCATTGTAAGTGGACTGTGCCATTCTATTTTATTTAAAGGGGGCTTCATGGAAGCCCAGCAACAGTTGGTTCACCTTAAGGAAAATAAGTTTAAGAGGGTTGCTAGAATGAGCACCCCCTTCTTCCACAAGGAAGCAAATCTGTAGTGGAGCAGGTCCTTTGCTGGTCAGGGCCATCACTTCAGGTGGAAAAAAATGCCAGTCTCCCTCTGGAATCCCCCTGTAGCACACCCCTCAGCTCCCCTGTTTGTTTTCTCTAACACCCAGGTTCGCCTTTGGGCACTACTTTCCTTTTCTTCCTTTTTGCACTGCCACCAGAGGATATTCTCCTCACAGTACCAAATAAGAATACTGAATCGATGCTGTCAATTATAATAATATTTATTTAAGGATTTGAAGGTGAAACATATAAGGAAAATCATGGAGGGTCTTGTAATATTTATTCATTAAACTTGCTTTGGATTTCAGATATGCTTTCTTATGTATGATTCACTTTAATCTTGGTGTTCCAACATTCAAACTGTTTATTTAATTCTTATTACTTCTTCAGTTATCAAACACCAACTTTCCAAGTCCTTGTCCTAATCCTAACCTACTTGTCTATCTTAACACTTTCAATCCCTCAATATCTCTCCCTTATTCTCTCTAACTCTCTCTAACTGCCCTAACTGTCCCAAACTGTCTTTATTTTCTCCCCTAGTTCCGTTGGTTCCGCCCCTCCTGTCCTGTCATAGGCTCCCACACCAGAGCTCTAACTTGACGGACAGGAGTGACGTGTGAGCTGTCCGTCACACCCCCTATTAATGGTCTCCTCATTATGCCCGCATTAAGCGGGACGTGGTGGTGCTGCGGGATAAACCACAAAGCCTCTGGGCTGCAAGGTCGAAAGAGCAGCAGTTTGATTCCACGCGACGGAGTAAGCTCCCGTCGCTTGTCCCAGCTCCTGCCAACCTAGCAGTTCAAAAGCATGTAAATGTGAGTAGATAAATAGGTACCACCACGGTGGGAAGGTAACGGCATTCCATGTCTAGTCGCACTGGCCACGTGACCATGTTAACTGTCTATGGACAAATGCTGGCTCTAGGGCTTGGAAATGGGGATGAGCACCGCCCCCTAGAGTCGGACACGACTGGACAATTTGTCAAGGGGAACCTTTACCTTTACTATTATGCCCTCCAGCATGTCAACCAAGCTTTGGAACATTGGGAACACCTTTCTAAAATTGGCTGTCTCTCCACTAAGGATCTGTGTTGCACTCTCAAGGCTTCGGAGGACATAGACCACTTGAGCCATAATGTTCCATTTGTCTCTATGCAGAGGAGCAGCCACACCAAAGGAAGTTGCCAGTCCCAAATCATGGAGTGCCCTTTGCTGTTCAAGCACTCTTTCAAACAGTGTTGGAAAAACTGTACAGGAAATTGGAGTTCCATTGAGTTGTCCCATTCTGGATTAGGTGTTGTTGTTTAGTCGTTTAGTCGTGTCCGACTCTTCGTGACCCCATGGACCAGAGCACGCCAGGCCCTCCTGTCTTCCACTGCCTCCCGAAGTTGGGTCAAATTCATGTTGGTTCTGGATTAGGTAGTGCAGTGCCAATCCCGATTTTTCTTGCCTCCACTGCAACAGCTCACTGCTCTAAACACTTACGAGAAAGTTTCCTGCCATCTTTCTGGCCCACTCAGTTATATTAGGTATGCCTGTGTCTTCCTTACCCTGCAAAGCCCCCCTGACTGCAAGGTTGAGAGTGTGGACCATACACCATATCCCTTTCATCTTCCCAGCCAGCAGTGCTGCCACTGTGTTTTGTCCCTTTGTCTGTGACAAACAAACCTTGTGTTTCTGTAGCTAGACTCTACTGCAGCTGAATGTCCCTCGCAGTCTCTTAAATGTTGTGAGCTGTATGACTGCCTTCCATCACAGCCACATTCAACAGGGCTCATTTGTATTCTGCCCTTGTGTGTTGTTCTATGCCTAATGCCTCCAGCTCCCATCAGTGTCCTTTCAGGGAGATATAGGCATATTTTGCACCCTGGTTGCTCCAGATGTCACTTGTAAAACATACCACCTGTGCCCTGGCCAACTGCTGCTCTATAGTTGCCTGACATCCCAATATAAATCTGGCATCACCCTGTTGCTAAGGGTTATTTGGGATGGCAATTGGTAATGGGGTGCCAGTTTACCACAAAACTATGGAAACCAGTGTTCTCCACCAGAGAGAATGACTGGTCATCCAGGGCTGTCATCTGCCCTAAGCCACAAATTGTTGAAGGCCTCTTTCTGCACCTATCCAAACTCCTCCAGGGGAGACTGGAACTTATTCTTCAGATGCATGTCTAGAATTGGCTGCCTCCCATCTCTTGCCTCCGATCTCTGGCCTCTGATGACTCTTACCCTTCACAATAAGGAAGCCACTTGCCCCCACAGTACCTCTTTCATTTGCCAGCAGCAATGCCTTGTCCTAAATCTTGGCTGAGCATGCTACTGTTGGAGAGGTGGTCTAAGTCCTGCCTACATTTGAGTGCCTTCTTGCAGTGCATGTACTCAGGCATAAAAGCATCTGTTGCACTGTTGAAGATATATCCAGATTGTTGACTTCTTGGAAGCTCTAGGTTTTGACTCCATGTTCCTAACAGGGATTACTAATTTATCATCACTGCTAGTTGCGGAAACTGGTGGGGCAAATGCAGTTGGAGGGGCACGGGTAATTTCACTGTCACAAGCTTCCTAAATAGTGTGCACCTGAATCCCCCCACCAGTTTCCTTCTCCTCCATGTCAGATGTGTAGGTACTTGAAGGGGAGTACCCACCAATCAAAATGCTGCTTTGCACATGAGAGATTTGCTGGGAATGTGGACTGAGGGCAAACCCTTCCTTGAATATGATGGAGCTGAATGGTATGGATATGGAAGGCTATGTTTGGTGCTCCTCATCAATCTCAAAATTTTATTCCCCTGCCTGATATACCCCAAAGAGTACTATACCTAATATAATATTTCCCTGTTGATTTATAATGCATTAATCTATTAATCTACTAATCCTTAATTTTATTCCTAACTATATTCAGTGAACAGTATACGGTGAGATGTAGAGAATGTCAGTGTGAGTTGAGGAGGGGATTTATAAGCAGCTATGTCCACCTTTCACTTGGAAAGAACTGATGTGAAAAAAATACCTTCTGGTTTCTGTGCCTGTTTCTAGATTTCATTGGTGGAGACGGACATCATTTACCCGAGTCCCCCTCCCTTGGGAAGCCCATGGCAACCACAGTCTGGAGACACTTTTCTCTGCCCCAGTACCCTTGGTGCCAGAGTGTCTTATATTTAATTTCTCAAGAAATCACTCCAGGATGCCTGAGAAACATATTCCACTTTCATTTTTTCCTCTAACAAGTGGAAACCTAGCCTTTTGCTTTCTAATCTATAGGAATAAATGGGATTCCAAATATTACGAATTATCGTTATAGATATTTGGAACGATGAAATTCAGATTTGGATATACCGTATTTTACCGTGTATACGCCCCCCCCAATGTATAAAACGACCCCCTAATTTTGACCCTTGATGGAGGCGGAGGAGCAGTTAATGGGCAACTGCTCCTCCACCTCCATCTCCTGCTGCTGCTGTCTCTGCTGCTCGCCCGATTACCTCCTCCAGTGCGACTGCCAGGGCTCACCTCCAGCTCACATCGCTGCCTTGTCCCCTGCCCTAAGGAGATCGTAGGAGGAGGTGATCTGGCGGCGGCAGCAGGAAGAGGCGCCCGAGCGCGCGCGAGTGCTTGTTTGCCTTCGTCTCTGCCTCCTCATGCCTCCACCACCGGAGGGGACAAGGCGGGGACGTGAGCTGAGCCGGTCAGTCCCACTGGAGGTGGTGATTGGGCGGGCGGGGAAGGCAGCAGCAAGAGGCGCCCGAGCGCGTGTGACTGCTCCTTCGCCTCCTGCTGCTGCCTCGGGGCCACCAGAGGGGACAAGCCGTGAGATCTGGAAGAGGCAATTGGGCAGCGGCAGCGGCAGCAAGAGGTGCCCGAGCGCGCGTGCGACTGCTTCCTTCCGTGTATAAAACGACACTCAATTTTTCCTCTAATTATTTTAGGAAAAAGTGTCGTTTTATACACGGAAAAAATACAGTACTTGGAAGTATCTGAATATGACATTATTCAGTAAATTCCAAATATGTTTCGTATCCGAATGCACATCCCTAAGTATTTTGACTTCTATACCACCATAGCAGTGTGGACCATGTCTGGGCTGTTTACAGGATATCAAAACAGTCATACAAGCAGCACACATAATGCAGTGAATGCAATAAAACCCAGTCTCTGGGACAATTGATAAAAGCTGCATGTAAATGAATTAATTTTAAAATAGATTTGAACATCTCAGCTCAGTTAATTAAAACTAGTAAAGGCAGTTTTATACAGTCCAACTAGCTTGGATTGCTGCACATATAGTTTCTTAAATCCTAATGCAAGAAAATAGACTAAAGAACTAGTGTTCTCACCACTTTTGCCTTCTTCAGAGCTATTCAGGATTTCACCATCTGAGTGTCTTCTTAATATATGGTCCACCATATGTGAAAATACATATTTTTAAGGTATATATATTTGAATTATACATAAAACCTAAAAAAAAAACCCTAAAAACGTAAATATACACTTACTGTGCTCCCCTTCACTGGGATCAACAAAAATAATCTGTTCCTTCCTTTTATGAAGTCCATTCCCCTTCCAAAAATACAGTAACTCTTGTGAAGGTACACAACCATTTCCCTTTGTTAATACAAGTCAATAAATTCTCCTCATATATCTCCAATTTCAATCTTATTTAACATTCCTTTTCTTACTCTATTTTTGCATGTTAATTTATCATTAAGAACTAAATTCCACACTTTATACTGTTCATTTAGTTGGAGATTACAGTTAATCTTCTGTCTTTGCTTTTATTAATTTAGCTGCTGTTACTAAATTTATAATCAGTTCTTTCATTGTCGACATCCATTGTTTCCTCTCAAATATCAGTAAAAGTGCTATTTTAGGACATATTCTTAGATTTAAATTTAATATATCACTTATTTCTTTAAAAACTAGCTTCCAAAATTTAATTATATATTCACATTCCCACCACATGTGGTAGTAAGTTCCAACTTCTTGCTCATATTTCATCTCCAAAATCATCTCCAAACCAATTTATAATTTTTTCTTTTATTCTGAAAGAAATACATTTTAATTTTTTTATCCCATAAATTCTTCCACTTCTCAGTACTTATTTCCTCTCCTCAATCTGTTTCCTGTAGCATCTTTACAACCTCTTGCTGATCCTCTACTTCCATTAATATTTTATAAATTTTACTTATCTCCTTCATTCTTTTACTGACATTTTCCTTTATGATGATGATGATGATGATGATGCATTTCTCCCAACAAGGGACCCAAAGTGACTCGCAACATTAAAATTCACACAATTTAAAAACACAATAAGTTAAATACTAAAAGATGGATTAAACAATATACAATTTAAAATACAATTAAAAGATTAAAACATAAAAACATTAAAAAGATTAAAATTATCTACTAAAATGGGGTTCAGGGATTAAGTTATAGTTGTTAAAAGCCTGTCTGAAGAGATGGGTCTTTAGCTTTTTTCGAAAGGATAACAGGGAAGGGGCCATCCTGATCTCCCGAGGAAGAGCGTTCCACAACCTGGGAGCTGCCACAGAGAAGGCCCTCTCCCGTGTCCCCGTCAGCTGTGCTTGTGCTGGCAGTGGGACCGAGAGGAGGGCCTCCTCTGCTGATCTTAATTGCCAAGAAGGCACATACAGTATATCACAGAAGTGAGTACACCCCCTCACATTTCATAAATATTTTAGTATATCTTTTCATGTGACAACACTGAAGAAATGACAATGTAAAGCAGTGAGTATACAGCTTGTATAACTGTAAATGTGCTGTCCCCACAAAATAATGCAACACACAGCCATTAATGTCTAAACTGCTGGCAACAAAAGTGAGTACACCCCTAAGTGACAATGTCCAAATTGGGCACAAAGTGTCAATATTTTGTGTGGCCACCATTATTATCCAGCACTGCCTTTTAACCCTCTTGGGCATAGAGTTCCAGAGCTTCACAGGTTGCCACTGGAGTCCTCTTCCACTCCTCCATGATGACATCACAGAGCTGGTGGATGTTAGAGACCTTGCGCACCTCCATCTTCCATTTCGGGATGCCCCACAGATGCTCAATAGGGTTTAGGTCTGGAGACATGCTTGGCCAGTCCATCACCTTTACCCTCAGCTTCTTTAGCAAGGCAGTGGTCATTTTGGAGGTGTGTTTGGGGTCGTTCTCATGTTGGAATACTGCCCTGCGGCCCAGTCTCCGAAGGAAGGGGATCATGCTCTTCTTCAGTATGTCACAGTACATGTTGGCATTCATGGTTCCCTCAATGAACTGTAACTCCCCAGTGCCGGCAGCACTCATGCAGCCCCAGACCATGACACTCCCACCACCATGCTTGACTGTAGGCACGACACACTTGTCTTTGTACTCCTCACCTGGTTGCCACCACACACGCTTGACACCATCTGAACCAAATAAGTTTATCTTGGTCTCACTGGACCACAGGACATGGTTCCAGAAATCCATGTCCTTAGTCTGCTTGTCTGCAGCAAACCGTATGCGGGCTTTCTTGTGCATCATCTTTAGAAGAGGCTTCCTTCTGGGACGACAGCCCTGGAGACCAATTTGATGCTGTGTGTGGCCTATGGTCTGAGCACTGACAGACTGACTCCTCCACCCCTTCAACCTCTGCAGCAATGCTGGCAGCACTCATACGTCTATTTCCCAAAGCCAACCTCTGGATATGACGCTGAGCATGGGCACTCAACTTCTTTGGTCGACCATGGCGAGGCCTGTTCTGAGTGGAACCTGTCCTGTTAAACCTCTGTATGGTCTTGGCCACTGTGCTGCAGCTCAGTTTCAGGGTTTTGGCAATCTTCTTGTAGCCTCGGCTGTCTTTATGTAGAGCAACAATTCGTTTTTTCAGATCCTCAGATAGTTCATTACCATGAGGTGCCATGTGGAACTTCCAGTGACCAGTCTGAGAGAGTGAGAGCGTTAACACCTGCTCCCCCTTCACACCTGAGACTTGTGACATTAACGGGTCTCATGACACCAGGGAGGGAAAATGGCTACTTGGGCCCAATTTGGACATTGTCACTAAGGGGTGTAGTCACTTTTGTTGCCAGCGGTTTAGACATTAATGGCTGTGTGTTGCATTATTTTGAGGGAACAGCACATTTACACTGTTATTCAAGCAGTATACTCACTGCTTTACATTGTAGCCAAGTGTCATTTCTTCAGTGTTGTCACATGAAAAGATATACTAAAATATCTATGAAATGTGAGGGAGTGTACTCACTTCTGTGATATACTGTAAAGGGAGATACGGTCCTTCAGGTAGCCTGGACCCAAGCTGTATAGGGCTTCATAGGTAATGACCAACACTTTGAATTGGGTTCGGAAACAGACTGGTAGCCAGTGCAGTTCTTGTAACAGGTGCGTTATATGCTCCCTGTAGCTGGCTCCAGACAGTAGTCTGGCTGCAGATTTTTGCACCAGCTGAAGTTTCCGAACTGTCTTCAAAGGCAGCCCCACATAGAGCGCGTTACAGTAATCCAAACGGGATGTAACTAAATTTTGTTAGCTCCCTACATTCACTGTTTCTTCTCACCTATTCTTTAGTCCAACACTCCAGCTGAGTAACATTAAACCATGACAACTTTTCCATTCCTATCATTTTTGTTATTTGCTCTTTAGTACTCATCCTCACCATCCAATCCTTTATTCTAATAATTTGTTTCCTCCTTAATATCTTTTCCAGTCTTCCAATTCCTTGGGAATTTCTTTAACTCCATTACAGGATGTAGTGGAGAAATTGATGAGATAAATATTTTTCTGTATCTATTCCAAATTTGTATCATGTCCTTAAAAAAAGGAATTTTCAATTTTCTTTACAATACTATTATTTTGTTGAAAAAATTTTTTTCCAAGTCATTTCCAACCTCTTGAAATTCCAACCTTGACTATATTAATTTATTAAATTGAGTTAAAATATCCACCATATTTCTCATTTGATTAGCTGTATAATTTTGTTACATAAACCTAATCCTCTTAATTTTTTATTTTTATACCAGTACTTTTTATTAGCCCTTGCTTTTTTATCACAATTTAAAAAATTATTAATTATATTTTGCTGGTCTTTCAAATCTTCCTCTAGCAGCTTTATTGGTATTATCCTAAATAAAAAATAATAATTTTAGGTAAAATTTTCATTTTACATATTGCTATCCTACCAGACCATGATAGTTCTATTCTTCCTAACCCCTTTAATTTATCTTTAACTTCTTCCTTCATTTTATCAAAATTCTCTTTTTAAAAAATATAATAAATTTTTCGTAATACTAAGTACTTTATACTTTTACATATTTTTATCAATTTCCTTCTAATTATTTCTTCCTCATCTTTAACATAATTAAACATCATCTCTGACTTCTGCCAATTTATCTGTAGATTCGTCACCTCTTCAGATTCTTTCAGATGTAGTTTAACCTGGTCCATAACCCTTAATGAGTCCTATATTGTTTATAATGTGGCATTACACTGAGGTTGGAGGCAGGGTTAGTTTCTGTTAGAGCACAGGCAAAGATTCAGATGCTCAATTATAGGTTAAAGTTAATTTTTTGCCCGGTAGGTTTAGCACCATTGATATTATAAGACACTTTCTACTCGGAATGGAAGCGTTTCCTGAATATGGAATTGACTCAGATAGGTTTTTCTCCCAGCCTTCTTGTAACAATGGGTTATGCAAATGCTAAAGCAGTCATAAAACAAAGAATCGAGGATATAGAACTACAAGAACACTTAAGCTTGCCGGACAAACTCAGTGTAGTATGAAATGGAAACTTTAAACCTCCTGTCTATTTGTCCAATATAACACTCCCTAAGTTTAGAAGAGCCTTCACTCTAGTGAGATTCAATCTCCTGACCTCTAAACGTTTAGAAGGAAGATTTCAAGGTATCCCCTACACTGAACGTTTATGTCCCTGCAATGGGGAAGAGATTGAATCTGTTGGACATGTTTTGTTACACTGCTCATTTTATCAAGACCTGTGAAGGTCTTTTCTACTGTCCATTCTACATACATTTCCTGGGAGAAATTCAAATTTCTATATAACTTTGCTGAGTGGCTAAATATTGTGCTGCTGTAATATCATACTGTAGCCTCCTATCCTTGTGAGGCTGCTGGTTGCCCTGGCCTGATGTTATGACAATGAACCTTCAGTGATGCAATAATGGTTTAATCTGTGCTTGTTAACTACGTTATTAGATGTCTTAAAGGAAGATGTTAAAATGGAAGTTAATGTTTTAAAATGGATCACCTGTTTTTTAGAGGTTATGGAA
This sequence comes from Intellagama lesueurii, assembly GCA_037013535.1. NCBI lineage: Eukaryota > Metazoa > Chordata > Lepidosauria > Squamata > Agamidae > Intellagama > Intellagama lesueurii. The sequence continues at coordinate 299,083,538 of JBAJHW010000001.1, read as the reverse complement.
ATTATATTTTAATTGTAATATATTTTAATTGTAATATATTGCTGGTCTTTGACTGTAAATAAAACAATTGATTGAATGTGGCATCCGTAAATAAGCAAATCTTAATCTTGTCTTCACCACCTATACGTTTTATTATCCTGTCTAATAGCATTCGCTAATATCTCTATGACTAATGCAAATAATATTGGGGAAGGGGGCCATCTCTGTCTAGAACATTGGCTTAGGGACATTTGATCTGTTATTTCATCATTTACTACTGCTGTAGCAGTATTCTCTGAATAGAGTTGATTTCCCACATTTTTAAAATGGTTCCTGAATTCTAATATATCTATCAACATTTTCAGTGCTTCCCAATCCACACAGTCAAATGCTTTGATTACATCCAATACCATAACTCCTGCTCTCACATTTTGTTTATCAATAATATGTTAGCGCTAGATCAGCGGAAATCCAGCAGAATCAGCAGAGTATTGATCAGTCCAGGTAGTTCAAATAACTTACGCACACACAAGCAGCTTCTCCAACACCAACGTGTATTTACAGGATATATACAGCAGTTCAATCTGGCAGCATAACAGGATAGCATTCATCACAAATCAGGAATACATCTTCTGTACAGTTTCACATATATATACATATACACATCTGCATGTGACCAATCACATTAGATGTTACATCATCCATGAGTCAGCATCCATGAGTCAGCATGACTCAGCATTCTTACACACCTGTATAATATGGCTGCTCATTAACACACACCTTGTTCTGTTCAGGCCTGGAAATTATCCTTGACATAATATGTTTTATATTTAGTACTCTTCTAGACAAATCTGCCATTTGTCTCCCTACTATAAAATCATTCTGATCCTCTTTAATATATTTGCTAATAACATTATTTTTTCTCCTTGCTAATAATGCTGTAAATATCTTGGTATCTTGATTTATTAAGGAAATAGGTGTATAAGCCCTTGAATCAGACAAATCCTTTTTGGGGTTAGGAATTAATATAACCAATGAAGGCTTCCAAGACTCTGGAATTTCTTCTTCTTCCAAAATCTTATTAAATAGCAATCTCAACTTTGGTATCAACACATTTTTTATTTTTTTAAATAGCATTCTGGTCCCAATCCATCCATGCCTGATGTCTTTCCTATTTTTAAATTATTGATAATATCTTCTATTTCTTCTTCTTTCACTAACTGCTCCGTTAAATCTCTTATCACTCTCTTGAAGTTTGTTTCTCATATTTTTTCTATGTAAGTTTTGATATTCTCAATTGATGGCTTGCCGCTTTTATAATGTTTATTTTAAAAAATTATAAAATGCTTCCAATTTTTGTTTCATTAATTTTCTCTTTTTACCATTTTCATCTCTAACCATTCCAATTATACTCTTCACGTTTTTTGTTTGTGTGGCTCTGGTGATTATTCTAGAGTTTTTATTACTAATGTCAAAACATTCACTTTTCATATATATTAAGTTCCTCTGGATGCTTTCCATTTCAATTATCTTGTAATTCTTTTTTCTTAGCTTGTGTTTCTGATAAAGTTTTAATATCTCTGTCTTTTATAAAATTCAACTTCAACCCTTTTATTTCATCCTCCAGCTTTTAAGAGAAGCATTTTGCATGGGTGTTTAGTGGGAGGCATGGAATACTGCCCCACTGCCTATATAGAACAAAGAGATAGCGATAGTAAGCAAATTGCAACTTCATCAGTATTGGGATTCTCAGTACCACATTTGAGACCAGCAGTCACCTCTGTTAGAGAGACTGTTAGGCAATATGATGATTATGTTAAGGAGCCTTGTGCTACAGTGGTTAAACTTTAGTACTGTAATCAAGACTCTGCTCGTGACCTGAGTTCAATCCCAACAGGCTTAGGTAGACGGCTCTGGGTTGACTCAGCATTCCATCCTTCTGAGGTTAATAAACTGAGTACCCAACTCTTGGGGGGGGGGGTAGTGTGTAGCCAGCATATTTAAACTGTAAATCACCTAGATAGTGTTTTAAGAGCAATAGGGTAGTATATAAGCAACACACTTTGCTTTGCTTTGCTTTTGATTATTACACCAATATGGTTGAAATCATGTTTGAAGACCTGAGATTTACTGTATAGATCAGTGATGGCGAACCTATGTGTGACGTTCACCTCCTTGAGGCACCTACGTTTTGTGCCCTCACAAAGGCTCCAGTCGTGTTTTCCTCTCACTGCCACCAGTGGATTACCTCAATCCACAAAATAAATGACGTTTGATCAGACACTTGTATTGTGAATGCAAACAAAACTTATTTATTAAAGTGAAGCCAATTTAATAATCACAGATGTTCTTCAGATGTACATACTATTCTCTTGCCATATAATTTCCACCTTCTCTATCTATTTATCTTAACCGGTCTCTAACTCTATCTCTTCTGACTCTTTCTCTCTCTGACTCTCTCTCTGACTGCCTCTCAACCACATTAGCATAGAACATGAATAATACATGACTTATACCTAACAAAGGGTGAACGCTACACTATGGCACGCGTACCACAGCTGGCACGCAGAGACCTCTCCCTGGGCACGCGAGCGGAGTGCTACCCCACCCACCCACCCCCCGCAGCCGAACCTCAAACTGCATGATTGTAAGCCACCTATCCCTGCTACCTTTCTTGGTTGTGACACTTGTAAATCAGTTCTTTTAGAGATCGGAGATAAGGCTGTTTACTGCTGTAGAACAGCCCGAGGCAGTCGATCCGGCTTGTGAATTACTACTTCCGCCGGAGGTGACTGCAAGCAGGAGGGAAAGCTCCAATTAAGGCGGGAAGGAAGGTGCGAGAGAGGGACGGGTGGATTCATCAAGCTTGTTTAAATGTCAGATTGTAGAAAATTTAGGGAGGGAGGGAGGGTGTGTGTATGTGTGTGTGTATGAGAGAGAGAGAGACTGACTCAAAACTATGAAAAAAGGAACTGATGCAAGCAGGATGGAAGGCTCCAATTAAGGCGGGAAGGAAGGTGCGAGAGAGGGACGGGTGGATTCATCAGCTTGTTTAAATGTAATGAGAGGAAACAGGGACATACTGAACTGATGCAAATGATTGCTGAAAATTTAGGGAGGGAGGGAGGGAGGGAGGGAGGTTGTGTGTGAGAGAAACTGACTCGTAAAACCATGAAAAAAGGAACCTTCCAAAGTGTTCGTGTGTGTGTATGTGTGTGAGAGAGAAAGTGAGACACAGAGAGACTTGACTCATAAAACCAGAATTAAAAAGGCATCAAAAGCTAATCACAATTGATGGATTGCATTGCATTCAAAAGTACCCAGTAAAGGATTTCGGTAAGATTGTATTATGGTACACACTTGATTTTTTTCTGGCCAGCCTTACAAATTGCTTTCTGTTTGACAGAGTGGGAGGTGGAAGTAATTTTAAGGCATTTTCCACATAGTTCTATTTTTGATCCAAAATATGGCCCTGCAATGTCTTTTTCTGGTAAGTAGGGAAATTAACAAAAGAAGCCTAAACATGTTTGTCTTAAAACAGCCTTTGATGAAAATATTTTTCTGCCCTCTGCACCATTTGAAAGAAAGAAAGAAAGAAAGAAAAAGAAAGAAAGAAAGAAACTTTTAACTTGGCAGCAATAGGTCAAGGTTTGAAAAATTATAGTACTATAGAAATATATCAGAAATATATCATTAAAGCTTCACCATATGTTATGGGATGGAGCTCTGCAATCCTGTGATGTAACACTTCTAAAATGCAATGCTATCCATGTTTATACAAGCGTAAGTCCCTTGTAGTCAATGGTGCTTATTCCCAGGGTGTTTATATTAAGACAGGCTTGATAAATGATTATTCATTAATCTTTCTGGATTTTTAAAGGACGAAGTAACAGTATGAGTACTTAATCCATTCATTGGTTAAGTATAACATTCAGAATGCCTCCACCTATCTTTAATTGAATTCAGTTATGCCATTTATCAGGTTCCTTAGGTGATCTTCGTTAATATACTGGTTAGATCCCGATCATCTGAGGCTTCAGCAAAGTCCCCAGACTCTGTTTTTGATTCGCAGGGTCCCCAAACTGGGAACATTGAGAAACGCTGCCATGATAGATGTGACCAGTCATGGGATACTCTGCAAAACAAACTGGTGAAGTGAAAACAAAAGTAGCTTTTCTAAGAAAAGCATACAACAGAGATGGGGGTTGAGCTTTAAAAAACACTACTCTTCAGGGAGGCTTTTCAATCCAACCCTGTCTGAGCGCCTCCCATCTGGTCCTCTTTATTGTGAAAATTTGGTGGTGCCATTGGCTTTTATGGTTTTGATTTGTCATTGCTGTTTCTGTTACATTTTAGTGTCCATAGTTTGTTTGTCCTGGTTTGTAATTGTCTGTAAGCCACCCAGAATAGTGCCTTGGGACTAATGGGGTGGTATATAAATTAAATATAGATAAATATAAATAAAACCATGAAAAAAGGAACCTTCCAAAGTTCATCTCCACTGCATTTAGCTCTGCAATTTTTGCTGAGAAAAACAAGTACAGTATTTCAAGATTCTGTTTAGACTCTAAATTGAACTGGGCAGAACTGGAATATTTAGCAGAGTCTCACTAACAGCAAACACCTAGTAAAAGACAACCAACACACCTGGGACTAGATTTCTTAAGTGTGTAGCAATCACGTTTCTCTGTTTCTCATCCCCAAAGCAGGCAAAAGTATCATAGTTTATTCCCCAAATCTGAATCCCAGTCTCTCTGCTCCTGGTCCTGCTTTGACTGCAACACCAAACAAAAGGTCTTACAAACAAAAGACTGTGGCTTTCTTTATTGAGTCAATCCATCTCATGTGCAGTCTTCCTCTTTTCCTACTGCATTGCACTTTTTCCTGCATTGCTGCCTTTTCCAGTGAGCTTGTCTTCTCATGATGCCACTGTAGTACAATACCCTTTGCTTGGTTATTTTAGCTTCTAGTGAGAGTCCACACTTAATTTGCTTTACTTATCTTTCTGACAAGTCATGATATCTGTAAATCTCTTTTCCAACACTACATTTCAAATAAGTGAAATGTGTGTATACACTTTATGTAGTGTATAAAATGTAGGTATACACTTTAAAAATTTGCACTCCTATATATAGCTGCTTTTCTGAGGGTAGCTTATTTTGGAGGAAACAAGTTCAGGATTTCAATGTACTTAATAAGCTTTATAAATAGGGTGCATTTAATTCAGTGTAGCATTTTTCACTTGACTTTTTTCTAAAAGAGCTGTCAGTTGGAGGAATCAATAAAGAACCAGACAGACAAAATGTGTAAATGACATGAGTTGTTTTTTCTAAACTAAAACCTCAGTATTCAGGTTTAATTGCAGTGTTGGCACTTCGAAATAAATAATTTGGTTTTGTGTTGCCGTTTGGGCACTCGGGCTCAAAAAGGTTCGCCATCACTGGTATAGATGTTCAGTGCTGGATGACTTTCAGACTAGGTACCAGACCAGAAACAGATTTCTTGTAAACTAAGGCTCCCCCTCCACTGTTCCTTCACTGATTCAATACCGGTGCTATACCAAGAAGTATGGTAGACCTTTTAGTGGGAAGTTGACTGTTCTCTCCTTTGCCAGTCAAGTCTGTATTGCAGTTAGGCCCAGAATAAAGCATCCTTTCTCACTGACCAAACTGCCATTTATTCATCAGTATCCACAAATTAGAGGGAACTTCAAGCAAACCCACAGAGATACTGAGGCTGGGGGAAAAAAACACAAGAGGAAAAAGATCATAGAAGTCTCCGTTGTCTTCTCAACCGTCATTTGCCTTCTGCTAACATATCTCTTTCTTCCATGCATTGTGCTTATACTGGTTCCCAATTTCTTTCCTCTAAGGCACATAGGAGGCCTTAGTCAGCTCCAAGATGCATAAACATGCAACACCTCGCATTCTTTTTTGTTAAGAACATTAGGAGGGGGAGGGAAGCAAGGACAGATGGGTGCCTGCACAGCCTTTTATATTCGCACCATCCAGGCACATATCCTCTCTTTAGATGCATCTCTTTATCTGCGTGTGATTCCAAAAGACAATACACTGTACAAGTATTATGTATATACAATATATATACAAGTGTAAACACACATACACACACACACAAGTACAGACATTATAAAATATATTAATGGAAGACATTTGAATATGTAAAACAATGAGTTTTTTTGGAAGAAATGTAACACCATGTTTAAGACATCGATAAGCACAAGGACATCTGCTTTTTAAATGTTGTTAAATGATAATAATTAAAAGCTTAAATAAAAGCTGGAAAAGCTTTGGATTTTGAAATGTTTGCAACAGCTAGTAATATGACTTGCTGAAGACATTTTTGTCAAAGTTGAAGAAGTTAGAGCTAATTAATTTCTTCGGAGACATATGATGAAATAGTAGGTGTGATAACATATTTCAGTAACATATGGTCGTTATGGGGCACCTTTCTAATGACTGAACAGCAAATTAAAAATAGACTTTTCTGCTTTTCAGTACTAGTATATTATTTATATTATATTTAACTACATTTAATTTTGCTGTATGTTAATTTTATTTCTTCATTGTTGTAATTGTTTCCTTATAGCTTTGGCTATATCAGGTCATATGATTTATGAACTGTCCATGTAATTCATAAAATGTTTATGTAGAGCTTGCAAAAAGAAGATTTTGTTTCCTAAATTGAGAAGAAAATGTGGTGAAAAAATGGTTCCTTTATGGCAGGAAGTGGAGCACCAAGGTGGTTTTTGCAGCTCCCAACCTTTCTTTTTTCAACAGCAGGAACAACAACAAAAGCCGATTTGCACCTTCTGGAAGTTTCTGGCAATAGAGATTCATCTCTTAAATAGGTCACATAGCTTCCCTGTGCAGTTTGATACTTCCAAATAGTTTTTTAAAAACTGGAAATCACTTCTGGACATGACTTCTAGTTTGTGTGTGGTTTGTGTGTGTGTGTGTTTACATTTGTAACATTCTGTGCTATTTCTGAAGTATCCAAGGGGCCAAAAATTGCCCATTGGATCCACCAGAGATGCTCATCTCTGCTCCAAGCTTGCCCGTTTCTAGCTTAAAACCTGATGTTTGATATTTGAAAGTGAAAGAGAATTAGCTTTCCTGAAATGGTCCCTTCTATGTCTCCTACTCCACTCTTTCAGCCATTATTGAGGCCATGTCATCTCTTACCTAAAGGAAACACAAACTGGGTTTGCAGCAAGTAATCAAGGCGTGTATGTCCATTCACATTCTGACTCTTGACTTGCTTGGTAAAATAACTTTTCTAACTTGTGATGAACATTGTATTCCACATATGTTCTTTTTTGGTTCAGAATACAAAACCTGTTTCACATGTAGTCAGCATTCAGCCAGTCTGTTTGGTAGACTCATCCAGTACCATTCTTTACTGTTAAGCTCTTATTATTGATTGAACTTTTGTAGACTTGGAAAACCATTTGTTCTAGCCATGTGGTAAACTTGTGTTTCCCAATGTTTTTTGAGTCATGGCCCTCTTTTATAATAGCCAAGTAACCTGTGACCACTCCCGCCACACGTGCAGAAAAAGGCATTTTGAATGGGGTAAAGAAAACACAATAAAAATATTTTTTTCATAATATAATTCTAATTCTAATCTAATATTTGCCTCTTTGCTGTTCCTGAAGCTGTTGTTCTTCTTGCTTGTACGTGAAGAGAAGAGTAGCAGGACATTTTAGGTGCTGCCATGAATGTGTACATTTAGTGAGCCCTTGGGCTGGATTTGGAAAGGAACTGATTTTTAAAAAATATATATTTAGAAACAAGTATATTCATTTCCACTTAAAGAAGATTTGTGGGAAATTAGCCTTAATCTCTGTGAATTTGGTTGGCTACCTTGGGAAGTAGGATGCTGGACAAGATGGACCAGGTCTGATTCAGCAGTGCTTTTCTTCCTTGTTTAGTGGCATAGGGAAGCAGAAGTACAATGGGTCGATCGACTCCTTTCTTCCTGCTTACTCTTGTTGATGCTTGTTATCAGTAACAGATAATGGGGGCTACTACTCCCATCTAAACTGGCATGTGAAGAGGACAATAGTCCAGCTGTTTCCTTTCCTCCATCATACTCTTTGTCAGCTGCTCAGCTTCTCAAGATTCATTCCTCCTCACAAGGTGCTGTGATGCCTAGGTTTTCCTTTTATGCAATTTGTTATTCCTGGCAAGTATAGTGTGCATGTGTGAATACTGATATATAGTAGGGTAGTGTGGATGGCTACTGTTATATTATAGTCCCAGAATAGTTTTTTTGTGAAGAGAGAGAGAGAGAGAGAGAGAGAGAGAGAGAGAGAGAGAGAGAATTCAAAGTATACTGGATTAAGCATGTACTGTAGGTATAGAGCTGTGTCAAAAGTGTTTTTTCAGATGAATGTTCAGTAGTATGAGAAATGTTGAGTGTATTGCATTACACTTGGATACTTTTCTCAGATTACATCTGCAGTATAGAGGTTGTATTTTTCATAGGGCGTAAACCACAGTTCTATTTTACAAAAACTAAATTTTGTCCTCAGCTAGGGCACTAATTATTACAATGTGTTCTGTTTGAATTGCTGCTTGAGTACTCCTCATGCACTGATACAGCTAATAAGATGTTATTCAATTGTCTCACATTTATTATGTCATTTTCTGAACTTAAAAATATGTAAAATATTTTCTACTATATTTTGTAATTCCCATTCTCAAATTTGCTGCACTTGATCTTCTTTTCAGTCTTGATTATTGACAAGATCTAGAGTTGACAATATCCTACTCACATTATTCTTAAATTTAAACTAGAGTAATAGTAATTTTCTAAAATCCTTTTTACAGGGACTGTCATCAGTGGATTGAAGCTAGGAAAAACAGTGCACAATGAATAAAACCTGGGTGTTTGAAAATTTGGAAGGACGCAGCAAGTTTTAAACAGAAGCAGATTAATCGCTGAGTAATTTCTTCTTCTGTAAACAGTGTTTAGGAAGGTTACTACAGCTTGTGTTGTTTTCTTTACTATCACCTTTTTAAGAAAGAGAAAGCAGTGTTGCTTTGTTTCCAGGCATTTAAGCAAATGAAAGTAGTCCAGACAGTTGTTTGACCTCAAGTAAACCTTTTAGTCTCTGGCTTGTCAGATGATACAGACAACACAGAAAGCATAGTTAATTGGCATTCATATCACAGGCAGGCAGCCACTGGGCTCAGTATGTACCAATGTACTGGCTTGGGCTTTAGATAGACCCATCCCTGGAAAAGCAACCCAGTTGTCAGAGTAGCTCGTTTTTTCCTAAAGAAGTATTACATAATGGAGAGACTGAGTACAGCTATTAGGCATGCTGCTTTTTTTAAATGTTAAAAGTGGCCTTAACCCAAGAAAGCAAACATCTTTCCCCTGGAAATAATATTTCCTGCTTTTGTCTAGCTTCATAGTCACAAAAGCAGCCATTATTGTTTGTGTATTTTAGTAATTTAAATAAATTATAGGAGTCATGTGAGTCAAATATGATTTTAGATAAATCACTTATGTCTGAAAAAGTGGACAATGTTCCATGAAAACTTACATTAAAATATATCAGTTAGTCTTTAAAGCGCCAAATCTTTGGTTTTGTTTTGTTTTGTGTTTCTTGTCAAAATACTTGCACAGACTAATATGGCTGCAACTCAGATAACTCACTTAAGAGGAGGAAAGTGAGGATAAAAAGTCCTGAAATTTTTTGTAACTTCAATTATCTTCATCTTTGCAGGTCTTTTTGTTTTTTTGAAATTCTTTCTTAAATTTTAAAAAGTTTAAAAAGATTGATGAATTTGTTAGCAATCACTTTGAGCTGGCTTTTATAACTTTGTGTTCATCTCTGTGTAGTCTTTGGGGATTTGATTTCTTTCTGGTAATGTTTTATTAGAGTGAGGGGACGTGGTGGCGCTGCGGGTTAAACCGCAGAAGCCTCTGTACTGCAAGGTCAGAAGACCAGCAGTCGTAAGATCGAATCCACGCGACGGAGTGAGCTCCCGTCACTTGTCCCAGCTCCTGCCAACCTAGCAGCTTGAAAGCATGTAAAAATGTGAGTAGATAAATAGGTACCACCTCGGTGGGAAGGTAACAGCGTTCCGTGTCTAGTTGCGCTGACCACGTGACCACGGGAACTATCTTCGGACAAACGCTGGCTCTATGGCTTGGAAACGGGGATGAGCACCGCGCCCTAGAGTCGGACACGACTGGACTAAATGTCAAGGGGAACCTTTACCTTTTACCTTTATTAGAGTGACATCACAGTTTATTCAATCTTTTAGGATAGTTTCCTCCACTCAGTTTGATCTAGAGAGAGAATACAACATGGGCTTTCATTCTGTGTTAACCAAATGGATTTGACACACCAGTGGTTCATGCCAGAAAGAGTTCTGAAATAATTTGTTTCTTTTCTACTTTTCATTGAATTTTTGAAGTTGTGTAAGTTTCTGCATATGGAAAGGTAATCTATCGTTCAATAAAGCCTGTTAACAAAAGCACTGTGGCAGCCATTAAAAATTGTTCGATTGGTTGATCTTTTTCTGTTCCAGTAAACGAAGACTAATTCAGAGTTATGCAAGTTGTTCAAAACAGAAAGCAAGAATACTCATGGAACTGTTTGTATGTACATTTATCCTGTACAAAAACAAGGAAGACAAATTCTTATACATTATAACATTGAACACTTCATGTGATGATTTTGGAAATCTTTGGATTGACAGGTTGCAGAGCAAAGAATACTCTGATCTATAGATCTTTGAAAATAATAATAATAATGTAGCATCACCCACAGTTCCCCTAAGATGCTTCTCATGTTGCTCTTGTGGATATATGGGGAAAATAACCCTTTCATTTCTTTGTTTGTTTGTTTTTGGCATCCTTAAAACTGGAAAGAGACTCTTCTGTTTTACTTTCATTGAATTACAAATGTGCCCCTTTTTTGTGAATAATACACTGGCAGCATTTAAATAATGAAGTGATTTACTTTATAGCCATTCAGTGTTATTATTCATAATTAAAATTTCAGTTCCTGTTCTTTCTTTTATTATCAACATCTCTTAAATTTAGAGAAAAGGAGCACACACACATGTGCTATCAGAAAATGTTGACAGATTATCTGGGAATAGCCACAGAAGCAGTCCACTCTTTCTGTGAATTTGCAATGGTGCCTTGTATTGTATCTTATAACTTGGTTTTGTCTTGCTTGCCCAGGAGTTCAGCACCATGCAGTAGGTTTTTGTTTATCTATTTATTTATTTATTTTTGACTTTGAGCATTGTGATTAATGATAAGCCTGGAGTGAACTTTGACTTACATACCCATAATAAATAGTTTGATGCTATACTTAAGGTTTTTTTAAAAATAATTTTCCCATAATGCATTTTTTTGTTTGTTTTCAATGTGTTGGCTGTACTCATGTCTTATGTTTTGCTACCACCAAAAAAATTATTTCAGTTGGTGGCCCTCTGATTTTATGATAATATCTAGATAGAGTTATTTTGGACTGGATGGTGCATCAGCTATTAAATTCTGCCCCTTCCAATGATAACCAGACTGGAGTCAGAACTGAGCAGTGATAGAGAGGTTCTTTATTCTTGCTGTTTTAATTTGCTCTATATCAGAGCTTGAACATAAGGTATAAAGAGTCACAACAGTGCTTTTTTTCTTTATTGCTGTTAACTGCTCAGAGTAGCGCTCTGTTACTAGAAGAGCAGGATAGAAATGTAATAAATAATTAGGCTCACTAGTAGGACAGAGAGAACAAACCACATAATAGTGTAGAAGAGGATAGCAAACAGTTGGAATTAGTGGATGCATTCCTTTCTGTCCTGTATTTGTTCTTGTGAAGCTAATTACATCACAAGTTCCTACTATATGCGGAAAAAATATTTGTTTTGTATAGCAGAATTCAGTTAAAGTCACTTAATTGATATACATGAGAAAAATCTTATATTGCCTTAAAACTGTACCATGACAGAGTAATTTTTGTAACATAAAGTGATATTTTGACTGAATGAGCTTTGCATTTCAAAACTTTCCTAATTCAGCGTACTACTTTCATTGCAAAAAAATAGCTTGTCATAAATATCTGTGAAGGTTCTCAGTCATCCAGGTGAGGTTATCTGGAAGTTGAGTCATGGCAACTGGACTTCTTTCTTATTAGGTTGAAACTTTTCACTACTTATCCAAGTAGCTTCTTCATTCTGGGGAGAGTTGGTAGGAGATCCCTGATATATATCCTCCACATTGATTTCACTTCCCCCTGGTCTGAATAGGCTCGTTAGAAGGACAAAGGACTAGGAGTGAGTGAAAATCCCACTTCTGTAGTCCTTCTCCACCCATTGTCATGAGTCTTGTCATAACGACTTACATAGCTTGTCATAACTACTGCTCATCCATTTTGTAGTATATTAGTATGCTGTAAAATCTGATGTTTACCTATTCTTGTGGAATGGTAAATTTTGAGGGGAGGAGTTAGTGCTTAATTTTAAGATCAAATGCAGTTTCATGGTAATGGAGAATTCCATTCCTGCTAGAAATAGATTCAGGTGTGGCTGCTGCTGTGAGCAGAAATATTTCCGGAATAGATGCAGTTTTCGTCTTTTCCTAGTAGGTTCTCAACAGGAGAGCTCTCATTGCAAGGTTTTGTGTATTCCCTTGTGCCTTGGAATATGAGTTTGTTAGTTTCTTAAATTTCCCTCACAGAATAAATGACTTTTCCATAGAAGCATCAGACAATCCTGTGAATAAAATAACTTAAGAAGTTTTAGGGTGAGACATTAAAATACTTGTCTGTGGAGACTGATCACCCTGAATAAATTCCTGACAGCTGTGGGATAGTTTCCTGAAGATAGGACTGATAATTGACAAAACATTGCGTGACTACCGGACATAATCAGTTCTAAGCACCCACTCAGTGGCCTTATGGAGCCATACATTATGGAGCTGAATTTCAGCCTCTGTTTAGGATTCGGAGTGCTTGGGGCTAAATTAACCTTACAGGTTTTTAATAGAATTTCAGGGACTGTAAATTCACAGCAACAAATACTCTCTACATTTATGGAATACTATAAATATTTATATAAATCAGAAATAACACTGGATATAAACACTAAGAAATTTATAAACACATTACCAATCAACCAAATTTTAGAGAAACATAAAGATTATTTGAACAGCTCAATAACAAAAACTGAGATAAATTCAGTTATTAAAAAACTTAAGAAAGGAAAAGCACCAGGTTGTGATGGATTCACAGCTGATTTCTATAAAGTTTGGGAAGAAGATGTCATAGAACATCTTCTAAAGCTATTTAATTCAATTTTGGGCAGCGAAGAAATACCAGACTCATGGCATACGGCCAGAATAATAACTATATTAAAACCAGAAAAAGATCCAATATCTCCTTCATCTTATAGACCTATAACATTGCAAAATCAAGATCAAATTTTTTTCTCAGCAATACTGGCACAAAGTTTAAGTAGTTTTATTACTAAATATGTCCATACAGATCAATATGGCTTTATGCCAGGAAGACAAATGCGAGATGCTATCCGCAGAGTATTGAATATTATATATACAGCTAATAAAGAAAGAAGAAGAAGATAGCAATACTCTCATTGGATGCCCTTAAGGCCTTTGATTGTGTGGAATGGAAATTTATGTTTGATTTGTTGGAAAAGATGAATATGGGTAAAAAATTTATTAGAGTTCTAAAGGAACTATATATAGGAGCAGGTGTTACTGTACTTATTAATGGAATTGTTGATGTTTAGTTGTTAAGTCGTGTCCGACTCATCGTGACCCCATGGACCAGAGCACACCAGGCCCTCCTGTCTTCCACTGCCTCCCGGAGTTTGGTCATTAATGGAATAGAATCTAATAAATTTACGTTATTTAGAGGAACAAGACAAGGTGATCCCTTGTCTCCAATTTTATTTGCACTAATAATAGAACCCCTTGCAGCAAAAATAAGAGAAAATGGAAACATTAGAGGACCGATGGTGAAAAATAGACAACATAAAATAAATTTATACGCAGACGATATGCTCCTTTTTTTGGAGGACTCATCACAAAGAATAGAATATTTGAAAGAAATATTACATGAATATAGTAATTATACAGGTTTAAAAATTAATTTTCAAAAATCTAAGATACTATGCCTAAATATACTTATTATAGAACAAAACAAAATTTAAAAAGCGTCTCATTTAGAGTTATGCTATTCAAGCTTTAAATATTTAGGAATATGGGTAACAAAAAAACCTTAATTAATTTACAGAAACTATAAAAATCTATTTAAATTGGCAAAAGAAAAAATGACAAAGTGGGTCAATCTGAACCTATCAATGTTGGGGAGAATTACTCTAATTAAATCATATATATTACCAAAATTTCAATTTTTATTCCAAAATATCCCACTACAGCTGGATTTTTAAAAAAAGTAAAACTATGGCAAGGAAAGTTAGAAAAATTTATTGCAGGAAAGGGAAAAAAGATAAAGTTTATAAATAGTGTTAAATATAGACAGGGACTAAAAGGGGGATTAGAGATACCACAGCTTCAAAAATATTATGAAGTACAAATAAACCAAATTATTAAATTTATACAAATGGACGAGACTCATAAGAATCCTGACTGGATGGAAATGGGAGGTAAAAGGAAAACGGACATAGTAAATAAATATATTTATACCACCAAAACAATTAGAAAGGGAGAACAAATACAGAACCCGTTTATTTATGAAACATTAAGGATACGGCGAAAACACAGTAAAATTTTGGCCCCACCGATATCTCCTTTATGCCCCTTGTTGGATCACCCAGGTTTTAAATCTCAAGAGAAATATGCACAATTTAAGGAGTGGAAACAAATTGGAATATATAGAATTATTGACTTATTTGATTCAGGGGAACCAATCACTATTAGACAAATAGAAGAGAAAACAAAGCAAATAAAAACCAATTGGTTACAAATAAAACGAATGAGAAGTTTCGCGATTTACTTACAACAAAAACCTGACTCTCTAAGAACATTAACCAAATTTGAACAATATTGTATCCAAAAAGATAAAAATAAAAAAAAGAGGCCTAACATCACTAATACATAAAAGTATTATTGAGAAAGAATATGGAAAAGGTGGAGGAGCTAAAACAGTGTGGGAAACAAATTTAAATATTAATATACCAGAGGAAGCCTGGCAGAATATGGAATAAATACCCATATAAATCAATATCAGCAAATGTGAAAGAAATGGTTCTGAAGGTAGTGCACTGGTGGCATTTATAACCTATAGAGTTACACAGAATTAATAAAGATATATCAAATAAATGCTGGAGGAACTGTGGACAAAAAGGAACTTTAGTACACATGTGGATATCTTGCCCCAAAATAGAAGCATTCTGGTGTGAAGTAATTAGTGGATAGAGACTCTGATTAATCAAAAAATAGACATGAATGAAATATTATTGTTATTCTCAATATTTACAGGGGGAAATGAGAAACTTGAAAATAAAGACTTAGTAGCAAATCTTATAGGGACAGCAAGATCTGAGATTGCTAGAAATTGGAAAAATGCCCAAGATCTTTCATTGCACGCATTTATGAATAAGATATGACATACAATGCTGATGGAAAACATGTATATGTAGATTTTTGGTTGTTGTTATTGTTTTATTTTTTATGTTTATTAATAAAAGAGATTTTTTAAAAGGTAGAGTAATCCTAAAGGAAGCAGTAGTGAAACAACTGATGAAATACCTTTTAGTATATCTCTCTGCCCTTAATAATTTCAAGCCAGGTTATAATCTTGCATTTTTGGCTGAGATAGATGAACAGTTGTACCTCAGCTCTTCAACTCCATCTCAGCTCCTTCTAGTCAATTCAACTCCAGCTTGTTTTTGATGATAAAGATTCTGTAGTCCGGGATGGGCAAATTACGGCTTATCGGTTGCTTGTGGGCACTAGGAGCTCTACCTCCACATTCATTTTTTCTTCTTAAAAGAAAAGAGCACAGGGTGAAATTTTATATATATTTTGAAAACCCTTCAGGCTAAAACAGGTGAAAAAGTCCTAAACAGTTTAGGGGACCCTACAACATGATAAAATTTCATATATGGAAAGTAATTTTAGTTTAGTTTTTTTAAAGGCTTCTCTTAATATTAAAAGAGCTAGTCAACTGCACAGTGATATTACCCTCCTTTATGGCTACTAGAGGGCATGAAGGGACATTTCAGCAAACAAACATTTCTACAAAACATTGCTATGGATGTAGTGGCAGGGGATTTGTCCTGGGTTTTGTTATGGGCCCAATGTTGTTCAGCATCTTTCTAAATGACTTGGATGAGGTCATGGAAGGGATGCTCATCAAGGGATGCTCATCAAATCTGTTCATAACACCAAAGTGGGAGAGATAGCTAAAACTTCAGAAGACAATTAAGATGATCTGAACAGATTGGAGAAAAGGGCTGAAACAATCAAATGAATTTCAGCAGGGTAGAATGTAAAGTTCTACATTTAGGAAAGCCAGATGCACAAATGTAAGATAGGTGAAAGCTGGCTTGGCAGGAGTACATTGTAAAAATTCTGTGGTGTTCAGCAGTGCAGTGGACTTCCTTGGAGGCTGTTGGGATCATTTGCGTTTAAAGTTTTAAAACAGAGGTAAGACGGCCACCTGTCAAGCATGCTTTAGTTGTGGATTTCATGTTTCATGGGTGTGCTACTTGCTGACCATTGATGTTCCTTCCAGCTCTGCAGTTATGTGATTCCATGGGTTGCAGGAATGGGTGTGGTGTGCTAACAGCTCAAGTCGGCATGCATATCCCATGGATATGTGGAGTTGCTGCCCCTATTCTTATTCCATTCTGTTGTAGTTTCTGAGGCAGTTTGACTTGGCCATCCCTTGGAAACTTCATGTTGGGAATGAATGTACGTTTGTTGGTTCTGCAGGTTCTCTCAGTGCCATTTTATACCACCAACCATGGTATACTTACACTCCACCTTTCTAGGCTGAACCTGGGGAACATTGGTTTGTGCTGTTTCTAATCCTAACTAGAGGGGTGTCTCCAGATAATTGTGCTGGGTAACTATTGCTTATCCCATTGGTATTCCTACTCTTAATTTGGGGTACTCATCTCTATACAGTAGGACCCCCGTATCTGCTGGATCAATATCAGCTGATTCACTTATCCACAGTCTGGAAATACTTTTGTTGTTTAGTCCTTAAATCGTGTCCGGCTCTTTGTGACCCCATGGACCAGAGCACGCCAGGCCCTCCTGTCTTCCACTGCCTCCCGGAGTTTGGTCAAATTCATGTTGGCAGCTTCGATGACACTGTCCAACCATCTCGTCCTCTGTCGTCCCCTTCTCCTCTTGCCTTCACACTTTCCCAACATCAGGGTCTTTTCCAGGGAGTCTTCTCTTCTCATGAGATGGCCAAAGTATTGGAACCTCAGCTTCAGGATCTGTCCTTCCAGTGAGCACTCAGGGTTGATTTCCTTCAAAATGGATAGGTTTGTTCGCCTTGCTGTATTAATAATATTCAAAGAAAGAAATCCTCCCTAAAAAAAAAAAAATCACATATTTTACCAGAACAGGCCACTAGATGGAGCCAGAGATCCTGCTATGAATTCTCTTCTCTTCTAGATTATTTTTTCTTTTATGACAGTGGTTCCCAAACTTTTACAACTCCCTTTCCTCACCTATCCTGGTGAGTCAGCCCCTTCGCCCGCTGCAAGAGGTAGATGGAGGGATGTGGAACTTGCCCAGGCCACCTCTCATGGGGGTGGCAGTCTCTGGCCTTGCCCTGCCCTTTTTTCCCTGGACATCCGGTTCCCTTCCCTTGTGCGCGGGAAGCTCATCCTCCTCGCCAGGTTCTGCTTCCAGTCCACTCACCTGGGCCTTCAGTCTCAGACAGGCAGGCGGGATCCCTCCTCTTCTGCTGCTGCTTCGGGGCTGCTTATAGATGAGGAAGTACAACAAGAAAGGGCAGCTCTTGCCTCATCCCCATCCCTTGTGGCTCGTCCCCTTGCCTGCTGTCACTAAGGGAGGGAGGTGGAGCAGTGTGAGGCTGGCCTGGGCCACTTTTCATGAGGGTGGTGACAAAGGTGGGAGGTGGGGGAGCGTTCACTATTATCTGAGGTTTTCAGGATCTGCAGTGGGGTTTGGAACCAATCTCCCGCGGATGTGGGGGGTCCTATTCTACATGTCAGAAACCTGCAGGCTGCTGACAGTTTAATAGGGTAGCTTGGAAACTAATACAATTTCCAGATTAGAAGGACTGGAATTACATTAGACATTTTGCTCTGGATAGTGGAACACCCTTGTGGGATTTTCTGAAAGAAAGAAAAAGCTGGGACTTAATCTTGAAGAAAATATTTTTTAATTAAAAGGAAGATAATTCATACTTAGATTTTTGAAAGATATCCCGGGCAGAGGACTGAAACAATAGTTCCATTGAAAGAATGAAATAGTATATCCCGAAATAAACCATGGTATGATAAATGAACCCTGTCCTCATCATTTATTTGATGGAACATCATGACAATCATATACAATCTGTGTCTAAGAAAATGTGGCCTCAGATTTATACAATTGCAGCACAGTCCTGTCAGAGTCTATGTTGTGTTGGATTTATAGAATCATATAGAATCATAGAATAATTAAGTTGGAAGGGATTTATAAGACCTTTGAGTTTAACCTCTTGCTTAATGCAGGAATCCAAATCAAAGGAGATCTGACAGATGGCTGTCCAATTTTCTCTTGAATGCCTCCAGCACTGGAGTGCTCACCACTTCCCGAGGTAGATGGTTCCATTGTCACACTGCTCTAACAGTTAAGTTTTTCCTGATACTCAGTCTAAATCTGGCTTCCTGTAACTTGAGCCCAGTATTATGTGTCATGCGCTCTGGGATGATTGAGAACAGATCCTGCCCCTTTTCTGTTTGACTACCTTTCAAGTATTTGAAAAGTGCTGTCATCTCTCCCCTCAGTCTTCTTTTCCCAAGGCTAAACTTGCCCAGTTCTTTCAATCTTTCCTTATAGGGTTTCGCTCACAGAGAAACATATCAAGGATTTTTGCATTACTCATGGACTATTGATTTGTTTAAAAGTATACCTGTTTAGTTTCATCTGTAAAGAACTGCCTTGAGAAATAGCTAAAACTCCACAGTAAGTGGTGGTCAGACTGTCTTGAAAATGAACTCTTATATACTTAAGTCCAGTTTAGGTGTTACTTCTGAAATCCATTGAAATGTCACCAGGATGTGAGGATGCAGATAAGTCCAATCCCTCACGTTCCCCATCCTGTCTGGAAGTCAGGCAGACCTTCATGTTTTCAGAGCATGAGTTTGCTGCAGTGTGTGTATGCACAAACATCTGAACACACTTGAGGTATTCCTTTCATTTGGTGCTCCAGTAAGGCAGTTCCCAGTCAAAGAAATGCTATAATCATACTCAGCTGAATGAGCTTACAAATGTGGCTGCAGACCTGTGCTGTGAACATGTAATAGTTTGCCTTACCTCCAAGTGGGGAGCAGCGTTTACATGCATACTTTCATCCCATTATACTTCAAGTCACACGTGGTTTCAGGATGTGACAGCTGACTAGAACTTTCTAGGCTTTCCAGATCCTGTCTTCTGATGTATTAAAAGATGCTTTGTAATGTTGTTCATTTCAAATTTCTGACCTGTTACTTTTTCTCTCTCAGGTTGTCATATGTTTGCTAGCAGTCATACAGTATCTTATTAACAAGTAAGGCTGGTTAACAAAAATTAAAAATTTGGATCTGGATGGATGGGTTAAGACTTCACATTTTCTTATGCAGCTTACTTGCAGTATATCTGGGTTAGCCCTGGGCAGGAGGCACAAATTTTGGCTCCTGGTGGCTGCATACAGGATCGGGTTGGATACAGGGCCAAATCCAGGTGATGGGGATTCTTCTCCCTCCACAATTCACGTTCTTTCACAGCAGTGCCCCTTATTCATCCACATATACTCCTCTCCTTCTCTGTCTCTCACAAACCCTTTTCATTGTATGTAGATGGGCAAGATTTAGTTTGTGAAGTAACATAATTTCATGGCCCAGCTGACCGGTGCAGGGACCAATTGAGGGACAATTGGATTTGTATATGTTGTTTGTCTGGGAAGGAGAAAATGCACCACTGAAGTGGTGAGGATTGTATTCAGGAATGACTCCTTTTGTATTGCATCCTCCCTGTCATAATTGTATTTACGCACAATGTGCTTTGGGGAGTAGTGTGATTTTTAAAGTTAACAGTTGATTACAGGAAGGCATCTGTGGGCTGTGTGTGGTCTGTGGATCACAGAATTGTCTGCGTCTGCCTTACAGTATTGTATTCTGTTTTAATCTTGTGAATGAGAGCCTAGAAACTATTTTGAAGAGGGGCTGCAGGAAATAGCCTACTTAATTCTTTTTTCCCTTTTCTTTTTAATAAATACATAAATTAAGGATAGCTAGATGTACCAAGGCTGGGAGGAGAAGATTTTTAACAACAACAACAAAAAAATAGTAGCTGTTGGTAGTCATTGGCGCAATATGGGGAAAATAGCCTTTTTCATGTTTTTGCTATATTTTTCACAGAATTAGAAAAGAAGGAACATTTATTTTCATGTCAGTGCTCCAAAAGACACTCTGCCTTTCAAAAGGCAGAAAAATTATTGTATTTTTTTTAAAAAATTGTTCTAGTATGACACAAGGACAGACTGACTTTCTTCTTTGTAGAATAGGTATTGTAAATAAGTGGCAGTTCGTACAACTGGGTTATTACTATCAAAATGAGGTCCCCTCACAGTAGAAGAGGTACCCTGTTTCCCCGAAAATAAGACCTAACCTGAAAATAAGCCCTAGGATGATTTTTCAGGATGCTCGTAATATAAGCCCTACCCCCCAAAATAAGCCCCAGTTCAGTGAAACCCCGCCCTCCACCATTGTGCAGCAACCAGAAGATGACATGACTGTAAAATAAAACATCCCCTGAAAATAAGCCCTAATGCATTTTTGGAGCAAAAATTAATAGAAGACCCTGTCTTATTTTCGGGGAAACACAGTATTGTCAACTAATGTATTCAGCATATTTTAAACGATGTAACCCTTACATTCCATAAAAACAGAAGAGCCCTTTATGAAAACTGGATCTTCTTTTAGTTTAGGAAATGATTTCTAGAATTAATAAGGTTAAACCTTAAGAATAAAGGTAAGGAGGACAGAAGTCCAACAGAAAGAATAATTTAATGTAGACTATCAGAGTGCTATAGTAGTTTGATGGATGATCAGCACAGAATGATTTAACTATAATTCTTGCTATTTCATCCTTCAGTATGAGACTTTTTGTATCTGTTTTTCTGTTGCTTTGGAGCTCTAGTTTCCCCCACATTGCATCTAAAAAAATTAGCAAGATCACAGTAGGTGGCAGACTAGTGCTAAAATGTAGCTCCTCCTCCTGTTTATTGTTGTGCCTTCTTTGAGGATCTTTCCCTTCCACATAAAGTCACAGGATTTAAGATGCCTAGAACCAGTCCTAAGAGCCAGTTGTAACTTTGGTTTGAGACCAGAGTTATTTGCTTGTCTGCTCACTTCTCCCTCTCCCAGACACTAAACATACATGTCTTGGAGGGACATGAACCCTTTCAAAAAGATAGAGTGTGTTTTGTCAACTGTCCTTCATTAACAAGTACCTACTTGGTAAGGACTGCAGGATTTTTTTTAAAGAAAAGCAAGAGGTTTAAGTTAATTTATGGTTTATAGATTGCAACCAGCACTGTTATTGGACAGGTAAAAGGGAAAAGTGCAGGAAAACAGCTAATTATAGTAATTGCAGCTGGTTTCAAAGTACTTCTAACAGTTTGGGCATAATGCTTACTTGAAAGCATCAAATGGGCGCTAGTTGTGAAATAGAACACCTGTTTGTTGTTGAGCATGTGTTTATGCAGATGATTGTTGTTGTCAAAGCACCTTGATGTAGAGTAGTCCTGTTTACATTTACATTCTCCCCAAAGGATTAACAGTGTTCTCTCAATAAATTTGCAGTCTATTCTCCTCTCAAAGGCTGCTGTTTGGAGGGTGGTGTGAATGAGGCAACAAGTGCTTGCTAATCACTCGAATATACATAATTAGCAACAGTCTGGTGCACTGGAGTCTTTGTATAACCAGAACAATACTGATTGGCAGCAGCAGATAACAATAGTTGTGGAAAGATGTTGCCTGCTGGCTGTTTTGAAGGCATCTGTATCTTTCTTAGTTTGTTCACAGTGGGTTTTTTTGAATTAACTATGCCACTATTTTAGTTGCTTATTTCTTTGAGTTACTAGCAAAAATGAATCCACAAGACTTAGATTCTCACTCTAGTAGTTCTCTGATAAGAACCTAAATTGGAACTTTCAGCATGTGTTTTTGGATCCAGAAAATTCAGAAAGCATTTTCCTCCTGATCAACGTTGTTAACAGAACTGTACCACAAAACCATATTTTACAACTTACTGGCCAACAAAGTTTTGGACAATTTAATGAATGATATAAGGTAGTTGTTATTATTACAACTGTTACTATTACTGCTTTGGAATAAAGCTGCCCTAGTAAAAGACTCTTGACTGGATATCTCAGTGATTTATTTATTTATTTATTTATTTATTTAACTTATATGCCGCCCACTCTACCCAAAGGTCTCTGGGCGGCTTACAACAATTAAAATACAATTAAAAAGATAATGCAATTAAAATATATACTCTAAAAATTGCCATCAGGACCCACAGCTGATATTATTTCAATTAAAAGCCTTCTGGAACAGGAAGGTTTTGACCTGGCGCCGAAATGTCATCAGCGTCGGTGCCAGATGAATCTCAATTGGGATGGCGTTCCATAGTCTTGGGGCAGCTGGCGAAAAGGCCCTTTGTCTACAAGCCATCCCTCTTACCTCCTTGAGGGATGGCTCTTTAAAAAGGGCCCCCTGGCTAGATCTTAACTGCCAGGTAGGTTCATATGGAAGGAGGCGGTCCTTCAGGTATCCAGGGCCCAAGCCGTTTAGGGCTTTATATGTCAAAACAAGCACTTTGAATTGGGCCCGGGCAGCAACTGGTAGCTAATGTAATTTAAACAGAATCGGCTTGATATGTCCCCTAGCGGCCCCACCACTCACCAGCCGCGCAGCTCAATTCTGGACCAGTTGCAGTCGCCGGACCGTCTTCAAAGGCAGCCCCACGTAGAGCGCATTGCAGTAATCTATACGAGATGTTACCAGTGCGTGTGTAACTGTCATGAGACTCCGCTCGTCCAGGTAGGGCCGTAGCTGGTATAATTTCCACAGCTGAAGGAAGGCGCCCCTGGCCTCCGAGTCCACCTGGGCTTCCAGAGTTAGACTGGGATCCAGGAGCACCCCCAGGCTGCGGACCCTGTCCCATAGGGGGAGTGTAACCCCATTCAGGGCAGGGAAATGGCCCTCCAGCCTGTCTGGCGAAGCACCCACTAACAGCACTATAGCAGACTCTCACACTTACAACTTTAATTTGTTCCTTGCTGATGGTCATCAAGTGAACTGTCATAAGTCAAACCCTACTTTACCATTGGAGGTCAATGCTAAAATAGGGCTTGCCTCCAAGATAATTTTCAAGCTTCAGTTCTGTCATCTTTCTCACATCCTCAGTAATCTTCCTGTCCATCTTGTGTCAGTTTATATGGATTGTGACATTCATCTGATCTTGCCAAATAATTTTGATTCTCTCCTTTAGTATACAATACACTCATAGTACAGTCTTGCTTGCTCTGTCTGCATTCCTTGAAAGGTCACAGGTTTAAAACTGAGTTTCAGATGCCAATGAATAGATCATAAAACAGTTAGGTTTAGTGGTTTAGGTTGGGATACTGTGTAATCCTGGAGTGATTGTAAGTGATGGTTAAGAAGGTAGTATTCTGTATTTTAGGTGTTATAAATGCTGTGGTTTCTATTTTTTCTTTTCCCACTTTTTGGGAAAAAATCAGTTCAGAAAGTTCGCTAATGACCTCTAGGGGATATGGGGGACAATATTGGCATGTCTTGAGACCCCTATAATCCTCATCCACCATGCTAAATTGTTCAAAAATTGGCCATGAGGTTGCAAGGATGCTTTTTCAGTTCAGAACCGCCCCAGTTTTTCTAAGAAAAATTATTTGGGTGGGGGTCACAGGAGCAAGTGCAGCTTTCCAACATCTAGGTAGAAGTCCATGCAGCCTCCAGACTCCTGGAGGTTGCATCCTCTTACTTTAAGGAGTCTCAAGACAAGCTGCCTATCATTATCCCTTCTCCCTCTAGTTTCTTTGTGATGATGCTCTTTCTGTCTGGCCTCCTTCCCCCCCCCCCCATGATTTCTGGCTCCCTTTTTGCTCCTCTTTCTTCTCCACCTGCTAAGGATCCTGTTACCCTAAGGGTCCCTGTTGGATGGGATAGGCTTCCCTCTTCCAATCAGTTAAAGTAGGTTCCCCACCCCACCCCTTGTTGTTTAGTCGTCAAGTCGTGTCCGACTCTTCGTGACCCCATAGACCAGAGCACGCCAGGCCCTCCTGTTTTCCACTGCCTCCCAGAGTTTGGTCAAATTCATGTTGGTAGCTTCGATGACACTGTCCAACCATCTCGTCCTCATCCACCCCTGCATTCAAGTAAATGAACAAATGTGTGACTTTTTGCACCTATGCTTGCATAATAATTCAAGGACAGAGATCTTTCCTTTTGTTTGCTAATATACCTGAGTACATAAGCCTGTACATAGGCATCTATAATAAAATTATGCAGGGGAAGGGAGGAATCAGTGAAAATTGCAGCATGCCCCTTATGTCTGGCATGAGGGAAATGGCTAAATGCAAACCTCGGCTTTAAATACTGTGGGTGTTCGTCATATTTCTCTTAATGATAAACAACATGGGCTAGTGTTCTGGTGCTAGTCCCAAAAAAGAATAGAGCCATTGACCCAGTGGATTCAATGGGTCTACTTTTAGTTGAGAGCACTAGTAGAATACAAGTTAGGGAATTGTGTAATTAAGGCAATTTGATCTCTTCTGTGTATATGCAAACTTGTCAAATCTTTCTAGAGCTAAGCTGAAGTGTGGTACCAGCTACAACACAAGCATCTAGGGCAGCGATGGCAAACCTATGGCACGCGTGCCACAGCTGGCATGCAGAGCCATAAGTCGCTGGATCGCTACCCCCGGCAGCCAAACCTGAGGAGGCGGCTGCAGCCGCGGTGCTAGCGCCCTGATAGGCGGTGGGCCAGGATCCAGAGCAGCTGGTGCTGGCGGGGGTTGGGCACGATTGGAGGCAGATCCGGAGTGTGGTCTGGAGGCACGTCTGTGCCCAGTATTCCCCCTTCCGCTGCCACTTCTGCTTCTCTTGCTGTCCGCTGGGTTCCCCCTCCCCCCCCAGTTTGGGCACTTGGGCTCAAAAAGGTTAGCCATCACTGAAAGGGTATCAATATCTATCTTACCCATTACACTGGCTCCCCCAGGAACTGCTGCAATAAGCTCCATACAGGGATCTTACGTTCAGCTCATCATCTGAACCAAGTGCCTCGGTCTGTTCTGGCACCTGGCACCATCCCAACACAACAGCTTACCTGTACCTTAACTGCTCCTTCCATTCTAACCTCGGTTCAGACTTGGCAACTCAGTCCTCGGACCAAGAGTCTTATGACTCTAGCTCCTCTTCGGACTCTGACTCTCCATTCCATATAGCACTCTCATGTGCCCTTGCCTACGAAGGTTGGCCGCCTACGAAGGTTGGCCGTTCATGTGTGGACTAGTTATAACACATGGTTGCAGTGTTAGAACTAGAGATCCAGAAGCTGCCAGAACAAATTAGTAAACCTGTGTTTTGGCAAGTCCAGCTACATTCAGTGGGCCCAGGAACAATAGCTGTGTTTCACTCCCTACTGCATGTGGCAAGGCAATCTTGGAAAAAACCCTCATCAGTGCCAACTGCATTGAAGAATCTGAAATACCTATACAAAGTCCAAGATACAGGATCTGAATTTCTCAAGCACTCCCTCCTGAATTCCACCATTATCAGTGCTGCCCAGAGCAAATCAAAATCAAAGCCTCACTCAGTACTGTTGGATTAGAAGGGTAGGAAGCTTGATGCTGTGGGAAGATGTCTGTATACACCTGCCATCCTCTCACTTAAATCACCAATTGCACTATGTGCATGGGAGCATTTCAGCAGTACCTCTGGGAGAAAACTCCCCTTCTTGACCAGCTTACAGAGGATCTCTGTAATACAGCACACATTTTCCAAGTGGAAGCTTACTGTCTAGCCAGCCAGCAGATCATCACATCCGGACACTTCTGACTGTGCCACGAAGTTCTTAGCCACCTCAGGCATGGTCCATTGTCAGGCTTGTTTCTGTTGACACCTCCAGTTCCACTGGCATCGAACTTGTCTCTCCTATTACACCAACTGGGAAGAAAGCCCTTTTGAACTGCTGGGCACAGCTAATTTCCAGCAGCTTTCCATGATAGCAGCCTTTCTAATCAGTAATGCATCAACCAGGAGAGTTTGCAGACTTTGTGCCATGTAAGCAGACACCCCATACCTCATTTTTCACAAGGACAAGGTTTTTATCTGTCCCAGCCTTTCCCTTTTACCTAAATTATTGTCAGAATTCCATCTGGCAAGAGTGTTTCATTTCCAACACTATAACCTAACCAAGTACACTAGTTGAGAGATCACATCACACCTTGGGTTTTGTGTCTGTCACACACGACCCTTCAGACAGTCTCAAAAACTGTTTATCTGCTATGGCTCCCATAAATAGGGACAACTGGTGTCCACCCAGCCCCCAGCAAAATGGGTAGTAGACACACTGTTATGAGATGGCCTACATACCAATTCCCTGCCTACCAGAGACCATTTAGTGAGTTCCATGACCACCTCCAGCATTCTTGAGAGAAGTGCCTCCTCAGGACACATATAAGGCAACTGTGTGGAGTCCGTCCAGCACCTTTGTGTGACACCACCACCTCAATGTGAGATCTTGTCTAGATGTGTGTTTTGGCAGGAAGGTGGTGTTGCTGCTTTTACAGTGGTATCTGCCCACCATCTAAGAGGTAAACTGTTTAATTGCCCATATATGTGTGTTCACACAGACCATGAAGGTTGCTTACTTATAACTGCTTCTTCAAGTGGTTATCTGCAAATTCATTTGTTTGCTTCTCCTCTCAGATGTCTTTGTCTTCACAGCAGACTGAAAATGAGCAGAAGGGGAATGATTGGGTGGAGCATGCTGTCTGGATCGGGGGGGGGGGGGGGGCTCCCGCCAAAACACTTCAGCTCACATTAAGAAGGGCTGAGACATTTGCACGTGCAAAGAAGAGCCCATAGGTGTAAGTTCACAGATGGCCACTCAAAGAACCACAGTTGCAAGTAAGCAACATGTGCTTTTGATCTCTTTTGTAAGCAATGTCTGTAATACACTGTTAAATGCTACATGTTGTTGTTGTTTAGTCGTTAAGTCGTGTCCAACTCTTCGTGACCCCATGGACCAGAGCACGCCAGGCCCTCCTGTCTTCCACTGCCTCCCGGAGTTGGGTCAAATTCATGTTGGTAGCTTCGATGACACTGTCCAACCATCTCGTCCTCTGTCGTCCCCTTCTCCTCTTGCCTTCACACTTTCCCAACATCAGGGTCTTTTCCAGGGAGTCTTCTCTTCTCATGAGATGGCCAAAGTATTGAAGCCTCAGCTTCAGGATCTGCCCTTCCAGTGAGCACTCAGGGTTGATTTCCTTAAGAATGGATAGGTTTGTTCTCTTTGCAGTCCAGGGGACTCTCAAGAGTCTCCTCCAGCACCACAATTCAAAAGCATCAATTATTCGGCGGTCAGCCTTCTTTATGGTCCAGCTCTCACTTCCATACATCGCTACTGGAAAAACCATGGCTTTGACTATGCGGACCTTTGTCGGCAAGGTGATGTCTCTGCTTTTTAAGATGCTGTCTAGGTTTGTCATCGCTTTCCTCTCAAGAAGCAGGCATCTTTTAATTTCGTGGCTGCTGTCACCATCTTCAGTGATCATGGAGCCCAAGAAAGTAAAATCTGTCACTGTCTCCATATCTTCCCCTTCTATTTGCCAGGAGTTGATGGGACCAGTGGCCATGATTTTAGTTTTTTTGATGTTGAGCTTCAGACCATTTTTTGCGCTCTCCTCTTTCACCCTCATTAAAATGCTACATACCAGTATTAAAATAGGACTTCTTAAACATTAATATAAAATGTGTAGAGCTTCTCAGTGCTGTCAGTTACTCGCTTTAGACCACCTGATATCTGCAGCCCTTCAATGGCTGCTGTCTAGTGTCCATGCCATAATGCACAGTGAGGCACTGAGAAATTTGTTTGTGTGCTCTCTTTTCTTTGTGACTAAAATGCATAAAGAGAAGTTGTGTGTACTAAGGAGTATGTCAGTTTCAGGTTTAAAAGATTGACATGTACGTAAGCTACCCAATTTGCAGTAGCAAGTATGCAGAAATAGATGGTTGTAAGGAATGGAAAAGCAAAATGAATTAATAATATATATTTTCTCTGCTACCTTAGAGGAAAGGTTAGTGCCTTTGTATCCTTTTCAAAATACATCTACTAATTACTTAAGGGTTCTCTGATTTGGATTTAGAATTGGTAATGTTGCAACTTGTTATTCACATATGTGCTGTTATTTGCATTTGTCTTTTTTGACACAAGTTTAGAGATAATGTATGCATGTATGTAGATATTAACATTGCTGCTTCATTTGTTTACCTAGCTAGACTCAAGTTCCCAACTAAAAAACCAGTAATCTATTGCCAATCCCAGCTGGAGTAAACCCATTGACTAAGTGGTAATTATGTAAATATTGATTTACCATTCAGCAGTTGATTCAGTGGGTCTGCTCTCTATTTGAGACTAGAAAACAAGATACTGACCAGATCCTGAGAAACACTGATCTTGCTACGTAGTAGTAAGGACATTTTACAACATAGCCTACGATTCTTCTTGCTTCATAATTTGATTTTGGAGTTGGGTGTCATCAATATGCTGATGACACCCAGCTACATCTTCCATTAACTAAGCAACCAGAGGCAGCTGAGGTAGTGCTCCATCATCATCTGGAGTCTATGGTCAAGTGGTTGAAGGTCAACAAAGTGAAATTGAATCTGTACAAGATGGAGGTGATGCTGGTCACCTGACAATTGGCAAATCCAGGTGTTATTTCAATAATGATTGACGGAGAGGAAGAAAAATCCCTTGTTAACCAAGTAAGGAATTTGAGTGTCTTATTAAATTTAATGTTCCTCCTAGAGAAACAGGTGGGAGCTGTGGCCAGATCAGCATTTTATCATCTGTCCCTGGTCTGGAACCTTTCTCATTAGTTGGAAAAGGCTGATGTGGACACACTGATCCGTGGAATTGTAACCTCAATATTTGACTACTGTAATTTGCTCTGCATGGGGCTACCATTGGAGAAAACTCAGAAACTACAACTGGCACAACATGCAGCAGCTAGACTATTAACTAGTGCTTCTCATTATGACCATAATTTTGCACTGGCTGCATTGGTTGCCAGTGGTTTTCTGGGTTCAATTCAAATGTTTGTTATTACTTTTAAAGGCCTATATGACTTTATGACCCACATCGTTACTGGACTGCCTCTACCCATAAGAGCCCCTGCACCAACTAAGGTCACCTAGTACTGTCCTTCTAAAACAGGGGTCCCCAACCTTTTTCACCCCGCGGACCGGCTGGGGAAGGCGGGGCACTCCCTGCGCTCGTGCGCATGCGCGGACGAGCGCTCGTGCACATGCGCAAATGGCGGTGCGGCACTTGTGCGGGCGCTCATGCGCATGCGCAAATGCGGCGCTCACGCGGGGGGTGCTCATGCACATGCGCAAACGGCGGTGCGGCGCTCACACGGGCATGCTGGAGCGCGCGCGCATGCACAAATCAGCTGTGTGGGGTGAGTGCATGTGGGGGGTGGGGCGGGAGGTCTGTCTCCGCGGTCTGGCTCAGGCCGGACCGGCACCGGGCCGCGGACTGGGGGTTGGGGACCTCTGCTCTAGGACGCTCAGATAATTAGGACTAAGGGTGAATCAAACCGTCACATCTAATCCTCAACCAGCACATGCTCTTTATTGCAGTAATTCTAAATTCCTACTCTAGCATAGCAAACCTTCCAAGAGAAAGAGCCAAAGAGTTAATTTTCAAGGTGGTGCACCTTATTCAAGCCTACACAGTTGAGTAAGATTTATACAGGTGGTATTGGGTTTCATGGCATTTATGGTTGTTGATTTATTATGTTCAAAACTCTTTGTGTGACCTCTGCAAATGTGGTTTATTTGACATTTCAACCTGAAACAAGAGAATTTGTTCATTTTCAGGTGAGTATCTTTTCAGCAATGCCAGCCTTCTAGGTTTCTGATAATCAATGCATTTATGAAGGGATATGGTGGTATCAAGGGCATTCCCTCTGTTTCAGACTTGGGGGCAGTGAGAACCATGGAATTTGCAGAGTTTAGTTCTAGTATTCTGCGTAGATCTGTGAAGATCTGGATCCATCTTCTGATGAAGTTCTGTACAATAGGCACGGTGCATCTCCCTTCCAGTTCATAATCACTAATCCCATGGTAGAGAGCACACAACATATAAATGTGCTGAATATTTTGGCAGTTACAAAGACCTTTCAGGTGTTTGAGATAATATTGAGAGGGCATGTTGTTCTGTATGCTGTGGATAACACTATAGTGATAAC
This sequence comes from Intellagama lesueurii, assembly GCA_037013535.1. Taxonomy (NCBI): domain Eukaryota; kingdom Metazoa; phylum Chordata; class Lepidosauria; order Squamata; family Agamidae; genus Intellagama; species Intellagama lesueurii. The sequence continues at coordinate 299,052,793 of JBAJHW010000001.1, read as the reverse complement.
ACTATAGTGATGCACTACATCTTTTGTCAAGGAGGGATGAAATTTCATCAACTATTGTTGGGAGTGGTACCTCACATGTCACATATGATTGACAGACACCCATTTAGAGGGAGAAGAAAACATGTTAGCAGATTCTCTTAGTTGATTGGAGTTGATTGGAGTGGCAATACACAAGTGGTAGTTGCACCCCAGGTTGTACAAATTCTTTTCCATCTTTATGGTTTCCAGAAGTAGATCTTTTCACAACTCTGGAATACACAATATCAGATATATTGTTCCAGGTGCTGGGCACAATTGGGGTCCTTCAGTGATACCTTCTATTGAAAGTGGACAAAAAAGACTGTGTTATGCGTTTCTCCCCTTTTCTCTAATTTAAAGAGTTCTGGTGAAGACCAGATGCAATAATGTGAATGCATACTGATGGCCCCAACAGTTTTGGTTTCTGCTGATGACTAGCCATCAGTGCTGCAAGCTTCAATTTTGCCCAGATCTTCTCACTATGTCAAAAGTCAGACACCCAGATCTGTGTTCCTCAAGAGGTTCAACAAATATTGACTGAAATGAGAAAATCTTAACACCTGGTGTTCTTACAGGGCAAAATGGTATCCCTTTCAGAAATTCTTTGATATGAAAAATGTAAAAGTTCTTTCTCTCTCTCTCTGGGTCTGCAGTATCTGTTGTATCTTAAGCATAATGAACTAGCTATGTCATTTATTAATTTATTTTATTTCTTAAATTTATATACTGTCCCATTAGTGCAGTACACAATTCTGGGCTGTTTACAGCAAGCAAAAAACATGTAATAATCATATATAAATAAAACAGTTAAACAAACCACAAAACTTTCAAGAGGCATATATTGTACAAATAAAGCACAGAGTGGGAGGCATATAAACAACCAACCAAACCAGAGAAACAAAAATTAGGAAAAACATGTCAGATAGGGTTGCCAAAAAGGCATCTCTGTAAAGCAGTGTTTTAAAGTGCTTTTTATATGTGGGGAAGGAGGGAACCAGGCACAGCTCTACTGGAAATTGGTTCCAAAGTGTTGGTGCCATGGGAAAGAAGGCCCTACTTCTGGTGGACAATTTCTTGGCCTCCTTTGGAGTGGCTACTCAGAGGAGCATTGTCTAGACAGACCTCATGGAGCGGGTAGATGACCTTGGGGAAAGAGGTTCTGACAGGTAACGTGGTTCCAAATTATGAAGGGCTTCATAGATTCAAAACCTTAAATCTGATCCAAGATGCAACAGGTAACCAGTGAAGGTGGGCCAGTACTAGGTAGATGCAATCAAACCTGCTCATACCAGCCACAAGGGAAGCCCCACATAAAGAACATTGCAACAATCTATATGGGAGATGACTAATGCATGCACTGAAATCCTGAGGGAATCCTTGTCTAGGAAGGGGTGGAGTTGGGCCATGCACCTCAGATGGATAAAGGCGGTTCTGAACACAGCTGCAATCTGGGAATCCCGAGACAGAGCTGGGTCCAGAAGCATGCCCAGATTACATACAACCTTGCTCCCTAACGGGAAGGACAACGCTGTCCAATTTAGGGGTAATCCCTGCAACCTATCTGAGCCCCATCCTGCAACAAAATCTCCATCTTGTCATTCCAAGACTAATTCCAGGCAGTACTTGAGCATTTGGACGGCATCCATTGCAGAGGTGTTAAAGGAGAGATAGAATTGCGTATCATCAGCATACTGATGATACCTTACTCCAAATCTCCTGACGATCTCTCCCAGTGGTTTAACATAAATTGGGATACTGAAGACATTTGGGGCACTCCACAATTGAGGGTCCAGAGGGCCAGCAACCCATCACCAAGCTGAACTCTCTGAATACAGCCCTCCAGGAAGGATCGGAACCGGTTAAATGCTAGTCCCCTGATCCCCACCTCTGAGAGACTATCCGGGAGGATACTGTGGTCAACGACATCGAAAGCCACGGAGAGATCTAGGAGCGCCAACAGGGAAGATCCTTGTTCATTAGCCTCCCTTAAAAAGTCATCATGCAGTGTGACCAGTGCATGCCATCACTGGCTCAATCACCTTGCCCATAAAGGATGTGTTGGCAATTGTCTATATTTGTTAAGATTATCCATCACCAAGTTAGGTCATTTAACAATGGGTAGGATGATAGTTTCCTTCACCTGAGAGGGAAGACATTCCTCACTCAGAGAAGCATTGACAATATTCACAGCCCAATTGACAATTGCCCCATTGGCAGCCTTTATTAACCATGCAGACCAAGGATTGAGCGAAGAGGAAGTAGGTCTGCAGCTAGCCTGTGCCCTGGACACCTCCTACAGGGTTAAACTGAGCCAATCGGGCAGAGGGAGAGTGCATAGAAACAGCCATTGGCTGATCATCCAAATTGCTGGCTGAGTCAAGATCAGCCTTAATGGCCTCAGTTTTTTACTTAAAGAAGGCTGCAGATTCATCACTGGTAAAGTCACCAGGATGAGGCTGTGATTGACCAGGGTTAGTTAGTTAGTTAGTTAGTTTAAATGTATATCCTCCCCATTTAGTGGACAAGACACTACTCTGGACGGCTTCCAAAAAATGACAAAAATTTACAACAGAATTTTAAGAATAAATGTATAAAAACAAAACCCTCATAAACTCCAGTCTGGGAAGAATCCCAGACTCAGAATGGCAAATTGTGGACTATCAAAACTTACTACAAAATTAAATTAAAACTTGCAATTAAAACTTGAGTTCTGGGTCAGGAAAAGAGGTTGGGGAAAAATATGCAGTGTTTTAAAAGATAGTGATGTGTTTCTAAGTTTTACCAGGGAACGAAAGTACCTAGAAGGTCAACAAACATCACCTAGACCTGATGGACCTTAGACGTACCACAGTTTGCAACTTTCCCCATTGGCTTATTTTGATAAGTGATAGAGCAGCTATCAGTACTCCAGGTGACATCAACACTGCAAGCTGAAATGAACTTGGCCAGCCTTGGCAGGAAGAGTGCTGGGTCATCTCATTGTTTAAGGTGCACTTAGTGATGAACATGCCTTACTCTCATCCTGATCCTAATACTGTTTGGTTTTCTTATCCAGTGGTTGAGTAAGTTTTATAAGGCCTCTTTAGTTATTTTCTGCCAAGACTGCTGTCAACATTCCTGTGAAGTTTATATGTCATCCTTTTGAAAAATGGATGAAGAAATCATTTGAACTTCTTTAGACTTACTGTGCATGGAGGTTGAATTTGTGGTTGTTTAAAGAGTTAGTGTATTCTGTGCGTTACGTTTAGACACCCCATACTTTGTCTTCCATAAAGAATAAGTGGTACTAATTCCTGATGTTTCCACTAATTGCATCCCACTTTCATGTTTCACAGGACATCATCTTACCCATCCTTTATCAGAATACTCCTTCACTACTGTAACTTTCCTTGATGTCCTCAGCCTTCCACAGTGTAACTTCCACTACTGCTTTTCAGCCTTGTTTACTGCAGTATTGATGGTTCCAAATATTACACACTATATCTATATCTTCCTTTCTTCCTTTCTTTTTCTTTCTTATATTTAATATTTGGAACCCTCAAAACTACAGTAAACAGGGCTGAAAAGCAGTAGTGGAAGTTACACTGTGGAGGACATCAAGGAACGTTACAGTAGTGAAGGAGTATTCTGATAAATATATATCAAGGAGAGTTACAGTGGTGAAGAAGATTTCTGATAAAATATGGGTAAGATTATATATATTCTTCCATTGCAAACATTGCATTTTAGGATGGATTAAGCTACAGCTCCATCTCTCAACGTATTTAACATTATTTTTAAAAGATCTAAGGCATTTATACTTAGACGAAAATCTTATCAGTTATGTCATCAAGCATAACATGTTCATAAATTTGTGTAGATGTATGTGTTGCTTACTGAGTTGTGAGGTTCAGTGCACAACACATAATGTCTATGGTGATATCTTGATGTGAGGCAATTCACCTTTATAAGTTAAGCAGTTTGCATTATGTTGGCGTAGAATACTGATAGGATTTTGGCCTTAGAATTCATATATATGCTAAACAATATAGCTTTAAGTAATAACTAAACTGTACATAATATTTCTTGCTATTTGAATAATAAATTAACTTTATATTTGATGAGGAAGTAAATACTGCTTACAATGTCAGTCCCCCCCCCCCCCCGAAACATTTTGGGATTTTAGAAACACAACACTAAAGAAGCATGTTCCCCCCTTGGATTCAGAATTTAATATGTACCATCATCTCTATGTAAACTTTTGTTGACATGTTCAAAAATTCTGGAATATTGCAGAAGCAAATATTGTCTATACTTATTCTTCCATGGAAACACTTGTACTTTATATTTATCAATTGTGTCATTTGCTAAATTTCATTAATTAATTTACCTGAAAGAGTGCAGCCTGAATTATCTCTCAAGGATGGATTTTAAAATGTCTGACAACTTGGGAAAATGTGGTTATGATTAGAATCAGTGTGTCTGAGAAAAAGTTCTCATATTTATTTTATTTTAATTAAAATGTGTGTGTCTCTGTCTCTCGCTCTATACTAGAAGATTCCAGAGTGAGGTACAGAAAAGCAAAATAAGTTTAAACAGTTATAAAACCGTTTTAAAAAAATTCAGCAGGATAAAATGAAGCCATCTTGTCAGCGTCAAGCTAGGGTCACAAGGACTCATGTGCTGGTGTGAAGAGCCAGATTTTAAATTGATGCTAAAATGAGGCCAACATCCATGCCAGTCAGACTTCCAAAGTGCAGGCATTCTGTAACCTGGGTGCCATGGTAGGGAATGTTCTCTCCTGTGCCTCTACATAATATATTGCTTCAGTGGCAGGATGCATCTGGAAGTTCTCCGCTTCCACATAACTCCCAGTCTAGACTACTGCATTGTAGTCTGTGTGGGACCATCCTTAATAATAACACAAAAGCTGCACCTAGTGCAAATGTTATACAGAAAGCACATTACGCTAGATTGTAAGGGACATCACTGGGTCTGTGTTCATGATACAAGTGATGACAAAGTCTATATTCTTGACCAAGCACTAGGCTCTCCTGAAAAGGCCCTCCTATGCATCCTGCCACTGAAGCAATATATTATGTAGAGGCATAGGAGAGAACATTCCCTACCATGGCACCCAGGTTATAGAATGCCTGCACTTTGGAAGTCTGACTGGCATGGATGTTGGCCTTATTTTAGCATCAATTTAAAATCTGGCTCTTCACAAGTTTTGCAGTAATAAAAAGAAAAACTCTTTTCATTACTCTCCAGAGGAAAACCAAAATAATATGCAATATTTTCATATCAAACCTAAACTTATTTTAATATTTCAGCCATATAACATACTTCATTCATAAATTGGTTAGCACATAAAATTGTACCATATGACATATTTATGAAACTTAAACATATAAAGCCTTCATTTTGTGTAAACAAGATAGGGAACGTATGCTATATTAAGAAGAAATAAGTGAACTGCGGCACCTTATGCTACTGAAACACATTTACTTTAGTTCTTTCAATTTGAGAGTGAAGTAAACATGATAACAGAAGCACCCAACCCCAGACTCACCCACGGGGCTGCGTTTTTTCTATGGCATTGACTCCAGGACCAGGAACAGCATGTGTGGCTGATGAAATTATGTCCTGTGCTGCCTGTGTGGCCTTGGACAAGCTGCATGGTCCAGCAGCACTACCAGAAGAAGGGACTGATAAACTATATTGCTGGAAAATCCTGAGTGTCACCATAAATAGCAATCGACTTGATGGCACATTATTATTATTAAATGTTTTAAGTATTTTAATGTAAGAATGACATAAAGTAGTTGCAGATTTTTATTTTGATTAAAGGGGAAACTGGCCTTTGAATTAGTATTATTTTAAAGCAGAACTATAAATTTTTGTTGTTTTACAGGTGACAGTATGAATAATAATTTTACAACTTCTACAGTTTCAGTTGATTGCCAGTGGATATCTTATTTATCTTGCATTTTTGTTCCCCTGTTTATGATGGAGCTAAGTGGAATATAAGTAAATCAAAAACGCTTTCCCCCTATAGAATGATGATAGGTAATATGTTAAATTTTGGTTTAGGAAAGACATCCAGATGTATTTTGCCTGTATTTTCATTCACAGTACTGGTTCTTCCACTAATGAACCACAATGTAGTGTTTCATTAAAGAAAAATATTTACAGATATTTTGTGTTCATTCAGATCCTATGTATCTGTGTCTTCTCTCAAAGGAATTTCTGCTGTGTATCTGTCATCTGTACCTTCTAGGAAATGTTAAACCTAGTATTTTTCCAGTATTAAGTAAGGTCATTATTAGACCAATTTTCTTTTGACCCCTGACTGTTGTTTACTGGGAGTGGAGTGGTTTTACAGTTTGCTCAACTTCTGTGCAGAGCTACGTATGGTATGCCCCTACATACTTGTTCTAATTATGCTCAACCTCCTTGGAATATCAGATATTCAGATCCATCTATGAATGTGGCAAAGAGAATAACAACTGTAAAACAAAGCACTGTGCCTATAAGTGACTGTTTGCATGTATTTCAGAAGGGATAAATGCTCACCATATGGTACAATTACTGTGTCCAAGTTTTCAAATTAGCTTCTCTCATCCTCCTTATTACTGTCTTTAAAAAGAGAGGGGAAAAACCCAACATGATTTATCTGCTCTGCAGCAGAACTCTTGACGCAAAACAGCAGCCCAGTTCTGTCCAGTTTTTTTCCCCCCCTAGCATAATAGAGGCTGTCGGACTTTTTTTTTATACTAATTATTGTGTGAGCCTCAGATGAACCCCTTCAATTCACAGGGCTTTGTTAAGGGAGGAGCTGTCAATGTGTCTGCCCGTTTGCAGCTGTGCTGTGGCTTTAGCTTGCTTAACATTATGCTGCTTTTTAGACTTGACAGAAGGGATTTTTTTTTATTATTAAAGCAAAGCAGCCTTGTAGCGAAATGGTTTAAGCAGCTGCATTGTGGCAAGGCACAAAGAAGTTATTATTGTGTCTGTTTAGGGGGGGTGGAATGGAGGGGAGAGATATTCGGCTGCTGTTGATGCCGATTGTTGACTTGCCATCTGCCAGATAGGGAGAAGAAAAAAAATGACAGCTCCAGCAGGGTGTTCAAGAGGTTGTTTGGAGAGACGCATAAACATGTGCAGATGTCGAACTGAATAATGGCAAGAACTTGAGACGGTTTATGATGCTGCTGCTGTGTGTGCATATACAGAATAAATGTACGGAGGGGGTGGGGGGGAAGAGGACACACACTAATTATCCTTGTTCCTTCCTACCTCCTTTCATCTTGATAATTAGTTCAGGAGTTGAATATTTTCCCGCCCTTCATTATTTATATCCTTTTAAATACTTACCCGAACTTTACTACATAGTTTTAAAGTTTGATCAATGTGTTACTTGTCATATGAGAGCCAATGCAGTTATCTTGATACCAGCCTCAGTACAAGTAGGTGCTTTATGTTTTCTATGAAACAGTTTTGGATGTGTCTGCTTATTTTGGGTGCATCTAGAAAGTGGGATATTAGCACATTCCTGTTATTGCTTACATTTATGTGCAGGAAATATTAATTAAGCAACCTCCCTATTTATTTTTAAAATGTCAAATTATCACTAAGTCCGTTTATCACACTTGGGAAACCAATGTTTGCTGCCTCCAAACATAAATTTGGGGAGGGAGGGTTGTTCTGCTTTTTTCAAGGGAAGATGAAATAGTTCAATGGCCATTAGCACAAAATTACTTTATTTTCTTAGTGTTGTTTTTATTGCTATTACTGTTTTAGCTAAATTAAAAGGAAAACCAGAACTAAAACGTCAGTTTTTTTCCTTCAGCTCAACCAAGTTTCTCTCTCTCCTTTCTCTACCCCAGTTTTTGTTTGCTACTAGAAACTCGATTTACTTATTAAATAGCTATACATGTTCAATCAGTTCTACTGGTATAGTTTATTTCTATGCAATTGTCACTGTTTATTTACTGGATGGCCAATTTCCCACCAATTTGAAGATATTTTTGAACACTTTTCCTCTGTTAATTGGGACTGCTTCTGATAATATCTTTTTCATTTAAAAAAGTACAAAATATCAGCTTCACACACCAGTTATTGTGTGCATGATAAAACTGTTGCATTTCTCTCATGCCTACAGTTGTGAAAATACCATATTCATAATAGATACAAAGCACATGGGATTCTCACTATATACTAGGCATCATAACAGGTACTTATTTACTGTCCCCTTCCCTTCCAAACTTAGATATACACATGCATACTAACAAAATATATGGTTCATTTGCTCTTTAAATTTTTCCACCCCAATTTTTATTAGATTTCTCTCATTTGATGGGCAACTCATCTAATAGAAAGTCATCACTATCTTATCTAGCTTGTTTCTTAGTGATTTATACCTTTTAAAAAGCTATTCTTTTCTCTACAAATTTATACTAGTTTTCTTTATTATGCAGCTAAGTATAATAAGGATTATTGAACACACTGCATGTTGAAAATCTTGCACGAATGACAGAAAATGACTAAAAGTCATACTGAGAATGCATCTTCACAAAATAGTGGTAAGAACAGATGAAAAGTAATGCTTACCCACATATTTTTGTTTTTGCTAGTGTGATAAAGATTGCAGATATTTATTGTTATAAACAGGAATTGTGGAACTAGGGAGAAACATATGTTGATAATTAAATTACTGGAGGTTTTTAGAAAGAATAAAATGTTTTATTCAAATACATTTTTTTTCAAATGTATTTCATATTTCTTTTAGTGTAATTAAAACACTTATTTTCACAAACAGAAATTGGTATTTAGCCTACTTTGATGTTATGAAACTATTGCCCACTTTGTTATGAATGCTAATCAACATTTTCATGAACCTCAGATTAATCATCACAGTCTGATAAAGATGCTGCAAAATTTTTGAAAATCATTTCCTGGCCTTTCAGTGAAAAGATAACTGAAAAGAGTTTAATAACAGCATTGCTCTTAAACCACTGATACTGCAAATGCAAAATCTGTTTTGATTCATAAGAATAGGGGGCAGATATCTGGAGTACAGTGTTCATGTGTGCACTACCATTAATAAAGAATGTTGCCAAGGTGAAAGTGATTCATAAGAAAGTTGCAGAGGATTAGAAGAAAAATCTTGTGTGGGCAAAAATGCAGAAACTAAGCATAACTATTGGACAAAAAAAGCTATAGGTTGCAGTCCTATCATTCATGGGCGTCCACCCCAGGGAAATAGAATTTTTCTAGATCTCTCAGTGTGGAATTAGTACTGCACCCAAAGAGAGAGCTATGGCCTCATAAGTCCTCTGTCGTTCTGGATTTGGTTCTCTTTGAAGACAGAGTGGAAAAAAAGGAGTTCAGTAACTCTGTAGATCCACAGCCATCCCATTCCCCAAACATGCCACCAAATGAGAATGGGGAAATACTGCCAAGACTAGTGCTTTCATGGCTTATTTTGTTCTCATTTTAACCAATGGAAAGAAAACCATTTTGTTGTTTTAGTGATAGTGGTTGTGGTTGTCAGTTAACTGCTTTAAAACTGCAGGAACTGCCATCTAGATTGAGCTAAGTGTTGACCAAAGATGCTATATGGGATAGAGATCCACCTTCCAGTACCTGAGATGGTGTATGTAGTTGTCCTCATTGCATTAGGTGTGCACAAGCTTCTATTCAACAGATGGTCAGTGTAATCAGCTTTATAATGCTGTTCCTTCATTGGAGGATACTTAATACAAGATCCACTTCCCTTCTTCCTTACAGCAGTGATCAGTGGTGTCAAAGCTTATTTGTTTGATTACCTGTTTGATATATTAGTCTGTGGCTTGCCACTGAGTGCAAGAATTTCTTGATCCGCTGGTGTCCCATACCTTTACAAAATATTGATGTATCTCTTTGAAGCATCAGGCTGAAACATCATTTGAACACTTGCTGTTTCTAAGCACTTTACATTAAACAGTGGTTCAGTATCTTTTTTTGTCTGGAACTGTCCAAACATTTTCTTATGTAAGATATGTAGAAACAGGTGCCCAAATGATGCTTCAGCCTAATGCTTCAAAAGAACACACAACACTATTTCTGATAGTAAATTTTTGTAGTATTAGATTTTCTGCATTTTTCTGAATTTTTCAGCATGCTAGTTGTTGTTGTTGTTGTTTAGTCGTTTAGTCGTGTCCGACTCTTCGTGACCCCATGGACCAGAGCACGCCAGGCCCTCCTGTCTTCCACTGCCTCCAGGAGTTGGGTCAAATTCATGTTGGTAGCCTCAATGACACTGTCCATCCATCTCGTCCTCTGTCGTCCCCTTCTCCTCTTGCCCTCACACTTTCCCAACATCAGGGTCTTTTCCAAGGAGTCTTCTCTTCTCATGAGATGGCCAAAGTATTGGAGCCTCAGCTTCAGGATCTGTCCTTCCAGTGAGCACTCAGGGTTGATTTCCTTCAGAATGGATAGGTTTGTTCTCCTTGCAGTCCAGGGGACTCTCAAGAGTCTCCTCCAGCACCACAATTCAAAAGCATCAATTCTTCGGAGGTCAGCCTTCTTTATGGTCCAGCTCTCTCTTCCATACATCGCTACTGGAAAAACCAGAGCGTTGACTATGTGGACCTTTGTCGGCAAGGTGATGTCTCTGCTTTTTAAGATGCTGTCTAGGTTTCTCATAGCTTTCCTCCCAAGAAGCAGGCATCTTTTAATTTCGTGGCTGCTGTCACCATCTGCAGTGATCATGGAGCCCAGGAAAGTAAACTCTGTCACTGCCTCCATATCTTCCCCTTCTATTTGCCATGAGGTGATGGTACCAGTGGCCATGATCTTAGTTTTTTTGGATGTTGAGCTTCAGACCATTTTTTGCGCTCTCCTCTTTCACCCTCATTAAGAGGTTCTTTAATTCCTCCTCACTTTCTGCCATCAGAGTGGTATCATCTGCATATCTGAGTTTGTTGATATTTCTTCCGGCAATCTTAATTCCGGTTTGGGATTCCTCCAGTCCGGCCTTTCGCATGATGTATTCTGCATATAAGTTAAATAAGCCGGGGGACAATATACAGCCTTGTCGTACTCCTTTCCCAATTTTGAACCAATCAGTTGTTTCATATCCAGTTCTAACTGTTGCTTCCTGTGCCACATACAGATTTCTCAGGAGATAGATAAGGTGGTCAGGCACTCCCATTTCTTTAAGGACTTGCCATAGTTTGCTGTGGTCCACACAGTCAAAGGCTTTTGCATAGTCAATGAAGCAGAAGTAGATGTTTTTCTGGAACTCTCTGGCTTTCTCCATAATCCAGCGCATGTTAGCAATTTGGTTTCTAGTTCCTCTGCCCCTTCAAAATCCAGCTTGTACTTCTGGGAGTTCTCGGTCCACATACTGCTGAAGCCTGCCTTGTAGGATTTTGAGCATAACCTTGCTAGCGTGTGAAATGAGTGCAATTGTACGGTAGTTGGAGCATTCTTTGGCACTGCCCTTTTTTGGGATTGGGATGTAGACTGATCTTTTCCAATCCTCTCGTCACTGCTGAGTTTTCCAAACTTGCTGGCATATTGAATGTAGCACCTTAACAGGGTCATCTTTTAAGATTTTAAATAGTTCGACTGGAATGCCATCACCTCCACTGGCCTTGTTGTTTGCCATGTTTTCTAAGGCCCACTTGACTTCGCTCTCCAGGATGTCTGGCTCAAGGTCAGCAACCACACTATCTGTGTTGTCCGGGATATCCAAATCTTTCTGGTATAATTCCTCTGTGTATTCTTGCCACCTCTTCTTGATGTCTTCTGCTTCTGTTAGTCCCTGCCATTTTTGTCCTTTATCATGTCCATCTTTGCACAAAATGTTCCTTTAATATCTCCAATTTTCTTGAACAGATCTCTGGTTTTTCCCTTTCTATTATTTTCCTCTATTTCTTTGCACTGTTCATTTAAGAAGGCCCTCTTGTCTCTCCTTGCTATTCTTTGGAAGTCTGCATTCAATTTTCTGTAACTTTCCCTATCTCCCTTGCATTTTGTTTCCCTTCTCTTCTCTGCTATTTGTAAGGCCTCGTTGGACAGCCACTTTGCTTTCTTGCATTTCCTTTTCTTTGGGATGGTTTTTGTTGCTGCCTCCTGTACAATGTTACGAGCCTCCATCCATAGTTCTTCAGGCACTCTGTCCACCAAATCGAGTTCCTTAAATCTGTTCTTCACTTCCACTGTGTATTCATAAGGGATTTGGTTTAGATTATACCTGACTAGCCCAGTGGTTTTTCCTACTTTCTTCAGTTTAAGCTTGAATTTTGCTATAAGAAGCTGATGATCAGAGCCACAATCAGCTCCAGGTCTTGTTTTTGCTGACTGTATAGAGCTTCTCCATCTTTGGCTGCAGAGAATATAATCAATCTGATTTCGGTATTGCCCATCGGTATTGCCAACTCAGCATGCTAGAGTTGTTGATAATACTTAGGATGTTCTAGAAAAGTGTCTAATGCTACATTTCAGTGCATTTTGTACTTACTGGCAGAAAGCCTACTCAGTATATTATGCCATATAAGGCTGATGATGTCATCAGCCACAGTGATGTTTGAGAAATAAAACATTTCCGATTCCTTCCTGCAGACGTCCTAAGACTTTTATGGAATCCCGTTCATCATCAGGAAACCATTGAGGACCATAGAACTAGAATAAGTTTTTTGATTACCAAAAATAGTGGTTGCCAGGATGTCTTTACCAGTGATGATGCTTTTTGGTAATTAAAGACACCCCCCCCCCCAAAATCCTATTTCCCCTATTGGCTTCCCAGTGTTGAAAGAGATTGCATACAAGCCTTGGACCTTTGCAAGGTGGGGGTGGGTGGGGATAGGAAGTTTTATTTCTCAAAAATCGCCATGGCTGATGCTATCATTAGATTTATGCCTTGTAACTTACAGAACAGGATTTCAGCTGGAGTGTCATAAAATTTGCCTTTTAAATTACTTTTAAGTTACTTTTAGTTAATTTTAGGTTGCTTTTTGTGTACATGTACTGATGTTTAATTTTGATTTTCGTATTGCTATTATGTTTAGTGTTTTAAATTGTTGTCTATTATGTTATTGTGTTGTAAACCACCCAGAATGGCCTTGGTAGCCAGATGAGGTATGTATGTATGTATGTATGTATGTATGTATGTATGTATGTATGTATGTATGTATGTATGTATGTATGTATGTATGTATGAATAAATATAATATAATATAATATAATATAATGAATGGATACAAGAACAGTTAAATCCAAAGTCAAATGTATCATTATTTTTTAAAATAAGATGATTTATTCATACAAATCACATGACTATGTATAACTTAACAGATATACTAAAATTATAGAATTGGTTTCAGCACTTGTTGCATATGAGTGGAACAGCTGCTGTGGTCCATATTGGGATGTAAGTCGCAGAAAAGGAGTGAGGTAACTTCTAATGATTTCGTCTTCCCCTGCAGCACTTTCAACTCTGTTCTGGAGGACCAATCAGGCCTCCACAGCATAGTTTCAGAGACCAAAACAAGCTGCAGGTGGAAAGAAGAATTACAGAGATTGTCTCTTTCAGTTTCACCAGTGGGAACAAAGTCTGGATCCAGCTGAGTATGTTAGCTTTTTTCAGTACATTCATAACATTTAAAGCAAGGGTAAATAACTTGGCACTCTCTAAATGTTTGTGACTACAACTCCCATGATTTTCAACATTGACCATGCTGATTGTGGCTTATGAGAGTTCTAGTCAGAAACTTCTAGAGAGCACCAGAATATGTACTCTTGATCTGAAAAATGAGGGGGAAGTATTGGTTATTGAGTTGTCACCTCTTTAACTTTTTCCATTTATAAAAACTATCCTAATGGAAATAATCTCCATTTAGAGTTTTGAATGTGTTTCATTATATGTGCATGTTGTTCTTTCCCTTTAACTTATCAGTTCAATTATTTTTGGCTTTTGGAACAAGTTTTGAAATACTTATCTAGCGCACAATGTTGTACTGCATCAGTGGTTCCCAGCCTTTTTTCACTTGCGTACCCCTTGGTAGCCCATTTCCATAAATTGTACCCCTCACCATTTACCAAAATAAAAAAGCAGCAGACGTGTCCATTCCTTATGTCAGCCCACCCAATCCCCACCCCTGGACTTCCATTAAGCCCTGGGCATCTCCCTTCCTGCTTCCTTCCCCAGCCCTCCTCCACCTTCTTTCCTTTTTTGAAGTAACTAGCATGACATAACCCACAGAAGCCACAACCTTGCCCTGCCAGCCCCTCTTCTTTTCCATGCCAACCCCACCCCATTCTGTGATGGGATCCCCAGTCTCATAGAATCATAGAATAATTGAGTTGGAAGGGGCCTATAAGGCAATCTAGTCCAAACCCCTGCTCAGTGCAGGAATCCAAATTAAAGGAGATCTGACATAGTTGCACAATTTTCTCTTGAATGCCTGCAGCATTGAAGCGCTCACCACATCCAGGGGTTATCGGTTAAATTGTTGTACTGTTCTAATGGTTAGGTCGCGTTTCCTGATATTCAGCCGAAATATGGCTTTCTATAACTTGAGCCCATTATTATGTCCTGCAGTCTGAGATAATCGAGAATAGATCTTGCCCCTCCTCTGTATGACTATGCTTTCATATCTCCCCTCAGTCTTGTTTTCTTTATTATTATTATTATTATCATAATCATAAGTAACTACATTAAATTAAATTAAATAATTAGCTGAGGCATTTTATTGTGGAAAAAATAACATTGAAGAAAAAGTGCCTCTCCCAAATACAGTCAACCGTTGACTTACGAACGGCCCTAGTTACGAACATTTCGACTTACGAACCGCTCTGATAGAAAAATATAGCCTCGACTTGCGAACTTTGCTTCGAGTTACGAACCAAAAAAAAACGCGCGGGAGGCGGGGAAAGCGCGAAATTTGAACTTTCAATGTGTTCTGTTGAAAAGGTGTCTGTTCCCTCCTTCCCTCCCTCTTTTCTTTCCTTTTTTTTATAACCTAAGTCATCTTAGGTTAAAAGGAAAAAAAAAGAAAAAAAATTCTGCCCCTAGTGGTAGGAACGGATTATGCTTCGACTTACAAACCGCCCCTCGACCTAAGAACCAAAAACAGCCGGAACGGATTAATTGGTTTTCAATGCATTCTTATGGGAAATGCTGATTCGACTTACGAACTTTTCGACTTAAGAACGTCCTTCCGGAACGGATTAAGTTCGTAAGTCGAGGGTTGACTGTAAAGAGAAAAAAAGGAAAATGTTTTAGAAATTAATTATTATTATTTTAAAAACAAAAATGTTTCAAAAGGCAGATGCAAGACAAAGAATTTACAAGTTTCTGATTTATGCCTAAACATGCCCAGTTCTTTCAATCTTTCCTCATAAGACTTGGTTTTCACTCCCCTGATTATCCTTGTTTTATTTATTTATTTATTTATTATTGGATTTTTATCCCGCCCTTCTAGACAAGAGTCTACTCAGGGCGGCTCACAAAAGCCCTCCTCTGAATTTGCTCCAGTTTGTTGGCATCCTGGACCTAACCAGTGCCGGATAGAGGGGCAACTAGTACCTGATGGGATTTGGATACTACTTCTGTTAATGCATCCTAAAATAGTGTTTTCCTTTTTTTTGCAGCCACTGTTGCACTGTTGGCTCATATTTAGTTTGTAATCTGCAACAATTCAAAGATCTTTCTCCATTGTAGTATTACTTTGCACTTATCCCTGTTAAATTTCATTCTTTTGTTTTCAGCTCAGTGCTGAAGCCTATCAAGAACTTTTTGAATTTTGTTTCTGTCTTCCAAAGTATTAGCTGTTCCACCCAGTTTTCTGTCATCTGCTAATTTAATATGTGTTTCCTGAAATCCTTCATCCAGTTCATTAATAAAAATGTCGAAGACTCAGGACTGAGCCTTGGGGTACCCCACTTGTTACCTCCAGTTAAGAAGGAGCCACTGATAAGCACTCTCTGAGTACGATTATGTAACCAACTGTGTATTCCCCTTTGCGCATGCGCACAAGTGCCCCCCCGAGCGCCGTGCCACCCTTCACACATGTGCGCGAGCGCACCTGCACAAGCACTCTCCTGCTCCTTCGCGCATACACATAAGCGCCCGCACCCCGCGCAAGCGAGCGCCCGCTCCTTCACGTATGCGCACGAGCACGGGGGTGCCCCGCCTTCCCTAACTGGTCCACGGGGTTAAAAAGGTTGGGGACCCCTGTCCTACAGCATTGACTGAAGCCGCCTCCCATCTATCAAACCGAAGCCAATTGATAAAGAAAATAAAGTCAAGAGGAGATGGAGTGGACCTGCCCATTGAGGACTGTGGAGGCTTGTGGAAGCTTATAAGGAAGCTGTGGCACACATTTTGTTTGAACAACAAACTATAATGTATACCTCCATTCCACACCTTCCACTTCCCTAGGCCTTTTTCTGCCATTATGCATTTTTTCACATACCCCTAAATGTCCTGGTTTGTACCCTGTGGGTATATGTACCCCAAGTTGAGAACCACTGTACAATAGCTGTATTTTTTTTTGTGGACAGTGAAAATATATATTGATTCTTTGTTTTTTTTAGGAGATCCATATTACTTATATTGGATAGTACATTGAAAGTGATAGCCAAAGAACATAACTACGTATAATGAAACATCTGGGGATGATTAAATAATGACCAAGTCATATCTCCAGTGTTGTCATAATTGCTGTGCTGGTAGTGTTGAATAAAGTGGTACACACAACCACTGAGAGGGACATTGACAGGGCTTGAAAATTTTTAGAATGTCTCACCAGTCAAGTCAAAAATTTCACCAGTCGGCATGACCGGACTATAGCCTTGCAATTTATTGGGATTGGGAATCACTGATTTATACCCTCAGACTTGGGTTGCTTTATTACCTGCGTGCCTGTGGGGTCATGAAGCTTGTATTTTGAATGCCTTTCTTTTGAATGTCTCCAGAAAAAATAAAACTGAAAGCAAAAGTGCCCGGCCTCTTAAGGAGCCACGGTTCCCTCCCACCCCAGGATGTGTCCTCGTTCGGTTGAAATTGGGAGCAGGGAATCTCCATATTCTCCGGCATGGGACTACTCTACATTTTCCTGCAGAGCTATATCTGTATGTTCCGCTCGAACTCTCTTCTTGTGAGAAGAGGGCAGTTTTCCTTTTGCAATGGGAGGGGGGAGGGGAGGACTGCAGGACTAGAGAGAAAGAGAGGCGGAGGGGAAGGAGGCAGGCAGGGAGGGAGCTGTGACTCGTCGAGCAGCATTTTTCACTCATCACAGACGAGTGGACAAGTGCATTTTTCAAGCCCTGGACATTGAATTTACTAAACAGAGCATGTTAAAAAAGTGCTACTAGGAAAGCTGCATATGGGGCTGATCTCTGCATGCCTGGACTTGAGGCTCCTATAAGACATGGAGGGTGGAGGTAGTAATAGGAGCACATGGGGAAGGGGATGGAACTCTGGATGTTCCTCCGTTACAGGGGTAAGGTACAGCATCAACAGTCTTTTAGAGTTAAGATGCTGCTTAGTGAATGCATTTTTAATGATGTCTCTGTCTATGGCAGTTAATATTTCAACAATGCATATATTTCCTTAACTGCAACTTGAGGTTTTTTGTTGGTATGAAGCTGGCTGAAAGCTCTGTTTTTCTAGGAGAGCTGTCCTCTATATCCCTGTATTGCCTAAATTACCCTGGTTGGACATGAGAGAAAGCATTCTCAGTTACAGTACCTGGATTATAGAATAGACTCCTTAAGGGGAGACCGTGCTGACTACTGGTACTGCCACTTTTGAGGGAGCAGTTCTTTCTCAGTGTGGTTTTAATAAACTAAATGGCTTGTTTTGATATTTTAAATTGCTGTTGGTTTTTGCTAGTTTATTAGTTTTGCTCTTGTGTCGGCTTTGATTATTTTTTTCTCTCTTGTTCTCTGTATTTTTCATTGGGAGGTTAGTAGACAGAAAAACATTATATGTTTTTAACAACTTTTGTTGATATAGCAAAGATATAAAATACCAAAGATGAACATATTTTTATTTAGCATAAGCATTTGTGGACTGCAGCCCACTTAGCCTGGAGAAGAATCTTTTAATCAGATGTTTGCTTTTTACAGTAGTTGGTGCAAATATGTGAGATTATTGCATTTGCTGTGTTGACTGTAATTTTGTATACTAAAGTTATGTCAAAGTCTGAGGGCTTGTGTATATATTTTTTTTGAGACACAGAGGGGTTTGGGCAGTTCAGAATAGGTAGAATTAATCATTCAAAAACTTTTGCTCCTTCAGGCAATAAAGAGCTTTGGGATTTTTTCATATATAAACCAAAACTGGTCAAACATTGTAAAAAGATATAATGAATATTAATACTGTGGATCACTTTGACCATATGTTATAAAGCTTTGAAACATGCCTATCTTGTGTGATCAAATATAAGTACTCAAGACTGATTTATATGAATTGGTTGTAAATACAGGAATATTTGGTGACCAATCAGTTGAGCACAGCATAGTCATACAATAATAGTCAAATATTTATAAATACAGAAGAAGAAATGGATCGGAAATGGTTGCTTCAAAGAAAAAAGCTTAATCAAGATTAATTTTACATTTAAAATAGTTGGTATAATTCAGGCAGGTGTAACACACAGCATTTAAGATAGTGAAACATATTTTGTCTCTGACAAAAAAGAGTGCACTTTCATTATGTATATTTTGAGCTATCTTACAGTTTTTGCTTTAATTAGAATTAGATATTAAAGTGCTCATTTTGTCAGAAAATGCATTTACATAAAAAAACTACCTTATTTTTCCATGTATAAGACAACACTTTTTCCTAAAACCATTAGAGGAAAAATTGAGGGTCATCTTATACACGGAAGGAGGCGGATGTGAAGGAGCAGCCGCGCTCGGCTGCCTCTCGCGGCTGCCCATTTACTGCCACTGGTGCCAAATCGCCTCCTCCAGTGTCACTCATGGGCTCCCTTCAGGCAGGGGACAAGACGGCTGGAGCGTAGGTGGAGGAAGTCCCACTGGGAGTCTGATCGAACACAACTTAGAGCCCATTATCGGGCCTATTTCATGGCAATACGGCTGGCGAAACAAAATATTTCGCCATCCATATTGCTTCCTTAGAATGTCGTCCAGCAGAGCTGTTTTGGGTGATCCGGGATCTTCTTCAACCGGGAAATACGGTGGAGGTCCCGGACCACTCATCAGCTCGCTCATTTTGAGGGAAAAATCACTCAGATTCGCAGTGGGTTGGACTCCACCATTACTGCAGAATCAGAGAATGTGTCCAGTGTGCCGTGCTTAGGTCAAGTATTAATGGATGAGTTTCAATTGTTGAGACCTGAGGATGTGGACAAGGTGCTTGGATCTGTCCATTCTACCACCACTCCGCTTGACCCTTGCCCATCTTGGCTAATTGGAAGATCTGCCATGGAGGTTCGCACCTGGGTCCAGGAGGCCGTGAACGCCTCTTTGAGAGAGGGAGTGGTCCCTATCGCCTTGAAAGAGGCGGTAATTCAGCCACTGGTTAAAAAGCCTAACCTGGACCCAAGGCTGGTGGTTAACTACCGACCAGTGGTGAGTCCCCCTTATTTGGGCAAGGTGTTGGAGTGGGTTGTGGCCGGGCAACTCCAGGCACTGCTGGATGAAACGGATTTTCTGGATCCATTTCAATCGGGTTTCAGGCCGGGCTTTGGTACGGAGACTGCCTTGGTCACCCTGTACGATGACCTTTGCCGGGAGAGAGACAGAAGGAGTGTGACCCTGTTGATACTCCTGGACCTCTCAACAGCTTTCGACACCATCTACCATGGTGTCCTTCCGGATAGGCTGGCTGGGTTGGGAGTCGGGGGCACCGCTTTACGGTGGTTCTGCTCCTTCCTGGCTGACCGTGTCCAGAAGGTGGTGCTAGGGGACAGTTGCTCTGCCCCATGGTGTTTATGTCATGGGGTTGCTCAGGGTTCGATACTGTCCCCCATGCTGTTTAACATCTACATGAAACCACTGGGAGAGGTCATCAGGAGGTTTGGGCTGAGGAGTCAGCAATATGCTGACGACACTCAGCTCTACCTCTCGTTTTCCACCAATCCAGGTGAGGCGGTTTCTGTGCTGAACTCGTGTCTGGACCTGATAATGGACTGGATGAGGGTTAATAAATTGAAACTCAATCCAGACAAGACAGAAGTGCTGTTAGTGGGTGGCTGGAGGGCCATTTCCCTGCCCTGAATGGGGTTGCACTCCCCCTAAGGGACAGGGTCCGCAGCCTGGGGGTGCTCGTGGACCCTGGTCTAACTCTGGAAGCCCAGGTGGGCTCGGTAGCCAGAGGCACCTTCCTTCAGCTGCGGAAATTATACCAGCTATGGCCCTACCTGGACGAGCAGAGTCTCATGACAGTTATGCATGCACTGGTAACATCCCGTATAGATTACTGCAATGCGCTGTATGTGGGGCTGCCTTTGAAGACAGTCCGGCGACTGCAACTGGTTTAGAATCGAGCTGCGCAGCTGGTGAGTGGTGGGGCCGCTAGGGAACACATCAGGCTGATTCTGTTTAAATTACATTGGCTACCAGTTGCTGCCCGGGCCCAATTCAAAGTGCTTGTTTTGATGTATAAAGCTCTAAACAGCTTGGGCCCTGGATACCTGAAGGACCGCCTCCTTCCATATGAACCTACCCGGCAATTAAGATCTAGCCAGGGGGGCCTCCTGAAAGAACAATCCCTCGAGAAGGTAAGAGGGATGACTTGTAGACAAAGGGCCTTTTCGGCAGCTGCCCACAGACTATGGAACGCTATCCCGAGTCAGATTCGTCTGGGACCGATGTTGATGACATTTTGGCACCAGGTCATAACCTTCCTGTTCCAGGTTTTTAATTGAAATAATATCAACTGTGGGTCCTGATGGCAATTTTTAGAGCACTGTATTTTAAATTGTATTTTAATTGTTTTATCTTTTTACTGTATTTAAATTGTTGTGAGCCGCCCAGAGACCTTTGGGTAGTGTGGGCGGCATATAAGTTAAATAAATAAATACAGTGGTGCCTTAACTTACGACCATAATACGTTCCAGAAGATGGACCTAACTTGAAATGGTCGTAAGTCGAAGCACCATTTCCCATTGAAATGCATTGGAACGCGATTAATCCGTTCCGGCCAAAAAATAATAATAACCAAAACAAACAAACAAACCAAAAATAAAGCACACAGCAAGCCCCATCGGAAGGCGCTGGGGCTTTAAAAAAAACCCAAAAATAAAGCACACAGCAAGCCCCATTTGAAGGCGCTGGGGCTTTAAAAAAAACAACTAAAAATAAAGCACACAGTAAGCCCCATCGGAAGGCGCTGGGGCTTTAAAAAAAACCCAAAAATAAAGCACACAGCAAGCCCCATTTGAAGGCGCTGGGGCTTTTAAAAAAACAACTAAAAATAAAGCACACAGTAAGCCCCATCGGAAGGCGCTGGGGCTTTAAAAACACACACCAAAAACCAAAAATAAAGCACACAGCAAGCCCCATCGGAAGGCGCTGGGGCTTTTAAAAAAATAAACAACACAGCAAGCCCCATCGGAAGGCGCTGGGGCTGAAAAAATAAACACACCAAAACACAAAAAAAACCACAGCACAAAAACATAACCCCCCCAGCCCAAACCCACCCTGCAAAACCCTGTAAATGTACTTACTCAGAACCAGAAAGCAGCACCAGGCAGTCCCAAGCCTCCTCCGACACACACATTCTAACCGTTGGGGCGAAAGAGCTACAAAGAAGCTCTTTGCCGACCAACGGTTAGCCCTCTAATTTGAATTCCCCGCCTTTTTTCCCTGCCTCTTTTGATCGCAACTCGAAGCTCCGGCTGCAGGTCGAAGCAAAATTTTGCAGCTGGAGCTGGTCGCAACTCGAAATGGTTGTATGTCGGGACGGTCGTAAGTCGAGGCACCACTGTAATAATAAATAAATACCCAGCTCACTCATGCATTAGAAAGGCAACTGATGGGGAAAGGCAGTTCAGGAACAGGGCATTCTTGTATGCAAAACAATCTTCATGGATGGAGGAAGGGCATTTTATATGTGCAGTTATCTGAAAATTTAAAAACAATCAAAACAATTGTATGAATAGATCTCCTCTATCTAGTGAGATGAATGTGCAGCCATGCCAACTTACCTCCACTAAACGTCTATTACAGAGATTGCTTGTGAACATCATTGCTTTTGGTCAAACTGATTTCAGTGTACTTGGGAACATAGGAAACCATTCTATATGGCTGCCCTGTTGGTAGATGTCAAAGAGAGACTACTCACACAACCTTATGCATGCAATGTAAATACTCTACTTTTCTAAGGAGTTCAAATTTGGTAGTACAGTTATTGAAGTACATTTGATGAGGTTTGTAAATTCGATGAACTCATTTCTTTTGGGAAAGATTTTGACAATTGAAAAAATGAATTTCCTACCAGTGGGTAATTTTATGGAATGTGGAACTTCTTGCAATTCCTACAATACTTTAGGGACTATGCTTTGTGAAAAAGAGCCCTCCTCACAAAACCATCATTTATAAAATTGTGTGGTTATTGTATCAGGAGAGAAGAACATTGGCTTGTTTGTGTCGTAGCAGTTTAACAAAATTTAGAGATTTATCATTCGTTTTTCATAGGTATGGGTACTAATGTGAAAGTCCAGTAGTTTGTTATGGTTTTGCATCTGGCTCAGGAAAAAGTGAAACCCACCAGTTGTGTGATGCCTGGGGAGTTATTTTAGCGTTCTTCCTGCTCATGAAAAGTTCTGTTCCTATTTTTTTGTTGTAGTAGTAGTAGTAGTAGTAGTAGTAGTAGTAGTAGTAGTAGTAGTTACCTGGTAGAATATTTCATTTTCAGCTTTGCTTCCTTTGACATTTATTTAATTCTTACCACTACCAGCTAGATAATGGTTCATATCAGAAATTTGTTGTTAGATTTCAACTTGATTCAGAATTTTAAATGTATAATAATAATAATCTGAAAACTGAAATGCTGGGAAGAACCCTGTGGATCATCATCTAGCCCCTATCAGGGAGGCACAGTGAGGAACTGAATTCCCAATCTCTGGCTCTGCAGATATATACTACGGAACTATCGAGCAGTTTGTATATTAAGCAGTTGCTTTGAATATGTATGTAGCAAGCAGATGAATATTTTCAATTCCACTTAAACATTTGTTTTCCTTTGTTTTAAATTCAGTGTAATTTTAAAAAGTAAGGAAGCTTGTTGATTTTTAAAATTTCATATGAAATATGAAATTCCATTACAGTGTATAATAAATTTTCTAAGAAAGGTTTGTAAGAAATCATTTTCTGAGGCATTGGCAATCATTGTTGGGTTAAAAATTATTTTAATAGTGTGATGCTATTTTAGTATCTAATCTTAGGTAATACTGCCCTCAGAGGGCCAAGGTAAGCAAGTTCAGTTTTATGATAAATACTTTTGAACCCTTTAAAGGTAGGCTGTTTTATTTTCAAACCTTCTTTGTGTATGTGTGTGTTTAAAAATATTCTGTTTGATTTCTGTCATTTAATTTTCATTTACCTCTTTCTTTCTTTCTTTCTTTCTTTCTTTCTTTCTTTCTTTCTTTCTTTCTTTCTTTCCTCAGTGTATTGTATTATTAATAATTCATGCTAAGAACCTTAGTAAAGTTATGTTGTATTCATACCTGGATTACAAAATACTTGAAATAAAGTAACTACCTCAGCTAGGTAAACCTATAAAATATTTTTAAAATATTTTTGTTACCTCTGTGTGAAAATCTTGCTTTTGTCTGCGTGATAGCTGTGACTTCTTTTTGAGACACCATGAGGTTGAATTCCAATAATTCTGTATTTTACATATATCTTAATAAAACAAATGTAGTATGCATTGGTGTCTCTGGTAGGGGATTTTATTTGCAGAATTAACATATAGGAGTTTGACATATATAAAACATGGTGAATTAGAACATAAAACTATTAAGTTCACAACTGAAATCAGTTGTTTTTTCATTTTGTTTCCCATTAGTACTTTACTTTGACCATTCCTCATAGAAGATAAAAAATTTACCATATCAAGTCAGTTCTTCTTCGTGGCCTCTGTAAATCACACTGTGGGTGATCCGCGCCTGCGCAGAGACTCTTCGGAATATTCTAGAGCTTCTGCGGTAGCAAAAAAACACATTAGAATAGACCTCCCCCTTGGTATAAGTACCTTGGCGCCAGGACTCTCCCTTCAGTTTCTTTCAACCACCGTGTTGAAGAGCCTCGTACGTCTATCTTCTGTGAGTCTGAAAGTGAAACAAGTCCTTTTTACTGCTGAACTTAAAAAAAATTCTCTTTATTATTAATCAAAGATACATATACAAACTGTTCTTAGTTTTCTTCTCCGTGCCTCGGCCTCTGGCCGTAGCAACCCCCCCCCACTCCGATTTTTCTTTTTCTTCTCTTTATTATTCATGGCCCCTTTGGGCCCGTTCAAGCACTGCGTGATTTGCGATAACAAGATCCCGCTATCGGATGGTCACGCAAAATGCCTTTTTTGTTTAGGCGAGGCGCATCAAACCTCCTCGTGCCCTCATTGTAAAAATGTCAAACGAGAAGTCCTCCGTTCTCGCCTATCTCGACTCAAACTCCGCCTCTGGGAACTGTCTTTGCAACCGGCAAAACCTATGGCTCAAACTACGTGTAAAATCACCTCAGAAGCCAAAGCCATGGAAAAAGCCATTGCAGAATCATCAAAACATCGTTCCTCCGCTACTCCATCTCACTCTGATGCGCCTTCCACTTCATCGAAAACTTCTAAGACACACAGATCTAAACAGCCAACATCGAAAACTTCGACATCGAAGCCTTCCGGAAAGCGAAAGCCTCCTCCCGATCCGGTTCCCGGTCCCCCGCAACCAAAATGATCTAAACAAACCAAATCAAAGACCCTGGCAGTCCCTCCACAGCAGGTTTCCGAACCCGGCGATTAATTTCTGTAGGTTCACCCTCTGATGATGAGACTTCCATCTCATCAACCGGCTTCTCAGTCACTGGCATGGGACGAACGAGTAAACCGTCTTACTTCCTTGGCTAATAGTCCCCAGCATTCTATCTCTCCTCCTAATCCGTCCACTGACACCTCCCCAGAGAGAGAGGAACCTGAGCCTCAGCCGGACACAGTGCCCTATTCTATGCCATTGGGCCAGCCTCCACAGCCACCGGCACGCTATCAGGCGCATCCAGCATATGAGGCAATTCCACAAGCACTTGTTGATCAATCCCGCACACAGCATGCTCATCGGGTAGACATTTGCCCCAATCAGTGCTTCTCTAACCTGCTGGCTGCGGATGCTCAACCAGCTGCCTCCTCCGGTCCGGTATTAGCATCGCGCCAAAACCCTCCATCTCGACAACCTTCCGTGTCGAAGAGGCCTTATCACTCAGAGGCACGCAGCCATCATATGACTCTTCACCAACCGCCAGCGAAAATCAGGGCAGTCGAGAAACACGCTTCCACCCACGAAGCATTCGCAGCCCCTGTGACTACATATTTTCCAGTTCAAAACGATGGAAATCACTCCTCTCCCTCGGCATCCCCAGCCTCGATTTACTCTACAGACCTACCTATGCATCCACCGAATCGGCCTCAACCGCCTTTTCGACACCATAGAGACACTGGTTCCGATATCGACGACCCTTGATATCCATCCTGGTCCATGGACGCCCCACTTCGGTCTTTCTCGGTTGCTAGCGCTCAACAACGGCACCAACCTAGACACGCAGTCCGTCAATATCGAGACACAGACTTTGACACCGAGTTCCCATCTGGTTTACCTCCGTCCATGGACGCACCTTCGACATCGATACCGGTCGACAACTCTCAACGTCGACAAATGTCCATGGACATGCCACACGCTTCAGTGGCAGACCACCGTCAACATTACTATGATCAACATCTTCTCGACACCGAGGTCGATCGACGTTCTATCGACTCCAGGCTCGATCCTGAGGTCTCAGAACATGGTTCTCGACCACAAACTCCATCTGTGCTTCTCACATCGCCAGATTCCGACCTCGCAGATGTAGATTCTACATCCCCAGCAGAGGATTTCCAAATTTATGCTCAACTCATGATCCGCATGGCTAAGTCATTGGATCTTCAAATCCATCGCCCCACAACCGAACCGGCGGATCACCTTTATGATCCTATTTCTAAGGACACAACTATCCCAGTCCATATTTCCATGCTAACATCTCTTCTTAGCACTCCTCAGCGATCTTGGACTAAACCAGCCTCCTCTCACTCAGTTTTGAAAAGAATCGATAATCTCTATCGGATACACGACCCTGGAGCACTTTTTCTCCAGAAACAGCTGGCCCCAAATTCGATATTTGTCGAGGCCTCACAATCACGATCTCGACACCAACAGTCCCTTATCCCACCTAACAAAGACAGTCTAAGAATCGGCTCTATGGGCAGGTGACTTTACTCATCAGCGGCTTTTACTATGAGGGTAGCTAACTACCAAGGAGCTGTGGGGGCATATCAATGCTTCCTTTGGGATAACATGGCCACTTTTCTTGACTCTTTTCCAGAAGACAAAAAAGTATTAGCACAAACCTTCCAACAGGAGGGTCTCTCTGTCACCAAACAGCAAATGTTCTCTGCCAAACACACGGTAGATGCCACGGCTAAATCCATGGCTACCTCTGTCGCCCTCAGACGTTTCTCCTGGCTAAGAACCGCCGGCCTCGCGGAAGATGCCCGAGCACATATTGAAGACCTCCCATTTGATGGCACCAGTCTCTTTAATGCTGAAACTGATGACACCTTAGAAAATGTTCAGAAGAAACGTTCCGCTGCCAAAAGATGGGGCGTCTATCCCACTTATCAACAGCGCCCCCAACGCAATCAGTGTAGGCGACCTTACAGTTCCTACCAGAGGTTCCAACACGAACCCCAATTTCAGAACTTCTACACACCATACTTTAAACAACAACAATACAAACAAAAACCTTGCCAGCAACCTATCCAAAGGCGCAATGACCGCAAACCCAAACATCATGTTTGACGTTTTCCCGACTGAGATCACAAATCAACCCCCTTTCCCCTGGAAACACTTACCTGCCTGGCAATCCATCACCACCGACACCTGGGTTCTTTCCATTGTCCAAAACGGATACCACATCCATTTCCATCAACTCCCTCCGTCGCATCACATCGTCACTCCACTGTCCCAAACTCTA
Organism: Intellagama lesueurii; assembly: GCA_037013535.1. Lineage (NCBI taxonomy): Eukaryota > Metazoa > Chordata > Lepidosauria > Squamata > Agamidae > Intellagama > Intellagama lesueurii. The sequence goes on along the minus strand of JBAJHW010000001.1, from coordinate 299,025,556 downwards.
CAAGAAAAGATAAAAAATTTACTCATCAAGGACGCAATAGAACCATTAAAACAAAACAACGGTTTTCTCTCTCGTTATTTCACCATCCCCCAAAAGGACGGAGGTTTACGACCTATTCTAAACCTCAGAGAACTCAATCAATATGTCATCACCACAACATTCCGTATGGTAACCCTCGAATCCGTTCTACCTCTTCTCAGAAAAAATGACTGGTTCACAGTCATAGATCTACAAGATGCATACTTCCACATCTCCATCCACCCATCCCACAGACAGTTTCTTCTATTCCAACTTGGGCCCCAAGCCTACCAATTCAAAAGACTTCCTTTCAGACTTGCAACAGCTCCCAGAGTCTTCACCAAGTGCATGGCCCCAGTGGCTGCCTTTCTCAGACTTCAAAAGATCCCCATACATAGACGACTGGCTCCTTGTAGCTCGTTCCCGCCACAAAGCTCGCCGAGACACCCTTTTCACTTTATCCCTCCTTCGTGATCTCGGTCTCATGGTCAACATGCAAAAATCCAAAATGAGCCCTACAAGGATTATTCATTATATCGGGGCTTCCATAGACTCCACCCGAGCTCGCGCATTCCTCCCGCTCGACAAACAACAAAACTTCATCTCCCTCCTCCAAGGTTTCACCCCCCACGCCTAGGTTCCTGCCATCCTCGTCCAACATGTACTAGGCACCATGGCCTCCATGACTTCAGTCGTACAGCACGTACGCCTGAAGATGAGGTCTCTACAATCGTGGTTTCTCGCACTTTTCGACCCACTGACAGATCCTCCCAAGACTCTTTTAAGAGTTACTCCCGAACTCGCCTCACAACTCCAATGGTGGCGCTTCGTCCTAAATCTCTCTATGGGACGCCCTTTCCAGCAACCACGTCCTCAAATACAGGTCACAACTGACGCCAGCCTTACCGGCTGGGGAGCACATTGCGGCTCTCTCAAAATACACGCCAATTGGTCCCGCAGAGAACATTCACTCCACATCAACGAGTTAGAACTATTAGCGGTAATAAAGGCATGCAAAGCATTCAGAAATGTTCTAGCTGGCAAGGTGGTCCAGATTGCCAACAACAACACCACAGCCATGTACTATATCCTCAAACAAGGAGGCACACACTCCCCAAGCCTCCTCTATTTGGCGGTCGACCTATGGGAATGGTGCCTCTCTCACCACATATGCCTCACAGCTCTGCACATCGCAGGCCAGGACAACGACCTACCCGACTCTCTCAGCCACACAAACTCACAACCCCATGAGTGCGAATTATATCAAACAATTTTCCTCCACCTGTGCAAAAGATGGGGAAAACTGACTCTAGACCTTTTTGCCTCCCGCAAGAATTGGAAATGCAAGCGCTATTGCTCCCGTGCCGGGATCAGCAAACACTCCCGAGGAGACACGTTCATTGGCTGCTGGCCCAAGACCCTCACATACCTCTTCCCACCATTCCCGCTCCTCCACAGGGTAGTTGTCTGAATACAACAGGACAAACCCAACGCCATCCTCATTGCTCCTTGGTGGCCGAGACAGCCCTGGTTCCCAGTGCTACACCACCTGTCCTCCGACGTCTATCACCTCCCCCGCCTACCACACCTCCTCATGCAGAACAAGTCCCGGATCCTTCATCCCAACTTACCTGCTCTGCACCTGGCAGCATGGAGGATTCTCCCTCCTTGATGGATGTTCTCCGTCAAGCAAAGAAGCCCTCAACTACAAAAGCTTACCTGTATAAATGGAAAAAATTTCAATCTTTTACTACAGCTCTTTCCCTTCCTGCCGTCAACCCCTCTCTCTCCACGGTTCTCCGATATTTGCTCCATCTCAAATCTTCTGGTCTTTCTCTCTCCTCTATTAGAGTCTATCTCTCGGCAATCTTCTCATACCAACCACTGACCTCTCCAGCAGCTCGATTTTTCAGACATCCCATGCTCAAGCGCTTTCTTAAGGGATTGTCACACGCTTACCCAGACGTTCACCTGCCCTCTCCACAATGGTCCTTGACCTTAGTCTTGCGACAACTCACTAAACCTCCATTCGAACAGCTAGCCTCAGCGGATCTCCGTCTACTTTCCTTCAAAATGGCCTTTCTCGTTGCAATTACTTCAGCTCGCCGATCAAGCGACCTTGCGGCCCTACGCCATGATTATCCTTATATACAATTCTATCCTGATAAAGTAAAGCTGTTCCTTGATGTCTCCTTCCTCCCTAAAGTGGTGTCTGTTTCATCTCTCTCAACCACTGGTCCTCCCATCTTTCTTTCTGTCACCATTCACAACCCATGAACGACTTCTTCATACTTTCAACGCCAGGAGGGCCCTCTCCTTTTATTTGTCGCGTATGCAACCCTTTCAACGTTCCCTACGCCTTTTTGTCAGTCATCAACTTCCTAACAAAGGCCTACAAGTCACCTCTCAGACGATTTCTCGCTGGGTTGCCTCTACTATTCGGCTTGCATACCAGCTTGCTCAACAGCCGGTCCCTCAAGCTATTCACCCTCATTCCACCAGGGCGTTGGCGGCCTCTACAGCATTCCTACGTGGTGTGCCTCTCCCCGACATATGCGCCTCGGCTACGTGGGAACAACCATCTACCTTTGTCTGACATTATAGACTAGATGTTCGACAGAAGTCTGATGCGGCATTCGGACGTGCTGTTTCGGCTTCCGCCTTGGCGTGACACCCTGCCTCCGGGTAAGACAGCTTGCTAGTCACCCACAGTGTGATTCACAGAGGCCACGAAGAAGAACGGCAGGTTACTCACCTGTAATTGTAGTTCTTCGAGTGGACCTCTGTAATTCACACATCCCACCCGACCTCCCCTCTGTCACGCCATACAATATTTTTTTCCTTGCGGCGGTTGACACAACTGAAGGGAGAGTCCTGGCGCCAAGGTACTTATACCGAGGGGGTCTATTCTAATGTGTTTTTTGCTACCGCAGAAGCTCTAGAATATTCCGAAGAGGCTCCGCGCAGGCGTGGATCACCCACAGCGTGAATCACAGAGGTCCACTCTAAGAACTACAATTACAGGTGAGTAACCTGCCATTCTCATTTTACTTTCCTCAGACCTTAGAAACATCCGGGCACCTCTTCTTACTACACATTCAATGTTTGGGCCCTTTTCAAAGATTATGTTCCGTGTATGAGGAAGTGGATTGCAATTCACAAAAGCTTACACTGAAATACATTTTTTAATCTTTAAGATGCCACATTTGTTTGTTTGTTTCTGTCTTTTTTGTTGTTGTTGTTGTTGTTGTTGTTGTTACATATGTGGGCCCTGATAGTTTAAAGGCATTTTTTTGTCATTTATGTACAGTCAGATTTCATACACGACAACGCATGTTTCTATTTAATACCCAGAGCCTAGATGAAACATGCTGTACTGTCCAGAAGAACTAATAAAATCATACTCTGTCCATTTCTCAGTGTAAGTCATCCACTAAATGGATGTGTCTCAGGCTTTTTGTGTCTCAGAAACAGGCTTTAATCCCGATTGGAACAGATACAGATAATCATTCTCCTCCCAAAATTTGTGCATGTAAGAGCTCCCTACTAGAGATGGGGGTATTTGTAGACTTAATGAGGGCCTGGCTCCTGGGGCTGGACTGTCCACTCATGCATCTAGTGGTGGCCTCACTCATCCTTCCAATCACTCCCGGAGCCTCGATCTCTTCCCTGGCCACTCGGCAGCCATGCAGGGAGACTCGTCCTCCCTCCTCCTGCCTGGAGTGGCTAGCCGAGTGGGAAGAGAGCGGAGCTGTGGGAGTGATTGGAAGGATGAGCGAGGCTGCCGCCGGCGCCAGACATGTGAGTGGACAGTCCAGCCCCAGGGGCCAGACCCTTGTTAAGTCCAGCTGTGTGGGGATATTCGTATGCACATATGAATACAAATACCCTCATCTCTACTCCCTACTGCTTCAAAACTTTGCTCAAAATAGAAGATTAGATGCAGGATGATAGTTATTGCAGGCTGCAATATCTTATTCTGTTTTTTTTATCAGAAGGTGCTTAAGCACTGCCTCCTTATGGATAGTAGGGACCATTCTTTCACTCAGAAAATCACTGGTTGTTTCTAAATCCGATAGTGGAGACTTTAATAGTCAAGATGGATAAGGATCTATAACAGGTGGCGGACCTCAGCTCTCTAAGATGCTTATCTGTGTCATTTTGTTGTATATACTGAAATCATCCACAGTAGGATCAGATTATGTCTTTCCTGCATCCATCTCAGTCTCAGTTTAGAATGTGGTATCCAAGTTGATGCAGATGCAAGCAGTTTTATCCTGAAAACCACAAATTATAGATACATAAAAAGGAAATTGTGTATGTCCAGATGTATTTCAAAGATGCTAGCTCTTCTGACTTAACGAGTGCAATAATAATTTGATATACTGATATACATAATAATCTGATATACAATTTTTTGTTTGTGTATGGAAATCATCCGTAACTTCATTATCACTATTGGGTTTTGTTTTGGTAGTACTATAACATATAGTACTATAGTCAAAAAGACACTAATGGTAGTTGTGTCTTGACTTGGCACAGACATTTTTTGCTTCAAATGGGGCTAAAGATGCATAACTTTGGCCACGCATACCCAAATGTAGACTGAAAATCTTGTTGCTTTGCATAATACGTCACAGTTAGAGTAGAACCACTAAATAAATGGGGTTTTGGTGAGTCAGCTGCTCCATAAGTTCCATTGATTCAAGTGGTGCTATTCTAATTGTGACTTGCTATTTTAAAGTAAGTTGCAAATAGAGTAGGCCTATTTGAATCAGTGGAGCTTCATGAGGAGTTAACTCACCAGATTTCTGCTGATTCAGAGTTATGACTTTAATGCAACTTACTACACTAAACAAGAGAATTTCACCCATAACGTTTACAACAGGAGTGAGAATCTTTGTTTCCTGTTAAGAGAGTACATTGCACTGGCATCATTTGTCATCTGCAAGTTACTAATGGGTGGGATGTAAACAAGAGTGGGCAGTCAGAGGTAAATGTTGGCCCCTTCTTTGTTTATAACACTCCTTCTTCCTCTTCTTCCTTGTCTACCAAGATACAGGGGGAAGTCCAAATTCTTTTCCCAGAGATATAAGTTGATGCTTTCTGAAGGGAATCTGAAATTAGGCTCAAGGCTCAGGTTATCCATTTTACTTTACATCTTCATTACATGTTGTTCCTTTTCTTAAAGGAAAAAAAAGACAGGGGAAGTTAAATATACCCACAGAAACAAATGGAACTTAAATGCACTTTGAAGTTCATTCATATTATAGAGTCATCTCAAAACTTCAGACAAGCTGGAATTCCTCTCCTTTATTTTTAGAACAACTTCTTAATGCAATGAGAATTGATTGCATTTTATTTTATACATTGTAACTTTAAATAGTTTGACCAAAATGTGGATGGGTGAAATACTCAATTTTCTCCAATGCAGCGTACAAAATTAGAGACCTCTTCCTTAACTGTAATAAGATTTAGAGATAACATGCTTTTGCAGTCTAACAGGGCATAAATGTAAGTAAAATAATAATTTAGCTTACATTTAACACAGCAGGAAGCTGGATAGAAAATGATCCTCTAAAACAGAACTACTGCTACGTTAAGTATTCCAGAGATGTATTTCATTAAATTGTCATGAAGCATTTTTCTGCATGTTTCAATCTGTGGATCTCTGTTTCTTCTCAAATATCAATGTATGATATTCCCAGTATTTGCCTTGTGTGGTACATATCCCTTTGTAAGTAATATTTGTGGTAATCTTACTGGTTTATGCATGGTGTGCTTAATTGGATTTAAGAAAAAATAATCACATGCACTGGAAAGAAACCAAAACAGTGGGTTCCTACCTGCATGAAAAGGTAGAAGCCCCTAACAGGGACCCAGAAAGGTGCAGGTAGGAATACTCTAGGGATGGGCTGGTTTGCTTCAGCAATTTCGTTATGTGATTGACAGAAAAAGGAGTGAACCAGCCCGTCTCCTCTGACTGCTGGTTTATTTCAAGGCACAATTCAGAGTACTGATTTTGACCTTTAAAGTCCTAAATAATTTGGGTCCAAGCTATCTCAAAGATTGCATCTCCCTATATGAACCTGTCTGGGGTTTAGAATGATAAGGGGAGGACTTTCTCCATCCCACCAGTCTTACCATACAATTTCAGCTGGACAGAGTGGGATGCTGTACACAGCCTCAAAAACAATTCTAACATCATCATCATCAGAGAGGCAGATAAGGGTGGCACTGTGGTTGTCATGGATACACTGAACACACAGGAAGCTAAGAGACAATTATCCAACTCAGATCAGCTCCTAACAGACCCAACTGGCAAATATCCAAAAAAATTAGAACATCTTATGAAATGCTTTCCTGAAAATATATGTGAACAAATCCTGACTAACACACTGCAAGAACATCAGCCAGCCACCGTCTACCTTCTACCAAAAATACACAAACTAGGGAACTCCAGTAGGATTGTATCAAGCATTAATACAGTCACTGATGGGGTTCCTGGATATGTGGACTCCATCCTCAAACCATATGCTACCAGTGTACCTAGCTACGTAAGGAATACCACAGACTTTCTGAAGAAACTTCAATCCACACACAGCCTCCCTGACAAACACTATCCTAGCTACAATGAATGTAGAACCTCTGTACACCAACATCCCACACAAAGATGGACTACAGACTGTCAGGAACACCATTCAAAATAAGATGAAGCACACATAATCACCACCCTCTGCAACTTTGTACTCACAAACAACTATTTCACCTTTGAAAATAAAAAAAGAGCACTTGCATGACTCCACACTGTGTAAACATATTTACAGCTGACCTAGAACAACACTGAAATCACTTCTCTATTTCAGGTTCATAGATAACAGTTTTTGACCTGGACACATGGAAAAAAAGAAAGCCCTAGAGAAATTTCACCAGGATTTCAGTGACTTTCATCCTAACATCAGCCTTAGGCTGGATCAAGCTACACAATAGATGCATTTTCTTGACACTACTTTGGAGCATGGACATCTTAGCACTACACTGTATCAAAAACCCAATGATTGATATACTTACCTGCATGCCTCCAGCTTCCATGCTAAACATACCACTATCATTTGCAGCCAAGCCCTTAGGTATAATTACATATACTCGGACCCACAAGATAGACTCTAAACTTAAGGATCTCCAAAACACATTTCTCAAACTGCAACACCCATACAATGTGGTTAAAGAACAAATTAACCAGGCAAGAGATACCCAGAAGCAACCTACTGCAAGACAGACCCAGAAGATACAGTGGTGGCTCGACTTACGACCATAATATGTTCCAGAAGATGGACGTAACTCGAAATGGTGGTAAGTCGAAGCACCATTTCCCATTGAAATGCATTGGAACGCGATTAATCCGTTCCGGCCAAAAAATATATAACCAAATAATAATAATAATAATAATAATAATAATAATAATAATAATAATAATAATAATAATAATAATAATAATAATAATAATAATAATAATAATAATAATAAAGCACACAGCAGCCCCGTCGGAAGGCCCTGGGGCTTTTAAAAAAAACACAAAACCAAAAATAAAGCACAGCCCCGTCGGAAGGCGCTGGGGCTTTTAAAAAAAAACCAAAAACCAAAAATAAATCACACAGCAGCCCCGTCGGAAGGCGCTGGGGCTTTAAAAAAAACAACACCAAAAATAAAGCACACAGCAGCCCTGTCGGAAGGTGCTGGGGCTTTAAAAAAAACACAAAACCAAAAATAAAGCACACAGCAGCCCCGTCGGAAGGCGCTGGGGCTTTTTAAAAAAAAAACCCACCAAAAATAAAGCACACAGCAGCCCCATTGGAAGGCGCTGGGGCTTTAAAAAAAACACAAAACCAAAAATAAAGGACACAGCAGCCCCGTCGGAAGGCGCTGGGGCTTAAAAAACCACAAAACCAAAAATAAAGGACACAGCAGCCCCGTCAGAAGGCGCTGGGGCTTAAAAAAACACAAACCAAAAATAAAGCACACAGCAGCCCTGTTGGAAAGCTCTGGGGCTTAAAAAAAAAAAACCAACCAAAAATAAACAGCACAGCAAGCACAATCGGAAGGCGCTGGGGCTGAAAAAATAAACACACCAAAACACAAAAAAAATCACAGCACAGAAACATAACCCCCCCAGCCCAAACCCACCCTGCAAAACCCTGTAAATGTACTTACTCAGAACCAGAAAGCAGCACCAGGCAGTCCCAAGCCTCCTCCGACGCACACACTCTAACCGTTGGGGCGAAAGAGCTACAAAGAAGCTCTTTGCCGACCAATGGTACGCCCTCTAATTTGAATTCCCCGCCTTTTTTCCCTGCCTCTTTTGATCACAACTTGACGCTCCGGCTGCAAGTCGAAGCAAAATTTTGCAGCTGGAGCTGGTCGCAACTCGAAATGGTCGCATGTCGGGACGGTCGTAAGTCGAGGCACCACTGTATAACGACTGAACATCACCAGTTGTCAATTTCAGTCCACAACTGAGACCACTCATATGCATCATAAATTATCATAAGTGATCTCCAATCAATCCTTGACAAGAATACTTCACTCTCCCAAGCAGTTGGTGGCAAACCTATACTTGCTTACAGACAACCCCACATTCTCCAAAGCCAAAAGAAGGATAAGAAAATATTAAAAGAGTGCATTTTATGGGTAGTAAGTGCAAAAGTGAAGAACACAGAACAAAGTTCCATGTGCAATCTCTTGGTGTAACTATCTAATTTCAACAAATAACAATGCATATTACATATGCGTAGCAGTGGCTTTGCATGGTGTTTTCCTTCTAGAGTGACTCATTTTGGCTTATAAGTGAGCAGGAGGTAGGTCTATGTATTTTGGAGATCATGTGATTATTAAACAGTAGGAGAGAAGAACCTTTTGCATACATCAGAAGAGTGCATCAACTTAATTGCAGTACAAGGCTCAGCTTCTGACAGCTAGCTACTCACAGTCCCTCCAAAAGTGTGGTTTTTGGCAATGGCAAACTTGTCAAATAGGTGGATGAGCTTCCATTCAGCAAATCAGTTAATTCCCAATGGCTTTGCTGCTTGGGAGAGACTTTATAGTTGCAGTGGCAAAGGAAAAGAAGTTAAAAAAAAAACACCTCAATTTTTTCCAGTCTGCATGCAAATAGAAATTGGGTATTTCATAATATCTTTTAGAAAATTAATTAACTGGATTAAATAGAGCATTGTAACAACAGTCGCATCCAACATATTCTTAGCAGGGAAAATATTAATGTGTATGGACAGACCATAGGCTAATGGGACAAACTTTGTTTTTAACTAGAAATTGAAGCAAAATAAGAATTTTGGTGGTTGTGGAGTCAGAATCAAAATGATGACTTATAGGGCAGAGCCAGTGCTTGCAGGGTGGAATGGGATAGGATATCTTCAGTGAATGATTAAATTTGGCCGAATTTCAAACAAAATTACCCCATTTCTTTCTTCCTCTTCTTGCCCTTGATGCAGCAAGTTATCCATTGTTCTCCCATTAGCTATACATAGACATCAGCTATATAAATGAGTGAAAGTCCATATCTGAATCAGTTCTAATTAATCTAGGATTCTAATGTAATTAATTAATTAATTATTCATGATTCTCTCCAAGGTTTTCTAGGTTTAAAGTACTTGGCTCCTGGTGGTAGTATGGGACCATGCACCTTGGTCAAAGTTACAGACAGACTTTTCTCCTGGGAGGGACAGTGAGGAATTAAGCTCCCAACCCCTGGCTCTATAGTAAGGCACTCCAACCTACTGAGCTATCCAGCCAACTGATTTTAACTTAAATGGGAAAACTGTTGCTCTTCTTACACAAGTCTGTTACAAATAATCCAGTGGACTACATTAAGTGCTGATCTGTCCATTGTTCATGCCTTATGCAAAAATACTGTGCGAGGTGGCTGTTAGTGGGAATAGTATCTCAAAGTAAACATGTGTAATATAGGTTCCTTTTGCTCTCTTCTAACTCGTCCTGTGTAGGAGAGGGGGAATCCATTACATTAGTGGTTTCTTTTTGACTGGTAGACAGTCAGCATTGGTACAATCCTGTGGATGCAGCATGCTCAGTTTTCATATGCAAACAGTATTTTTTTTCTGTGTTAAATTGTAGGAAAATGCAACAATATAGGATTTATAATTTATCTTCCATTTTATGTTCCAGTGTCCTTAATAGCACCTAGATTACTAGATTTTAATGGCCTGCTTACATTCACCAATCATACCCCAAATGTACTTTAAACCCTTTTCAAGCATTTCAATGCAAATAGAAGGGAGCTGGGGTCTTCAGTCCTTTTCCTTCCACATTTGACATTCTTGTGTTGATACAAGATCTCTCTTGTCTTAAAAAGAAAACAAATATACAAATGAGAAGATTGGAAAGAGAAAATTAAAACTAAAGAACAAGTAAGAGCCAATTTTGCTGAAGAAAAACTAAATTGATTAAAGGTTGGAGAAGTGGTTAATAGAGAGTGAGCAATTAAAACTAGAAGATAGAAAATTTACTAATTTTGAAGAAATTATAAAGAATTTGGAAAAAGAAATAGATAAGAAAAAAAGAAAGGAAGAACAGGAGTAATTTATAGAATCTTGATGGATCAGGGAGAACAGTTAGAAGAGTTAAAAACCATGTGGGAGATGGATATAGGGAAGATAGATGAAAAGGACTTGAAAAAAATCTGGAACAAAAGGGTTTTTAAAAATATGTAAATTAGGAAAAAAGAAAATGGTTATAAAATATTATGGAGATGGTATTTAACACTGGTAAAATTAAATATTATAGATTTTTAATATTATAAGAAATGATGGAAATCTAACAAAGAAGTTAGGACATATTTTCATTTGCAGTGAAATTGTGAAGTTATACAAAAAGTATGGGTTAAAGTATTTGAAGAGATCAGAGAATTGTTGGAAATCAATATTGAAACGGGTCCAAAAACAGTATTGTTATTGATGATAGAAAATCGTGATGTGAATAATACAAAAAAAAAAGGAAAAAAAAGAAATGAATTTGATAACCGCAGCTCGATTGCTTTTAGCGAAGAATAGGAAGAAGAATTGGGATTTCCAGCTGCAGGACTGGTACAATGAAATCTGAAATATAGCAGTTAATGATAAACTGACTTCAGAAATTAAGTTTAAAAAGGGAGAGATAAAGGTTAATAGATTCAGTGAAATATGGGGATAATTTTTAAAAGCTGTATTGTGTAAAGGGAAAGGGGAAAAACGGGCAATGAATATATGTATTTTTGGAATGACTTTGGGAGTGGCTAAAGGAGAAGAAAGGTTATGATTATAAGTAACATATGTAAGATATAATGGTCCCTAGGGAGAGGGGTGCACTTGTATTTTGTGTTTATGTATTTAGTAAGTTTTATGTGTTTGTAGTATATGTATTTTAAATAACAATTTAAAAAAAGATACAATATCTCTGTTATAGACCTTCGCTGTGTGGAGGAAGCAGGGCTGTCTTCTGCACAATTTAGGAGGGAAATGTCTGAAAAGAGTTAGTGTTTATCTTAATTCCAGGAAAAGCTTAATAATACAGCAGGAGTGATGAATTTTGGAGGGTCTGAGGACCAGTTTTCAACCTTAAGGATCCAGTGGAGATCACAGTAGTCCTGAAAATGAGGAAAAGAACAAGTTTAAAATCAATGTTGCTGGAAGTCTATTTTAATTTCATGAGAACATACGTTACATGGTTTTTGTGAGAATGCAATGGGGAGAAGACACATGTATGTCACCTTGAGCTCATTGAGGAAGAGATGAAATATGAATGTAACTGGTAAGCACTACACCACATCTTTTATATTACAGTAATACTCTTTTCTTATTTAGGAGAATATATAAAAAATTGGAGGCCAAGATACTTCCTGTTGAAGACAGATGGCTCTTTCATAGGATATAAGGAGAAGCCTCAAGATGTGGATCTACCATATCCTCTTAACAACTTTTCAGTAGCAAGTAAGTATGTTTAACAAGCACTCAGATTTTATTTTAAAGGATCACCAAATTCATGGCTGAATAGATTCATACAGTGTTTTTTTTTCTAAAATCCTTTCATTTGTTTGGTGTGAATTAGGAGTTTGGCTCCTATACATATTCTTAGAAATGGCAATAAAGTTACAGATGCACATGTAAAATAGGCATAAATCCGTTGAATTCATGTGTACTTAATAAGCATGCAAAAGACCAGAAGAAAGACTATAGTTTCAGTGCAATTACTACTGGATTTGGTAGGACTTACTTCTGACTAAAAGTGGACAAACGGGGCTGCAATCCTGAAACAGTTAATAATGCACTGAATAATGTTCTTCTTCGTGGCCTCTGTGAATCACATCCTGGGTGATCCGCGCCTGTGCGGAGCCTCGTCGGAAGATTCTAGAGCTTCTGAGGTAGCAAAAAAACACATTAGAACAGACTCCTCCCCCTCCGTATAAGTACCTTGGCGCCAAGACTCTCCCTTCAGTTTCTTTCAACCACCGCGTTGAAGAGCCTCGTGCTTCTAGGTTCTGTGAGCGTAAAAGTGAAAGATAGTTTTTTACTCTTGATTTTTCAAATATTTCTTCTGTTTATACAATAATATCCAGCATATGAACTCTTCTCTTTTTTTCTTTCGTGTGCCTTGGCCTTCGGCCGTCGCACCCCCCCCCGCTTTTATTTTTCTCTAATCAAATGTTTATTTTTTCTTAACAATTGTTCATGGCCCCTTTGGGCCCATTTAAGCACTGCGTGGTTTGTGATAACAAAATCCCTCTGTCTGACGGCCACGCAAAGTGCCTTTTTTGTCTGGGTGAGGCGCATCAAACCTCTTTGTGCCCTCACTGTAAAAAATTCAAATGGGGAGTACTCTGCTCTTGTCTCTCCAGACTTAAGCTCTGTCTCTGGGAGCAATCTCTACAACCTGCAAAACTCATGGCTCAACCCCCGTGCATGGCTACTTCGCAAGCTAGAGCCATGGAGAAAGCGATTGCAGAATCTTCTAAGCAACGCCATTCGGCCACACCATCCCACTCAGATGCCCCTTTGACTTCGTCGAAAACTTTGAAGGGACAGAAACTGAAGCACTCGACATCAAAAACCTCGACGTCAAAATCCTCTGAAAAACGGAAACTGTCCCCCAATGTCTCTTCGGTTCCGGACCCTCCTCTGCCCAAGAGATCTAAACAAACTGAAACCAAAGCTTCTGTGACCGTTCCACAACAACGTCCTGAATCTTGTGATCTTATTTCAGTCGGTTCTCCTTCTGACGATGAAGGGATCTCATCTCACCAACCAACTTCTCAGTCACCAGAATGGGATGAGCGAGTAGACCACCTTTCTTCCTCACCTCCTATTCAACAATGTGTCTCTCCCAGCACCCCGTCCATGGACGCATCACCGGAGATTGCGGAATCGGAGCCTCAGCCAGATACTGTGCCCTATTCTGTACCATCGGGCCTGCCACCACGGCCACTGGCGCGCTATCATGCACATCAAGCTTATGAGGCAATTCCGCCAGCGCGCGCAAGTCACAGTCCCACTCAGCACCCTCATCAGGTAGCCATTTGCCCCGATCAGTGCTCCATTGACCAATCTGTCAGACCTGTTCAACTGGCTGTCTTGTCCGGTCCTACGACGATATCACATCACAAGCCTCCATCTCGACAACCCTCGGTGTCTAAGCACTCTTACCATCCAGATCCAAGTACTCATCAGGCGGCTATCTACCAGCCACCTCAAAAGCTTAAGGTAGTCGAGAAACACGCCTCCAGTCATGAGGCATTTGCAGCTCCTGTCAGCCGATACTTTCCAGCTCCTCAGAACGATGGAGACCGTTTTTCCAGATCAGCCTCCCCGGCCTTGATCTACTCAACAAGCCTACCGACATACCCACTAAATAGGCAGCAGCCTCCTTTTTGACACCACAGAGATACCGGCTCTGATATCGATGATTCTCGATACCTGCCCTGGTCCATGGATGCTCCAGCCCACTCTCAGCTGACAGCTGACTCTCGACAGCGACATCCACCTAAACATACAGTCTGTAAATATCCGGACGTTGACTATGACACTGAGGTTCCCGAGTATGCATCTCTGCCCATGGACACGAGATCGACATTGGTGACAGCTGACGACCCTCGACATCGACAGAGGTCTGTGGACATGCCACTTCCTCGGTAGCACGCCACCGAGAACATTACTATGACCCACATTCGATCGACACTCGATCGACTCCAGACTCGATCCCGAATTCTCAGATCGAGGATCTCGGCCACAAACGCTATCAGTACTCATTTCTTCACCAGATTCTGACTTGGCGGATGTGAATCCTCCATCCCCGACAGAGGATTTCCAGACATATGCCCAACTCATGGTACACATGGCTAAATCTTTAGATTTACAGATCCATCGCCCAACAACAGAACCGGCGGATCATCTCTACAATCCCATTTCAAAAGATACCACTACCTCAGTCCATATCTCCAGTTACCATCCCTACTCAGCACCGCCCAACGGTCCTGAACTAAACCTGCCTCTTCGCATTCGGTATCGAAACGGATCGACAATCTCTACCAAATCCATGATCCCGGGGCGTTATTTCTCCAAAAGCAACCAGCTCCGAACTCGATATTCGTTGAGGCCTCGCAATCTCGATCTTGACACCGTCAAACCCTCATTCCACCCAATAAGGACCGTAGGAGAATCGATTCTATGGGCAGATGGCTCTACTCCTCAGCGGCTTTTATAATGAGAGTAGCAAACTACCAAGGAGCTATGGGAGCATATCAACACTTTCTTTGGGACAATATAGCCACCTTCATTGATTCCTTACCAAAGGACAAGAAGGTACTTGCACAAACCTTTCAACAAGAAGGCCTTTCTGTTGCCAAACAACAAATGTTTTCTTCCAAACACACTGTTGATGCCACAGCAAAATTGATGGCTACCTCTGTGGCATTAAGAAATTTTTCTTGGTTACGCACGGCTGGTCTTGCAGAAGATGCTCGGGCACACATCAAAGACCTTCCTTTTGATGGCACTGGCCTTTTTAATGCTGAAACGGATGACATCTTAGAGAACGTTCAAAAGAAGCGTTTGGCGGCCAAACCTGGCATATCAACGTAACCAATGGAAACGTCCCTATAATTCTTACCAGAGCTTCCAACATGAACCCCAACACCAAACACCTTACACGCCTTACTCCAAACAACAACAGTACAAATCTAAACCTCACCAACAACCTATCCAAAGGCGTAATGACCACAAACCCAAACATCATGTTTGACATCTTCCAGACCGAGATTGCAGCTCACCATCCCCCACCCTTTCTGTGGAAGCACTTACCTGCCTGGGAGTCCATGACCACCGACTCCTGGGTTCTGTCCATTATCTGAAATGGATACCGCTTCCATTTCCATCAGCTCCCTCCGCCACTTCACATCGTTACACCACCGTCTCAGGCTCTGCAAGAAGAAATAAAAAATTTACTTCTTAAAGATGCCATAGAACCGACACAACACAACAACGTTTCTCTCTCTCGCTGTTTTACCATCCCAAAAAGGACGGCGGTCTTCGCCCAATCCTAGACCTCAGAGAACTCAACCATTATGTTATCACCACACATGGTAACCCTCGAGTCGGTTCTACCCCTCCTCAGGAAAAAAGATTGGTTCACAGTCATAGATCTAAGATACCGCTTCCATACATACTTCCACATCACCATCCATCCATCCCACAGGCGGTATCTTCGATTCCAACTAGGGTCTCGAGCCTATCAATTCAAAAGACTTCCTTTTGGGCTTGCAACAGCTCCCAGAGTCTTCACAAAGTGTGTGGCCCCAGTAGCCGCTTACCTCCGTCTACAAAACACCCTCATTTCCCCATACATAGACGATTGGCTCTTGGTAGCCCACTCCCGTCGCAAAGCTCGTCGAGACACTTGTTTCACCTTATCCTTCCTCGCGATCTCGGTCTCATGGTCAACATGCAAAAATCCAAAATGAACCCTACAAGGGTCATTCAATACATTGGAACGCGCATAGACTCTATCCGAGCCTGCGCATTCCTTCCCCTCGACAAACAACAAAGCCTCATCTCTTTGCTGCACGACTTCACCCCCAATGCTCTGGTACCCGCCCTGCTGGTTGATGCAATGTGTTCTAGGCACCATGGCCTCCATGACCTCGGTTGTACAACATGTATGTCTAAAAATTAGGTCCCTACAATCGTGGTTTCTCGCCCTCTTCGACCCACTAACGGACTCTCCTCACACTCTACTGAGAGTCACCCCCAAACTCACCTCCCAACTCCAATGGTGGCGTTTCATTCCAAACCTTTCAGTAGGACATCCATTCCAACAACCATGTCCTCAAATACAGGTCACGACCGATGCCAGCCTCACAGGCTGGGGAGCACATTGCGTCTCTCTCAGAATCCATGCCAACTGGTCCCGCAGAGAACATTCCCTCCACATAAACGAGCTGGAACTCCTGGTGGTCATAATGGCATGCAAAGCTTTCAGGATCATCCTCATTGGCAAAATGGTACAAATTGCCACCGACAACACTACAGCCATGTACTACATCCTCAAACAAGGTGGCACCCACTCCCCAAGTCTCCTCTATTTGGAAATAGACCTCTGGGAATGGTGTCTCTCACATCACATCTGCCTGACAGCTCTACATATTGCAGGCCAGGACAACAATCTGGCGGACCTCCTCAGTCGTGCCAACTCCCAACCTCACGAGTGGGAATTAGACCAAACAATCTTTCTCCGTCTCTGCAAAAAGTGGGGCATGCCAACTCTGGACCTCTTCGCCTCACGAAAGACGCGGAAGTGCAAACGCTATTGCTCCCATGCCGGAATCGGCAAACACTCCCAGGGACATGCATTCATCGGCCGTTGGCCCAGGACTCTCACATACCTCTTCCCACCTTTTCCACTCCTTCACAAAGTAGTCATCCATCTACTACAGGACAAACCGAACACCATTGTTATAGCCCCATGGTGGCTAAGACAATCTTGGTTTCCAGTCCTCCACAATCTATCATCAGAGATTTATCACCTCCCCCGTCTGCCGCACCTCCTAACGCAGAACAACTCCTAGATACTTCATCCAGACCTACCTGTTCTCCACCTGGCAGCATGGAGGATTCTGCCTCCTTGATGGATATCCTCCGTCAAGCATGAAAATCTTCAACCAGGAAAGCATATCTATATAAATGGAAGAGATTTCAATCCTTCACTGCAGCAGCTTCCCTACCTCCCATCAACCCATCCCTTTCCACAGTTCTACGCTTTCTTTTACATCTGAAATCCACAGGCCTTTCCCTTTCTTCTCTGAGAGTGTACCTCTCGGCAATCGTCTCTTACCAACCACCGACCTCTCCAGTGGCTCTTTTTTTAGGCACCCCACGCTCAAACATTTTCTCAAGGGTTTATCACATGCTTACCTGGATATTCATCCACCTTCTCCACAATGGTCTTTAACCCTTGTCCTCCTTCAGCTAACTAGACCTCCTTTTGAGCCATTAGCCTCAACGGGCCTCCACCTGCTTACCTTCAAAACAGTCTTCCTCGTAGCAATCACATCTGCTCGAAGAGCAAGTGATTTGGTGGCTTTACGGCATGACTACCCTTATATACAGTTTTTTCCCAATAAAGTAAAACTGTTTATAGATATTTCATTTCTCCCTAAGGTTGTATCTCAGTTTCATCTCTCTCAGCCTTTGGTACTCCCCTCTTCTTTCCATCACCATCCTCCACTCAAGAACGTCTCCTTCATACTTTGGATGTCAAATGAGCCCTTGCTTTCTACCTGGCTCGTACTCAACCCTTTCGGCATTCACTTACGCTAGTTTGTCAGCCACGAGCCTCCCACAAAAGGCTTGCAAGTGACTTTACAAACTATTTCTAGATGGGTTGCTTCTACAATTCACCTTGCATACCAGCTTGCCCATCAGCCGGTCCCCCGGGTGATTCGCCCTCATTCCACCAGGGCGCTTGCAACCTCTACTGCGTTCCTCCGGGGAGTACCTCTTCCCAATGTCTGCGCTTTGGTTACGTGGGCACAGCCGTCTACGTTCATCCGGCATTATTCACTGAATGTTCGACAGAAATCTGATAGGTCCACTTGAAGAACTACAATTACAGGTGAGTAACCTGTTGTTTTGGTCTGGAGATACCATGGAGGAATTAAGAAAGTGGACCTGTGTATGGAAAGAGTCTGGATGCCTCTGTTTGTTTCTTCTCTGAAAATTTACTTTCCTTTTGCATAAGTGTACTTAAATATTTATGTATTGCAAGTATTTGTGAATTGCCTTTCTGCCACCAAGGCTCCTAGAGCAGTGTACAGTAATATAAATGCATAATAAACATAAAAGTAGTTATTAGTTGATTGAACTTATTGTTTCAGAGGAAGGAACTCAAAAATTCTTCATGACTAGTTATGCAGGCAGTATGCTCTACTGATCAACTAGTAGACTCTACAGTATTATTGTTCCACCATTGTATTGCTCCACCATCATATTGTACTGGTGCTCCAAAATTGTATTGCAACAGCATTATATATTGATTTGAAACAGATTTCAGTTTAGTCAGGCTGAATAGTGTTATATATTAATTCATGGTTATTCTACTTTAATGATCACCTGAAATGAATGTTTACAGTTTTGAACGTTTTAAAACTTGCTTTTAACTTTTGTTGAGCTTACCTAAAGTTCTGTTTTTTATTTTTTAAATACTCCCCACCCCCATCCCCAAACTGAGTAAAAAGAATATATTCCAACTGATTCTGGTTACAAACTTGGATATTTCGTGATGTTTGTAAGAATCTGCCTTCCACCAAGTTAGGCCATTGGGCTTTCTCATTTGGTATTGTCTACAGATGGTTGCATTAGTTGTCCAAGATTTCTCCTCTGTACCTTTGGTTGCCAGACATTTAAATTACAATTGGTACTGTCAATCACAATTTTTGCAACTTGGGTTTGGGTTTCTGCTTTTGTTGTTGTTGATCTTATGTGCTGTCAGGTTACCTCCAACTAATGGCAACTCTATGAATGAATGACCTCCAAAATGTCTTATAACTAACAGCCTTCTTCAGCTCTTTCTGAAGGCTTGTAATGATTGTAATGAAAAAAGCAAAAAATGGGAAATCACCAGGCCCAGATGGTCTTCCAGCTGAATATTACAAAGAATTAGAAAATGTATTGCTTAAACCATATAAGAAACTCTTGGAATTTGTTGAAGAAAAGGGAGAATTGCCACCAACGTGGTCCGAAGTGATAATCTCTCTCATACATAAGGAAAACACGGAGGATAAAGAAATCAAAAACTACAGACCGATCTCATTACTAAACGTGGATTACAAAATATATGCAACCATGTTGGTAACTAGATTGAAAAGAATCTTAATACAGACAATACATCAAGACCAATCGGGCTTCCTTCCAAAAAGGCAGATGAAAAATAATATAAGGATAATCTTAAATACTTTGGAATACTATGAAGCTCACCCAGAAAAGCAAATGGCTATGATATTCTTGGATGCAGAGAAAGCTTTTGATAATCTGAATTGGAATTTTATGCTACACCAATTGGAAGTGCTACAAGTTGGAGAAAGATTTTTGAAATTAATTAAAGCAATCTATACCCAGCAAAAGGCAAAAGTTAGAATCAATGGAGAGCTGACAAAAGAAATACAAATACAGAAAGGTACAAGACAGGGGTGCCCACTCTCTCCATTACTATTCATTCTTACTCTAGAAATATTAACTGAGGAAATTAGAGATAAAAAGGAAATAAAAGGACTGAAAGTAAGAGGTCATACTTTTAAGCTCCAAGCTTTTGCAGATGATCTAGTTATTATATTGAAGGATCCAATGGACTCAATTGAAGACCTGATGGAGATGCTGATGAATTTTGGTGATATGGCAGGAATGAAAATAAACCAAAAGAAAACAAAAATACTTGTTAAAAATATGAGAGATCAAGAACTAGAGAAATTAATAGAAAGGACTAACTTTCAAGAAGAGAAGAGAGTCAGATACTTAGGGATCCAAATCACAAAGAAAACGAGTACATTATTCAAAGACAATTATATGAAGTTGATTAAAGAGATACAGATTAGCTTGGAGAGATGGAACAAATTACAGCTATCGTTGATGGGAAGAATAGCAACCATCAAAATGAATGTTCTACCTAAAATTTTATTTTTATTTCAGACAATTCCCATAATATTAAAACAGTCATTTTTTGAAGAACTTAACAAGATAATCATGAGATTTGTGTGGCAAGGTAAAAAACCAAGAATTAAAATCAAAGCAATGCAAGATGCCAAACAAAAAGCAGGTTTTGGTCTCCCAGATTGGGTATTGTATTATAGAGCCTGTGTATTAGTCTGGATAAAGGAATGGATAACTTTAAATAATGATAGACTACTCAAGTTGGAAGGACATGATTTACAGTTAGGTTGGCATGCTTTTTATGGCATAAAAAGGATAAAGAGCAGAAAAGTTTCAACTCGCATATGATAAGAAGAGCCCTACTAGGGACATGGAAAAAGATCACCCAGTAGATTTACCAAAAAACACCAGGCTGGGTATCACCCATAGAGGCCTTTACACAACCTAACCTCATGACAGAAGTGAAACTTTTAAGGTATCTAGATCTATTAAAAAATGATTGTGAGTTAAGGTCCAAAGAAGAGTTAGAAACACAAAACATATATCTAGACTGGTGGTCCAGAGCACAAGTGGAATCTAGGTATAGAAAAGATAAAATAGAGGGGTTTTACACAGAACAAACGATATTCGATAAACTTCTGCTGGGCTCAAATGATAAAGTAATTAAGAAAATGTATGATTATTTGCTTGAAAATAAAATGCAAGAGATGGTAAAAGAATGTATGATTAGGTGGGCACAAAATATAGGACATAATATTGATATTGCTCAATGGTTGCAAATATGGAAAAATAACATAAAGCTCACAAAATCGGTAAATTTCAAGGAGAACATATATAAGATGTTTTATAGGTGGTATATGACTCCGAAAAAATTGTCAAAGATTTATACAGAGGTGTCAAATGTTTGTTGGAAGTGTGAAGCACAAGAGGGAAGCTTTTACCATATGTGGTGGACTTGTAGAGTAGCGAAACAGTATTGGATAGCAGTACATACTCTGTTACAAAAAATACTGCTTTGTAATGTTCCACTAACCCCAGAATTGTTTTTACTGAGCATTATACCAGATAATATAGATAAGACAGAGAACTACCTGGTTATATATATAGTCACTGCAGCCAGAATTCTTTATGCTAAGAATTGGAAGAAATCGGAGATACCGAAACAAGAGGAACTCATTGAGAAGATATGGGAAGCGGCAGAAATGGATATTCTATCAGAAGTGTTGAAAGACTGTCCGATACAAAAGGCAACTGAATGATGGGATTTATTATATAAATGGCTTGAGTCACCAGATAGTGCTCGAATAACATAGAATTAAACTAGGATGTAACTGTAAGTTGAAACCTGGAGGGCAATCAAATTGTAGAAAGGCGAAAAGTCGACTTGATATCGCAACATGAACAGATTGGATGACAGTACATTTTGTGTTCTCCTTCCCCCTCTTTTTCCCCCCATATCCCCCTCTACCTTTTGTACTCCTTACCTTATCCCTAGTTGTTAAAAATAAAAAATAAATTTTAAAAAATGATTGTAATGACAATCTCTCATTAACACCTGTTGTCACTGCTGTGGCCAATGCTATTTACCACTGGACTGTTGGTGACTGAGGAGATTGCTTACTGAGAGCAGAAAATGGAATCTCAAGCAACATAACTATTGTCCTAGATGGGTTTTGGTATTGTTATTCATAAAACATGAGCCTTAATGGCCAGCCTTTGGGTTTTTAATCTATAACAGGAAACACCCACAGCCCAGCTGCTCTGATTTATGCAAAAAAATTAGACAACTTCAGACAGCCTGCAGGTTTTCAGCTGGCAAGTATAAGTGAAAATAGTGAGAGCGAGTAATTTGGTGAATGACATTCTTATTTGGCAAATGAGTTGGTGAGCATTTAAAAAAAAAAGAAACAATCCCTAATTGAAAATAAAACATTTGTATGCAAAACCACTTTAAGTCTGCAGTCATGGATACATGTAAGTGGGACTAAGCCTATTGAACTCCTTTCAATCATTTTCTGAATAAGTATGCCTCAGATCAGTCTATAGCACATGGATTATTTGTCTAAAAAAGACTCTTTACAAACTTTAATGTAAAAATGCATATTTTTTATTAGTGGTGTGCTCTTTTGTGATTTTGGACTACAGCCCCCAGAATTCTCTAGACAGAATTCTAGGAGTTCCAGCCCACAAATACAAATTGACAGATTCCTAAATTTCACCCTCCTATAGAAGGGCTTATCTCCAATGCAGCATCAATTTCTCCAGTGTCTGCTTGTCATTAATTTGAAAAACAAGGGAGCTGCTGTGGTGCTTCGTGGGATTCATAATTCTTTGGAGGTACTCTCTGTAGAGTCTAGTGGGCAGCAAGACAATGACTCCCAGCATCCTCCACTTGCAGGCAGTCAATTACATTCCCAAAGAACTATGGTTCCCAAGAAGCATCATTAAAATAAAAAACAGGAAGCAAAGACTGGAGAAGGCAAGGCACTGTCAGATGCAGGTACTTACCTACAAATTTGTGTTAGTGAACTAGAACACCCAAAGTTCTCCCTGGGGAATTCTGAGGGTAAGCCAAATGATCTTACCAGTAATTGCTACCATATAAATACTATTTTGAATTTAAATCCATGTTCCTAACTCCATCCAAGAAAGGAAGTGAAATATGCAGCCTAGCCTTTTATGATTATTTCTTGATTAATTCTTATTCAGTTATTTGTCTGTTTTACCTCTGGCAGATAGATTACAGATTAGCATAGCATTTTTAAATACAGTAAGACCGCAGTATCCATGGAGGACCGGTTCCAAGCTCCCTTGTGGATACCAAAAACCTTGGATAATAGCAAACCCTATACAGTATATTGCATTGTCTCTAGTTCCCTTTAGTGGCCAGTTCTGGTAATTACATCATGGAAACATTTTTTATTTAATATTTTTAATATTTTCAGACCATGGATAACTGAACCCATGGATACTGTTCTGGCAGATACAGGGGTCTTATTGTATCAGAATTCAATACTCATCTGTAATTTAGAGGAAACTAAAGATTATTCTGCCTTATTTTCCCCTCCCCTTTGTTTTCAGTTGGGGATTAGCAAATACAAGATTATCAGAACTGTCACTTGTGTTCCCTAAACAGTGTTCTTAAAGTGATGTGCTTGCTGGATGTCTTTCGACCTCTGTGAAATTTGATTAGCTAGCACAAACAAACTTGAAAGTGTTCTGAGCCTCATCAAAAACATTTTTATAGATGAATGGAGATTTTTATATATTTAGTAATTACATTAGTTAACCATGAGCTGAAAATACAGTTAAGGTACATGACAGGGAGTGAGCTAGTCTGAGTTTGGAAGAATGGGGCTTGGTTAGATTGCTCCTTCCATTCACATGGAAATTGCTCTTGCAGCCCATGTAGTTGCGATCTAGTCAACCACATGTTGGCATTAGATTGCTCTGTTTTGGTTTGTTCAGTCACAATGTGCCTCTCCCCTTCTTGCTCCCTACCTCGTGCCTTTTCTTTTGCAATAGCTGTTAGCCAGTTGGGAAACAACCTGCTTCCATTTGCTTGCAGGTGGACATTAATGCTGGGTGTTTATGTACACAAAGAATGAGTATGGAATGCCATGTTTCAGCTGCACATTTCTCCTTTTCTCCTTTTTTAAAAATTAATTTTGGTTAAGTGACATAGTGCTGCATTGTTTCATCGCTGAAGAAACTGAAGTGGCTCTCTTCATTTCTGAAATATATTTCCATCTTAAAAAAAAGTATTGCTACTGTAATATTGCACTATCTAGTGTTCATTGGCATTCACTTCATTTGGTGAAGTGCTGGATGATTGGAGGAGGGCTAACATTGTTCCTATGTTCAAAAAGGGCAGAAAGGAGGAACTGAGAAACTGCAGCCCAGTGAGCCTGACATTAATCCCTGGGAAAATTCGGGAGCAGATTATAAAGCAGTCATGCTGCAAGTACCTTGAAAGCAATAAATACACTGATAACTAGAAGCCAACATGGGTTAGTCAGGAACAAATCCTACCAGACTAATCTGATCTCATTTTTTTATTGGGTAACCTCCTTGGCAGATGGTGGGAATGCTGTAGATGTAATACATCTTGACTTCAGCAAAGCCTTTCAAAAAATAATAGGCAGTGGTTCTTAGAACTCTTCAGCCAGTTATTTGGTTATACTTTTCTTCCATACATTATACATTCTAATTGAGCTTTAAAAGAAACCGCAGAAGTGAGACTTAGAGCTATTTTGGACACATGAGTGTCCTTTTAGAGGTTGGAAGACAGCATACACATGGTTTGTACATAAATAATTCAACCAACCATAATTCTTAGTCTTGGAAAACATGTTAAAGCAAAGTTGTCATGTCCTGTTCCAGTTAGATACACATAGGATTGTCTTCCTTGCAGGTGAAGATATCACTTCAGGAACTTAATTGCATCTTTATGGTAGCTCATTAAGATGATAATACCATTGATTGATATCATGGACTAAAGGCTCTCATTTGATTGTCAGGTTTTTTTAAATCTAGTGTAGGTCTTAAGTAGCTTCCACCTAAGCCACAAATATATATTACAGTATATACATGAGTACCACCATCTAAGTGCAAATCTTATTTCCCACTTGATAAAATCTGGGGCAATTTACCAATGACATAATGCTATTGTGCGTTTCCCACAGGATATCATTAGCTATTGTTGGCAGTGAAGTGTGCAATTCTATGTTACCAAAACATATGTAAGCCTCCTAGAGACATAGTTTACAGCTTTGGCCTTAAGAGAGGAGTGTATGATACACATATTCATTCTTAAAACAGATAGTTATAATTTATTTCATGTGGAAACTTTGAAATTTAAAACATCTCCAGTATATGGTTGGGCGGGATGAAGGAGCAAATTGGAGTTTAAATGCTTTAATATTTAACAATTCAAAGTTTAAACTTCTAATAAATTCTGAACAGATGATACATTTTTTATTGTATTTTTTTAAAAAAACTGGCAGGTTTTAGGCTGTCTAATTGGCTTCCCAGCTACATGGAATAATTACAGCTTCAAGCAAGCTTTGTCATCTGTGGTTCAGAATGGTGTAAGATAAACAGAATGTTTTAACACACAGCGTGTAGTTTAGAGTTGATCAAGAGAATTTAACATATTTATTTATTTATTTATTTAAAATGCTTTTATCCTTCCTTTCTCCTTAAAATGACCCAAGGTGGCTTATGTCATTAAAATACAATATTTAAAAGCTATGAACAGTAAGTATGATACAGTATATTTAAAAAATAATGAAACAACACACTAAAAATGGTAAACAAAATTAATACCAAAAGCACATTCAAAGCAACAAGGCACAATACTCCATTTGAAAAAACTGTCTCAGACAGCCAATCACTAAGGGAAAGCCTACCTGAAGAGAAAGGTTTTCATCTGCTTGTGGAAGAACAGCAAAGATGGGGCCAGCCTGGCCTCCCGTGGGAGGGAATTCCAGAGTCTGGGAGCTGCAACAGAGCAGGCCCTCTCCTGTTTCTCCACCAAACGCACCTATGAAAATGGTGGGACTGAGAGTAAGGCCTCTCCTGATTATCTTAACACCTGGGCGAGCTTATTAAAGGAAGACACTGACCTTGAGATAGCTTAGATCCAAGTCGTTTAGAACTTTATAGGGATTTAAAATCAAGTGTATTTTTTGTTTCAAGAAGATAATTATTGCAATCTTTATTTGTCTATGCCAGGGGTCTCAAACATGCGGCCCGGGGGCCATTTGCGGCCCGCCAGATGATAGTTTGTGGCCCCCGCCTTGCCTCCCCCCCCGAAGCGCCCACGTGGCCTCTGCTGTCAAGAGTCAAAAAAAGCCTCGCCTCGCTAGCCGGCTCTCTCCCAAGACAGCGCCTCTTGCACCCTCCATCCGGAACTGCAGCCTGCCAGCCAGCCCACCTGTCTGCCGGCTGGCAGGCTGCAGTTCCAGATGGACGGTGCAAGAGGCGCTGTCTTGGGGGAGAGCCCGCGAGCGAGGCGCGCTGCCGGCCCTTTTCCCCGAGCGCGGAGAGCGGAGCTCGCTCCCGGCGCGTCCTCAAAGAGCGCCTCCAAGCCGCCAACAGCAGCTGCTGCTGCCGCCGCGTCTTCCAGGGAAGCGGATCTCTGGCTCTCTTTTTCGGCAGCACCAGCCTGGCCAGCGGCCACCTCAGCGCCCGGCAGTACTTGCTCCTCCTCCTCCTCCTCCTCTTCGTCCTGCTTCAGCCGCCTCAGCTCTGGAGGCTGCCTGGGCTCACCTCGCAAAGTTTGCTCCTCTGTTGTGGTGGGGGTAGCTGCTGCTGCTGCTGAGTACACCTTTTTTTGAGGGGGGGCCTTCAGAGGAAGGTTGCCGAACCTCCGTGTGTGTGTGTGTTTGTGTGCGTGCACACACGCGCACCTGTGGGGAGGCCCTCCCCGTTCTGTTTAATTTCGCAGGTACCGATGGGGGCTTTTCTCCTTTGGCAAGGTGATTCTGTGAGGTTTTTTTTTAAAAAAAATTATGTCGTGCCCTCCCCCCCCGCTAGGCAGTCGCTGGCGCTCCCTCCCTTCTCCGCTTCTTCGTCCTGCTGGTGGTGGTGGTGGTGGAAGTGAAGAAGGAGCTGGAGGGGGTCGTGGCCGGTGACGAGGGCTCGTGCGCCCCTCCTCCTCCTCCTTGGAGCCCCAGCTGGGCTAAGGAAACTCCTGGGCGGCTTCCTCGGGCTCTTGCTCCGCTTGGCGGAAAATCTGATGCGGCCCAGCCTCACCCAGACTCTGCCTCCAGCGGCCCCCAGGTAAATTGAGTTTGAGACCCCTGGTCTATGCCATTCATTTTTAGAGATCTGGTACATAAAACCCATTCATCTTTTTACACAGTGCTAAACCATGAGGTAACACTAGAGGAAATGCTTTCTTGAAGAAGATAGAATGGACCTTGGCAAACCTGGGTCTTTTGTTTCCTTCTCCTCTATCACGATTGTGAAAATATCTAAATTTTCTTTGTATGGTCTACATATGATCTGTGAGCCACATGCAGTTCTCAGGGCCATTTTGCAGTGTATCCAGTGCCCCTACCTAAAATTTTTAAAAGTTCTAAATGTTTTGCTTAGAAAGTCTCCTTGTCTTCTCTAGGGTTGTGAGGACAATTTTGCTGTGTTTTGAGTGTCTTCAAGCACCCCCCCCCCCCAATGGTTCCAATTTTGGAAAATGGTTTTAAACATATTTGATTATTGGAAGGTACAGAGAAGTTTTCAAGTAGTTCTTATTGGCCTCTGTGAATGCACACAAATGGGTTTTACTGCGCCTGCGCAGGACTCCTTGGAATATTCTAGAGCTTAAAAAGACGTGATTAGTAGGACGTTGCCCTGTGGCGCGCATGCTCCGCCCGCCCGTAATACCCCGGTTCCTTTTAGCCGCTGCTGAAATCGGACTTCTTTGTGACTCTTAGAGTTATTTGTGATTCTATCTACTGTTTTCTGATCTTTGGACTACTTACGTTTTTTGATTCTTGGATTACGGATTTAATCAAGTTTTTTATTTACGGATGTTCCCTGTAAGTTATCTTTTCTTTGTCTTCCCCCCCTTTCTCCCCCCTTCCCGCCCTTTTTTTATGGCCTCCTCAGGCCCATTCAAGCGCTGCATGACGTGTGCCAATAAAATTCCTTTTACGGATGGCCACAATCGTTGCTTGTTCTGTCTGGGCGAGAGTCACCAAACTCACACTTGTCCGGAGTGTAAAAAGTTATCAAAACTGGCTTTAAAACTCCGGCTTCAACGACTGAGGTCCCACTTGTGGGAAAAATCTTTGGCACCTTCCAGTCTGCCAACCAGCC
This sequence comes from Intellagama lesueurii, assembly GCA_037013535.1. Lineage (NCBI taxonomy): Eukaryota > Metazoa > Chordata > Lepidosauria > Squamata > Agamidae > Intellagama > Intellagama lesueurii. Next base: position 298,997,516 of record JBAJHW010000001.1, on the reverse strand, counting down.
CCTCAATGGAACTTACCCCAGTTCCACCGTCTCGATCTGAGTCTTCCATCCCATTGGCTCCTACGACTCCCTCTCCGAGGACTTCTACCAAGGCTTCCAAGCCTAAATCTCCATCGGTATCGACGTCAACCTCGATGTCGAAGTCTTCTTCGGTGTTGGCGAAGACTCAATCTGTTAAAAAGCAAAAGGATAAGGACAGAGTCAAACAAAAGAAAACAAAGCCAGCTCCTAAACCTCATCAGCCTCGTGAGCCGCCAGTTGTCCATGTCTCCCTCCCATCTCCCATCCTGGAGGAATCGTCAAGGGACATCCCGGACCAAGGCTCCATTTCTGAAGCAGGGGAGTCTAGTCTTCCTACTCGGGCTCAAGCTTCGGTCTCTATACCGAGCTTGTCTCCCAGTCGTGGCTGTTCTGAGGCCTTGGCCCATTCTAGCCCTGTTTCGACCGGGCGGGCAACTGTGATCCATCTGTCGAATTTGGAGGCATCGGTCTCGCAATCCCCTCCGCGGAAGAGGACAGCAAAGCAGCGTCACACCTCTCCATCCCCGCAGTATCGGGAAGTAATCTTTGTTCCACGTCCATCTCGACGCCATGCCTGCCCTGAATATGGAGATCCCCTTTATGATATCGATCGACATGGTGATTGCCATCGATACCGATTCGACGAATATGACCCACGGTTTGTTCCAGACTATTATGAGTGTCCCAAATGTGTTCAATACGCTTATGCCCCATCCGAATCCTCTCCGTCGCCATCACCACCTCCTCTTCGGGGTCGACACCGAGCCTGTTACAAGCCCACTCCAATGGTGCCGATGTCTAAGAAATCTACTAAACACTATTTGTCTAGCTCTGACGTACTGCATCATGACCCAATTCCATCTCGACACAAGTCCGCTCGACACGAGCCTGTTCCATCTAAATGGCAACACTCTTCTACGGTACCGTCAGCCTCAACCTCGCGCCAGTCTGTCTCTCTATCTGGATCCCGCTCCAACCGTCAGGTCCCAGCACCAACCCCTCTTGTTTCTGTTTCTCAAGGTCATCAACGTTCTTCCTCTCCAACTCTTTCCATCTCCAGAGAATCTTCGGCGTCGACAGTTTCTGAACATGATCCTCCCTCTGAGACATCCAGGGAGTCTCCCTCAAATCTACCAACCCCAGATTCTGATGTTGCAGATGTTCATCCTCCATCTCCATCTGAGAACTTTACTTCTTACACACAGCTCATCGTTCGCATGGCCAAATCGTTGGAACTGGACATTGAACAACCATCTCCTCCCAAGCATGACCTTGTCTTTGATGACATTAATCAGGAAAAATCTCCCCCATTGAGTTTGGCATTCATCCCAGCTGTGAAGGAAAGGAGGCTAGTGTGCCGTCCCAACAAGGAGAGAATCCCAAAGAGACATGTGCGTGTGCGGAAGGGGTACTTGTAGAAATAGAAGGAGACGAAGAGAAGAGGGAAAATACACTAGAGGTGTGTCTAGCAGAGGACAAAGGGGAGGAGCTAGACCTCATAGTGTGGGAGGAGGTTATAAAAGGAGAGGGAGAAACGCGGGAATTTCAAGTGGTGTCGGGGGAGAGAAAAGGGAAAACGAGAGATTGCGCGGTGCAGACGGAGGATGTAGGGAGCTACTCCGATAAGGTGGGAACATTAATCAAAGAGTTTCCCAATTTAAAGACTGGAGGAGGGTTGCTACCTGATCCAGAGGTGTTTGCGGAAAATAGACAAAGGGTGAAGCCGTTGGAATGGACGGTGGTAGTTTATCCGCGCAACCAAGATGGGGGGAGGAAGGTTATTCGCCCTACACCTTCCTTCAATCAACCTCCCAGGGAAGGGGACTGGGCCAGACACCCTTGTTGCGGGACGGTGTGCGCAGTGAGGAGTACCCCTATACGGGCAATGACGGACCGGGAGCGTTTTGGCCCGGCCCCGATGTGAGAAGCAATATTTGCACTCCAGAGATGAATGTAAAAAGTTATAAGATGTTATCGGAATTGAGTTGTTTGGACCCATTTGAAATAGTTGAGAATGAAGTTGAAAGGAATAAAAAGGAAACTGTTCAAATTCCGAAACCGTCTCCGACTCTTATTCCCGCCAAGATGAGGGAACCGCCAGTATTTTCGGAAGAACCGGATCACACCAGCCATGCTCGACCTTATTAAGGAATCTTGGGACAAACCATCTACGTCCTTACAGATCTCGAGACGTGTGGAGAATCACTATCGCACTCACGGCACTGATACAGCGTTCCTAGTCAAACATCCTCCACCAAATTCCATTATTGTGCAATCAAATCAGTCCCGAGCAGGCAATCGGTCCTCAGTCACTCCTACCAACAAGGAAGGAAGGAAACTGGACGTACTAGGTCGTCGTCTATATTCTCTGGCTTCTTTTGTTATGAGGGTGTCAAACTATCAAGCTGCAATGGGGGCCTATCACAGGCAGCTATGGAACAAAATCCTCCCTGTCCTTCAAGCTGCTCCTGAAGAGATTAGAACCAGTGCTCTCAATACCCACCTTGAGGCCACTACTTTGGCTAAACAACAGCGTCTGGCATCTCGCCATACGACTGACGCTGCTTCAAAAGCCCGGCTTGAGTAGTACTTCTATTTTTTCTCCCCTCTTACCCAAAGTATCGTATTGAGGAGCTGCAACCAGTAGCCAGTAAGTCAAGGAAGCCTCAAGTTGATACAGTTTTGGAACTGCTGCACTACTCTGATCGCCCAACATCATTTACAAATCATTGCCTCTGCAGGACTGTGGCAGATGGGCATTCAGGGCAGGGAGGAATCCGGTTCTGAGCCTTAATGTAAAACTGAGAGGTGCTGGAAGAGAAAGGAGACATTGAATACCTGGCAAAGCAATATCCAGCTCAAATCCTTTGATGCAGATAGGTATGAGATTTGTGGAGGGTGGGGGCAGATGCTCCTAAAAATCTTCTTTGCCACATTTTAATGACGAAGATCAGGCTACGCTACGCCCCTTTGGATGAGTTCATCTAGTCTGTGGGGTGCTTGCCATTCCACTTCCTCCCTCCGGTCATCCCATCATTCTAGTCCTTTTGGATTCCACAGCAGTTTGGGAACCTCTGCTCTACAAGATGCAGATGTGTATGCTGAAAGACCTTGGCTCATCCAGGAATGACTGTAAAACGTGTCTGTTATTGAAACTTTAATGGCTGGACCATCATCTTTGGCTGTGGGAGTGCTATCTACCTCTGCCTAAACAGGCTATAGCACGCTCTAAACAGCCTAGCTCATTTTGGAGCTACTGTATACCAATTGTTCCTAACCTTTTCAAGTTGCACTCTCTGGGGCAGTCCTCCAGGAAGGACCAGAACTAGGACAAAACCAGGCCACTGATCCCCAATACTGTGGCTGGTTTTGATCTGGACTCTCCATCTTAGGTCACTGAGTTGACTTCTCATTTAGTATCTACATTTATTAATTAAAGGTCTTAGAAATACAATTTTAAACTGGTGACTATCATTCCTACTTTAGTTGTTGTTGCTGTCGGTATACAGAGTTTTTAAAAGAATATCTATTTCTCCCTCTGTAGCAGAAAACTATTTTAATTGCTTTTGCTAGTTGTGAAATAAAAAATTGTCTTGTTGGACAGAGATGGTTTGAAATGAAAACCCAAATCTTGGCAGGGAAACATTTTAATAAGGAAAATTCTGCCAAATAATTGGAGCCTGAATGTTCTGCACAATCGTATTATAATTTTGATCCAATTGTGTAACACTTTATAATTTCTATGAAGTAATTTCTTTATATTCTTAATAAAATTATTCATAGATATATAAGGGTAGGAAAATTATTCATAGATACTGAAGGGTAAGAACGCCTGTTCCTTGAGATGTCAGATTTGGCTACAGTGACACATGCCTTAGTTACATCCCCTTTGGATTACTATAGCACGCTCTATGTGGGGCTGCCTTTGAAGACGGTTTGGAAACTTCAGCTGGTGCAAAACTCTGCAGCCAGACTACTGACTGGGGACAGCTACAGGGAGCATATAACGCACCTGTTACAATAACTGCACTGGCTACCAGTCCGTTTCCGGGCCCAATTCAAAGTTCTGGTCATTACCTATAAAGCCCTATATAGCTTGGGTCCAGGCTACCTGAAGTACCGTATCTCCCTATATGCACCTTCTCGGCAATTAAGATCAGCAGAGGAGGCCCTCCTCTCGGTCCCATTGCCAGCACAAGCACAGCTGATGTGGACATGGGAGAGGGCCTTCTCTGTGGCAGCTCCCAGGCTATGGAACTCTCTCCCTCGGGATGGCCCTTCCCTTTTATCCTTTTGAAAAAAGCTAAAGACCCATCTCTTCAGGCAGGCTTTTAACAATTATAACTGAATCCCTGAACCCCATTTTAGTAGATAATTTTAATCTTTTTCATGTTTTCATGTTTTAATCTTGTAATTATATTTTAAATCATATATTGTTTAATTTATCTTTTAATATTTAACTTATTGTCTTTTTAATTGTGTGAATTTTAATGTTGTGAGCCACTTTGGGTCCCTTGTTGGGAGAAATGCGGCATATAAATAAAACTACTACTATTGCTGCTGCTGCTGCTACTACTACTACTACTAAGAAGAAGAAGAAGAAGAAGACATTGTGGCAACTTTGGGTATACTCTGAATTTCAAGTTGTGATGGGAATGGGATGCTCATACACAGGAGTTGCAATTTAGAATAATTTATTTTTATTCCTGTGTGAATTTGGAATAACTCAACATCTTTCAAAGAATCTTGGTCTAGATTAGGGAGGACAAGGAGGATGTCATCAGCAAATAGATAATTAAACTTTGCCATTAAATCTTAGCTCCTTTGATGTATATATTTATATGTATTTTGCCAACAGTTCAGTAGCAAAGGCAAAGGAGTGACGAAAGGGAGCATCCCTGTATCATTCTTCTGCTCCTTGCAGTTTGAATGGAGTCATGTTTGTTGGTGTGGATAAGTGCCTGAGATTTTTTTTTATAGTCTAGAAAAACAAATGTGTTTCCAAAATGAATATTAACTAACAGTGTTAAAGGATGTGACCATGCAGTATGGTCAAATGCCTTTAAAGCATCTAGTGCTAATATCAACCCTTTAAAAAAAATCTTTATTGCAGTTATATATTATATTCAGCATCCTTCTGATTGCATTCACAAGTTGATGTCAGCATTAAGCCTATTTGACCTTATGACACATACATAGTAACAGCACTCTTAATTCATTTTGCTAAGATTGCAGTAAGAATGTTAAGGTCCTGATTTACTAATGAGATAGGCCTTATGAGTCATAAGAGAAAATAAACTAACACAGTCTCACAGTTTAGTAGGACCTTGTCCTCAAACCATATGCCACCAACACCCACAGCTACATACGAGATATTATCAATTTCTTAAGGAAAACTACAGTCCATTCATAACCTCCAAGAGAACATCATCCTGGCCATCATGAATGTACAGGTACTTAATATCAATATTCTTCACCAAGATGGCCTATAAGCCATCAGAAATGCCATTCGAAATGAGGCCATAGTAAATCTTGCTACCAAGCTGTGTGACTTCGTAGTCACACGTAATTATGTATGCTTTGGCAACATGCTACATCTCCAGATCATGACACACATGACTCAACAGTATGCAAACATAGTCATGGTTGACCTGGAACAACACTTCCTTAATTTGTGTACCCCAGAAACCTCTCCTCTGTCTGAGATTCATTAACAATATTTTTATCATCTGGACTCATCACAGCAAGGTGTCACTGGAAAAATTCTGCCACAACTTCAGTAATTTTCATCCTTCCATCAACCTAATCTTGGTCCAGATTACTGAACAAGTACACTTTCTCAATACCACTGTGCAACTGCTCAAGGGACATATCAGCACTTCGTTCTATGAGAAATCCACCATTACTTGTGTCTATCCAGCTTCTGGATCTCAAACTCATTTGTCTTTGTGGTGGTCCATGTTATCCATAAAGCTCTCATCTAACACAACATTGTTTCCCATCCCATTATCTTTATTGCTCATTTTTTTGATCCATACATAATAATCAATAATACCACAGCATGAATATTCCTGGCCTTAGTTTTCAATGACTCAATTTTACATTTAAGGACGTTTTTTAGTTCCTTCGTAGCTACCCTTCCAGGATTCAATTGTCCTGTTTTTTGCCTGTGATGTTTGTGTGCTTCTATGTCTCCCTTTGGATGATTGAACTAAGATATTGAAAAATGTTTTAACAATTTCTATTTCTTTGTTGTTGACATTAAAGTTGCTTATTATTCGGTAGTCATGGTGTTTGTCTTCCCAAAGGTTGCCTATAATCTTGCTTTTGCATTTTCTTCTTTAACCTTTAAAGTTGTTTCAAGTCGTTACTTTTTTTGTCAGTAACATGGTATCTTCTACGTATCTTGGATTTTTCTTCCACCAAGTTATATGCCTCTTTCACCTGAATATAATTGAGCTTTTCTTATATGTTCTGCATATACATTGATGGAATATATCCTTGTCTGACATTTTACCTAAGAAAAACCATTCTTTTTCACCATATTCTCTCCCAACAGTAGCCTCTTGTCTGAAGCATAGGTTGTGTCACAACACTTAAATGTTGCGGCGCACCCATTTCTTTTAGAATGGTCCATGGTTTTTCTTGTTATTGAACATTTTCAGTATGTAGGCTGTTACGTTGTTTTCCATATTTGTTGACATATACTTGTTAGGATTTTGATTGATTCAGTCCCTGTGGCTTGAAATAGCTCTATTGGTGTTCTATCTATTACAGTACTGGTAATTTACTTCTTCCAATTGCTTTGAGAACATATTGCATCTCACTTGTTAAAATTCTGGGTTTTTCTTTGCAGGAGTCTTCTTTGATGGAATCTGTACTCCTTGGAACTCTTCTGTATAAACTCATCATTATATTGTGTCCATCTTTTCTTGATAATATCTCTGCTTTCGATCCATGGTTCTTCTGATTCATAGTCAGTTGTGTTTAGTAATATAATTGGTTTTCTTTACAGGGACTTTGAAATTATCAGAAATATAACTCCACTTGTTATAGTTCTAAAGTATACTTAATATTAGGCTGCTACCCAGTGTGATGTAGTAGTGCAACCCTATACAGGTCTACTCAAGAGTAATTCTCATTTATTTAAATGAGGTTTTTCTCCAAATTAAGTGTGTAAAGGATTGCAGCCTTGCTTAAATTTCATTGCCTATAAAAATACATCAAGTGTTAATGTTGCATATAGATGTAAATGTTAGACAAATATTTTAAGTATTATAATGTGAAGAAACTAATTTAACTGATGTCTCCATATTATAAAGGCAACATATTAAAATTTGTATTTTTCTAGAATGCCAGCTAATGAAAACAGAGAGACCGAAACCAAACACTTTTATAATCCGATGTCTTCAGTGGACCACTGTGATAGAAAGGACATTTCACGTAGATACACCAGAAGAACGGTGAGATTTGTTACATAAGCTGAGTTTTTTAAGAAACCCATTCACTGCATCTTGGTTTTCATTAAGCCTGAAAATATGACATAAATAGATTTTTTGTGCTCTTATTGCAAAATTTATAAATAAGATTACTCCTAATTCATTTTAAAAATCTGTTATTTTATGCATTTCAAGTATGAGAAATTATCACAGTTTGTGTAGAAAAAATGCTGTTATTAGCACTGTGAGCACTGATCGTTAATACACAAGAAGATACACAAGAAAGTGCAAAAGAAATAGTTGATATTCCATCAAGATTCTGATTTATTATAATTATAATAGTGAATTTTAAGTGGATAAAGATTGTAAAGATGGGGGATTTGTATTTGTATACAAATACAAAGCCCGCAGGCACAGCTGGCCAGCTTGATCAACACCCACCCTCAGACCCTGCTGGACCACTTACTGTGTCGCACGCAGCGTGCATGGCCAGTGTCATCTTCTGTGCCCCAATTGTGGCAATAGCTTGGGTACCGCAGCCCTGCCTCCCCGCTCACTCAGCCACTCCATGGCTGAGCAGGGAGACTTGTTCTCCCGCTCCCTTGATGGAGTAGCTGGGCAAGCAGGAAGGCGGGGCTGCAGCAGCCAACTTACTGCTGCGATTGGGGTGCAGAAGATGACGCTGGCCACGCACGCTGTGCGGTAAGTAGTCCGGTGGGGTCTGGTGGGGTCTAATTTCCTATTGAAATTAGTCATACTGTATTTACTTTCAAGTAATATACAGTATCATGCACTTGGGATCATCCAGTGCCGTTTCTAATTAATGGGTATTAAGAATACATACTTTAGGAGCCCATGGGCCCATTCATCCTTTTTTTTTTTTAACACTGTGTCCAAAGCTGCAAAATTATTCCTGTATGACCAGTCACAAAATGTTGGAAGCACTCTCTCTGTCTTATCCTCTTTGTCTCTGCATGTGTTCTGTCTCTCCCCCTCTCTCTTTTTCTTCCCCCCTCATACCTACATGGAGAGGGAGAGAGGAAAAATATTGAGAGGGCAAAAGAATGTGAGGAATAGAGAGGGTTGTTGTTGTTGTTTAGTTGTGTCCGACTCTTCGTGACCCCATGGACCAGAGCACGCCAGGCCCTCCTGTCTTCCACTGCCTAATTTGGTCTCTAATTCCTCTGCCCCTTCGAAATCCAGCTTGTACTTCTGGGAGTTCTCGGTCCACATACTGCTGAAGCCTACCTTGGAGGATTTTGAGCATAACCTTGCTAGCGTGTGAAATGAGTGCATTTGTACGGTAGTTGGAGCATTCTTTGGCACTGCCCTTCTTTGGGATTGGGATGTAGACTGATCTTTTCCAGTCCTCTGGCCACTGTTGAGTTTTCCAAACTTGCTGGCATATTGAATGTAGCACCTTAACAGGGTCATCTTTTAAGATTTTAAATAGTTCAACTGGAATGCCATCACCTCCACTGGCCTTGTTGTTAGCCATGCTTTCTAAGGCCCATTTGCCTTCACTCTCCAGGATATCTGGCTCAAGGTCAGCAACCACACTATCTGGGTTGTCCGGGATATCCAAATCTTTCTGGTATAATTCCTCTGTGTATTCTTGCCACCTCTTCTTGATATCTTCTGCTTCTGTTAGGTCCCTACCATTTTTGTCCTTTATCATGTCCATCTTTGCACAAAATGTTCCTTTAATATCTCCAATTTTCCTGAACAGATCTCTGGTTTTTCCTTTTCTATTATTTTCCTCTATTTCTTTGCATTGTTCATTTAAGAAGGCCCTCTTGGCTCTCCTTGCTATTCTTTGGAAGTCTGCATTCCATTTTCTGTAACTTTCCCTATCTCCCTTGCATTTTGTTTCCCTTCTCTTCTCTGCTATTTGTAAGACCTCGTTGGACAGCCACTTTGCTTTCTTGCATTTCCTTTTCTTTGGGATGGTTTTTTTTGCTGTTTACGAGCCTCTATCCAAAGTTCTTCAGGCACTCTGTCCACCAAATCGAGTTCCTTAAATCTGTTCTTCACTTCCACTGTGTATTCATAAGGGATTTGGTTTAGATTATACCTGACTAGCCCAGTGGTTTATCCTACTCTCTTCAGTTTAAGCTTGAATTTTGCTATAAGAAGCTGATGATCAGAGCCACAATCAGCTCCAGGTCTTGTTTTTGCTGACTGTATAGAGCTTCTCCATCTTTGGCTGCAGAGAATATAATCAATCTGATTTCGGTATTGCCCATCTGGTGATTTCCATGTGTAGAGTCGCCTCTTGTGTTGTTGGAAAAGAGTGTTTGTGATGACCAGCTTGTTCTCTTGACAAAACTCTATTAGCCTTTGCCCTGCTTCATTTTGAACTCCAAGGCCAAACTTCCCTGTTGCTCCTTTTATCTCTTGACTCCCTACTTTAGCATTCCAGTCCCCTATAATGAGAAGAACATCTTTCTTTGGTGTCAGTTCTAGAAGGTGTTGTAAGTCTTCATAAAATTGGTCAATTTCAGTCTCCTCAGCATTGGTGGTTGAACAGAAAGGAGAGACCTACATATATGGAGAAAGTAGAGAATATAAGGGAGAACATACACACAAAGGGAAAACAGAGTTTGGGGACACAGAGTGATAGGAACAGGTAAAAGAGAGAGAGAATGCATCCCCATACCCACACATACTGTTTCTTTACTTATGCAAGTGAATATGGTTATTTTGTCATTATTTTGACTAGTGGAGAGAAAACAGCAGTACAACAAACAAAGAACAGTTGGAGGAGGACTAGATGCCCATCCCCAGCAAGGGCTCTGATACTGCAGCTATTTTTCAACAGGGCAGCCCCCCTTTCAAATAAATGGAGAAACAATCCAATCCACTTAAATTGGATCTCTCTCTCTCTCTCTCTTTCAAAATTTTGGTGCTGCTCTTTATGTCCAGAAACTAAAAAGGCAGGTAACAAAAATGTATAATAATTTAAAAGACTGCATTAAAGGTATAAAATATCTGTGAAATGGGTCAGTCCTTTGAAATATTATTCTGTTTTTGACTTTTGGGATTAGATACATTTTCATATGATGTTAGGCTTTTACTCAGCCCTCCCTCCTAGGAATATGCCTATGATCATGGGAAGGCAGCAGGAGGCTATTCCTGCACAAGGAATGGCAGGCACAGGAAAGGAGAATGCAATAGGACAATTGATTGGCCACTATGTTTGTGGAGCTCAGTATGTTTGTATACATATTATACCTCATCCTCTATGCTAGTTGTATATTTATGAAATGTATTTATTTATAGTCACTGTCCTGGTTTGACAGGGAAGAATGGACAGAAGCCATTCAGGCAGTAGCAGACAGGCTTCAAAGGCAAGAAGAGGAGAGAATGAACTGCAGTCCAACCTCACAGATTGATAATATTGGAGAGGAGGAGATGGATGCTTCCACAACCCATCATAAAAGAAAGGTACTTAGAGATTATCCTTGAAAATCCTTACATTTTAATGACACAGTTTATAAATCATGGTATTAAAATGTAAGTGTGAACATAGGAGTTGATACAGGTCCTGTGGATATAACCATGGCCCCTGCAGGCCCTATGTTAATGCATATGTTTCAGTTATTGCAGCCTGATGTGGGCAGAACCCTTGGTGAGGTGAAGGTTACCACATGTCTGTTGGGCCCTTGCCTTTCCTGGCTTATAAAACCTGCCAGAAAGGGACTGGTCAAGTGGGTAGAAGGACTGGTGAATTCTTCCTTTCAACCGAGTAGGATCCCAGTGAGCTTAAAGGAGGCCTTAGTAAGACCATTGCTGAAAAAGCCTTCTTGGATCCCACAAAACGAGAGAGTTACTGAACAGTCTCTCATATTCCATCCCTAGGGAAGTGCTGGAGTAGGTCATGGCTTCTCAGTTACAGCAGTTCCTGGATGAAACAGACTCAGACTCTCTAGATCCATTTCAGACTTGCTTCAGACTGGGTTATGGGATGGAGACTCCTTTGCTCACCTTGGTGGATGACCTACCCCAGGAACTTGGCAATGGGAGTGTGCCCCTTTTGGTTCGATCATGGTATATTTCTGGCCTGACTCTCTAGGATGGGACTTAGGGGCACTGTTTTATGGTGGCTCTGGTCCTTCCTGGAGGAGAGAATTCAGAGGGTGGTGCTGAGGACTTCTGTCTAACACCCTGGCTGTTGGCCTGTGAGTTCTGTTTCTATTTTGTCTCCTATGTTATTTAACATCTACATGAAACCACTGAGAGAGGTTGTCTCAAATTTGGGGGTTCAGTGTCATCAGTATGCTGATTTTGTTTTATTTTGTTTTATTTTGATAAAAATCAATTAGAGTAGGGCCCTATATCTGTGGGGGATTGGTTCCAAGCCCCCTGCAGATGCTGAAAACTGTGGATTATAGCAAACACTATAAGAAGATAGAAGTGTTTCCCAAAATGTGCGCTGCTGAACCTCCCAAAGGGTGCTGTGGGAAAGGGAAGGGAATGTAGAGCAAGGTCTACCCCCCTCCCCCCGCAGCTCCTCTGCAGTACCTGGCTTTCCTGATCTCAGACACATTGCTCTTGCCTGGCTGCCCTGGCTGATCTTGCTGGTGTTGCCCCAGTTGCTCGTTTTTGAGTGGGTTGGGCTGTCTCCCGGGCTGCCTGCTGCCTTGCTTTGCTGTCCCCAGAGCTGCCTGTCTTTGTCCCCATCCCTCACCCACACCACCATGTCACCACCCTCAGGAGAGGTGGCCCAGGCTGTCCCCCCCCCCCGCAGTGTGCAAAGGGGCCAAGCGCCAGGGGTGGGGATAGGTAGGGGTGAGAGCCACCCTTTCTAGGTCTGCTTCCTCATGAAGTCCTGCGACCTGGAGGTGGCTCTGAGGCGGCGGCGGCGGAATCCCACCCACCTGCCTGAGACTGAAGGTCCAGGTAAGCGGGCTGGGAGCTGAACCCAGGGAGGAGGATGAGCCTTTTATGAGGGAAGGGCTCCCCATGCCCAGGATCGGGGAAGGCAGAGCAGTGCGTGGCCGGGCAGAGCAGGGTAAGAGGATGTTGCCCACCCCGAGCAGCCATTCCATACTGATCCCGTGGATAAGTGGGTCCTACTATGTGTTGATTTTGTTTACCAAGTTAGTGTGGTTTTTGTTTGAGTTTTAAAAAATATTTGTATACTTTATGTTTTTAGCTTGTAAACGTCTTCTATGGGTGTAAGCTGCCTTGGGTCCTTTGTAAGGAGAAAGGCGGGGTAAAAATATTTTAAATAAATAAATAACTCAGTCTTATAATTTTGGTTTTCTCATTAAACAGATTTCAGGGCTGCTTAGATGCTTGCTTAACTTCTGTTTTATCACAGACCTGATTCATGCTTCATGACAAACCATGATTTTATGTTCTGAAAAATTAGGCTTTTAAAAAACATTGGTGGATATCACTTTGATGACCAGTTTAATTAACAAACTGTGATATGTATAGATAACTCTAATTTTAAGATTAATATATGTTTATAGTTTATTTTTATAGTATTGTGTTGTTTATGTGGTTTTATTTAAGGCTGTTATTATTGTTTTGTCTTGTTGTGGCCTTGTAGCCAGATGGGGCGGTATACAAAACAAACAAACAAACAAACAAAATTCACATATTTGGATAACAAGTCTAAACCACACTAAGATGGTAAACAAAATCAACATAATTTATTTTCAGCAACATAAAACAAAATAAAACCAAATCAGTGTGCTGATGACACTGAACCCCCAAATCTGAGACAACCTCTCCCAATGGTTACACGTAGATAACATAGGAGACAAAACAGAAACAGAACTTGCAGTCCAGCAGCCAGGGTGTTAAACAGCAGTCCCCAGCACTACCTTCTGAATTCTCTCCTTCAGGATGGACCAAAGCCACCATAAAACAGTGCCATCAAGTCCCATCCTAGAGAGAAAGACCAGAAGCATGCCATGGTTAATTATGCCTACACTTGTTTTTGCTATGGGCGGGTACAAAACTGGATGAAAGAATTGTCTCCAGCACTAAATTTAGGGAGATCCAAATCCTTTACCTGTACAACAGTGTTGTGACATGTACAAATCATGTCTGAGTGGTTCCAGTTAGAGCCTATGATTTTCTGACTGGCTGAGAACTCTAGCCATTTGAAACAACATGGAGTCTTGTGTCAACTTGGTCCTAACAGGTTGCAGTAAATGCATCAAAAGTGGGCTACAGTCAGGATATAATGAAAATGTCCTTTTTGGCAATTTTTCCTGCCTCATTACCCAGATTCCCCAATGGACCACATCCCCCAAGATTTCTCAGCGCCAAAATTGGCAAAAGGGGGGTATTTCTGTGCTCAAAACTATGTCAGCAGAAATTTCAAATATTTTACTTTGTGTCTTGGGCAAGATAAAAGTTTATCCTGCATAGAATAGTGCTCTTTTTTGTGCAGAAAACAGATGGCAACATGCCTATTAGACCTACTATTGTATGACCATTAGATTACAGTTTTGCTGGAACTGTCAAATGATATGCACAAACATGGAGGGATTTTGCAGGCGAAAAACAATTTCAAGAGAACATACAGAGACACCTTTTTATAGCCTTCACAAGATAGAAGTGAATCTTGCACATCATAGAGCTCTTCTACAGAGAAAACAATAGATACTTTTCTAGCTTGCAAAGGAGAGAAAGTATGTTCTGCACAGGATGGTGCTATTTTCTTTGCAGAATGAAGCTGATGTTTTTGCAGTGTATCATGCACAGAACAGAGCCCCCCCTTTTTTTTTTTTTTTTTTTGCGGAAACCAGCAGACATTCTTTTAGCCTGCATAAGACAGAAGTGTATCCTGCACAGGATACAACTCTTTTCGTGTATGCAGAAAACAGCAAACATTTATTAAAGTGTGTCTTGTGAAGAGTTGTTTCTTTGCAGAAGGCAGCAAAATTTTTATAGCTTGCATGTGATACAATTATATCATTCACAGTATACAGCTGTTCTGCAAAGAAAAGAGATAATGTTTTTCCTAGCCTGCACAAGATAAGATATACCCTGCTTCTGTAAGATTTTTCAGTGCCACTGTTGGAGAAAGGAAAGGATCCTTGTGCCAAAAAAAAAAACATTTCAGAGAGCTTTCAGATACCTTATTGTTCGTCATAGTCCCTATGATTCACACAGTTGGGTCTGCGCCTTCTCACAAACACTCTCCACAAAACCTTCCAGAGTTTTAACCTCAAGTCTGATTTCTTTTGCTGTTTCTGCACATGCTCTTCCCACTTCCCTGAGTCCCTTTTTGTCTTCCATGTGGCAACTAAATCCTCAGATTGCTCAAGAGCTCAAAAAGTGATAATTATTTAAATAACCTCTAAAAACTCACGTCTACTTACCTTTGTCTGTTGTCTTTACATTTAAAAAAGTTAAGACAGTTTTTGTCATGCCCTCACCCCTTCCCCGCCCTCTCCTTTTCCAATGGTTGAATCTAATGGTTTTTGCCCTCAGCAGCCTTAATGGAATGCTGTTCTAACTATGGTGCAAAGCTACCTCAGGCAGATGGACAGGACCAATGTTTATTTTGCTTTGGACAAGCTTATTCAGTTAAAAGTTGTGTATTCTGCAGAGGATTTACTGAACTAACTTTGAAAAATCGCCAGTCACATTTAAAGTCATACCTTTGGGGAAAATGCCTAAAAGCAACTGATTCTTTGAATAAAGATACATCCAACAAATTACCAAAATAAAACCCACACCAAAATCATTCATTCATTCATTCATTACATTTATACCCCGCCCATCTAGTGCCTAAGCACTACTCTCAGATACACTACAAAATAATGGAATCTTTAATTGAATAATGGAAAATTTGCCAACTGAAGAACAGACAACTATTGCTAAAGACAATACTGGTCCATTGACATCAAAGCTGGCTTCAAAATCAATGAAATCAACAAAAATATCTAACTCTCATAATAAAAAAAAGAGCTTGTCAGACATTGACTAAGACAAAAAGAAAAAGGCTAAAAAGAAAGATAAACTCTTAAAACCTCAGGTGCAGTCAGTGGTGGTATTGCAGATAGTAGAATCTGCAGCAGACCAACAGGATGGAAACCAAAATGTTTCAGATTGAAAGCTGCATAAAAAGCATATGTACAGAGCATTTCACTGCCCCCACTGAAGCTCCCAACCCCAAGAGTTTCACCAGTGCAAGACTTAGCACCTCCTCCATAAAACAACAGCACAGAGGAAAGATTTGAAATTTAGGACACCATTGTGGTCTTCTGCATGAGAGCTAACATTTCTTCCTACACCATGGAGGAAAGATTGGAGACTGAAATCATGATCGAGGTCGATATCACGCCAATGATGACTGCGATACATAAATTGCAGTCGATTTTGGTCTGGCCTTATCCCATTTCTTATAGAGACCACACACAAAAGAAAGATCCCTCAGTATAGTGATTGGAGAAGTCTGTCTCAAAAAACCAAAAAAACCCACACTGCCAATCAAGAAAACAGTTGAAATTAAGATTAAGGTTTCCTTCACCTTGCAAACAACAGCAAGACAGAAAGAAATCAGCCAGATCACTATCACCTCATTCATCTGATATCAATTGATTATTTACGGTAAAAGACCAGCAATATATTACAATTAAAATATATTACAATTAAAATATAATTTCCATAACCTCTAAAAAACAGGTGATCCATTTTAAAACATTAACTTCCATGTTAACATCTTCCTTTAGCAACTTCTTATAAGGAAAATCTATACAAAATGTTTTATAGATGGCATCTCCCTCCATCCAGACTTGCAAAAATCTCTGCCAACATTTCGAATAAATGTTGGAAATGCAAAAACCAGGAAGGAACTTATTACCATGCATGGTGGACATGTGATATTGCAAGAAAATATTGGATTAAAATTCATACATGGATTAAGCAAATGTCAAAGCAAGAAGTAGAATTTAAACCAGAAATTCTCTTATTGGGATTAATACCAAATAATATAAACAAGCAAAGCTATTATATAATATCACATGTTCTGACAGCAGCTAGATTAGCATGGGCACAGGTATGGAAAGAGGGAGACTCGCCAAAGGACGACTTGATTATCAAAAAAATATTAGAATGTGCAGAAAGGGACAGATTAACAAAGAGACTAAAAGGACAAGAAAAATCAATTTATTACGAAAGCTGGAACCTATTCTACGAATGGTGGAAAATAAAAGCTTTGTAACAAATAGAAAGTAAAGGAGTAAAATGAATAATATGGAGAAGATCTTGCCGAAAGAAATGTATTATTATACAAGACTGCTTGTAGGCTAAGCTTTACAATATGTATTGTTTTTAGATACAGATATATGTATATACATATATATATATACATATATATATACACACATACATATACATATATACATATATATATACATATACATACATATACATACATATATACATACATATATAAAGATGTTGTTTTTTGTATATTTGTAAGTTTTATGTTGGGAAAATAAAATATTTTAAAAGAAAAATACATCTAATAACGTAGTAAGCAAGCACAGATTACATTCATCTGATAGTTCTCGTTCAATATTGAGATCCTTACCAAAACAAAGAAGCCAAACCTCTGAAGCTACAGCTTCTAAAAAATAATTAGCCTCTAATTCACAGACTAGCACAATATCAACAACAATCGCAGAAGCAACAACCTCATACTCAGTTACTTTAGAACTACTTGTTCCAAATTTTATACTTGCACCAGCAATGACACAATATCAGGTCTCAGCATCAGAATTGAACACAGTACCGATGTCAAAGGAACCATAACCATTATAAATACCTGTAGAAAACAAAGAAGCAGATAATTATACTTCAGATTCAGATAATGAACTAAATGATAATTCAGAGTCACCTTTTGTACCAGATTTAGATGTAGGAGATAATGTGCCATTATCCCCCATCCAAGGACCTTACGTCATACAATGATTTAGTTGAAAAAATGGCAAAATCATTACAGTTACAAATATTTATGCCTATACAATCAGCAAAAGACTCTATTTTTGCAAGAATGCAGAAAAAAAATTGAACATTCCTGTAAATATGTCAGTTTTGGAAACACTAAGAGACTTAATAACCCAGTCATGGCAGAAAACATCAACAGTACCCCCAGCTTCAAGATGCATTGAAAACCTGTACAGGGTACAAGAGGAAGGTGTTAATTTTTTATTTAAACATCCAGTGCAACTCAAGGAAGGAACAGATGAAGATTGCAGACACCAGCCAATAGAGTAGGAAGAAAATGACATCTCTTAGGCAGAAAAATGTACTCATTAGCAGCTTTTTAGGCAGAAAAATTTATCAGGTAGTTATGGGCAGGCAGTTACTATCAGTTCATTTGGGGAAAATGTCAACCAATAATAGCTAGTCTCCCTGAGGATAAGAAATCACTTGCAGTCTCATCCCAACAAGAAAGTTACTCTTTAGCAGCACATCAGATACATTCAGTACATTATGTGGCAGATTGTGCAGCTAAGCTGTGACATTAAAGAGACACACATGACTCAGAATGAGAAAGATGTTGGAAGACTCCAGATCATGTATAGAGGACCTCCCTTTCAATGGGAAGGGCCTCTCTAACACAAAAAAAACAGATGATTTTATAGAGAATCTTCACAAAAAGAACAATAAAAAGAATGGGCCTGAATATGCAACATCAGACACCACAACAGTTTCCTTCATTTTGCCGTAGGTCAAAAGATTTACCAATTCAGAGTGCTCCCCTTTGGTCTATTGACAGCACCAAGAGTGTTCACAAAATGCATGGCACCAGTAGAAGCTTACTTTTAAAAAAAAAGGTATAACCATCTTCCTGTACATAGATGATTGGTTACTAGTGGCAAACAATCAGAACACTTTTGCAGAGAATGTGAATTTCACCCTTCAAACTCTGTTGGATCTTGGATTGAAAGTAAACTTGAAAATACCTAATTTAATAGCTTGTCAAATAATTCAACACATATGTATTGTCTTCAATTCAATTATGACAAGAGCTTATTTACCAGAAGAGAGGACAAACAAGATTATACACACAGCAGTGATAATGTGTGCTGCTCTCAGCAGCAACAATACACTCAATTCAGAGACTGTTAGTCCTCATGGCATCAACAACAGCAATAGCATATCATGCCAGGTTGAGAATTAGACCCCTGCAAGCTTATTATCTCCTGAGCTGTGACGAGAAAAGAGACTCATGCTTCAAAAACCATTTTTGTCAGCACACTTGATGACATCTGATGTGGTGGACAAGAAAGAAGAATCTTGAAATGGGAATACTTTTTCATCAGCTACAACCATCCATCCTTATAATAACAGATGCAAGCAAAACTGGATGGGGATCACATTATCTAAAGACAGAGGTATATGTGAGTGACATGGGCCTCACAAAAGGGATCATCAGACATCAGCTTTCTAGAACTTTTGGTGATATATGCAGTGAGAGCATTCAGGAACATGATAGCTATCAAAACTTATTCAAATAGCAATGGACAATACAACAGCTACGTATTACATAAACAAGAAAGGAAGAACAGAACCAGTGACCCTCATTTACCTGTCAGTACTTCTATGGGAATGGTGCATTATAAAGCACATTTTTCCAGTAACAATTCATGTTGCTGAGGAAGTCAATAAAGAAGCAGAATCATTGAAGAGAACATTGACACAGACACATGAGTGAGAATTGTCCCAACAAGTTTATGCAATACTCATAGACAGATGGGGAAAAAACAGAAGTAGATATGTTCACGTCTTACAACAGAATATGCAAGGTGTACTGTTCATGGACAAATTAAGGGAAACATTATCAGGAAGATGTGTTCACAATCTCTTGGAAAGGATGCCTGGTGTATATGTTTCCCCCATTTGCAATGTTTCATCATATACTAGTAAAGACCAAACAAGACAAATCAGATATAATTCTAATAGCCCCATGGTGGCCACACCAGCCACGGTTGGTTGGTTGGTTGGTTCATAACCAAATCCACTTAATACATCTAGAAAAATTCACAGTATCACAGGAGCGGTCAACTCTGCTGGCTATAGCTCAAGAATTTGAAAGCCACATTTGGCTAGATGAAGGTACGCTCATCTGTTTGGAAAACAGATCCTCAGCCATTTCCCAATACCTCAAAACAGCATATGTTGGGTTGATGATGGATGTTGCTACTCTGTTGCTGATGACAAAAGACAAAATGAAATTATTGATATGCCACAACCTCTTAACATGTCAGAAGGAATCAATACAACATATGGATGTTGCTCCCTGTCTTTGATGTTGACACAACTAAAGAAAAGCCTGTTTGAACCTATGGCAACAGATTTAAGATTAGTGAGTTTCAAAACAGCATTCTTAATTGCTATTATTTTAACAAGAAGAACAAGTAAAATTTATGTGTTTAGATGTGATCCATCATATATTCAATTTAGTAAAGATAAAGTGATGTTATATACTGACATATCTTTCCTCCCAAAAGTAGTGTTGTCATTTTATATGTCTCAGCCACTGATATCAACTTTTTATGCATCACCACAAAATGACTTGGAAAGACATTACATCTGTAATATGTGGTCTCTAGCCTTCTATTTATAAACATGTTTAGACTCTTTGTATGTTATCAAGGTCCTAAAAGGTTTTCCAGCATCGTCACAGCGTTTCTCTAAATGGGTTTTTAATACAATAAAACTGGTTTATGACATCACAAAAATAAATTTGCCATTATCTATCGAAGATCATTCGACTGATGGCTTCTTCAGTAGCATCCATGAGAGGGGTTGATATACAGAACATCTGAATAACATCAACATGGCCTCAAATTTTGACCTTTGTAAATTGTTATAGACTTCATTTAAAAGCTCAAAGAGATGCTTCTTTTGTTAAACCAACCCTGTCTTTTTGATTCTGGCATTCCAACCCACTTCCGATGAGTGAGCTTACTAGTCATCCAGTTGTGTGAATTATAGAGACCACAACAAAGGAGGACAGATAACTTACCTGTAACCAGGGATGTTGGCAAGTCTTTGGGTCCAAGTCCCACATCCAAGTCCAAGTCTTTGGTACCGTGTCCTGAGTTCGAGTCTTTGGTACCAAGTCCCAAGCCCCAAGTCTGAGACCCTATTAAAAACAAGCTATTTTCCCCAGAAAAAAAGGGAGGGGTGGGTTCTGAGTTGTAAGTCAAGTCTGAGTCATTGGGGGGGAAAACACAAGAGTCGAGTCCGAGTCGAGTCACTGGTGCAATTTAAGTCTGACTTCACAGCGAATCCCACAACTCAAGTTCCTATCCCTGTATGTAACTGTGGTTTTCTGGGTGGTTATCTATGAATTCACACAACCCACTCACCTCCCCACTTTTGTCCCACCAAATATAATATACTTTTTTGTGGCTGACATAGTGAAGCTGAGGAAAGTGGGCAGAGCATTGCAGTAAAAGCAAGGGGGGGGGGGAGTTTCATGGAGAGTGGTTGTGCACAGACTCAGAACTCAATTGTATGAATAAATAGATGACCACTCAGATAACCTCAGTTACAGATAAGCAACCTACCCTTTTCTGCACTGTACAAAAAAGATATGTACCTTGCATATGTACCTTACAGCACTTTTTTCTGTGCAGAAAACATTAAAACAAATATATGTCTATTATATATACTATTGAATGACAGGGCAGGTCATTCAGTGGTAGATATAGAGGCAGGTGGCTTTAGTAGGATGCCTTCTCACACAAGAAGGAATTGAACTCTGTGTGTGTTTTAATTTTCTTTCTCAAAATGCTTGAAAATTGTGAGAAGTCCCAATAGATTTTTGTCCAATAAATCTTTTGCAGAGAGATTCCACTGCAAGAAATAAAAATCAAATATTTTTCTAATTTTCTTACTGAAAAGGTGATGCTGTGAGGTTGACATCCCTATTCTATTATATGCTTACATGAGAATATGTTGCTAAAGATTTTGAATTCTGGCAGATAGCTGAAAACTTGCCAAAGAATATAAACTACAGACGAAAAACAGTTTTCTGAACCCAAAACGTAGCCAACATATAACAGATTGTTAAATGGATTCCACTAAGTTTCTTGTATTAGTAGAATAAATACCAGTATGTATAGAATCTATTTAGGTCTCAGTAGAGTTAATAAGATCTCCTCCACCTCCACCACCTCGTTCTCTGCTTCTACTTCTTCATTATAATTTGCCAAGTCTGGTTTAATATTTGATATATAGATTATTAAGTTTTCAGGACAATCTTTAATTTTTCCTATTTTCTCTTAATGTTAGGCAACATTTTTTCATATTAATTACTGGATTGAACAGCTGGATTTAATTTTTTTTACTGCTCAGTACTATACATTAAGGGACGTGGTGGCGCTGCAGGTTAAACCACAGAAGCCTCTGTGCTGCAAGGTCAGAAGACCAGCAGTCGTAAGATCGAATCCACGCGACGGAGTGAGCTCCCGTCGCTTATCCCAGCTCCTGCCAACCTAGCAGTTTGAAAGCATGTAAAAATGCGAGTAGATAAATAGGTACCACCACGGTGGGAAGGTAATGGCATTCCGTGTCTAGTCGCACTGGCCACGTGACCACGGAAACTGTCTTCGGACAAATGCTGGCTCTACGTCTTGGAAACGGGGATGAGCACCGCGCCCTAGAGTTGGATACGACTGGACTAAATGTCAAGGGGAACCTTTACCTTTACCTTTACTATACATTATCTGTGGGCTCATACCATTGTATTATATTGTCCCTGTAATCTTAACATCACAGGTATGTTATAGATAGTTAATGTCAAAGATTAGCTTTGTCTCTGTGCCTAAGCCTAGTGATTTTGTAACAGATGGTACTCTTATGAGAAGAACATAATCAGATTATGAAACAAATAGAAAGGAAGAAGAGTATTCTGCTTGATAGAGGTAAATCTGTATAGGAAACAAAGTACATGATGTTTGCTGTTTAAATTTAACAGGAATTGTGTTGCCACCATTTGTCTGACTTTTTTTTAACTTCAACCGTAGAAGGGGTAGCTGTGTTAGTCTATGCAAGCATATGTTATATCTCCCTCTCTAATGTCTGATTAAGTCGACTTGTCTGTGAAAGTTCACATTAAAAAAATATAAAAGTTAGTCTTTAAGGTGCCACTGCATTTTTATCTTTTTTCACTTTCACTTTTATTTTGTTTTCACCTATAATTTTTAACTTCAGTTGCTTTTATAATCACCAGGCTGCCATTGTCAAGCCCACATCCCGCTCCTTTCTGCTCTCCCAGCTTCTCTGGTCATTTTCAATGCGAAAGCTGACAAGGAAGAATATATGCTAGCTCAGGATGACTTCAAGTAGCAGAATGAAGTTACATACACTAAGCCAGCACATGCTTTTCTGAGGAGTATGGTCTGTTGGGTACAGTTGCTTGAAGGCACCCCAGGTACCTTTAAGCAGCATTGCCTGACACCAGTCCCCTATCTGGACTCTGTGGTTATGCAGCTGTCAGACAGAATGTTTGGTGTGGTGGAGGTAGCAGTGATGTCTGCATGTACCAGAATGCCTTTGTCCACCTCTGCAGTTTAGAATAAGGTCTCATACTCATCTTTCTGAATAGAATTGGTAAAATCTGCACTTTGAATGTGAAAATGGTCAAGGTAGGAACAGGTGTGAATCCTTCCTACTCCTAAAGGTTATGAGTCTCACAATGTGGATTGCAGTGATTCATATTTTATTTTATTTTATTTTATTTGTATGCTGCCCCATACTATAAAATTGTATGGAAAATTTACAGTAAATGATCATAAACCCTATTTAAATATAAAGATCCAAAACTATGAAAAATTAGTAGTTTCATAGTTCTGTAGAATAATATAAAATATGACAATGTTTTAAAAATTTCTGACAGGCTATTACAGTTAGGCCGGAAAAATCTATGCAATCAGCCCCATCAGAATAGTTACAGTTTCTATACACATCATAGCTGCATTGACTGTACCACAGGAAGATAGTTTGTTAGATCTTCACTGTATATGTAGGAAGAGGCCCTTGACCCATGTCTTTCCAACCAGGCTGTTCACTGGAGCTTCTTTCGAGGACCCTGTATAGATTTTCCACATGCACAAAGTGAGATCTTTTGAGCCCTAGCTAGGGAATCAAGAGCTTTTATAAGTCTTTCTACTTAAGGAGGGCTTTTCCATCACAAACCTGAGTATTGGAACAAGCTATTTCCCGCTCAGTTAATTTAGAAGCAGTTGTATTTATATTTCCTTACTAACTAACTAGGGCCACCTCACAAGCCTCATTGATAATTAGAGATACTCATTACCATGTTGTTCCTGCTTGTTATCTATAGCCTGGGATTAATTCAACCACCAATCATTGTCATTATTTACAGAATGCTTCCTGGGAAGGAAACTAAATATCAACAGGGATCATTGCCAAGTCAACAACTTGTGTCCAAATACAGTGTCTGTTTGGGGGCCATGTATACATATATAAATATTTTCCATGCAGTCCCACTTTTATGTCTGAGGAAGTGGACTTGTCCCTTAAAGCTCACATTAAAATACAGTATAGCAGTTAGTCTTTAAGGTGCAACAACGTTTATGTCTTCTCTATTTTTTATTTTTGTTTTGTTTTTGCCTGATAACACAGAGTAACACGGCTACCTCTTAAAGAAACATAAAGGAGAAACTGTCTGATTCTGTAGTAATATTCAATTTTGGTACAAAACCACATTCTGTAGCAATATATGAGTTCATAAAAATCAGTCATCTAAAAATGAACCTTGACAAGATGAGCTGCTGGGGTGACCAGGTGTTCTTAGATACCTGAGTTTACAGAGCTGTTTTGGAATATGGGAAAGCCTCTTAAACAAATCTTGATAATTGTTTCTAGATGACTTTTTATTAGCTGTGTCTTAGTAGATGATTGCATTCAGTGAATTAGGAAATAAGATTTTAACTGAAATAAATAGTAACATGGATATTTAGGCTCATATTCCTAGTTATTGAAGAAATGAACTACAAGGGTATAAAGTTACTGAAAGTTTCTAACAAAAACTAACCTTTAAACCTTTGAAAATGTTATCATTTTACCCAACCTGTATTAGTACCATATGCATTATATTTCATAATTTTTAGAAACTTGTAAATTCTTTGTCTGCTGTTTTAAACATTTTTGTATTTGTAATAATTCATTAATTGCTAAAACATTTCCCTTTCTCTCTCTTTATTTGAGAGTGGGGAGGTACTTTTTCATCAATGATTTTTTTTTAAATAAAATGCCTCAGCTAATTATGAAACACATATTGATAGTAGGGGAGATCTGTGTGCTGTTGTTTTGATTTCCTAAGGCGTGTTTTACATTTTCTTAGAGTGCTGAAGTTTTATTTTTGTTCACGTAACATATTACACACTACCTCTGAAACCAAACAATCCTCAAAGAAAATAAACAAAGTAATAGTTGGCATTATACTGCAATCTTTTACTGGCACGGTATATGATCATCATACCATGTACATACAGAAAATCTGTCCATGTACAGCTTCAGAGTTGAGAGCATTATGGTGTTAAAGAAAGCTTAGTGAGCTGTCCTATCTCAGCATTCCTTGGCTCCTTTGTAGTTGATAATCATTTTTAAATTGGCAGCAGCAAAAACAAAGCTAACAATTATTCTTTGTAATGTATAGTCACATACAGCACATAGGATTATAAACGTTTTATATATTGGCATGCCTCCATGGCAAATACATCTGTGTCTGTCCAGGCTGTAGTGTTTGTATTATAAGAGTGAGTCAAAGATGTGACTTTATACCAAAAATTATTTTTCTCGTGGAATGTTATCAGTGTGATCTATTTATTTATTTATTTAAGGTAATACTTCATAATCATAGTGTTTACGTGCCAGGACAGGAACATTCAATTTAATACATCTTCTGTAAAATATAAAGCCTGTTAATTCCTACTTTTCTGCTCCAAACAGACAATGAATGATTTTGATTACTTGAAACTACTTGGCAAAGGCACTTTTGGCAAAGTTATACTGGTCCGTGA
This sequence comes from Intellagama lesueurii, assembly GCA_037013535.1. NCBI lineage: Eukaryota > Metazoa > Chordata > Lepidosauria > Squamata > Agamidae > Intellagama > Intellagama lesueurii. The sequence continues at coordinate 298,972,018 of JBAJHW010000001.1, read as the reverse complement.
GAAGGCAAGTGGAAAATATTATGCTATGAAGATTTTGAAAAAGGAAGTTATAATTGCAAAGGTATGCTTATATGTTAATATAATTTATTTGTAAATATCCCATGAGTGAAAACAGCTTTTCTTCACACCTGTGAATCGTACTTGGTGGTGAATATATATCTGTAAGTCAAAGCCTGGAAGTTCTTTGTCTTGTGAGACTGTAGTAACATTACTTAAATGTTGCTAATAATTTAGTGCATTTGAGGACAATATTTTGGTGGAATGAGGCTGCGCTTCATTTATACACATCCTTTGATAGTTGTATAGATGAGTGGGGCTGGTAGAGACAAGACTCATCCATCCCTCTCTCCCAGGATAACCCAGGTGTGTGTTTAAGTCTCTTATCCTTCATAGTCTTTCTTTGTGTTCTGTCCATCACCCCATCCCATTACTCCTCCTGTTCGAAACAAGGTGGCTGTTTTCCTACTGCTCTTAGCAATAAGGAAACCACAATTTTAATCAGAATTTTGGGAGCCAGTGTAACTTCTGCCCCTTACTCATGGTGCTGATCACAAGCTGTCTGCAGGGATCTTCATATGAAGCAAGTGTACAACCTAAAGCTGTAGAATTTCTGCACTCATGCATACATATACAAACAACACAGACATTCTTCTAAAACAAGCTGGAGTGTTCTAAAGTAAACTAGAATATTAGTATTACTTTTCTCTATTACTTTTCCAGACTATTTCTAACTAAATAGATTAAGGGTATTGGAATTTTTCTTTCTGGAAGTCCACATCTTTCTGCCTAACAACCCTATTATATGAAGACATATTCAAAATAAATTTTAGGAAAAGTCTTAAAAGATCCAATGCTACCCTGAGACATACTATTGTTGGGGGTTCAATCCCAGTGCTAGGAAGCTGCCTTATACCAGATACAGTATATATCCAGGTCATACTTCATATGCATATAACTACTCTGACTGGCAGCAGCTTTTCAGAACAGAGTTTGTTCACTTCACCATGTCCCAGTTGCATTTAACTGGAGATACCAAGATGGAATGTGGGTCATTCTGCATGGAAATCATGTTTTCTTTTACAGAGCAGGTCTTATGATCTGTAGTGTTGCTTGAGACATCAGTTCTGATCAATGCCATGGCATGCGTAGGGGGAGATTGACAACAGATAGAATTTTGGTATTCCACATCCTATTTATTTTATTTGTTTGTTAATCTTGTATTGCATGTTTCCACCAAATGGTGCTAAAAACTATTTGAATGGTCCACACATTTTAACTGGAATACCCTTGTATTTCATTAAAATCTGGAACAAATCATATGAAGGAAAACTGGACAAATGCCAAGTAGTAGATTCCATAATTCAGTGGTTAAAATCTTAGTGGCTGAAATCCTGGTGGTGTAAGGTTGATGATATCAAACATTTCCTGCTTCTTTCCTGAGGAGCTCATGGCTCTCCTGTAATCCCTTCCAGCATTGGAAATACTGTGAGGATTGTAGGACATCTTTTAATTACCGAAATTGCCACTGCTGGTATGATTCTACTGTCAGACATGGCAGCAAATTGCTGTAAGCTAAGAAGTCAGTGTAGGCATTTGCTGCTGTGGCCAGATTGTGTGACTCAAGTCATAAGAAATGCATATGCTGACTTTTTAAGTTGCAAAACTTTATTGCCAAGGCTTACACTAATTGTATTATGCCAGCAGATTTTGATCAGGTTTAATATTTTAAAAAGTTGCCCCACTACTACAGAACTTTAGAATAAATTAAGTAAAAGCTATTATATGAATGAACAATGATATAAGATTTGTTTTCTTGTTTCTGTTGGCTATCCTCCTTCTACTATGTTAAAAGTACTGATTCAAAAATGTTTTTGGAACTTCTTTATAGTGTTTTTTAAATTATATAGTTTCTTCTTATAAAATTCATTATTAAATACTGCCTCTTTTTTTAGGACGAAGTGGCTCACACACTTACAGAAAGCAGAGTTCTGAAAAATACTAGACACCCCTTTTTAACAGTAAGTATAAGCAATTAAGATAAGCAATTAAGTTTGCAGTCCTGTACACTCTTATTTAGGAACAAGTCCTGCTGAATGCAGTGAAATGTACATATGAGCTAATGAAAATATGTACATGAGAATCTCTTTACAATATCGAGATATGATCATATCTCACTGGTCCAGGTCCATCTGCACTGATTGCCTGTATGCTTCTGTTCTAAATTCAAGATATGAATGTTAACATATAAGGCCCTTAATGGTTTGAGACCTCGTTACTTGTCAGAACACCTGCCCCTGAGATGGTCTGCTGGTTCCACCCCTCTGTTCAAGTGATGAAGATGCAGGCTGCCACCCTGAGGCAGCGAGGCCTGGAAATCTATGACTAGGAACTGGGCCTTCTCAATAGTGGCCACCATATTATGGAATGCATTACCAGCATTGCATTACACACACACACACAAAATATCTTTTTAAAATTGTTTATTACTTTTCCATCTACCAGGGTGCCCAAAGCTATGTAAAATAAATATATAAAAATAATCTCTAAAAACAGATTTTTAAAAATTAAAAATTCATGATTGTATATTAACCTAATCTATTGAATCACAAACATATTCATGTTTAAATGCACACACTGCGTGAACTACAGCACTTAAAATAGTTCAACAATTATGCGAGATCAGAAATCCTTTTTTGGCATAAGATCTTTTTCAGGCTCATGTAAACATAGATTCTTCTCTGTGGTCTCTTGAGAATCACACAGTTGGCATCTTGCCTCTACATAGAACCCCAGGAATAATGTTTCAGAGTTTCTTATGAAGAGGAAAGACAGGAAAATGCATTGTAATTTTGCCCTCTTGGGACTGTACCTTGGAGTTGTTCTCCAGTAAGGTTGAGAGCTGGCTGACTATTGGCACTTTCTGTCATGCTCTGTGGTGGAAAGTAGTTGCTGTCCTGTACACTCTTATTTAGAGTGGTACAGATGGTACAGGTATCATTACTGCCACTGCCTGCTCTCTCTTTTAACTTTATTTGTAGGGGAACAGTTTCCAGCAAAATAATAAATTAAAGCCTTTCTTGTGGCTCAGGGGTATGTGGGGAAGGTCTGTGGATGGATGCATTAGTGCTAATGATCCTAAGGTACTATTCACTTTATTTATTTTGATAGCTGCCAACTCAGCATATGTGGGTGCAGTTTCTGGATTCCAAAACAGTTCCTTGCTTTTCATTATTAGAATCTGTAAAATATTAGTGTCACTATGCACTAAGCTTCTCTCCCTCATTTAAAATTGTATAAAAAAGTAAATCAAAAGTTGGGGGAGAGGGGAGAAGGAAGTCTAGGAATCTATGGGGAAAAATGATACAAAGCAAGATAAAGGGAATGCTATCAGGATGTCAGGAGAATTTCCATTAAAATCAGTGCAGTTCTTGGTGCTCAAAGGTGGAAAATGCATTATCTAAAAAGAACCCTGAGACTGCCATGCATGTAACTGATGAATTGAGCTGCAGGCCACAAAGGTTTCTGCTAAATGAAGCTTCTGATTCTTTAAGATGCTACAAAACTTCTTGTGCAGTAGTATCCTATCTACTTTGAGCCACCTGGAGTCCCGCTGCCAGGAGAAAGGTGGCATAGGCATGCAATAAATAAATAAGTAATAAAATATCCATTATTTCTCATTTGTCTCCTAATCTCATTCTGAGTCCGATAAAATAAATGTAGCCAGAACCATTTTCCTATTAAACAGCCCACCAGTTTCATGTGTTTATTTCACTTACAGTATTTGAGAACTGGTTGTGCTACAAATATTATATTTCTTAACCAATACAGACTAACAGAGCAGTACGACAGTGGAACCAGTTACAGTACCTCGCGAGTTGGTGAGTGCTCCAACACTGGAGGCACCAAGAAAAACTTAGATAATCACCTGGCAAATATGCTTTGAATGTATTTCTGCATTGAGCAGGGGGTTGGACTTGATGGCCTTGTAGGCCCCTTCCAACTTCACTTTTCTATGATTCTATGATAGATGCTGAATGTGTTTTCCATATTTACCATTGCAAAAATATTTATTCCCTCTCTCCCTAGTAAACTCCCAATATTGTTCCTACAGGGTTTGCTTACTTTTGGAACAATTGATTAAGGAATTTCTAAAAGCTCTAATTTTTACAGTTGGCCATTTTAATGCTAAAATTGTGCATAACATCCATGGAACTGTGGGGCATTCAGTATGAGTTTCAAGAAAAATACATTTAATTCTTTAATGAGAAACTAAAGAAAGCTAGGCAAAGCTTACTGGGCCTAATGTTTTCATTTGGACTAATGCTAGCAATTTCAAGTTATGATATGCTTCTGTAGATACCATCTATAATATTGGTAATGATATTGACTATATTTGCATTTCCAAACAAAAAAGTCATCTGTTTTCTAGCATGGCAGCAAGTGGACATGTCAAATTTTATTTTTTTTCCTTCAATGCAGAAGAAATGAAATGAAACTCAGGGAGCATTATAAATTTTCTTGATTCCAATATTGGTTGGAATTGGGTGGAATACCTACATGGAAGACAGAAACAAAATTCAAAACACTCTTGATAGGCTCAAGCTCTGGGCTGAAAACAACAGAATTAAATTTAACAAGGATAATTGGAAAGTTCTATGCCTGGGGTGGGGGAAACCAAATACACAGTTACAAGATGGGGGACATTTTGCTCAGTAATACTAAATGTGAGAAGGATCTTGGAATTGTAGATTGCAAGCTGAATATGAGCCAACAGGATAATGTAGCTGCAAAAAAGGCTAATGCTATTTTAAGCTACATTAACAGAAGTATAAATCTCCAAATCCCATTAAATACTAATTGGTTACACCTCATCTTGAGCGCTCTGTTCAGTTCTGGACACCATACTTTAAGAAGGATGCAGACAAACTGGAACAATTTCATAAGAGAGCAACAAAGATAATCAGGGGACTGGAAACCAAGCCCTATGAAGAAAGACTGACAGGCATGTTTAGCCTTGAGAAAAGAAGACAGAAGGGAGATATGATATCACTCTTCAAATGCTTGAAAGAATGTCATCCAGAGGAGAAACAAGATCTGTTCTCGATCATCTCAGATTGCAGAACATGTAATAATCAGCTCAAGTTACAGGATTTCAGCTGAATATCAGGAAAAACTTCATACTGATTAGAGCAGTACAACAGTGGAACCAGTTTTCTTGTGGGGATGGGGGGGGGGAGCACTCCAGCCCTAGAAGTACTGAAGAGAAAATTAGACAACCATTTGTCAGTTGTGCTTTGATTTGGATTCCTGCATTGAGCAGGAGATCGGACTCAATGGCCTTGTAGGCCCCTTCCAACTCCATTATTCTATGATTCTGTTTCTTCAGATTAAAACTATGTTAATATCTCAGATTAGTCAGATGTCTCAAGGAATAAAAAACTACCATGAACGTTATACCTTGAGGAACTGCTTGAGAAAACAAATGAGAAAAGTACATGATACCTCAGATTACAGAGTTTACAGGGCCTAAACGTACAACAGGAATATAAAGAATCAGCTGCAGCTCACAAATCTAGTTATGCTGCTAACAGCTGGTTGATTTGGACTTAGAGGCTGGAAACAAAAGTTAGTAAATTTTTGTTAGATTAATGTAGATTAAGAGAACTGAGGTTCTTCTTCATGGCCTCTGTGAATCACACTATGGGTAATCCGCGCATGCGCGGAGCCTCGTCGGAATATTCTAGAGCTTCTGTGGTAGCAAAGGAAAATACATTAGCATAGACCCCTCCCCCCGGTATATGTACCTTGGCACCAAGGCTCTCCAGTTTCTTTCAACCGCCACGTTGAGAGCCTCGATCGTTGCATCTGTGAGAAATCTGAAAACGAAAGAAGGAAAGTTATTGAACTTTATTTATTATTATTATCCTTATTATTTTCAAAAGATACGCTCTGGCCTTAAGGCCGAAGTGTCCCCCCCTCCCACCTTTCTGTTGTTTTCTTTTCTAAACCGGTTCTCGGTTCATGGCCTTTTCAAGCCCATTTAAAAGCTGCGTAGCCTGCGATAACGAGATCCCGCTCTCTGACGGCCACGCTAAATGCCTTTTTTGCCTCGGTGAGACCATCAAACTTCCTCTTCCCCTCACTACAAAAACTAAACACGGAGTTCTCCGCAGTCGCCTCTCTAGACTCAAGCTTTGGCTCTGGGAGCAATCTCTAAAGCCATGGATGAAGCTGTTTCCGAAGCGACAAAACAGCACCCGTCAGCTACTCCATCTTGTTCCGATCATCAACAACCTACTCTGCCCTCGATATCGACGGTCATGCGAGTGCACAAAGCCAAACATTCAACGTTGAAACCCTCGACATCGAAAACAGCCTCTAAGAGAAAACCGTCCATGGACGCTTCCTCGGCACTGGAACCGTCACCTCCGAAGAAGGCTATGTCTTCAAAATCGAAGCCTTCCACAACCATTTCCCTGACTCCACAACCACCGGAGTCTGGGAACCTCATCTGCGTCAGTTCTCTTTCAGATGAGGAGGCACTTCCACCTCATCAACCTCACCATCGCAGTCTCCCGAATGGGAACAGCGTGTTGATCGACTCACAGCTTCCCCTGATAGCCCGCGACAATCCTCGGGCTCTCCGAGTGAGTCTTCACAAATTGCCTCGCCAGACATCCATGGCGCTAAACGCAACCAGAAACTGTGCCTTACTCTGCCCCTGTAGGCCTACCAACTCGGCCTCTGGCACATCAACGAAAGAACCAAGCCTATATGAGCGTCCGCTTGCCTTTTCGCGTGGAAAGAGATCACGCTCAGCACCATCATCGGGATGCCGTTTGCCCCGATCGGTGCCTAACGGAGAAGCCCGCCAAACACTATTGGCCAGTCGCTCTTCCTGGTCCGGCGGCGCTGCCCCTGCAGGATGTCTCTGCTAGGGAGCCTTCGGTGTCGAAGCAATCTTACTACCATGATCGCCCAGGACTACCTGGCACCTCTTATCTGCTGGCACCTAAGAGACCCAACCAAGCCGATCAATACTCCTCAGCTCCGGGCACGTTGCAGCACCGACAAGTTACTATTTTTCTCTCCATTAGGAGGACCGCGAGTGCTCATCCCACTCAGCATCACCGGCTGTCTATTCCACCATAATACAGTGTGGTCCATTGACGCCTTTACCACCTCGGCAGCTGTCTCGACACCGACAGCAACCTCCATTTCGACACACCTCGATACCGACCCTTTCGATATTGACAATCCTCTATATCGAACGCTGTCCATGGACGCACCTTCCATGTCGGCAGCAGTCGAAGATGCTCGCTATCAACCCCTGTCCATGGACGCACCTTTGACGTCCATACCGATCGAAGACCCTCGCTATTGACCCCTGTCCATGGACACACCTTCGACGTCGATACCGATCAACAACCCTCGATATTGACCCTGTCCATGGACGCACCTTTCACGTCCATACTGATCGACGACTCTCGATATCGACTACTGTCCACCGACGCCCCTTCGACATCAACAACTCAGCGTCGACACCAATATTTTGAGGACCAGCCACTCGACGTCGATATTGATCGACAGTCGATTGACTCGAGGCAAGATGCCGACCCATCTGATCATGGTTCCAGGTCTCAAACACCATCAGGACTTTTAACATCGCCGGTTTCTGACCTGGCAGACACAGACCCTCTGTCACCAGCAGAGGATTTTCAAACCTATGCTCAACTAATGATTCGTATGGCCAAATCCCTCGACCTACAAATCCATAGACCCACTACTGGAGCAGCAGATCATCTTTATGATCCCATCTCTAAAGATACTATCCCACCAGTCCATATCTCCATGCTCCCTTCTCTCCTGAGCACAGCTAGACATTCTTGGACCAAACACAGCATCATCTCATTCGGTGTCAAAACACATAGACAACCTTTATCAAGTACATGACCCGGGTGCAGTCTTTTTATGGAAACAACCAGCTCCCAATTCCATATTCGTCAAAGCTTCACAATCTCGCTCTCGACACAGACAAATACTAATACCACCTAATAAAGACAGCAGGCGCATTGACTCCATGGGCAGATGGCTATACTCTTCTGCCGCCTTCACCATGAGAGTTGCCAACTATCGGAGCTATGGGCATCTACCAACGTTTTCTCTGGACAATATATCTACTTTTATTGATGCTCTCCCCGAAGATAAAAGGGTCTTAGCACAAACTTTTCAACAAAAGGGTCTTTCGATGGTGAAACAACAGATGCTATCCGCTAGACACACAGTTGAAGTACCACTGAAGTAACACAGTGCTGAACTGTAAAGAAAAAAAGAGAAAAAGAGAGGGGAAAGATCCCTTTCCGCCTCCTGTTCTGTTTCTCTCTTCTCAAGGAGTATGGTAAAGCTGGACTTTTAAAAAAAATGATTGGTAAGTGGCCTACCACTTTAATGGCTTGCCACCCAAGTGACATAGCACTGGGTTGTAAAGAAAAAAAATCCCTTTCCATATTTTCTACGGTCATCCCCTCTGCAGGAAGCAGTTGGCTTGCCACCTAAGTGATATAACACTGAATTGTTGAGGAAAACACTTACCAGTGCTGTTTTGGTTCAATACCAGTCACCACATATGCCAGAAATGAAACTAAAATAGAATGATCCTACCCACAAAAATCAATACCCCCTTCCAGGGACCCAAAAAGGTGTGGGTGGGCATGGATAGGGCTTGAGATGCTTCACAATCGCGTGTACATTGTGTGGCTACCAGAAAATAGATTGAACTTGATCACATCAAAAGTGATCCAAACGCACGGTAAAGTGACATCTGATCACACTTTTACCTGGTAAAATCGTTTGTCGTATTGGGAGTAAAATATCTTGATAAGTAGCAGTTAATATCAACTATTGTTTGAATAGCTCTGTGTAAACAATGCACATTCACAGAAGATTCTGATAAATGTAAATAATAAGTAATCTAGAACTTGTTGATATTAGAACCTCTGGTAAATCCAACCATTACCAATATCCAAAACGTCTTTGGTGCTGAGAATTTGCATGAGAAGTATAATTTGAAGATTTGCTAATTACTGGTGTTAATGTCCACATGATGGTGCTATGCTAAACAGATGGAAGACATCAAACCTTATCAACTTCGTAAACTGTGACAGGTTTATTTAAAAAGGAGATAAAAGAAGTAGTGGGGTTCTCGTTTAGTCCTTGATATATGCTATGATGAATGTTGTTTGTTCTCTTAGGAGAACAGTACTGCTCTAATCACAAGAACTGTATACTATGAAATATATTTTAAATTGTCAAAAATTCTTGAAATATTAAAGCAATAAGTGAATGTTCTTTTTATTGACTTGTGTTTGATATTCGATATTTTGTTCATAATGTGAATATTTCTCTTACTACAGTCCATAGGGAGTTTATGAGTTTGCAATACAGAAACTGTCTAGGTTGTAGTTTTTCCTGAAAAAAAAAAGTATGTTACTAAAGGGCCAGTGTCCTGTTGCATTTTGTAGTTGCAGAAGAGCAATTGCATATGTGTTCCACTGTTCTGGAAGGCTTTCCTTGGCATGTTCATTGCTTACGAGATTGGTTGCACAACTGGTTGCATGGTCAATGATGTGACAGGGCACCTGCTAGAGAAAGGAAAAGCCTTCGTAATTGCTTACAGTGGTGCCTTGACTTACAACTGTCTTGACTTGCAACCAATTTGAGTTACAACCAGCTCCGGTCGCAACATTTTGCTTTGACTTGCAACCGGCGCTTTGAGATACAACAGGAAAAAAGTCCTGTTTTCCTGATTGTTCCCTCCCTCCTTTCCTGCCCTTTTTTTAACCTTAGAGGTCATCTTAGGTTAAAAAAAAATCTCCCCCTAGTGGACGGATTAACCACTTTTGCATTACAGTGGTGCCTCAACTTACGACCGTCCTGACTTGTGACCAAATCGAGTTATGACTAGTTCTGGTCGCAAAATTTTGGTTTGACTTGCGACCGGAGCTTTGAGATACAATCAGAAAAAAGGTGGGGAAAAAGGCAGGGAATTTAAACTGCTAACCGTTGGTCGGCGAAGAGGCTGCTTCTTTGTAGCTCCTTCGCCCCAGTAGTTAGAGAGTGTGCGTTCTGAGAGAGGCTTCGAACTGCCTGGTACTGTTGGAATGGGTTTGTTTGATTCGGGGGGGGGGGGGGGTTATGTTTCTGTGCTTTGATGGGTCTTGCAGTGTAGCATTTTTAGTCCCTGCTGGAATGGGTTTTTTTTTGCTTTAGACTCCAAACTCTCCCCCCATTGTCTCCTCTCTTTCTATCCTCTCTCTTTTTGTGCCTAAAAGCTTAAGAGAAGCAATAGAACTCTTCTGATATTTACGCAGGTGCTTGGCCCATCTATTTCAACAAACCTTTAAATTTTGCTGGTTGCTACATTGGGTTGATGCTGTTCTTGAAACTGTTATTCAGTTAGTTTTAACTGCAAGGTTTATTTAACCGTAAGATTTCAGTGGTTAGTATCATGTTGTGTAGCTCTGCCTGCATAACAGAACTTATGTCGCCAAAAGTGACAGAATGCCCCTAATTAAAAGTTCCTCCTTGAAATTTGGGGTCAAAGCAAATTCCGTTTTCAATTTGAGTTTTAAGCAGGCACCTTGAAATTGAAAAAAGGAATTCTTGAATTAGTAGCAATCTGCTGCTTCCAGTGAAGTCGCTCATCCATCAGATATTTTAAATGTCTCTTTTATTATGTCATTTAAACTGGATTGTTTGTGTTCCAAATATATATAGTAGAACAGAATGCAACTATGTCAGAATGAAATGATTAATTAATTAGTGTCCAGTCAACATTTATATGTGGATGGTTAGATGCATTGTGAGAGTACTCTGTTTTTTTGGGCACACATCAGCTAACAGTTGTGTTTAGGTGAAGATTTTCAAGTAGCTCTGGAGTTTTTAGACAGTTATTTTTTTCGGCGCTTAACTCTACTGACACATGAATGCCCTAATTCATTAGATTTGAGACATTTTTGGTGGCATCATACTGTTCACTTATTAAATATGCCATGACTCAAATTTGCATATTGGATGAACTTTGAATTGCTTTCTATGACTGAATATTCTTTATTCTGAAATGAGATTATTTTTATGTGTTTTAAGCTACAATCATGCACACATTTGTCTGGAGAAAGTCTCATTTAACTGAATGTGGCCTGTGTATGAATTCACATAGATTGGGTTGCAGTGCACAAAATTTGAATAGATTTTTAAGATTTGTTGTTTTTCTTTTCCTTTTAAAAAAAAGAATGAGCAGTTCTATAACTGCATTTTTCTTTTCTTTTCAAGTCTTTGAAATATTCATTCCAGACCAAGGACCGCCTTTGTTTTGTGATGGAGTATGTCAATGGAGGAGAGGTAAGATAAAGAAAGCCTAGAGGTAATTGTTCTGGTCTGTTTCCTGCCTCCAAAGATTAAGATCGAAATCCAGTGTTATACTAGCATATGCTGAGTAGGACTCGGCCAGCCGGCCAGCCTTCCTCCAGCTTAGAAACCTGCTCTACAGCACACTCTGTCCTCCAGAGCAGCTTTGGAGGTTTTGGGGTGGCTGCATGGGACAGAGAATTGTCCTTTCCAGTTCTGCTGACAGACATAGTTAGCCGGATGACCTTATTGGATCCATCCCAGTATTGATAATACAGGGCTTTAGTTGGCCTGTGCTCAAGTATTCTTTTGTTTTAAAGAAATCCACTATAACATAATTTCCTTTGGGGGAAAAAAACCTGTCATCTGTTAACTCATTTTCCTTAGCCATGTGGACTCCTCAGGATGCTAGATAATTGTAGTACTGAATTCCACTTCCTACTTCAGCAATCTTTCTTGAGAGCCGAATTTGGAACAAAATTACATTATAAACCAATAACATGGCCTGGGAAGAACCTGGATCAGTATTTTATACTAAGGTGTGTTTTAAAGAGAAATGTGTGTTTTTTCCCCACTGTGGAGCTAAAATGTAATGGTCAGAATTCTGTTAATAATGGTTACAGATGTAACTCCATGGGCATGAATTTCAGTGGCAGATTGCCACATTTAAACAGTTAGTATAGGCATTTGTTATCACACTCCAGTCATATGACTCAGTATATGATGGCAAATGCCTTTGCTGACTTGTATTGTAGCAATTTGCCACTGAAATTTACACTAGCGGAGATACACTAGCATAAAAATGCAAATATGTAGTGGGATTGTGACAATTTGTAGACTTGGTCTCTTGCATTCATCTTGGTGGCCAAGTTACAAAAATACCGGTCTGCTGATGATTGCAGAGTAAAATATTACTCTCGTTCATTTCAGTTGTTTTCTCATTTCTTGTGTATTTTCCTCAGTTCTATCAGATAGCTTTATTGCAACTTTTGGCACAGATGTTTCTATTAAAATAAAAATTTAGTATCTGAATTAAAAATGACTTGTTTATAGTAAATAGCCCGTAGTTGCATAGAGTGCTGTCAGAAAATGCAACTTCATCTGGAGGAAAGTTGCAAGATTCAGTTTCATTTTTAATGTCTGATTCTTTGTGTCATACACATCACTCTTTTTGGTGCTCAAAAATAGAATAGAACAGGACAAAACATATGAGATGCTGCTATGCAAAGGTAATTCTGTTAATATAATATCAATTATGTTAGTGAAAACAGAATGTAGGGTTGAGAACATGAAGAAATTGAGAAATACCATTTTTCATTCTTCCTGTAATAATATTTTTATCAAAATCACATAGTTATGAGCAAATGCCCAGGCATGTTTTTCAAGTAAAATAACAAGACAATGCAAATTTAATCATAAATGAACGAGTTGATACTGTTAAACTTTACTGTGGATAATAGGGAATATGTCATATTTTTACAACGCGTTACAGTACAGTATATAAAATAAGTGCAGTATGCATTAGCTTGATTGTATAGCAAAAAAAGAAGATCCAAAATAAATAAAGGTATGGAATGATGAGTTCATGATCAAAAACCGTATCACCATAGAAGATCACATAGCAGGTCTCAAGAAACTCCAAAGCTTATGTTATTTGGGTATCTTGCATTTTGTTGCAGGACATAGGTTGATCTTTTGTTAATGCAGTAACTGATACCTAATGATATGGGGTAGGACAGTGTTTTTAAATGATAGACTGTTTCTAGGTATTTAAGCAGCATTTTTATAATAGTGCTCAAACTACTTTAATTTCACTTAAAGTAGTTATATGGTAATATAGTCCCATACACTTGTTTGTGCATAATTAATTCCAGTGCCTTCATTGCTAGAAGGTTTAAAAATGAGAATGGAGATGGAATATATAAAAAAGTACAGAATGATGATGATGCATTTTTCCTCTTATAACTGAAGGTTAAATGGGTAGCAAACAGAATGCCTTAAACAAGATTGGTATATTGATTAAAATGCTGATTTAACAGCTCGTTTTTTCCCTTGGAAACCTGGAAAAGATAAGCCAGCTGCTGTCTAAGAGTGCTGAGTGTCCACTGAGAGTACACTATCTATCATCACAATATGGTGTTGAGAGGTGTTTTATGTTTGTGTTAATTTCCCCCACTAAATCAGTAATTATTGCAATCCTGTCCCTGCTGTTTACCCTGCAGCTGTTTTTCCATTTGTCGAGAGAGCGGGTGTTCTCTGAGGATCGCACACGCTTCTATGGTGCAGAAATTGTTTCTGCTTTGGACTATCTGCATTCTGGAAAGATTGTGTATCGTGATCTCAAGGTAAAAAAAGAACTAATCGAAATGTTGTTTTTGGAAAGACTGTTGGGACAACCTAAGTAATTATAAAGTTACAGTTTTGAGAAAAGTAACTAGTGGGGGGGGAAGTGTGCAGTATACTGAAGTTCATTAGACACTGAATATCCAGTTTCATACCATAATCTCTATATTGTAATCAGTTAAGTAATTGATGCAAATAGTTAAGTCTGTTTTCACCATTAAAGAGAAATTTTCAGATTCCATAAATGTTTTCTTCTTCAAATATATCTAAAAACATAATATCGATTTTTACAATTGTTATTAATCTCCATAAATTAAGAAAAGATACCAGTGTGACTAGTGTAAGAGTAGTGGAGATTGAATGTTTATGGATTAAAGTTCCAACTATGGTTAAATATTCTTGTTTGAATGAAAACATATCTCCTTGCTATATTCTTACAGCTACCGTGTTTCCTCGAAAATAAGACAGGGCTTTATATTAATTTTTGCTCCAAAAAACGCAGTAGGGCTTATTTTCAGGTGATTTTTTTTTCCATGTACAACAATCTACATTTATTCAAATACCGTCATGCAATCTTCTGGTTGCTGCACAATGGTGGAGGGCGGGGTTTCACTTAACTAGGGCTTATTTTGGGGGTAGGGCTTATATTACGAGCATCCTGAAAAATCATACTAGGGCTTATTTTCAGGTTAGGTCTTATTTTTGGGGAAACAGGGTAATCTCCATATTTGAACAATGTTTCAGCCATCGAGACTGCTCAAAGTTGGTGTGATGGAACAAATGGAGAATAATTAGAGGCTAATTACTGGATAGCTCAGTGGTTTAAGTAGCTGGTTGTGGAGCTAGGGGTTAGGAGTTCAGTTCCTCGCTGTGCCTCCTTCCTGGGAGAAGAGCTAGCCTGTGTAGTCATTGGCAAGCTGCAAAGTCCTAGGGTATCCCTAGGAGAAGAAAATGGTAAACCACGTCTGTATATTCTCTACCTAGAAAACCCTGGAAAGATTCGCCATAAGTCAGAATTTATTTGACAGCATGCAGTTATTAGTAGTAGTAGTAGTTACAATGCTTGGGCAGAATAATGACTGGTGGGAACCAGTCAGCTGAGACTCAGCCAAAATAAAATGGAAGTACTGTTTCTGGATGAGCTAAGTGATGCAGATAATTCTGTAGAGTTGTGTATTATCACCCAGTTCTGAAGGGTTTGCTCCAACTTTAAAACATGTTGTGGGCAACCTTAAGAGTCTGGGATCACTTTTCCAGCCCAAGAACCCTATTGGGGGCTGCATCAACCAAGTGAAACAAGAAGTCATTTCTTGTATGGAGAAATGGCATCATGTATAGGGGGGAAAAAAATCTTTTTTCCCCTTTAATCCTTTAAAAAACTGTGGATGAAATACTTTATTTCAAATGAGAATTTTGCTCAGTTGAGGTTGGTCAGACTTCCACTAAAGTGGAAATCTCCCCCCACTTTAGGGGAATAAAATACTGTAAAGTAATTTTTGGGGAAAAAAAGAAAAATGGAGGGAAGTCTTTGGGAGCCATAGAAGTGGTCCTGCGAAGCTACCAACTGTCCAGGATTTTCACCTTTCTTCTAAAATATTACATGTCATGAGTACAGCTCAAAAACCTCTTTTTAAATATTTATCTATTTATTTATTTAAAATATATCAACTTGTATACCGCTCCATAATGCACAAACTGTCTGCGTGGTTCACAGCATGTTAAATCACATATAATGAATGATACAAAATGCCGTTTAATACCATAATATAAATAAAACCTTGCCACTAGCTAAAACCAATTTTTACATAGAATTAAACAAATTAAAACAGAATTGACCACCTTCCATTAGGAAACGCACTAATAAAAGTGGTGGCGCTGCAGGTTAAACCGCAGAAGCCTCTGTGCTGCAAGGTCGGAAGACCAGCAGTTGTAAGATCGAATCCACGCGACGGAGTGAGCTCCCGTCACTTGTCCCAGCTCCTGCCAACCTAGCAGTTCAAAAGCATGTAAATGCGAGTAGATAAATAGGTACCACCACGGTGGGAAGGTAACGGCGTGACCGCGTGACCACGGAAACTGTCTTTGGACAAACATGGCTCTATGGCTTGGAAACGGGGATGAGCACCGCGCCCTAGAGCGGACACGACTGGACTAAATGTCAAGGGGAACCTTTACCTTTACCATTACCTTTTAAATAATACTGTTTTTACTAATTTCTTAAAAACCTATAGGGAAAGTGCCTGACATATCTCCGTTGGAAGCCTGTTCCAACGGGAAGGGAGTCAGGATGGAAAAAGCACTTGACTCCTTAGGTGTCACCATTTTTAGCATCATGGACTGTAAGGAGTGGGTGGGATAGGCAGCTATTTTGTGGGAGAGACGTCCAACAGATATTGAGGTCCTAAACCATTAAGGGCTTAATAGATCATGACCAGCATCTTGAATTGGGCACTGAAACTGACAGGGAGCCAATGAAGGCATGCCAAGACTATACCCTCTAACACTGATCAAGTGCCTTTCCTCATCTAAATCACCTCTCTGTTTTTTATGTGCCCCCCACCACTGGGCTTTCTAGTTGCCACACACCCCATTTTTTTTAAAAAAATGGGGTGTATATATATATACACCATTCTATATATATATATATATAGAATGTTTTCAGACTCCCAAACTCCCACACCCTTCCAAAATCGTATACAGTACTCTTTTTCAGGCTAAATCTAGTTTATTTAGTTAATAACTCCATGAACGGAATCCTATTGGTGTTCAAAAAAGGTGTGTGTAACTTTTTTTTGGCTAATTGACTTGATGCCAAGGTTGCACAGACAGATACACAATCAATAATGTGACCAAGACATGTTCTTACACTTTTATTGTTAGTTTTGATTCTCCTTAGAAGCTTTTCTTTTTATACCTGATTTTTTGTTCGCAATTTTGGGGGAATGTTTGTGTTCCTTTAAGTCCCCCTCATGCAGGCAAGACTTGCAGATTCTTAAGGGAAGCTATTTCCCTTCTCTTGTAGCTCCCATCAGTGTTTCTAAGTCATGCTCCTTTTGGAGTTCACATTTCTTTTCTTGGACTGTGCTATAGGATCTAGCTAAGCTTCTATTTAATGTGATGTCAAGTAGTCCTCCAAACAACCTCATGCAGAGATATGACAGTTTTAACATCTCTTTTCAACTTTCCTTTTATCAGTTCTTTCCTTTCAGAGGGCTTTGAACTCAAATAGGAGTCTAAGAATTGTTTGGCACTTTTCTACTTACCTATAATTGACCAAAATCTTGTTGTATAGCTATGCCAGCACAGCATGTGTGATATCACTGCTAATTAAATAGATCCTGCTTTGATGTTGAGTTACATGCAAATTAATTTCATTGCTCATCGTGAGTCATACACAACCTGAAACCAAAGCAGGGACTCTTTAATTTGAGGCAATCTGGTATTATCACTGACATCATCCCCACTATGCTGGCAGAACTATGCAACAGAATACTGACCATTAAAATGTGATGACTGTTTTCAGCTGGTTTAAGCACACTCACATCTCACATTAAGTAGTACCTCTTGGATTCAGTCCATGGTTGCCTCCCCTCTGGCTGGTTCTAGTGAGCTAGTGAGGTTCTAGGGAATTGTTATTTGGAATGTCTAAAAGATTTGTCTTTGTGATTGAAATAAAACTTGTACTATCACGATAAGAGTTATTAAAGCTACTTTTTATTTCAATATTATCTCTTTTGGATATCTCCCTGATTTCATTTTCCAGTTCAATATCACCTTGAACATGTGACCGGGTGTGAGAAGGTTCGTTATTTACTTTATGCTGTTCCTCTTCAGGCAATATAAAAGATGAGTCAGAATTATTAATAAAAGGATTTTTATTAACACAACTCAAACTATCTTCTTTATTCAACTCAACAGAATCATGTAACGACAACTGTGGGGGAGAACAATCCCAAAATCGCATCAAAGATTTTTCATTGTTATTTTCTTTTAGTAATAAGTTTTTGCTTGCTTCTCCTGTTCTGTGGGCGGTCTCAGGTACCCACTGCGGACCGCACATATAGTCCCGCAACAGGGGTGGCGGGACCATTCCCCTTGCCGAGGTTTCTCATTCGGGACTGAGGGATCCATGTGATGTACATATCGCTCTGGCCCCTTGCCCTTGGGATATACTAATACTGTCCATTCTTCTGGACTTAATCCCGGGATAATGGGTCTTGCACTTTCTTTTGCAGTTCCTTTTTCTACTCTTTCATCAGGACTAGCTCCTGGTCCTTTCCTTGGTATCGTGAATATATGGGGTTCTTCCTCTCGTCTCTTGATTACCTTTTCCTCGTATACAATAACTTTCTCATTACAGGTTGAGATACTACCTTCTTCAGTAGTTAGGAAGACATCTATCTTATCTCCTCTCTTTTCCGACTCTCCCCCTCCTCTCCCCGATGTCTCTAACAGCTTTAACTGAACTTCCTCGCGGCTGTCTCGTTCCGTCCCTCTCTCCTCCGCGCAATCTCCCTCTTTCTCCTCTGCACGCGCTTCGGTTTCTTGCTCCTTACCCTTTTCCCACTCTGTCCCTACTTCATCCCTTGTCTCTTTCCTCATTCCTTCCTTCCCTTCTGCTTGCCTCGCTTGGGACGCTTGAGGGGACGGCTCACTCTCTGCATCTATCGTAGCCTCTATCTCACACTGGGGAGGACCATAGTTTGTCATTAGCACTAAATTACTATTCAGGCCTAGTATTTTCACCCTTAGTAATTCTGTCACGGAAGCAGCTTCTTTTAAACGTTTCTACCTTGTTTGACACGATACCTGCCCGAATATACAGGAAAACATCATCTCCACTATGCCTTCCCCTATAATTTATATAGAGTTTGTAACCATAGATGCCTGTGTTCCACTGGTTCTCTCCATTCTAACAGGTTTGTGTTATGTCATTATTACGTCTACCCACTACGTCTGTTTTCCCTTTGAAACAAATACTCCAGCCCTTCAAATTTTACTTAGAGGCAGTTAAGGGTAACATACCTAATGCACAGTGTCTATCTTCAAGTATCTCTGCATGGATTCTAACTTATAAGATTGTTACTTTGTAAATCTTTTCTGCACATTGTCAGACATTAGGACTTTTTTCTACTAAGGGTTCATACTCTCCAACACAATACATAAAGCTTCTGTTGACCTGGTTTAGCATCTAAAGTTAACTCTAACCTTGATAATATAAGTATAATATTGCTCCCTATTTTTTCTGACTATGAGCTGTGGAGACAATTATTTGCACAGAGAGGTAAGTTCTCATTATTGCCATCCTAATATGATGGTTCACTCATGGAGTCTCAGGAATCTGGATTCATAATGAATTCCTGAATTTCTAGGAGGCATGACTACTTCCATTGAAGCCATACTCTCACTGTTGAATACAGAGATGATACAGTTTAGGCCAGATGTGGGCATCCTGAGCCTTCCAGATGTTGTTGGATTCTAAGTCCCATCAGCTCAAGACTGCACAGCTAATGGTGAAGAATGATGGGGTGATGGATGCATTCAAACAATATGTAGAAGGTCATAGGCTATCTACTCCTTATCTAACCCAACAAGAAATTATTACAGCGTTGAGAAGCCATTGTTACAAGTTTCCTAACCACTTTAAATACAAAATTATATTTTATATAATTATAGTCCACAAATGATAGTCCAGTCCAGTCAAGAGCACCAGCTGATCTAGCTAAGTGGGTTGAATTTCAGGTGGTGCAATCTGATCCAAATCACTTGGACTGGTATGATCCAGTTCCTGTTCCTTGGCCCTTGTCCTTTAGGGACAATTATATTACACAGAAATGCATTGGCTGACTGGGACTTGGAAGTAATTATCACTGCTTTGTAAGTCAGTGTTGTTCCTGTTGTATGAAAGAACCAGTTCTATAGCAGCTCCTTAAAAAGGAATTCTTTTTACTTGCTCAGAAAACTGTACTGTGTATAGTTTTGCTTATAAAATTTTCTCAGCCCAGATGTAGCAGCAGAGGGTGGCTGTGCAACTTTTGAGTATTAAATCTTCCAGGGCTAATATTGGTAAAAAAGCTGCCATCAGTCTGTTGGTTGATTGGTGGGAGTTAGAATGAATAGATTTTTTATCTATCTGGACTTCTGTCATGTAAGTTAAGGAACAGCTGAGGTGAGACAATGTAAGGTGACAAACTAGTGTAGATCTGGAATAGCAAGAAGTATCTTGTGGGAACTCCATACAAGTGCCACATCCATTTTTAATAGCTAGTGCTCTTTTTCTGTAGCTGCTGTCTTCTTCTGGGCTTCCTTTGAGTAGTGGATATATGGTTAAGAAATGCTCCGCAGGGTCTTTTTGCTCATTAAAGGAATCCAATGTCGGTTTTTCAAAGCAGAAAGTTCATCCAGGGTTATAGGATATGTGTGAGATTCAAGGCTATTTAACTGGCCTGATCCCTCTTCAGAGCTCTTGTTGAGCTCTTTGAGTCCATGGCACAGGGGTGTGTGCCCCTATTTGTGGTTTTAGATATTTCCATTAATTTTGATATAATTGGCTATATTGACTTCTGGATCAAATTTGCATCTATTTTCAGATCCATTTTCAGAATGACTTGTTTAGGCCCTTTGACATATCTGCTGTGGTATCCCATAATGTTCCTTCTTATCTTCCTTGCTTTTTCTTATATCTCCAAAGCATTTGATTTGGTGCACTAGTCTGTGCATAATAGCTTTATTTCTCATTGACATCTGATGAGTACCGAACCTGTGCCTGGATGTGATCAGGGGTAGAATGAGGTATAAGAAACTGAATTTTAAATCACAAGACTAAGGTTCTGTGCATGGAGAATCATCTAGTTATTCATTGTGGTCTCCATACATCCCACATGCACAATGACTTTGGAGTCTTCTAGGACTAAACTAAGGGGAAAAGTTCTTGGCACCCCATCTTGATGCTGGGATAAATATATGGGGCTCCCGCCTAGGCCTCAGTTCCTTTTTCATATGCTGCTTCATTCACATCTTGGATCACTAGAGCTTGATTCCTTGGGTAAATTACTTCTACTTCTTTCTTGACATCTCTTTGGATTCTCCTTCAGACTGATGACCAACCTTTTGTCTATCCGGCTTGACCTTGGCTTGTCTCTCAACTATGACCTGTGCTTCGGCCTCAACACCTATACATCATGACATTGAAGTCCTTCTTCAAAAAATGTACGTAATGCGGTAGTAAAATCCCACAAACTGATGGCCAGTCCAAGCATCTGTTTTGCCTTGAAGATGGTCATGTTGTTGAGATGTACTGTCGCTGCCAAAACCTTTCCAAGCCCACACTTCGGAACAGACATTTACACCTCAGTCCTCCTCTAGGGAGAAAGTTCTTTCAGGCATCAGACCAAGTGGCACAGCATCAGATGTCTCAACCACTGCCAGTCTGTTCCATCTCATCCCATCAGCTGATCAGCATTGACTCCACTCTCTTGAATTCTCACCCTTCAGTGCCAGTTTCCACACAGGAACTAACTCAGGATACTTGATACCACTCTGTCCTAGAGAGCTCGGTCCTGTTCATCTTCCTAAAAATAACATCACAAGCAGGACAAACAAGCTGCTATTACATCAACTTTGTCCTCTGTGGGCATCCTCTCTTGGATCAGGTTGAGTCCTGTATCTTACAGCCACCAGGTCCTGAGTGCATCGACCACAGCCCTCTTTGCAACTCCAGACCTGGCAATGACCCCAGTCCCACACCCAATCCCGTTATCTCCACCAACCCCAGGCACCCAGCAACCAAAACCTCTCAACATCAAGCCCCATCCAGAGGTCCAGGCTATCATCTCCTACACTGAGGGTGAACTCATTGTGTCCTCCCTGACATCCTCATTCACCCTCCCCAGCCCAATATTTCACTCTTGAAGTCTGCGCCACTGCTGTTCTCATTCATTTGTTTTACATCAGTTTTCTAGCCATGAGCTTGATCTATTCATTCATATGCTTTAAGACTCCTTGCTCCAATGGGATCAACCAGGCTGCTTGCTTCACCTTGGCACCATTGGGCTCACCACTTAACCCCACACCAGTGTTCTCAGTCGTTGTCCCATTGCTGACATTAATCTTGATACCAGTTTTGATTTCCAATCCCTTTCCCAGACCGTTGATCTTGTTCCTGATCTTTAGGACTCCCTCAGTACTGACACTGACAGTCACCAGCTTTGTCATAACATTACCCTCCATATCTGTACTCTTAAGATGAATCCTACAGATGGTATCAACATTCCATCTTCTATAGACATTGCCAGGCAGCTTGTCCTATGTGGACCTTGGTACCAACTGCACCTTAATCCAGCTACATATTCTCACATTCAGGAGAAGGTCATAGCACAACTTCCCCCACAGGCTTACCCTCTGTCTTCATCAGTGCCATCTCAGTGCTCATAGCTTCTGGTACTGTGGCCTATGCTGACTGTACCAGTAATCAGCTGGTGTGATTACTGGTACAGTCAGCATAGGCCACAGTACCAGAAGCTGTGTGCCACTTCAACACATGAATTTCCTCCTCATCAGGAAGCCACTCCAACCTCACTGATCTATTCCTCTTCAGACAAGGGCCAGGGGACTGTACCTCTCCTCCTGCTAGTCATCGAACCATCCCTTTACTCCCTCAACAGATGCCCTCGTGGGAAATCTGAACCCACTATCAGCAGCGGATGGTATACAGCCTTATGCTGATCACCTGCACTGGCTGGCACCAGCCCTTGACCTCAAAGTCAAAAGTCCCATCCAACACTATTGGATGTCCTCTATTTCAGCAGGTCCAATCTAAAGCCCAGCTACCTGTGGGTATCCCTGTCTTACCATCACTCTTCGATGTAGCCAGTCTTGGCAGACCCACTTGTCCATCACTCTCACATCAAGGAGAATGGAAAATTGTGTCAGGTGATCCACCTTCCTTTTCAAACACCCCCTCTGACATCTGTCATAGCAGAAGCCTTCCAGGACAAATCCAGAGACAGAGTATGCTGAACACCAGGTGACAGGGAGGGAAGGAAACTAGAAGCCTTTGGAAAAAAGTTTTGCTCTACCGTTGCCATATCTCTCAGAATGTTTATCTATCAGGCCTGCCAGCAATTCTTCTGGGAGAAGATTGCCTCTATTATGGACAGGTTCACAGATGATAACTGCCAGATAGCCCTCATCTTTTACACTGAGGCCCACCATCTCACAACCCAACAGTTCACTATGGCTCACTGTCTATGAGGCAAAGGCCTTAGCAACAGCTGTTACATTAAGACAATGCACATAGGTTCTCTGGACTCTTTTTTCAAGAGTGTGCCACTTTTAGAGGATCTGCCTTTTGACAAAGTTGGACTCCTCCACGAAGATACTAATACATTATGACAAGAAAAATTGGCGTCATTGCTTCTTCCTATCAGAATTCTAGGTCTCTCCCATTTTGGCTTTGACCGGGGTCCAAGCTCTCCTCTAGCCTCCCTCTGTACCACCAACCTTGGACCTTTTACATAAGAACATAAGGAGAGCCCTGCTGGATCAGGCCAAGGGCCCATCTGGTCCAGCTTCCTGTGTGTCACAGTGGCCCCACTAGATGTCTCTGGGAGCACACGAGACAACCAGATACCTGTCTCCTGATACCCCTCCCCTGCCTCTGGCATTTTGAAGTACCTTCCTTTTAAGCCTGGAGATTATATATCCCCATCATGGCTTGTAACCTGCGATGGACTTTTCCTCCAGAAATCTGTCCAATCCCCTTTTGAAGGCATTTAGGCCAGATGCCATCACCACATCCTGTGGCAAGATGTTCCACAGACTAACAACACACTGGGTGAAGAAATATTTTATTTTGTCTGTTCTCACTCTCTCAGCACTCAATTTGAGTGGTTGTCCCCTGGTTCTGGTATTGCGTGAGAGGGAAAAGAGCTTCCCTCTATCCACTTTATCCATGCCCTGCATAATTTTATACATCTCAATCAGGTCCCCCCTCAGGCGCCTTTTCTCTAGACTAAAGAACCCCAAACGCTGTAGCCTTTCCTCATAAGGGAGGTGCCCCAGCCCAGTCATCATTTTAGTCTCTCTCTTCTGCACCTTTTCCAATTCCACTATATCTTTTTTGAGGTGCAGCAACCAGAACTGTACGCAATACTCCAGGTGCAGCCTTACCAACGTTTTGTACAATGGCATTATAATGTTGGCTGTTTTATTTTCAATCCCCTTTTTGATGATACCTAGCATGGAATTGTCCTTCTTCACTGCCACTGCACACTGGGTTGACACTTTCGTCGAGCTATCCACCAGCACACCAAGATCTCTTTCCTGATCCGTCACGAACAGCTCAGAACCCATCAGAACCCATCATCTGATAAATAAAGTTTTGATTTTTTGCCCCAATGTGCATTACTTTACATTTTCTTATATTGAAACGCATTTGCTATTTTGCAGCCCATTCTCCCAGTTTGGAGAGATCCTTCACAAACTCTTCTGGTCTTCACCACCTGAAAAAGTTTTGTGTCATCTGCAAACTTGGCCACCTCACTGCTTATCCCTATCTCTTATGAAGAGGTTGAAAAGCACCGGTCCCAGGACAGATCCCTGGGGCACACTGCTTTTCCCCTCTCTCTATTGTGAAAATTACCCATTGACACCTACTCTCTGTTTCCTGGTTCTCAACCAATTCTCAATCCATAAGAGGACCTGTCCTCTTATCCCCTGACTGTGGAGTTTTCTCAGCAGCCTTTGGTGAGGGACTGTGTCAAACACCTTCCGAAAATCCAGATAGACAATATCCACTGGTTCGCCCATATCCGCATGCCTGTTGACCTTAAAGAATTCTAAAAGGTTTGTGAGGCAAGACTTACCCTTACAGAAGCCATGCTGATTTTCACTCAGCAAGGCTTGTTCTTCTTTTCCCCCTTTATCTCTCAGAAGAAGCCCTTCTTACCATCAAATGGCAGACCTCTGTCCATGACCAGCTCCCAGGGTCATCCATTTTCAGGTAGTCTACCTCTCTGGTGACTGCAACACAACAGACAGTGTCCACACCCATTCTGTGACTACCTTCCATGAGTGGCAGTTGTCTTCTGTGGTAGCTCAGCATCTCTTTCATTACTGGGGTCATCCTGTGATTTATCTGTTTGCCTCCACATCCAGTGCCCAATGCACTTGCTTTTACTGCAGACCAGCGTCCATCAGCATAGTTGACCTACACATTATTCTATCCTGTCACTTACCCTGGATTGCAGGTCCTCTCCTTTGCCTCCCTTATGGTGGCCATTTCCGCCTCCCTCCCTTATCTTTTGGGGCATTCTTGGTTCCACTTATCCCAAGTGAAACATTTCTTAGGCTTCCTTCACCTTCAGCTGCCCACATTCCTGATTCATCCACCTCTGGTTAGTCTTCTCTTGACTTCAAGGCCAACCCTTTTGAACCCATGGCAGTCCACAACTTTTATCTGATGTCCCTCAAGGGTGCTTTTATAGTCACAGTCGCTTTGGCCCATTGAGTTTGGAAGTTCATGGCATTATTCTGTGACCCACTATTCTTAGTCTTCCACAAGGAGATTACCGTATAGCCAGACATCACTTTTTTACCTTGTCCTGACTCCCTTACTCCATTATCCTACCTCCCCTGAAAAAGTGCCCTTCCATTCCTTGGTGTCAGGAGTGCCTAACTTTTCTGCTTCCATCCGGAACCAAACGTTTTGACAGACAGCTTGTTTCTTTGTAGTATATGATGGATCCCATAAGAGGAATCCTATCTTGCTTCATAGGCTATCCAAATAGGTATTCACAACCATCTGACTGGCTTATGACCTGGCAGCAGCCCCATTCCTGCCAGGCATCATGTAGGCATCCTTCAGTCTCGAGAGACTATGGTAACGTGCTCTGAATAGAGGTCCTGGAACAGCGTCTAGTGTGGCTGAGAAGGCCAATACGAGAGTGACAATCCCTTCCACACTGAAGACAAATACAATCTTTCCCCTGTCCAGCTCCCTGATTTTGCTGGTTTCGGGGCTGCCTCTTTGCCAGGCATCACAGCTCACTCAACAAGAGCAGTGTCTTCTCGTACAGCATGGATGTCGTGGGATTCCTCTAGGCGCCAGTTGCAGAACAGACACCTAGTCACAGCTGTTGACATTAGTCTGGCACTATGGACTGGACATCTGTGCCTGCCAGGAGGCCATCTTCAGATTAGTGGTCCTGTCAAGAGCTGTCCGGTGGCCACTGCACCTGTCCCCTAAGGCAGCTTGCTAATAACCCATATGTGTGATTCACAGAAACCACAATGAAGAAGTCCGGGTTGATTACCTATAACCATTGATTCTTCAAGTGGTCATCTGTGCATTCACATATACCACCCTCCTCACTTGGGGGTCACTAAAAGTTCTTGTTTCTTCCTGCTGCTCCCTAGCAGCAAATTTCTAGAACTGAGGTCTAGGTGGGAGCCCTATGTATTGATCCCCATAGATGGGTGGGCAGGATTCTTGCCAAAATACTTTCATTATCATTTTACCACTAGAACATTATAAGATCGTTGAATGTGCACGGGACAGACCCATTTGTACAGATGACTGCTTGAAGAACCACCGTTACAGGTAAACAACCTGGTTTTTTGGAGAACTGATTGTAGGTAGCATTACATTCTCAACTGGAACTCTTAGTAACCTTTGGTGATGTGGTGGCATTTACTTGGCAGATAATGTCTTACTTTTGAAAGAGGTTCACTGGCTACCAGGCAGTTTCCAAGTCTGTTTCAAAGTGCTGGTGCTAATCGATAAAGCACTGTAATGTTAGGAACCAGTTATGCATACGATTAGCATGACATAAACCAATGCTTACTTTCCGTATACTGAGCTAATTTGTCAATATTATTTTCTGGATGCCCCCACTATAAGAGCTGAGAGAACTGGCAATCACAAAGAAGGTACTCCTAGCTATGGCATTCTATTCATGAAATTTCTTCCACAAGGAAGCTAGCGTGTTATCTTCTTTTGCACCCATTAAACATTTTGGAGTTTCCCCCAGTCTTTTAAGTATGTTTAATGTTTTTTTTTTATACACCTGTGATCCCTGAACTCTTATATTTTAATATTTAAATTTACTATTTGTTTTTAAGCCATACAAAATAATTGTGAACAATATTTGTAAAATATTTGTATTTGTGTATTTATTAAATACAGTTAGAAAACCTAATGTTGGATAAAGATGGACACATAAAAATTACAGATTTTGGGCTTTGCAAAGAAGGAATCACAGATGCAGCTACTATGAAAACGTTCTGTGGCACACCAGAGTATTTGGCTCCAGAGGTATGTCAGCCTTTTGCTTTGTACATTGTAAACATGTTAGATTTCACTTAGTTGCGCCAAGGGTAGGGAACATGTGGCCCTCCAGATGTTGCTGGACTGTGGTTATCTTCAGCATTAGCAAGTGTGGCCAGTAGTGAGGGACATTGGAGGCTGCAGTCCAACAACATCAAAGGGCTACCTATTCTTTTTATCTGTACTACAGGTGTTGTGTGAAGTGACTATAGATTCAAATATTGGAAATACTTTAAATGTGCAGTTTAAGCATAACCACAAGTACCTTAAATTGAGTTGCCAATTCCTAGTGCAGAAGTGTTAGAAGTATTTTCATTTGTATATTTCTCTGTACATACACTTATATTTTCTGTTGTGTGTTTTTTGCAACTATGTAAAGACAGAGCATCCAAAAAGAGACTCACAAATTAGATGACGGTAAATAATGGAATGGGAACAGTGGTTCCAAGGTAACAGTGGATGAAACCTAAGGATCACTGCTTAAGGCAGCTGTGGCTTAATCTATAAAAGTGTTTTACAGTGGTGACAGGCATGTTTTTGTATTCATCTAAAGATATGTCTTCATCAACTTGAAAGTTGGCTTTATTTTCCAGGATAAGGGTGATTTGAAACACAGGATTTTCCATTCAGTCTTTATTTTTCTCACCCACCCACCCGCTCTGAATAGATAATATAGGGAGAGAGGAGTATGAAATCCCACAGCTTGGTCTAGCTGTCCCTCTAAGGGAAATTATCAGCTGTGCAATCCCATAGCTTCAGCTCTGATACTACCAAATTGAATGAAGAGTGAAGAGACAGAAGAACAGGGGACAGCAACATACTGCATCTGCGGTTATTTGCTGCTCCCCAAGGGTTCCTGCTGCTGCTGAGTTAGCAGTGGTGGCCAAAATAACTTGGCACAGTGGCAGAATCCCCTTTAAAATGAGTACTTCCACTTTAAAGAAAGATGTACAGGGACCATGCATGTTTTAATAGGATTGTTGTGTCTTCATGTAATGGGATATGTGTTAAATAATACTTACCAGAAAGAATATTGAATCATTTACACTCAGTGGTTTAGATTCGTACTTGTCCAGATTTGTTTTTATCTTTTTAAATTTTTATGCTTCATGGATTGCTTTGAAATATTAAATTCAGTATCTTTTAATGATTAGTTTCTTGCTGAACTAGAGAAACGTCTTTATATTCATTGAGAATCATAGCTACCTATTCTTCTGCTAATTATATGAACTTTCCACTTTTCTGTTGAGGTATCAATACTTGTTCAACCTTCTATTGTAAAACAGTTTGAAAATCCAATTTAGTTCACATGCAAGACCCAACAAAATTAGAAGTGTTAAGAATGTTGTTGGCAGTTCATTTTTATTATGCCCTGTCTTCAAATGTATGAGCAGATAATCATCTGAATGTTACTTATTTTTCACATGCTTATGTGATCACACAAAAAGTACACACTAAAAAGAAGCAGATGGTGACAGATGGGGAAGGTTGAATAAGGTGGTTTTGGAAACCTAGAAAACTGCACTTCTGTAATTGTGTAAAAATAAAATTTTATTTGATTGCCAAGTTAGAGCTAACAAAACAAGCACATCAGATGAAACCTTGATTGTTAATGAACATCTATTTTATGGTAATGTTGATCAAATTATATATCTATATATTATTTGTGTCTTGTTGTCAAAATTACATTCCACAATATATTTCTCATTATTTATAATGAATAAGTAGGAACATATTATTGTGCATATGTACTTGGGAGTAAGAGCTGTTGAGTTTAGTGAAACCTACTTTCAGGATTGGACCATAAAAATAAACAATTAGTCATAATAATTGAAAAAACCTCTGAGAAGTTGGTTTCCATTTGGCAAAGGTAAACAACAAGAATGTATTCTCTGTCTAGCTTTTTAATCTACATGCAGAACTTATTATAGTAAAAACTAATTTTAGAATCACATGAAGGAGGAGTAAAAATTGGTGGAAGGAACATCAGTAATTTAAGATGTACAGGTGACACTTTATTAGTGACAGAAAGCAGCAGTGATTTGAAATGACTTGAAATGACTTGATAAATGAAAGAAGATGCAAAAGCAGGCAGAAATCATGACTAGATAAAAAAGAATTACATAACTGTAATTTTGAATTTCAAAAAATTGAAATTACTGAAGATTTTCTATACTTTGATTGTGTGTTCAATCCAAATGGAGACTGCAGCAAATAAATCAGAAGACTGAGACTTGGAAGAGCAGTTATGAAAGAACTAGTAAAGATCTGTAAGAGTAAGGATGTGTTAGGGGATACCAAGGCCAAGATCATCCGTACTATAATATTCCTAATTATGATGTACAGATGAATTAGAATTAGAATTTATTTATTATGGTCAGGTGACCAGTTCATAAAACATATGTACAGATGAGAAAATAAAATATAAATAGTTTCCTCAATGCTGGGGGTGGGGGAGAAGAAGAAATAATTGGATGGTACATTAAATCAAGCCCAAACTCTAACAACAATGACACATAGTGAGAAGACAGGATTCACTGGAAAAGACAATAATGCTGGAATGACTGGAGGAGAAGATAATAGAATAATGAAGTTGGAAGGGGCCTGTAAGCCCATTGAGTCCAAACCCCTATTCAAAGCAGGAATACAAATGGAAGGATATTTGCCAGGTAATTGTCTAAATTTGACCAAATATAAAATGGATTGGCTCAATAAAGGAAGTCACAGACTTGAGTTTGCAAGACCTGAGTTGGGCTCTTAACTTTAGCACCTTTGGAGGTCATTCTTGTTGCACAGCGCCATGTGTGCAATGGGAATGACAGCATCAGCAGTGGCAGCAAATCACTGTTGATTAAAGGCTTCCTTTGGTGATGCAAGAAGTCACATGCACCCTGAATTCACCAAGGGAAGCCTTTAATGTCAAATTGCCACTGCCTATGACATCATTCCCATTGCACATGTGGATCTCCACTAGTGGATTTTCATAATTCAGAAGCAACTTTATGGCACATAACAACAATCATAAAGTGTTTAATTCTTCCTACAGATTTTTCTGAGCAATAATTTCATAGAACTTGGCTTTGATTTTTCAGATCAGAAGCCATGCTTTGTGAAGGTAGATTTGAAGCTACTACATGCTGATATGTTAATACATGTATGCAAAATATTCAGTTTTTCAAATTAATTTTGTTAACATTAGTCTCCTGAAGCAATTTTTTTGCAATTCAAGAGACTTTCTATAGGACCTCAAAAGTAGCCTTACTCTATTTTTTAAAAATAGCACTAGGTTATGCTCCAGTGCTGGACTTGGTACAGTTTTAGTGAACATGTTCATGTATATTGCGTCTTGTCTTTTGTGTTTAATCCTCTTGTAAATCACTTTGTGACTTTATGTCCGTGAAATAATTCATAAAATTCAGCACTAGAAAAATGAACTGTATTACAAGAGAAATGTGACTGCAGTGTCAAGTCTCTGGAATACAGTACTATACTGCTTCATTGTGGTCTGAGTCTTCACACTAACATGTTTGTACCTGCACAGAGCCACATTTCAGAACATTCCAGATGGAGAGAGAGAATTTTAGCAGTAGCCCTGCCCATCCTATCTACAGAACATACAGCAGTGCTCAGCCTCTCGGTTCTACTTTGTCAAAGTGTGCTCACTTAGTAGAACTTCTTGTTTAAATAGGGAGATAATAATACAGGTTATTTTAAAATTTATCTTTAGGCAGTTTTCAGCACAGCATACTTTACTTTGAGATGGTCAGTCTTTATATTGTTTACATTTTTTGTTCGCCAATTTTTCCCTTAGGGCCTATGGCCCCAGAGGCCTTTTTCAAATATTGTGTGGAGGTTAAATGGAAAATACCTCATAATGAGCTCCATGGCATGTTTATTTTTTGTTTGCTGGAGGCCCATATAACCTCCACAAGTAAAATTTATCTTAATTTTTCCAATCAGACCCAAAGAAACTGTGGTGCAAGGCTAAAATATTTTGTTTTTCAAAAGATGATTTTGGCAGCAACCACAATTTAGATCATGTGTAACTCAAGTAGCTTTGAATATCCTGCCAGAGTCATGCCGTTCTCTGCCACCATTTCTGTTTCCTGTACCCCTGGGAGAGAGGATGGGGTTGAACAATTGTTGTTGCACCATTCCATATCTGGATCAGATGAGGATTCAGTATTCTTCATGTCATCTGTAACACACAATCCTCATTGCCAGATCTGTTAGTGACTTCTACTGATTTTCCAGCTTCATCAAAGGACTTCTTCTCACATTCAGAGTTAATCTTTCACTTGACCAAATGTCTCAACATACTTTATTCCCAAAAGGAACTCTAGAAGGAGACCCCGTCTTTTCTGCATTCCATGTTCCAAACTCTGTAGTAATAGCCTCTTCCACTAATATCATCTGCTCCCCCTAGAAATGAGGGATGATAGTTGGCCTGCTCAGCCAGGGGGTTTGTAACTTGGTTTGTGCCTATCCCTATTCAAAAGCATCACACCTCCCACCATTTACAGTACCAGGCTGGCTCAACATCTCTGAGCCTGGAACTCTATCACAACTAATCAGTGGGTCGTGTTGAGCAGCAGACAGACATTCCCAAGTGAAAATGGTATTCTCATCTGGTTGAGAGATTGTTTCAGGTGTGGGGTTGTCTACAGATCAACATTTTTCACTTCCATATCCATCAGGAAGTCTCCACTGTGTTACACAACAGCAGGAACAGATCAGGATGTTCTGGAGGATGTCTTGCCCCAACCGTTGGCATGGGAAGAGGCTCTACATATTTCCATCTTTCCTGCAACTCATTAGATCCTGTCAAAGATTCAACAAGAACAGCCATGCAGATTCTGATAGCACCATGATGACTGTGCCAGCTATGGTTCCCTCTGCTTCTCCAGCTCAACTGTCAAGTTGCCAAATCTACCTGTGATTTGCATTTGGCTAGACAATCAGGATTGATTCCCTGTCCTGATGTTGACACGCTCATCATAACATGGAAGATCTGATTTGGAACACCTGAATTGGAATAATATAGGATGAAAGAAGACCTTCCATTCACAAGTAGCTGATTGACCTATTTTTGGAGATTTTTTGCAGATTTGCTAGGGCAGCTTGTTTGGCCCTGTTTTGTTTATCAGGTTATGCAGTTTTTACTTGCATTTTTAGATAAAGGTTTATCTTTTTCTTCTCTGAAGGTATACCTAGCAGCCTTAGCAGCTGAGCTGACTCCACTCAATAGGCTTCACTCATTGTTTATGATCTCAGCATCTTAAAAAAAAGTAATGTTGGGATTAACATCAATATCCTTCAATACCTCTACCTCTTCCACCCTGGAGCTTTCCCCTTGCACTGCCTTATCTGTCAAAACCTCCCTTTGTACCTCTGGCCACCACTTCCTTGGAGTTCCTCAATGCCAAGACAGTTTTTTCTTGTGGTTGTTAAATTGGTAGACTCAGCAGGAACATTTCCAGCTCCTAGAACAGACAAGTCTTACATCTTCTGGTACCCATACAAGGTGGTACTCTGACAGATACAACATTCCTGCTCAAGATGAGGTCTCGATTTCCACCTTGCTCAAAATGTTTTTTCCTATTTCTCTTGACACCAACAGAGGAAGCTCTCCACATGCTGGACATGAGAAGGGTAATGTCCATAGAACAGCTCCCTTAAGGCAGTCCCCTTGATGTGTGTGTGTGTGGCGGGGCAAATACTTGACCTAAGAAATGGCAGACAATTTTTCCTCAAATATTTGCAGAACATGTCCTGAAAGTGATCTTGTGATTTACCAGCCAACCAGGAAACCACTGCCTAGTGCTTTCATATTAATAAGTCTGCACCTGTGCAGAACCAACCGTTCAGAATATTCCAGAAGACAGAGTTTTGATGGTAGCCCCACACCTGTTTTCTACAGGGCAGATACACTCAGCCCCTCAGTGCAGAATTTCAGATGACAAAACAGCGGAGTTCCATTGCCAGCAGGTGCCAAGGACGGGAGGAAACACATGTCCCATGAATGTGGGACTGAAGAAGCTACTTGTAGCGAAACATTTCAACCTAATAAGAAATAAGTCCAGTTGCCATGACTCAACTTCCAGGGTCCCATGAATACTGAGTATTTATTGTGCTGCTTATTAAAAGTAGGTTGTGCAAAAACTTATGAGGATATGTTTTTTTATTTTTACTTTTGTGTTGTCTTGTGCCATCAAGCTGTTTCTGGTTTAATGTGCCCTTATGAATTGATAACCTCCCTATCTTCTTCTTTTTCCTAAAGTCTTGAACTAGTTAGAGGCGAAAATACAGCAGCAAGATTGCCATTGCCTGTGTCCTTTTATGTTCCTTTGGGAAATATTTGGCACACATCATAATTTCAGAGATTTGCATAGGTCATCATATACGTAGCAGATTTGAGCTTTGAATGAGTCTGATACGGACAAAGCACCTGCATTTGAAGGAATCCCTGAATCCCGACAAAACAGTGATCTTGATGGGGGGGGGGGGCGGCTCATGCCCAAGTAGGGGATAATTTACTTAGTCTGTACAGGGTTACAATTCCCCTAAAAGACTGGGTGTACAACTTGGGTATAATCCTGGATCCGGCACTGTCTGTGGAACATCACATTTCAGCCTTGACTAGGACCACCTTTTTCCACCTTAGGTGGATTGCCACATTGCACCCTTATCTGGATGAGAAATCCCTGAAGACAATAATCCACACACTGGTAATCTTGAGACTTCACTACTGCAGTGCTCTCTATGTGGAGTTTTCCTTGAAGATGATATGGAAGCTTCAGCAGGTCCAGAATGCAGCAGCCAAGTTTATTTAGGGGGCTAGGAAGTTCAATCATGTCTCCCCAATTTTGGCTTGTCTGCACTGGCTTCCTGGTAGCCTCTGTGCCAGATTTAAGGTGTTTGTTATGATATACAAAGCCCTTAATAGTTTGGGAACTCGTTACTTGTTGGAGTGCCTCTCCCCAAGAATATTTGCCTGGCCAACCTGTTCCTCTCAGGCCCTATTATTGTGGGTGCCTACCCCAAGAGAAGTAAGGAAAGCTTATATTAGAAATTGGGCGTTTTCAAAAGTGGCACCCTCTTTGTGGAACACACTTCCTTTGGAAATGAAACAGGCACTCTCCCTACAAATTTTAAAAGATTAATGAAAACTGAATTGTTTAGGGAGGCTTTTGGCAACATCCTCTCTTAGTTTTCTTGTGACCTGTTTGTTGTTTTTGTTTTATTTCAGGATTTTATATTTTTTTATTATATTTGTTTTAATTTATTATGGTGTATTGTAATTTGGTTAGAATTTATGTTAACTCAGGTGTCTTCTGGTGGTTGCCCTTTTTTGTTACGTTTTTGATTTATTAGAATAGCAAGTATTATCATTTGTCAATGTTCTGTGTTATGTAAACCACCCTGTCTAGTGTTCTCACTAACCCAGGCAGTATATAAGCTCTATAAATAAAATAAAATTTCACAAGTGCACTTCTTGCTTAGCATAGTAAGTCACATTAGAGTAGGCCCACTGAATCAGTGGGGATATGATGAATCAATTCCTCTATAAATTCAGTTGATTCAAATGAACCTACTCACAACTTTCTTTTAGCATGGTAAGTCACAACTAAAGTAGGTCCATTTGAATCAATGGAATTTATGAAGGAGTTGACTCACCACATCCCCACTGATTCAATGGCTCAATTCTAGTGCAGCTTACAACACTAAACAGGACGTCAGCCATTAAAATATACTAGAAGAGAGATATCTTATATATATGCTTATATATGAATATACACTTCTCATATTCTTCAACATAACTAAATAGCAAAGAGTAGAGACTTACGGAGGAGCTGACACACCAAATCTCCTGACTCAGGATCTGGGAGGAGCCCGACACACCCTTGCATGCAGTCACATCTGAATTCTCACTCAGATGAAGACGAGAGAGTAATGAGGACTCCTGCACATACATACTGCCTAGATGTAGCTGGAATAAGAACTTGAGAAATGAGGGAAACAATGCATTTAATAGAGGGTAACCAATTAAGGGATGTGGTGGCGCTGCGGGTTAAACCGCAGAAGCCTCTGTGCTGCAAGGTCAGAAGACCAGCAGTCGTAAGATCGAATCCACGCGACGGAGTGAACTCCCGTCGCTTGTTCCAGCTCCTGCCAACCTAGCAGTTCGAAAGCATGTAAAAATGCGAGTAGATAAATAGGTACCACCTCGGTGGGAAGGTAACGGTGTTCCGTATCTAAGCGCGCTGGCCACGTGACCACAGAAACTGTCTTCGGACAAACGCTGGCTCTATGGCTTGGAAACGGGGATGAGCACCGCGCCCTAGAGTTGGACATGACTGGACTAAATGTCAAGGGGAACCTTTACCTAACCAATTAAAACATAATCATAACTACTGAAGAATTACATAACTTTAGTGCTGACAATGAAGAAATTGAAATAGAGATTTTGTATACCCTGGCTCTATCATCAACCCAATGGAGACTGCAGCCAATAAATCAGAGGAGGACTGAGACTGGGAAGGGCAGCAGTGAAGGAGTTGGAATAGATTATCAGGTATAAAGATGTGTCACTGGAGACCAAGAACCACATCATCCACGCCCTGGTATTTCCGATCACCATGTATAGCTGTGAAAGCTGGACAGTAAAGAAAGCTGACAGGAAAAAAATGATTTGTTTGAAATGTGGTGCTGGATGTGGTGTTTTGTGGATACCCTGGACTGCCAGAAAGATGAACAAGTGGGTCCTAGATCAAGTAAAGCATGAACTATCTTTGGAAGCAAAAATGTTGAAACAGGCTGACCTACTTTGAGCATTTCATGAAAAGGCAGGATTCTCTGGAAAAAAAATTCTGGGAAGAATGGAAGGCAGCAGGTAAAGAGGAAGACCAAATATGAAAGGGACTGACTCCTTAAAGGAAGCCACAGGTTTGGTTTACAAGACCTGAGCAGGGCAGTTGAGGACAGGACATTTTGGAGATTGTTTGTTCATAGGGTCACCATAAGCCAGAGGTGATTTGACAGCACATAACAACAAACTACAATTGGAGGCTATAAAATGTGTCATAGTAATGTTAATTTTAAAGGAATTGACATTTTGGATAATTTTTCTGTCTTTACGTTACTATTTTAGGTTTTGGAAGACAATGACTATGGTCGTGCAGTGGATTGGTGGGGCCTTGGAGTTGTCATGTATGAAATGATGTGTGGCAGGTTGCCATTCTACAATCAAGATCATGAAAAACTTTTTGAATTAATATTAATGGAGGATATAAAATTTCCTCGAACTCTTTCATCTGATGCAAAATCGCTACTTTCTGGTTTGCTGATAAAAGATCCAAATAAGCGGTAAGTCTAAAAGAATAGCAGTTACATGGAGAGTTATATTTTCAATCCTAAAATCACACACATTGTACCTTTATTGTTTCTGGCCATAGGCCTTTACAAAGACAGACTTACATAAAAATGGTTAAAACGAAAGGATGCCGCAGGGGTCAATAAACCCATTCTGGGAATGGTGGCATAGTGTATAATATCAAAGTCACTATATTCAACATTTATGTAATAGTATGAACCTTAACAAATTGAAGCCTCAGCTTCTTAGCTGCCAGAGCAAATTGTGCAACAGAGTATGTAATATACAGCTGTGTATCAGCGAGTAGTCTTACTATTATTTCCATTGAAGTATAGTTGGGATACAGCTGAGTAATGGGAGACAAAAATCTTTCTCTGGGGTTTTCATAGAGAGAACAGAATAATAAGTAGTGAGTTAGGTCCTCAATCTGATTGCAGCCATAGACACAATCCTAAAATCTGTAGGGGAATAAGAGAATTACACCAGAATTATTGTTTTCTAGAGCAGTTTCTTAATACCCTACAGTGTCACCATAGCAGTTGTATAACTTGGAGCTCATTAAGGGATCATCCAGTAGTGTTTAGCCTCTAGTCATAAGAGCCCCTGTTGCAGGGTCAGAATCTGCAAGGAGGACGTTTATAAGCAAAGAATCAGTTGCCCTTAAGCTTTCTGAGGAGAGCCACCTTTGTCTATGGAAGTCCATATGAACCTTGATTTTCCAGCATTCCAAATCACATGGAGAATCTCCAGGCAAAGAGGCTGTCCTTGTGATGAAAATGATGATGGAATAGAGCTGGCATGTTTTGCCGCATGATGCCTTATTCAGGTATTGGCTTAAAAAGAGTCATGAACTGTTGTGGATTGAGAGTATAGTAATGGATCAACAGATTAACTCTTTCCTCACACATTGATTTACTATATCAAATTGTCTCCTTGAAACTACTGTTTGATTTTGGGGAGACCTTGAAAGCACTACATGTGTGGCTGTGTTTTCTTCCAATAGGGCAAATAATGCCCTTCTTCTTTTTGTAGCTTGGTGAAAATTCTAGTAGATGGAAGTCCTGAGGCAAATTTACAACAGTCTTTGTTTGCAAGGCTATTTTTTATTTTGGAGCAGTTATATGATGCAAGTGGAACTGGAAGTACAGCTACTTCACACTTCCTTTTCTGATGTATCTCTTATGTAGGAGGGAAAGCAATATACAAATCCATATACACAAGTAAAATAAATAAATATACACCCACAACAAAAAAACACGCTGATCACCATAATCACCCAATCTCCTGAAAAGGACAAAAAGCTGATCCCACAGCTATAAATAGTCAACTATCCCACAAACTGCACCAGAGCACAGACAGAGTTCTGACTCCTGTCCTCTGAAGATGCCGGCCACAGAGACTGGCGAAACGTTAGGAAGAAAAATCTTAAGAACACGGCCAAACAGCCCGAAAAACCTACAACAACCATACTCTCTACATATTTTGAATCTTCCAGGGCAATAGAGCGCAATATAAAGAATGAAAATCTGCCTGTGTGAACTCTCCCCGTATTTCTAGATCAACCTGTTTGGTCTGTAGATGTAACCAATGCAAGCACCAGTCAGTACTTGTGCATCATGCAGATTAGAGGCATATGTTCCTAAATTTTAAACATAAATTATTTCTCTCAAGACTGAAAGATGCACATGAAATTACAGTGGTGCCTCGCTAGACGATTGCCTCGCAGGACGAGGAATTCGCTAGACGATGGCTTTTTGCGATCGCTAATGCGCTTCGCGAAACGATGGTGTCCTATGGGCGATTTTCGCTAGACGACGAGTTTTCCCCATTGGAATGCATTGACTAGCGGTCAATAGCTGTCAGTGCATTCCAATGGGGACCCGCGCTCGCTAGACGATGTTTCCCTATGGGCGATCTTCGCAAGACGACGAGTTTTCCGTTGGAACGCATTGAAGAGATTTCAATGCATTCCAATGGGGAAACGCGCTTCGCTAGACGATGTTTTCGCAAGACAGTGATCTTCGCGGAACAGATTAACATCGTCTAGCGAGGCACCACTGTATTGGAAAAAATATTGAAGAATTGTTATCAAAAATCAGAGCTGAGATACCATGAAAACTAACACATATATTTAGTTTAAGCTTTTCTGGATTGCAGCTTAATCTCTCAATGCACCATGATGAAGTAATCCACAAAATTTTATGTCAGATAAATTTTACTTATCTCTGAGGTGTTACAAGACTTTTATTGTCTTTGCTGCAATGGACAAACACAGCTTCCCCTCAAAAAAAAAATAGAAATTATTACGTAGCCTGTGTGTAATGTCATGTTGTTTACAAGAATGATTTTAATTTCTATGGTGGTCACTTGAAATTGATCTGTGAAAAGAAATTCTGGATTTCCCACCTCTTCTTTACTAATAAGATTTGTGTAATTCATACTTTCCCTCAATAGTCTTGGTGGAGGACCAGATGATGCTAAAGAAATTATGCGACACAGTTTCTTTGCTGGAGTAAACTGGCAAGATGTATATGATAAGAAGGTAGGTCTGTATGCGCTGACACTAAATGCTTAGAGGTCCCCAGAAATATTTCCCTGCTTCACACCTGTTGTGGTTTTAAATATAAAAAGGTAAACATTGTTCTTAAAATAAAGCAGCTTTTAAATAGTTCTCAAAACTATAAAAAATCTAGAGCACTATCTGAGCAAATGTGAACATTTTGAGTCTGTCTGGTTTCAGTGGTTGAAATTCTATTTCTTAGAATAATAAGTCGCACTAGAGTTAGGCCCATTAAATAAATGAGGATTTGGTAAGTCAAATCTTACATGAGTTCCACTGATTCAAATAGGCCTACTCTAGTTGTAAGTTATTACACAGCTACAATAAGTCACAGCTACAATACACTGATTTGAATCAATGGAACATCTGGAGGAGTTGACTCATAAAATTCCCACTGATTTAATGGATCTGTTCGAGTGCAACTTACTATGCTAAGCAACAGGATTTCAGCCAGCAAGAGCATGGAAAAGTTTGTGCTTAATTCTCTCTAAATTATTTTAGCATGTATTTCATAACAATATACTGTATTTCCAACAACACACAAAGCTAATATAATTTGTTTCTTTTTTCTGAATTACTGTAAAAAGTTTAAAATAAATATATGTGCATCCTTAGATGTTTGCAAATGGCTGCTGTACAGAAGATTTACCAACCCAGTCTGCTATCCACCTAGAACAGGGGTCTCCAAACTATGGCCCGCAGGCCACATCTGGCCCGCCTTGCCTTTTTATCCGGCCCAGTGGGCAGGCAGGTGCGCACAGGAGTGCAGGCGGGCAGGTGTGCGGGCAGGCAGACGTATGCAGGAGTGTGTATGCACGTGCACGCGCGTCTTCAGCCCTCAAAAATGTGGAGCATATATGATGTGGCCCTCCCACTGAAAAGTTTGGAGATCCCTGATCTATAACAAGGATCAGAGGCCTGTAATATTTTTTTTATTTTTATTTTTTGGCCAAATCACATATTGTAACTACATTTGAAGGAGATTAGATAGTCAGAAAGTGTTTACAAATTGGACCAATCCTCATTATGGAATGTCAGTTTCCATTCCTCTCCTCCCTTTTCATACAGAAGAATTTTCATAGTCTGGTTCTAGCATTTAATGAACTTTGGCTCCTACTTACACTCCTTTTTCTCTCATAATTTTTTAAATTAAAACATCTTTCTGGGATACTTTGTGTTCAGATGGTAGAAACATGCAACATATACTCTGCAACATGTCTTTGTATAGCTGTATCATTCTTAACTTTTTAAAAGTGTGGTGTATAACTCTACTTGCGTGATAATTGAAAAGGAAATTTAGTGTATTCAACTTCAGTATTACTGAAAAATGCTTTTGTACAGTATATTCTTCTTCTACCATCTTCTAAGAGTATTTTTATATACTGTATTTTTCAGTTTATAAGATGACCCAATGTATAAGACGACCCCCCCCCCTTTTCTAACCCCAAATTAGAAAATTTGATCCCTGCTTTTCCCTTCCTTTTGCTAGGCCACGGAGCTTAGCAAAAGGAAGGAAAAAGCAGGAATCAAAGGGCTCCCTTTGACCGCCGCTTTTCCTTGCCTTTTGTGAAGCCACGAGGCTTAGCAAAAAGGAAGGGAAGGCTCCCTTCGGGTAAAGCAGTGATGAAAGGGCTTCAGGATCGAAGGGCTGCGATCATGCCCCGTTCGATCAAGCCCCGTGGCTTCGCAAAAGGCAAGGAAAAGCGGCTGCCTTCCGTGTATAAAACGACCCTCAATTATTTGTCTAATTATTTAAGGAAAAAGTGTCATTTTATACACGGAAAAATACGGTAATTCATCATGACCCAAATTATTTGAATTCACTATTTTTATGTTCATATATTTATCTTTAAATTGTTGCAATTTTTTAACGTTTTCAAGTGCTCTTCAGCTCCCCAAGCAAACATTCCTTCTCTAAGAAGTCATTTTGAATCTTAGAGGGATGCTTCCTGTCTCATTCAGCCTTTCCCAAATTTGCTTGGTCAGGCCTTCTTTGTAACAAGCTTCTTTGGTAGTGTTTTCTGCACAAACCAAACCTCTTTGCCACAGCCTTCTTTGGTATTGCTTTGTGTATGAACCAAACAGGACTGCTTCAGAAAACCTCAGTAGGATGTTAATTTTCAAACTTTCTTACATTTTAGAACGTGCATAGGTGATACTTTTGCTTAGCATTGCAATACTGTCCTGTGCATGTTTCCTTAGAAGTAAATCCCACTGTGTTTATTTGGGGTTACTCTCTGAAAGGTGTCTAACATTTTCAGCCTTAATGTTCAATTTTTCAGTTAGAAATAGAAAAAAAAAAGATGAGTAAGGTTAATGGACTGTAACCAATACTAGATTTCTGCTGGCAGGATGGGAAGGGAGCAATTCCGGCTCTTCACTTCAGCCACGTCTATGCCAACAAACTACCCCAAAGCTATTTTTAGCACAGGCAGTTCTGATATTGTTCTATGGCTATAATAATCCCCCTCTATTCAGCACTGGTTAGGCCTCATCTAGATTACTGTGTCCAGTCCTGGACACCACACTTTAAGAAGGATGCCAGCAAAGTGGAACAAGTTCAGAGGAGGGCAACAAGAATGATCAGGGGGCTGGAAACCAAGTACTATGAGGAAAGACTGAAATAATTGGTCATGTTTAGCCATGAGAAAAGAAAACATAAGGGAGATATGATGGCACTTTTCAAATACTTGAGGGTCAGGATCTGTTCTCGATCATCCCACAAATCAGAACACATAATAATGGGCTCAAGTTACAGCAAGCCAGATTTAGGCTGAATATCAGGAAAGACTTCTTAACTGTTAGTACGACAATGGAACCAGTTACCTTGGGAGGTTGTAAGCACTCCAACGCTGGAGGCATTCAAGAGAAAATTGGACAACCATTTGTCAAATCTGCTTTGATTTGGATTCCTTCATTGAGCAGGGAGTTGGACTCAACGGCCTTATAGGCAGGCCCCTTCCAACTCAATTATTCTTATTTTAATGTTCACCAGTTAACTTCCAGCTCATTATTTTAGAATTAAAACAAAGACCAAAAGGTCTTTTTCAAAAATATTGCTTGTGGCTTGAGTTGTGCAAATAATTTGACACCAAAGACTGAAGCTGTAGATTTTCTTTTCACAAGTTCTGTAATTTCCTTCTAAAATTAGCTCTATTTAATCAAACATAACGGCTCTAGTGAAATTGTTTCCATGCTCATGTAACATTTTCCCCACCCTCAGGTGCCAAAACATTGTTAAAATGTATGCCTATTTGAGATTTTGATAGAGAAAAGCAGTACAGATTAGAAAAATAAACAGATTTAAATACAAATTGAGTTTTTTTAGATCTGAGATGCAAATAAAAGATAATTAGTGAATTGAAAATAATATAATAAGTAAAAATTATTGTATTGGCTGATTCTTATTTTTAAAACAATTGTATTTAATTAAGCCCCAGAGTACAGCTCTTTTGTTTACATTTTTGGCAAAGAATTATGCAAGCCTCGTTTCTTTGAAGACGTGCAGCTTCTTCTGTACAAATGAAGTTGTGGAACATAGCAAAATCAGGGAGCTAGAGCTAGTTTGGGTAATTTAGTTGGATTGGACCCTGAGAATTATTAAACTAAAGGAATCTTCTCAAAGGGCACACACACACACCCCCCCCGCGCAAATTTCTTCTCCATCTTACCTCCCTGCACCTTCAAAATCCATACCCGAATATTGGTTTGGAGGGGGCACTGCTGGGAGAGGAGAAAGTTATCTCACTGAAATCAAGCCAGGCCATGACAGACTTATGAATTCAGAGTTACCATTAATATTAATATAATATGTCCAATCAGGACATCCAGTTTGTCACCCATATTCTGAGGGTAAATTGTTTGAGTCCTCTCACCTCTCTAGAGCTTCATCACACTCTACTACTAATCATTCTGACTGCTCCTACTCTCAGAGCCCCCTTTGCATCCAGTCCTGTTCTCACAATTATCAGTGATATTCAAGTTGGGGCCATTCCCATCCCTGAGACCATTCCAACCTATATGCCAATTTTGTTCCCCCATCAGTATTGTTTCAACAAAGAAATTGGCACAACTCTCAAACTTCCATGTATTCAAGGACATCTTTGTACAAATATCACCATACTTATTATCACTCTTAGAACAATCTTTAAAACTGACACCATCAATCTAACTTTTTCATGCATTTTCAGCTGTATCCTTAGAGCTAACCTTACCCTGCACATTCAGCTACTTACTGCTCCCTGCTGGAACTGTTGGCCATCGTACCTTTGATGTTTACTATTCCTGTTGTGCCATCTCATATCCCTCCTATACCACCATCTGCTCTTCCAACATCATTTCAGTAGGTTTGCTCTTCTGTACCATAGCCTGCACAGTCTGCACTATCAGATACACAGGCTCAGCCATCACACACTAGTTTGATACAGACAGCTTCAAATT
The DNA here is from genome assembly GCA_037013535.1 of Intellagama lesueurii. NCBI lineage: Eukaryota > Metazoa > Chordata > Lepidosauria > Squamata > Agamidae > Intellagama > Intellagama lesueurii. The sequence goes on along the minus strand of JBAJHW010000001.1, from coordinate 298,928,569 downwards.
ACCCAACTTCCTCATCAGAACCCTACTTTGGCCATCCAAGATTTCACTGTTAACACATTCCTGGTTCTTTCCTTGTTTTATGGAGGGGTTGGTGACTGTGCCTTCTCCCCTCCTCCATTGACTGCTCAGCCATGAACACCCTCACTGGATGTGCTTCTCAACAATCAAAATTGCTTCCTATCTATAAATGAAATACAGCCATATACTGATCAGTTCCGTAGAATGACAGTGGCACTCAGCCTCAAAGTCAGTTAAAACCTCTCCCAACATAGTGACTGACATCATTTGATATACATATTGGTAATCTCTTTTAGAATTGAAAATGTATACTACGTACATGAAAAAGAATGCATATTTCTGTTCAGATATCCCCCTCCCACTTTGAACGTCATGGAAGCTGCACAACATAAAGCCTGGGATGAAGCACACTGTAAACCAGTCAACAAGAAAGACAGAAAATTAGACTGCATAACACCCATTCTGAACTCTCCAATGATGACTGCCCTATCACATACATTTTGTACAGTGACACTCACCAGATGGGCGCCCAACAAATCGCCACTGCTTGCCATCTGACTATTTGGAAAGCAAAAGTCTTATTAACACCCATCACCCTTTGCAGGCATGTCTAGCTCCATTCTTCTGACCTTTCATCTTAGGTATGGGCCACAGTGAAAGGCCTCCCTTTCAGTAAACTTGGCTTCCCCCACAATGATACAGACAACAAACTGGAGTGACTACCAAGAGAATCGGTATCGCCTTTTCTATCCACTCTTATTTCAAGCCATAAACTCCATGGTTTTTAAAGTCTCCTTCAAAATTCTTTTCTCAATTTATTTATCAGATATTCCAGGGGACATAGAAAAAGCCTCCCTGAAGAGTGGAAAAGCATTGCAAGTCCTTTTTAGGACCACAGATTACAATAATTTCTGTTAATATGAAGGGCATCTCTTCATCTAAGAAGGAACTCTTAGCTTCACTTTGCTGTGAATGGAAATGTGATGTCCTTTGTGCCCAGGAAACTCACAAAGGAACTGATTATGTAGACCAAAAGCTCCTGGAATGTGTCTTGTTGCTGAGAGGCTCCACAACCAATACGGATGTGCCATTTTTGTAAGACCAGGTATTGTAGTCCACTTAAGAGATTGTATTGATGAGGACAACATAGAAATCTTGATGGGTGAACTGGCTGCATGTATAGTAACATTGATTTATAAACCACCCAATATACCATTCTGCTTTAAGAAGCTGTCTAATATAAAAAGCCAAAATACTCACTTTCTGGTTGGAGATTTCAACAGCCGTAGCAGCATTTGGGGTTATGAACATGATGAAGAAATTGGTGAAGCCATTATAAAATGAGCAGAATCCTGTTCAATGTGCCTTTTGCATGATCCTAAAGTACCCAGTTCATTTAACAGTGGCAGATGGCAGAGATGCTACAATCTATATCTAGTGAGCCTATAGCTCAACGGTGCATTAAGAGCGTAGGTTACCTAACCCCAAACACTCAGCACAGACCCATTCTATGTCAGATCTACTCAGCCACCTGACCTCAGTTTTACCATTTTGTAGGTCTACAGTCAACCCTCGACTTACGAATTTAATCCGTTCCGGATTAACGTTCGTATGTCGAAAAGTTCGTATGTCGAACTATGCATTCCCATAGGAATGCACTGAAAACCCATTAATCCGTTCCGGCCGAAGAAAAAAATACCCCCCAAAAAAAGAAATTAAAAATAAAACACTTGCAGTCCCACGCTGGGACTGCAAAACACACACACACACAAAACAAAAACATCCAAAAATAAACATTTGAGCAAGTCCCACGGTGGGACTGCAAAAAAAAAAATCACCAAAAAAAAACAACAACACAGAAACATACCCCCCCCAGCCCAAACCTACCCTCCAAAACCCACCCAGAACAACTTTTTTAAAAGAAAAAACAGCAGCACCTTACCGTCCGAAGCCTCCCTAGCAAAGCACCAGCACCCGCGGCTTCTCCTTCCTTCTCTTGCGCAGCTTCGGCGGTGCTTACTCGCGAGTAGACCCGCGCCAGGAATGGGCAGGGAGCACACCGGACTGGCGCCCCCCCATCGCCCGCCGCTGCCTTTTTTACCTGCTGGGCAAGCCTCTGAGACCCAGCGCCGATCAGCTGAGAGGCGGGGAGAGGGGGGCGGGAGCGGAGAAGAACACAAAATGGCTGCCGGGAAGGCAGGGAAATAAAAAAATGGTGCTTCTCCCCTGCCCCCGGGAGGCTTCTGAAAGTGGCGCTTGCTGCGGGGGGAGGGGGGAGGGAGGTTCCCTGCCTTCCCCGTGGGTTTTTTTCCCTGTTCGTAACTCGGAAAAAGTTCTCAAGTCGAGTCTGTTTTTTCCTATTAGAGTGGTTCGTAAGTTGAAATGTTCGTATCTGGAGCCGTTCGTAAGTCGAGGGTTGACTGTAATTTGAAAAAAGCTAAATGGGAAAAGTATACAACAATACTAGGTGCAGCTGTGCTTCAGATAGTTCCTAAACCAAGTAACTTTTTGTAACTTCCATTTTGGAATGTTCTCATGTCTCCATTCTAAGAGGGTGCCTGACCAACTACATCCAAGGTTTCACTCCAGTAACACACAGCCAATACTTAGATTAAATTTCACACTTAAGAAAATCCTTTTAGTGAGCATACAGTAAAAGCTGGGAGAAATTTAATCTTAACTCTTTCAGAAATAAAAAGAACTTGCTGGATAGGCACTACAGCAGAGCTTGACATGGCAAGAAGCAGCCAGAAACCTTGGAGATTATTAAAAAGAGTTAACAGCAATCCAAATTAAAGAATACTGTATGTAAATACAACCCCCAACCAAATAGCACACCAACTGCTCCTGGCAGGGAAGACCAACCAACACATAATAAAAATAAAACATCAAGGGGACATTCAGAGTGAATCCAGTGAACTTTCTACTGCCTTCATATTGGCAGAACTAGAGGAAGCCATAAGAAAAGGTAGGAATGGCAAAGTGGTGGGACTCACTGCTATCTGAATTGAGCAAATTAAACATCTTGGGCAAAACACAAAGGGATGGCTCCTTCAACTCTTTAATAACTGCTGGACAAGCAGACAAATTCCAAAAATATGGTGTAAGATGAAAGTAATCAATGTGTTGAAACTAGGAAAAGAACCACCAGACCCCAAAAGCTACAGGCCAGTCTCCCTACTATGCACTTATACAAAGTGTCTGAACAAATGATGTTAAACTATCTAGCCCCTAAAACTGAACCTCTTCTAGTTCCAGGACAGGCAGGCTTTGGACTTGGCAAGAGCTGTATGGCTCAAATTTTAAATTTAACGTGGCATATATGGTTTTGAAATATAAAATAACTGGAGCAGAACTTATTGATATGATATGATGATACTGTCCACCTTCAATTGCTGTTCAAAAAGCTTTACCTCCTTACTGAAGATCATGGATGGACTGAAATGGTCACCATTCTACTTCAAAACCCAAGGGTTCTTTCTTGAATTTCAAGGGAGGCACAGAAATCAAAGGAATCGTAGGCCACAGGGTAGCGTCCTGGTACCACTAGTTTTTAACATTTACACAAATGATCATCCAACGTTCTCATACTGCAGAAATTTTATTTATGCTGATCATCTTGCCTTCACAGTCCAGGGGGAAATCTTTGAAGCCATCGAGCACCAGCTAACCTTTGCATTAGAAGATCTTTCCTTATATTATAAAATCAACCAGCCGAAACCAAATCCTTTAAAAATACAGGTCTGTGCCTTCTACTTAAAGAACAGAAAAATAGAGAGGAAGCTCCAAGTTAGCTGGGAAGGATTTTGGAACATTGACCTACCCCAGAGTACTTGGACGTCACTCTGGATTGAACACTGACCTACTAAAAACCATGTCTAAACAGCAACCAGAAAGTTCTTGCCAGAAATAACATGCATAGGAAACTGGCTGGGTCTGACTAAAGTGCACATCCACAAACAAGAACAAGTTTTGTCCCTGTACTACTCCAAAGCAGAATGTGTTAGTGCAGTATGGCCACATGCTGAACAAGTGAATGGTAGCTGTATTCTCGAAGGCTTTCACGGCTAGGATCTCATGGTTGTTGTGGGTTTTCCGGGTTGTTTGGCCGTGTTATTAAGGTTTTTCTTCCTAACGTTTCGCCAGTCTCTGTGGCTGGCATCTTCAGAGGACAGAACTCTGTACTCTGGTGCAGTTTGCTTGGATAGTTGAGTATTTATAGCTGTGGGAACAGCTTTTGTCCTGTTCAGGAGATTGGGTGATTATGGTGATCAGCGTGTTTTTTTGTTGTGGGTGTATTGTTGTTGTAAGGGGGAGAGATTATCTGTCACTGTGATTGATGGGTGTCGTTAGCTGGTCTTTTGTGTGCAGTGATCACCGGTCCTTGTGGCTAGGTAGAGTTCATTGACCTTTTGCAGGCTGTATTTTTCAGTGCTGGGAGCCAGGCTTTGTTGAGTTTTAAACTTTCTTTTTTGTTGAAGCTCTGCTGGTGTTTGTGGATTTCAGTGGCTTCTCTGTGCAGTCTAACATAATGATTGCTGGTGTTGTCCAGTACTTCTGTGCTTTGAAATAGAATTTCATGTCCAGCTTGTTTCAGGGCGTGTTCAGCTACTGCCGATTTTTCCAGTTGTTTTAGTCTGCAGTGTGTCACATGTTCTTTGATTCTAGTGTGGATGCTGCATTTTGTGGTTCCAATATATACCTGGCCACAACTGCAAGGTATCCGGTATACTCCTGCAGTGGTGAAGGGGTCCCTTTTGTCCTTTGCTGACCGTAACATATGTTGTATTTTTGTGGTGGGCTTGAATACTGTTTGTAGGTTGTGTTTTTTCAAAAGTTTCCCCATGCGGTCCGTGACCCCTTTGATGTATGGCAGAAATACTTTATTTGTGGGTGGCTGTTTTTCCTCTTCAGTTTGGTGTTGTTTTCTTGGTTTGATGGCTCTTGTGATTTCATTCTTGGAGTAGCCATTTGCCTGTAGGGCCGTACAGCTCTTGCCAAGACCAATTCCGGCCAAACAACCCAGAAAACCCACAACAACCATTGAATGGTAGCTCTTAATGAATCATGCAGGTTCATTACTGGCTGCCTGAAACCTCTCCTGAGCTACTCGTTCGTTCCAGGCCAGATGGTTGACGACATTGATCCTGAGAGAGGCCCGGAAAGAGAAGACCAGGAACCTGTGGAACAAACTCCCACACAAGATTCGCTTGGCCCCTTCGCTGAGGTCCCTTAAGCGACTTTTGAAAACATAGCTACTTAAACAGGCATTTCCAGATATAACATCAACAGAACGCAGAGCTCTTTTCAGCCCTTGAACTACCAATTGTGCCATCTTGAATATTTTTAATTACTTGTCTCCTATGCTGTACTTTTTTTCCTTCTAAGTTTAATTGATTAGTATATGTCTATTTTCATTTTCATATTATTGTGATGTTTAGGTGCTTATTATTTTATGTAGTGCTTCATTTTGTTGTAAACTGCACAGAGTAGCCTTGGCAGCCAGATGGATAGTATGTTAAATCAATCAATCAACCAGTCAATCAATCAATCCTCATTGAAAAATATTATTATTTGGCTGGCATTGCCCATCCAGAAGTATATTGATTGAGAGGTGCTAGCAAAAAATGAACAAAAGAAGATATTACAGCACCAAATCCATCCACTTTATGGACACCAGCCTCCTAGACGATGGCTAAAACTGAGGAAATGTTTTATGCTCAAATCTCAAACTATAAATTTTAAACCAGAAAAAGCTAGGTTTAAACCTATGGAAAACAGAAACACACCTTGCCTAATCGATGAATACTGAAGATTGTGTCCCACCAGGACAAGACTCAAGTCTAGCTGGACTATTTGGAAGTCACTTAATAGACTTTAAAGTGAAATAAGAAGATAAAATAATAATTTGTATTTGGGTACAGGATGAATTTCTGTGACTGTGGAGAAATCCAGGCAATGCAACACTTATGTGCATGCAATTTATGCCCTGCCACATGTACAAAAGAAAATCTAGCAAATGGTTGAGATAATGCTGTTGAAGTAGCCTCCTTCTGGTCAAAAATAGTCTTCTTACCTTAAAATTTTAATTTTCTTTTAAGTTTACCTATATTTCATGTATGTCCATAGTTTTAAATTGTGCAGCATTCTGATACGAATAAAGGAAGATCAAACATCCTGTTACGCTTCTTCCACAATGTCACAAAAGGGTGACTACTGGTTCTTTTGTATCCCAGGAAGAACAATATTAAACAGCAAAGAACCTCACATGACACATTAATAAATGCAAAAATGAATATACTTTATTACCTATTGATTACAATTCTAAATAAAGGGGTTCCATGTGTTCAGCACATTCACACCACATGCGTACTCACCAAAGAGAGAAGAATTCTTTATCTACATTGTCCAAGTTCCAAATAAAGTAATTAGTTCCAAAAGCCTTTTGGTCCCAGCAGACAGACAGACAGACTAATGTTGCCCAGACCCCTCTTCTTATATTCTTTTTAGGCAGTTTTTTTAATACAGCAAGCGCAGTAGAGAGTTCTTTGTTTCAGGTTGTTCACGGGGCATGCGTAGAAGAGATTTCTCTGTTCCCCCCCCCCTAGATACATGGTCCCTATCACTCATTGTGAAGTATGGAATGTTTAATGTCTTCCATCACTTAGTGGACAGGTGTGGAATCTGCTTTGCTAAGGAGGATCCCTCGTTCCAGGCTCTTCTTAACCCTCGAGTTTGCTCCACTCCCTCAGCAGCAGATGTGTTCTGTCAACTTGGCTCAAAAAGTTCACAGTTCAAAAGTTGAATTTCTTACCATGAGGGCTTATAGTTAGAAATACAAAGTCCCATAGTTCCTCTGGGTTTTCTTGGTCTCCATCTTTTGTGTCCTAACTCTCTCTATGGTTCTTCACCTGATCCAGGCCAAAACATGCACACATCACAACAGCTACTCAGAAAATGAGACAAAACTTCCAAGACATACTGTCAGCCTCCTCCACCTGTAAGGGAAAGCAGGATGATCCCAAGCAGCATCTTTGACTCCTTTCCTTCCCACATCCACCTTCTACTCCATGGATAATCCCATTCAGTAACAGCCTGAGTCACTAGCTACTTTCTTGGATGCTGATCAACACCAATTGCTAGCTAGCTAGTTATTTATACACAGATACATACATACATACATACATACATACATACATACATACATACATACATACATACATACATACATACATACATACATACATACATACATACAAAGTTATATCCTGCCTTTCTAGGGGACAAGCCACTATTCTGGGCAGCTACCAAGATAATAACATAAACATATAGACCAAGTTGAAAAAATAAACATACAAAAGCCAAGAACGTTATAAAATGCTAAAGATGGAGCATGTCTTCCAAACAAGCATGAGCTTTAGAATAAACATTTGACACAGGCTCTCAATCCAAGATAATTAACAAGGTACACATGAATGTGACATTAATAGGGATTCCAGCCAAAGGATGATGCCATCCTTTGGCAGGGCAGGAGGAAGAACTGATGTTTTGTGATAAGGTTCAGCCTCCCCTGAGAACTCATCATATTCTCCCAAACAGAACTTCCCATCAGATACATTTAGAGCTGCCTGGTGTATTTACACATTTTATGTCACCACAATATCCTGATACGCACTCATCGATATCTGTGCAGATGTTTGTCCCATCTTTTTTGGTGTCTAAGAGAAAACCCTCTGAGCAGTCACAGAATTCTCCAGTTTGTGGATCACACAGTGCAGGGCACTCAGAACATCAGGATCTCGTCTTCCCCATCTGCCTCAATCTTTCCCACTTCATGAAAAAAATTGTCTCAGAGTTTTGAATTTCCAATAGAATTCCTTTTTTGCTATGCATTAGAAGTATAGAGACTCACAGAGGAGAAAAGCTTCAAGTTCCCCAGGAAATACCCCTTTTTCATTAACTGGCACAAAGTCTCAAAAACTCACTCTGGGACATTTGTAGGATATTTTTTTTAAAAGTCTTTACTTGTAGTTGCTTGAAATTAGAGACTTGTGTATACCACTTTCTTTACTGCACAAATACTTAGCAACCAACTGAACAGATCAACTGGAAACAGACAACCCAGGAAAGAGCGGGAAAGAGCACTCACTAGAGAAGCAGGGCTCTCTTGGAAATCAAAGGCTGAAAAGAACGATTGGTTGGTGTTAGATAAATAGACAGTCACCCCAGCCCAGAAAAGTTCCTTCCAGTCACTCAAACCACAGACAGCATGTGAGGTTGCAAATAAAACTCCAAGAAAAATTTTGGTATGTATTGGATGGGTGCAGGGCACTGAAGATTTGCTTTTGACCTACCTCAGATTTCAAGAAGTTTTAAAGGCCATTTGTTCCTGTAAGAGCCAGCAGATGTTGTAGACACCCTCAGCTGATGCATGTTGGAATGCATTGCCCTAATATACCATTCTCAGGACCAGTCTGTTCCTTAGGATATCACTGCCCATTCAGTCTGGGGTATAGAGGCCTTGGCTATCTTTATCTTGAGTGCACCTTTGGAAGATGTTTGCTGGAGAGCCGTGTGAGCTACCTGTTCTATATTTGTTCAACACTATAGGATTAAGGAGAATCCTTCAGCCAAAGCATTGTAATCATAACAGTGGATGGTGGGATATGTCCATTTAGGATCTTTCTGCTCATGCAAGAGAGAGAAATGAGGGTGAACAAACTGAACTTCAGTTCTGATTAGGTGAAGGTGGTATTGATTTAGATTTGAGAACTGTGATTCAGCTTGTTCTAGAAGGACAGGTCAAGTCAGGTTTATAGTATGAGAGTAGTCCTTGACTCTGCACTGTTGCTGGATTTCCAAGTGGCAGCAGCAACATAACTGCTTAGTGCAATAGCTACAACCTTTCCTGTGTCAACCTGACTTAGCAGCACTCATCCATGTCTTAGTTACATCACATCTTGACTGCTGCAATGCACTCTATCTGAAGCTATTCTTGGCAACTAGCTTGCTAACTAGTGTGCTGTGTCACTGGTTGCCAGTTGCTTACAAGACTGATTTTAAGAAGGCTGTAACAAATGCATCTTTTTAGACTGGCATATGATGTTTAACCTGCCCTGCTGTGTTGTTTCTGATGGTACACTTAATTGATTTTAATTCATTTAGTTGATTTAATGTTTTTACCATGGGGTTGGTTTTAATTGATGTTATGGTTTTATAGTTAAATTTGATTTTACTTGTATTTAGTCTTTTATAAGTAATATAGCACTTGAGAACTACTTCCTAGTAGAAAGGCAGGATGTAAATTAAATCAATCTGTAATTCCCACTCAATCCTCTGCAGCTGTGACCACCATATTCCATACTATCCTGTAGGGTCTCTTGAGCTCCAGAGTAATTTCTTGGGGATACGTAGGGATATGCCAAGAAGAAAGTGGGAAGAAATCCAATTGTGAAAATGGAACTGTGTTTTCTCTTAGAATTTCAGGCAGGATTCTTTCTTGGCCCTACTTAGAGATCCCTCACATTCCCTTGTGATCCCCCATCCAAGCACTAACCAATTCCAATTCTACTTAGCTTCCAAAGTGAGATAAGATCAGGTGTTTTCAAAGTAGCATGATGATCTTGTCCACAAAGCTAATAGGAGTAAACGCAAAAATACTTGTTGAATGCTTGAAAGAATTAAAAGGTTCTACACTGAGCATTGAGACTCCCAGTGTGGTGTAGTGGATAGACTGGTGGACTAGGACTCTAGGAAATAGGGTTCGAATCCCCACTTGGCCATGGAAACTCACTGGGGGAGTGGAATCGGTAAAACTACTCCTTAAATATCTCACTTACCTTGAAAGCCCTATTAGGGTCACTATAAGTCAGTTTCAACTTAACAGCACAGAAAACACCCACACTGAAAAATGCACAACACTTTTAAAAATGTATATATATTGTATTTGGTGTCACAGAGAATTCCAGTCCCTGGAAAGGCATTTCTTTAATTTTTGAGCAACGATTTTCACTGAGTAAAACTGGAATAGAATAGGTTATACAGTCAAAATATTGTTTAATATAGTTCTCATTCAAGAAACAACAAATTGACACCTTTTTAAAAAGTTAAGCATCAGCTGTTTACTCTAGAAGTTTATGTTCCTTATGTTTATTCCTTCCTTGTGCTTATTTGTTACTTTTACTGAGGTTTTCATTATGCCACTCCATTGTTAAGGGATTTCTTTCCACGTTTTTCTTATGTTCTTCTGGATATGATATTGAAGTCTTACAGTAAGTGCAAGTGCTTCATTTCTTGACAAAAGGTCTTCAAATGTAGTGATCGGTCTTAGAGATTTTTCCTCTAAAATTTGGTTATTTTAATAGTAATCATAAACATCTATAGCACATGTGCCAGAGGCTAGGAATAGTACAACAAAAACATAAAATATAGAGTTAAGAAAGAAAATCAACAAAAGTTAGTAGACTTAAAATGCAAATACACCAAGGGAACAATGGAGCTTTTCTGCTCTGATATATGTTGGGAATATACTAATCTGTAAGAAGGAACCGGCACGACTGATCACCAGGATAGAGATAGAAGGAGGCTGTGGATTTAGGTTTAGTGAGGTTAGTTGTGAGGTAGGAGGAGACAAGTCAAATAGTAGAAGAAAAGTAATGCAGATTTGACTTTCAGAAATATACTCATGGCTACACCAGAGATAGAGGCTCTGTATGTATTAGTCTGATTTTATATAGTATGTTTACTCAAGAAAGATTCACTTTGTTTGGAATCTACAGTAGGAAACCCCCCCCCCCACTTATCCATGGGATCAGTATCTACTGATTCACTTATCCATGGTCTGAAAATATTAAAAATATTAAAAGAAAAAATCCAGAAAAAAAACCTGTTTTCACATGTATTACCAGAACCAGCCACTAGAGGGAGTCAGAGACTGTGCTATGAATATTTGTTAGTGAAGAATACATGGCATGGTCACTGGCACCCTCTAATGGCCGGTTATGGTAATGCATGTGAATTTTTTTTTGTTTTTTTCCTCCTTTTACCATGCTGTATATGTAGCATTCGCTATTATCCACGGTTTTCAGTATCCACTGGGGCCTTGAAACCAATCCCCAGTGGATACGGGTCCTACTGTATTCCAAAGTACATATCCATAGCATTGCACCATAAGTGTATTTTTCTGTTTCTATATTATAAATATATTTTGCCACTAGTAAATTATTCTGGTGTATTTGGAGCACAAAAAATATATGCAGATCAAGGGTAGGGGACGCATGGCATATGGGCATATCCCCCCCCCCCCGGACTGAAACATCTAATATTCATTCTTCAAACAGGAGTGAATATATCACTGCTCCCCAAAAAAGTTTACTTCCTGCAACATGTTATTTCACGGGTACTCCAGATCTCTTTGATCTTAGTGACACTTTATCAGCATCCAGGACCATAATTGCTGCTGTGGGTTGCTGTTTTGTCTTCCTCCTGCATGTTGTAAGTTACAAGGGTAAAAAAAAATGGAAAAAAAAAAGAAATCATTAAGACATGGGAAATGGGGGAAGCATGGGGAAAGGGTAATAACAGTTAAGTAATTATATTGTAAGTAATAATAAAGAAATAAAGTAGGTGGGTTGAGAGGAGGAGGAATAGAATGAAAATTAAAGAAACATGCTAGTAAAGACTAATAGAAAATGGTTGTTTAGGGTTTGGCCAGTGGCCTAGTGTGGAAAATGGTCCTGATCTCAAAGAAGTTGCCCACTCTCAGTCTTAGATGGGATATCTTAGATTTTGCATATTGACCTAAATATTTCAGTACTTCATATTTTTCCAGGATATAACCACAATAATAAATATTACTAGCAGGCATTAAAACATACTAGGTTCTACCTGGTGTGGCTTTGTAATCGTGAAAAGCACTTCCATATGCGAAGTGAACACATTTTTACCCAGCCCATCTACTGCAGCCTGATAGAGAAGCTGCTCTTCAAAATTAGCACACCTTCCAGAAGATTACAGATTATAATTTGGAGTGCATTAGAATTAGCCACCCTTAGATGAAACACTTGTTGAACTTGATAGCTTACATGGGAGCAGGAAAGATTTGTCTTTGATGGTGTGAGCAAAGTGATGATGGTGTGGGAGGCATTTCCCTCTTAAGCACATTGATTAACTCAGATGTTGTAATGGCTGAAAAGGACGCAAGAACTATTGAAACCAATAACATTTTGCACATGTTTACTCAGAAGCAATCTCCATTGAATTCTGTAGGACTTAATCTAGAGAAGTACACACTTAAGGCTGTAATACTGAACACACTGAGAAGGAATTATGTGCTCTTTCAAGATAAAAATGTAAAATTATGTCCCTGAATCACAAATGCCTTTTAAATTTCTTTTAAAGTAACTCTTCAGAATGCAGCATTTCTCCTCCACGAAGTGGATGTGAGATTGAAAGACTACTGTCCATGTTTAGAAGCAGATCTGATTACAAGAGATTGGGCCAAAGCCATTGCTGTGGTTCCATGATCATGGACACCTCTGCCATCTGGCTGCTTGTTGCTTATCTAAATGATCCAGCAGGGCAAATTCTTGAAGCTAGTGGTCTTACGATGCCAGTCTGTTTGGAAGTTGCACCTTGTGACATGAAGACTGCTCCTGCAATTTAAGACATAACACAGGTTGCCTTGTTGGCCATTAGTAGTAGTTAAAAGCATTCGGCTCATGGGTAATGAGTGACATCCTCTTATTGCATCACATGTTCCCATGCTGAGCCATACAGAGCCCCTTTTCAGGCTCTGTGGCACCAGAATGTACCTGATGTGCTCATTCTTTCATGACATACAAATGTATAAGCTATGAAGCAGTGATGCTGAAAATGTGATCATCCTAATTTGAAACATATCTGTTCAGTAGATGGGTAGCGAAGACTGGAATTGCTGTATTTGTGGACTGTATCAATTCCAGTCAGTTCTTTTCTACATTAAAACCACAATTTTGAAATCATTTGTGATTTTGTGAAATAACTATGTTAAGAATTGAACTAGATCAAAAACCTGAGCTGCAGTTTCCAGAGGATTGCATAATCTGTGAACCAAATGAGATTATAGCAATGTTTAGAATGATACTCAGTGATTTATTGAAAAAGATTTTTCACCTCTTCTCGTGTAGTATGCTTAATATATTAGATATAACAATAAATTATTTGCAAATTCTGATTAAACAACAACAGCAACTTGAGTGCAGGCACTTTCACTTTATAAACTGAAATCATAGTTCCATTGTGACTACAGGAATAAAATAGAGTTTGTCTTGCTGTTCTGATGCTAAATACTTTTGCTTGGGAATAAACAGAGTGCTGTAATAGAAAACAACTTTTTCTGTTGTGCTGTTTCTGAGAGTCATCATTGGAGTATGAAACACAACAGCCACAAGATTGTTTTTGAATAGACTTTCACTCCAGCATTATTGTAATGCCAGGAATACGTTCTAAGTACTGAATCTGAAGAGCTTCACCTATTCCTTTATAGACATCTGCCTTAAACTTACTTCTATTCACATACATTAATGCAGTTCTTTCCTACTCCTTCAGCTCATTCCTCCTTTTAAACCTCAAGTAACGTCTGAGACAGACACCAGATATTTTGATGAAGAATTTACTGCTCAAACTATCACAATAACACCACCTGAAAAATGTAAGTACCTCAGAAGTATTTAATTATCATAGTGCAGAGGAGCAGAAGAATGTATGTATATAAAATGAAACAATAATGTGCAGTTTTCAAGGACTATGTCTCATGGTTCAGGTAACTGCTTTCTCTTTCCTCTTCCTCTTTTGCTGCTGAAAACCCTCTCTAGTTGCTCTCCTGAACAGGGGACGTTGTTGTACAGGGCTGCATTGGAGGAATGTAATTCCGTAATATTAATGGAAAAGTTTTCCTTGGATAAGAGCTCTCCTTGAGCATGATGCCTCAGCCTAATAGGCAGCAACATGCAACACAACTCCCACTGGTTAGGAGGGTCTTCCCAAACCTACTGGAGAAGGTTTTCAGAAAGTACAAGGAACTGCAGGGGGAAGAAGGGATGAGACTAAACAGTTGCATGAACTGTCTTCGATTTACAGAACTATTGCATACAAATACAAATCTAAGAGACCTTTTAACAGCAGTTTCCAAGAGGATAGCCATGTAAGTAGCTGAAATCCTGTTGCTTTGCATAAAAAAATTTGTACCTTTCAGTTCATTCCTAACCAGCAAGTGAAGAGTCCTTGCTATCATTCTCAGGTACCTGTGGTGCTGGCTTGGTGCATGTGCACACAGCCCTGGGAATCACAGCAGGGACTTTTTATTTGCCAGTTAGAAATGGATTGAAAGTTTTGAATTTTCTTACGTTATGCAACAGGATTTCTGCCAGTCTACTGTAGCAAACTACTGTATCCCCGTTTGTTTATATTGGCAATGAAGGCAGCACTTCATGCATCTTATAGAGTGGGCTGCAGTCCATGAAAGGTTGTGCAAAATAATACTTCAAGATTTTTAAGGTGCCTCAAGACTATTTTTCAGAGGGTGGGAGAAGGATGATCAGACCATGCATTTGAAGATTGATGCCATTTTGGTAATCAGCTGAAAGTGAATTTGAGAATTTCTTTCACAAACTGCAAATTATTGCAGTTATAATAAAAATGAATGTGAAAAATCTCAAAGACTGCCATGGGGGAAGTGATATATTTCAGTACTACAGAGCAGTTAATAATACATGCCAGACTATGAGTATCTCTTTGAAGCAAGTTATTGGTTAGACATCCTGTTGACACAAAGCCAGTACTAGATTAGAGATGGGCACAAACTGGAAAACCAGTGGTTTGTGATGGTTTATGGTTTGTGGCTACCCACATACCATGAACTATCATGAACCACCCCAAAAAACAAACTGGTCCACAGTTTGTTTTTTGGGTTTGTGCTGGAGAGGGCTACCTGGTCCTACACCTCTGTCTCCTCTGCTGCTGCTGTGGGCTGCTGCCTCTGCTTCCTTTGCCACTACCGTGGGCTGCCTCTGGTGGTGGCACAGGCAGCAGGATCAGGCATCAGGACCAGGTAGGTGGAGGGATGGGGGCAACAGGAAGTGGAATAGTGGGCCATCCTGTTTTGCTAGAGCAAAACAAAGCACCAAGAGGCAAAAAAAATATGGTGCTTTGTTTTGCTGTGGCAAAACAGGTTCACCAAACCAGGTCACAGACGAAGCCACGAACCAGCCCGGTTCATTAGTTTTTCCCATTCATAGTTTAGTTCGTGCCCATCTTGGATGCATATTGAGCTCTCATAAAACATTGTGATAGGACTCTTTTATTCATACTGCATGTTCAACATGACAGTTTAATCATGCTGCTTAAAGGTTAAAACAAGTATTTCCTAAATTATTCTTCAGCCTCACCAGATCTTTTAAAAAATGTATTAGGGAATATAAGTGTGATATTTCCAGTTTAAATTTTATTATCGGTTTTTCTTTTTTTTAGTTGCCTCTGATGGTTGTAGTGTATACAGAAATAAATGAAAAGTTGAACATCCCATGCGGGGTTGTGAACTTTTCAGTTGGTTAGGCTAGCCAGAGGAGATATTTATGTCATCTTTCTATGACTTTTAGAACTGATCAATAAGTACATGTTGTATTGAAAGGAAGATTGGCCAGAATCCTGGTGTTTAGCATAGTAAATTGCACTAAAGTAGGTCCATTGAATCAGTGGGGATTTGGCATGCCAATTCCTCCATAAGGTCCTTTGGTTCAAATAGGTAAAGGTCAAGGTTCCCCTTGACATTTAGTCCAGTCGTGTCCGACTCTAGGGCGCGGTGCTCATCCCCGTTTCCAAGCCGTAGAGCCAGCGTTTGTCCGAAGACAGTTTCCGTGGTCACGTGGCCAGCGCGACTAGACACGGAACGCCGTTACCTTCCCACCGAGGTGGTACCTATTTATCTACTCGCATTTTTACATGCTTTCGAACTGCTAGGTTGGCAGGAGCTGGGACAAGCGATCTTACGACTGCTGGTCTTCTGACCTTGCAGTACAGAGGCTTCTGCGGTTTAACCCGCAGCGCCACCACGTTCCTTTGGTTCAAATAGGCCTACTCCAATAACAATTTCTTAAATTAAAGTAAACAGTAATTCGAGTAGGGCAATTTGAATCAATGGAACTTACAGAGGAGCTGAGTCACTACGTCTTTGTCGATTCAACAGGCCTAGTCTACTACAATTTTCTATTCTAAACTGGTGGATTTTAGACATGAAGATCTTGTTTTCCATGGAGAGCTACACTGACACAGCCGTCAGTTCTTTCTTGTTAACCTGTGTCAGTATTAGAACATATGCAAGCCTCCTTCAGAATTAAACACTTAGTTATGAAATATATGGGCAAATACTTTTAATGAGACTATTTTGAAATTCATTTTTGCAGATGATGAAGATGGCATGGACTGCATGGACAATGAAAGACGACCACATTTCCCTCAGTTTTCTTATTCTGCAAGTGGACGGGAATAACTCCTTATCTGTTTTCCTGCTTCACAGTCACATTTGATTTATCACTGAAAATGGTTCCTGAACATCACCACCATTACTTGCTATTATTTAGCAGAGCAGAGCACTTTCAGAGATCATTCAGAATTGAACAAGTTCCCTTCCTGACCAGTCAGCCTTTCTGGTTTATATGCATGACATTTTATATTGGTCTAAGATCTCCTGCTGTTACTACTGTCCGCTGTCTCAGCATGAAAGTAACAGTAAGAAGCTATTAAAAATGTTGTGATATTAAGATGACAAATTCCCAATGGTGCATTTTGTGCACAGCTGGCTATCATTCTCTTGTGTTCCAAGAGCAAAGGCTGAAGGACATGTGGGACTTGAGATGTATTCCTCATTTCTTCTAGAAGACAAATCAAATTTCTAGTAAAAATGACCATTCATGACATTTTCTCACATCTGTTTGAACTAAACAGAACCAGGAAACATAGAAAGTGGTGGTGTACATATGCGAAGCGTTTAGTAGGCATATCATCACTTGAATCAGACTTGTCATTAACATCTGGATGAAACCATTCAGGAGACGGACTAATAATTGTTAATATATATAAATATATATATATATAAATATATATATATTATTTTTTAATTACTGTTGGATACTACACAAGAAGCAAAAAGGTTGGGTTCTCACCTATCCTCCCACTTAGACTTCCAGATTCATGTGCAATTATGGAGAATGGGACCTTTAAAATTCAAGAAATTAAGGCATAAAAGCAGCAGTTGAAGTTGTTTAAAGGTCTTATGATTTGCATCTCACTCATGCTTTTCTTTCTTTGTTGATATACATCACCTCTGGAGGCTGAAGAATGTAGTCAGGCATAAACAACATTGCTTTTCACCAAAATTTGTACACTAGGGCAAACAGGAGTTTGCCTTACATGTTTTTATTTTTAGTTTGTGAATTAGTTTTTTCTTCAGGTGATTTAACTGAATATTTTTGTTACACTTCAGTAGTATTTATTTTTAGTGACAACGATTGTATGTGTCATGTTTGCAAATGCTGCTATATCCTAGAAGAGGCTTATCTTTTATTTTGTAATGTATGGAAGGACTGTACAAGCTGAACAAAATAATGCACTTTTTCTCCCATGTGAAAATGTTAACAAGATTCTGAAAGCGTACTTTGTACTTAGAATCAGGTTTCTAATATTTCCTTATGGTCAAGAAAATCCCAAAGCCATGTATCCAGAGGGTTTCTGCACTCTTTACTCCAGGTGAATGTAGAATAGCATCACTGAAA
Organism: Intellagama lesueurii; assembly: GCA_037013535.1. Lineage (NCBI taxonomy): Eukaryota > Metazoa > Chordata > Lepidosauria > Squamata > Agamidae > Intellagama > Intellagama lesueurii. Next base: position 298,910,744 of record JBAJHW010000001.1, on the reverse strand, counting down.
AGATCTAGTTACTAAGTCAACAACAACTATAAGGAAAACACTTCATTAATGTTTTACAAATAATAGAATAGAATAAGAGGAATAGCCACATTAACTGATGTTGGAGCATCGGCCACAAAAGAGATGACATTGTTAAGGAACTGAATTATCTTTCTCAAAATATTTATTGAACAGGATTTCTGAATGTTTTATTTTGTGATTTAAAAAAAGGAAACACAGTGAGGCAAGGCAATCTGTAATATAGCCTTTGGTGCTAGGAGTTGGGATTTTGAAAACGAGCCAATATATAATAACTGTGCATGCCAATGGCAATGACATCACAAAATACTCCTTTATGGGATTATCATTGAAATATCTGGGCTTCATTATCTCTTAAACTCCTGTGACAAAACTGTGATTTAGCTGAGCATTATGATTGCGGTGTACATCACTTTTGAAAAGAAAATAATATTTACATGCAGGTGTCTCTGCCTCTTGATGTTGAAAATTTAGATATCCTAGAATGAAAACCACTGCAGGCAGTGGGATATGCATGGGTTATCAAGAGGCATGTGGGCATTTTATAAAGGCAGCTAAGACAAATCTGTACTTTCCATAAGTAGGGTTTATTGATTCTTTGCATCACAACAGGTTGTGAGTAATATACACCATGTGAGCGGAAGGAGTATAGAATAAAATTGCATCTGCACTTACTGTTAATGACTGAAGTAGTAAGGAGCAAATCAGAGTGAGTCCGTGGCTTCACAGAACTTTATAAGCAGTCTCCTAGGATACCAAATGTGACCACGTGATTTACGTAATTAATATTCACAGTAGTCCCAATCCAGAGTTTATTACATAGAAAAATATCTCTGCTGGCCAAGTGGACAGTGTAGCCAGTTGTGAACCCTCTTCACCCTTTAGTGTGGGCAGGGCAATAGCTCAGTAAAATACTCCAGTGCACTCCAAATAGATTATCTGTATTAATATTAACACTATCACTGATCTGTGTAACAGATCTGTGTTAGCTTGAGAACTAGCAAGAAGCAATCCATGCACAGCTCTGATGTTAGATGTGGGATTTCTCTTCCTGTGCAGGGCCCTTTCTTACTTAACTATGACCTCTGTTTGTGAATCAGCCTTGTTGGATTGAATGCCTTTCCAGGACTTAAAACATTTCCTAATTAGGCTGGACTGCATCTTGCAGCAGTGCTATTTCAGCTTGCTCCTAATCTATAGAAAGATTGTTTTATATATAATAAAATTATCAAGCTGTTATATTTCAATGTTAGAATACTATTTATAGAGGCTGCTAGTGAATTATTTGAAAACCATGCAATAGGTCAATCACTGTGGGGGTCATTCCATAGAGTTCCACATCTACATTTTGTAAAGACTAATGCGTTTTGCATCATAAATTGTAAATATTGTTAATATAAAGACCATTTAAAAACAATGTACCTATAAACATAACTGGTGACCATAGTTGTTACAACCTATTGATTTCAAAATTATTTATGTGTTTGTCTGGGAACATAAGATTGCACTAACTCTAATTCTGGGGCTGGTGTTAAAACAAAGCAGGTTTTCTGTAGTACAGAGAAGTCAACAAAACAGAATTTTTGTAGTCTCATTCTCTGTGTTGTCAACTGAGTAAATAGTTTGCCTTATACGATCCCCCCAGATTCCAGGTTCATACTTAACTGGAGTATTATGATAATATGGTAAGAACTGGGTCATTTAGTATTTTCTGAAAGACCTTTCCTTTACAAAAATGTTACCAAAAATTAACAAAGAGCAATGTTGAAAAAATTATAAACAGTATTGTGCAATCCAGTGAAAAGCCACATACATAAGGAACAGGATGTAGAAATGGCCCCAAAGTGTACGAGTTCCCTCACCAGTCTAACAGCTGGAACCAAATCCCCATTCTCCATTAGCAGAGGGAATGGGGCTGATTCCGACTCCACCGCTACTTTCCTGTCCTTACCAAAGAGCTGATTGGCAGTATTTTAACATTTTAATAAGGGCTTCCATATGTAGTGCTGACTGCTCAGTGCATACTTCGGATTGCTCAGATGCACACATAAGCTTTTCTTATGTAATCATCCATTTTTGCTCACTGAATAAAAATTAGCTATGACACATAGATTTGAAAGTATTTAATTAAAATAATCCTGGGGGTATATCTATGTAGGACTCTGTAATAGACACATGTAGACAATCCTTTCCTGGACTACTTTTGTTCATCCCCACAGAAGGTAAGGCAAGCAGTCATATGCTTGCAAGATGATGAGCAACTAATTTCATTAAAATGCATTGGGATAATCTCAGCTGTTGGATTGACTCGAGAATGTGGGTTTGGACACATGATCTGCCTTCTACTGACAAAAGGGTTCATCTAGTGGACTCTTGTTTTCATAGAACTCAAATACAAGAGCTCACTCCATTGAACAGAGAGTCCCCAAACCACTGCTTGGCATTTTTAAGAAGGTGGAGGGGAGAGACAGCCATAAGGAGAGGAGCCAGGAAAGTCATTTTGTTGAATGTGCTCTATCATTAAGAAAGCATTCATTCTATAATAGTTTACTTACTAGATCACAAGTATGTTTCTTGTTGTCAATAGCAATTTTTCACTCACTTACTTGAAAGCACAGGTAAAGATGTGCAAATATAATTATCTTAATATTCACAGTATAAATGGCCTCCAGTACATTTTGCCATCATAAATGACTTAGCTGTTCCCAGCACCTTCACAGCAAGGGTAATAATGTTCAGAGCTACAGAATTAGATACTTTCCAAATTTAAAAAGAGGATAGTTTCCCCAATTCTTAAATTGCATCATACCCAGAAAAGACATGGTGTCTGGCAGCGTATCACCACTTAGTGGTTTGGGTATGGGATGTGTGCGCATACATTTAGGATGACCTCAATGAAACTGATGAGAAAATTCATTTAAACAGTACAAGGCATAATATTTACTCACCTTTCTGAACAATTGAAATGACATTTTTTTTATTGTGACATCACAGATGTGTGCATGGAATCAAATGATTTTGTCTTGAGCAGATGCAATACCATGTTTTCTCCATGTTTTGACTGATTCCCTTGTATCCATGTTAAACACAAGATAAACATCATAGATCCAGTATGTTTGCTGTAGCCTAAGAACTGAAGATTTTGGATAAATCTCTGAGAGTACAAATAAGTTCTGATTTCTCAAGTGTTTGTATCTTCTTTACGTCTATCAGCAGTTATGATTTTATACAAAAATATTTTTGGGGTGACTGCTTAAAATGTCTGTGCAGTGTCCATACTTTCATTCTTACCTGCTCACATGTGCATTTCTCTTTCACATTTCATCAGGTGATATTGTCCTGAGATCTAGATATAAATTGAAGAGTATGAAACCATTATCTGCAGGTCATTCTATCATAGTTCTTGCTGCCTTCCTTTTTTTAACTTTCTTCACATAATGTTCTTGGGAGGAAAGAAGTTTTAAGTACTGACTTGACCCAGTTCATAACACATTTATCATATTCTCCATCTGAAGGAGTGCAAAAAGAGAGCACTCTGTGTGCATGTACACGTGCAATGTACATGTATACAAAATCCCCACCAAAACTACAGAGGGTAACACCATAGAAATTATGAATCTTAATTTCCTCCAGATTAGATAGCTTTTGTGTTTATCATGAAATTGTACATGTTCATAGAGTATAAAGAAGAGACATTTTAATGTCTAAAATACAAAACGACAGAGTCATCCTCAGATTATTTTTATTAGATCAGAAAGGCTCCAAATAATTACAAAAATATTAAATGAACAATATTTGTTTGATTGTTTAATTGCCCCCAGTGGGTCATGATAGTAGTTCTTGATAGTAGTTTTTGTTCAATATTACATCAGTGGGCAACTAAGCTTTCCCATGTTCCTTTCCCAAATCTTTCCCAAGGGCTAGGATGTAGCAAGAAAGCATTGCACAAGTAGATGTCTGCTCTCCCAATATTAGGTTAAAAAATCAAAGATGCAATTTCATTGCTAAAGCTGCTTACATTAGCAGAACTGGGGGTGGGGTACTCTGTGCACCTTCAAAGCCTGCATGAGAAGGCTGGGAAGATGTTCTGCAGATATGCAGGGCTGAAGATGGTAAAGAGGGAAAGGAAAGGAAGTCCCATTGCACGAGCAGGTGTCTCATACCATGACACAGGATTTAGGTTATTAGATTTGTAACTTACGTTAGTTGATCTTATAGCTGGAAAAATTAAAGGTTGCTTGCTAGTTTGTCAGTAGCCTGCATTTGCTTTAGTACTGGTGTCAACAGAACTGTGTAACTCAATTAGTATGATTAAGCAACAAAGCAAATATGACTTGTAAATTTATGACCATATATGGAACGACCCTAGTGAACGTGAAGTAATGCTCCCAATATTTTTTTAAAGGTAGAAATAAAGCTGTGACTGAGAGATATTTGTGAAAATTCTCTTTTGCCTCTCCACAGCTTTCCCTGAATTTGGCAAGACTGTGACAGCATATTTTAAAAACAGAGTACATTTCAGACTTGTTGACTCCAGCTTGTACTGGCTTCCAGGACATAATGTGTCCCCTCTTGTACTGCAGCCATCTTGAGGAAATTGGTCATTTCTGTTTCTGTCTGGGAAGTTTTTGCACATAGCTTTGCTTTTCACCCTAACGATTCTTCCAGCACCATTCTGCTAATTAAAGAAGCATTGGTTCCAGTATTTTTTCCACAAATTTTTCAACTTTGTTTGCTTCTTGAAGCTGGCAGTTCTTGCACGGGCCATGTGCTTTTTCTAGGCTACAAATGTAAGGTATTCCTTACTAACTGCAGGGTCTCTATATATTACACCTCAGTGTACACACTTTGCTGCTACTGTTTGTACTGTCTACAGTAGAATTTCCTTATCTTGCTCCTGGTAGTGCATTACAGGCAAGCATGAAATGTATAAAGTATGTATTTAAATAAAAACTTTAAATTGGTAACTGAATTACCTCCCTGTAGCTTTAGAGTTTGTGGAATTTCCTGACCTTGCTAGTTCTTTCATTAGATTCTTGACAGATCTAGTCAAATGGTTAAGGACATAAAGCAGACATGACTACAAAACCCAGGCAACCGTATTACTGTTGGTCATACTTAAATTGTTTATTTCCTTAAGTATATGACCCTCAAGGATGTGAAATAACTACAGCCGTTTTGTATACTGTACATCCTTAGTATTTTTACACATATATGATAGGGATGCACATTATTTTCCTTCGTACAGACAGCTTAAATAAAGCACTATGTCAATCTGCTACTTACGTGTTTATTATTGCTTTTCTTTTCAGGCACAAATGTAACAGTTGCAACAAAGGAGGGTTTAGATTTGTCTGTGCTTTTTAGGTGGAACCAGTTATTTTTCCCATGAAAAAGCAACACGTGATTGCAAATTACAGCAGATACCATGTTACGGTACAGTTCAGAAAAGTATTTAATGGAACATGCATTATATGAGGTTTGAGTAAAAGCAGTTCTGAATTAGTTAATTTCATTCTGAGAATATTTGTGCATTCTCTCATCATATATTACCTACATAGCTGATAAATAGTGTCATATATCCTGTTAAGCTGGCTTCAAATCTTTTATAACTTAGAAAATTACTCCTATAGCAGTAAAATTGCCCTCCTATATGGAGATTTCTCCTTTCTGATAGGGCTAAAACGTCCTTAATGAAAAATGGTTATTAAATGCTAGTTATGTACAAGATACTTATTACCCAGAGAACTCACTGTCTACAAAAAAACATGAATGAGTAAGAAAGATGCACAGAAATAAGAAGCAGGGTTTATAGCAGGGTTTGTAAACAGGCTTGCTAAGAAGAAAAGTAAAATGAGGAAGACCAAATAAGAGATGGGGTTGAGTGGATAGGATTTTAAAAGAGACAGAAAAAGTACCAGAGCATGGTAGGTTCATTTTAAGAAAGCATTTATGATATAAAATGGTGTAGCAGGTGAAAAATGAAAGTTTCTAGGCTAAGAAACAGAGGTAATGGATATGAACAGAGGAGATTGAAAAGACCAGTAAGGCAAAGCTATGAGAATAGGAAGAGGAAGTTGACTGAACTTACCAATAAGAAAGCAGAAAATTCTGATTATGTCTGGTTTTCCCAGATTGTAGAAAAATAATATATTTGATTTCAGATGTGGAACTGACTTAGAAAATACAGAGATTCCAATATGGCACCTTGCAGAAACGGTAAACATTTTGTTACCTTTCAGTAGCATATATTAGAATGCATGTGGTGTCACTTGAAAGGCAGTGATTTCATGATTTGTGAAGTCAAGGAATCAGTTTGTGAACAGAGAATAGATTCCAAAAGAATTCTAAAATACATTCCAAGTGATTTTTTTTTATTTACAAAAATTATTTTTTATGGAAACTATTTTCTTTCTACAGACGAAGTAAAATAGGCTAAGCAAACGTTACTGTGTTGAGATTGTTAGCTTATTAAAATATCCTTCCCCAATTCAAGTATGTAGTCTGGCCATAAAATAATCTTTTCATAAGCAAAGGCATTAGAAGCAAAACAGTAAAGGCTCCTACAGACAGGGCAGAAGTGTTTCCCTCTTTTCTCCTGATTAGTTGTGGAAGAGAACCCAGCTTACCAGGGTCAGACTGGGGTTTAGAAACTCCCTTTCTGGAAATGCCTTCTACCTGAAGAAAACCATATAGCTTTTTCAAAATCATTTTTTAAAAATTACTCCCTGCCAGTTCTGCTGTTCTTGAACTTCTGTTATTGTTAGTTTTCTATCTAATCAAAAGCTTCCAATCAGAGACTCTGGCCATGCAACAAATCTCCACACACTTTTGATCCATTAGCTCTAAAGACCATCTTGAAGGCTGAGAAGAAGAAAAAAACATTCCTGGCCAGGGATTATGCTCTGGGGCTATTTTGTTTGTTTGTAAGAAATACGTTGAAATCTTCTGACTAGGAAGGTCCTGTAGGGTTGAATTCTGTCCCCATAGAAATCTTGAACAAAAAGAACAATGCCTTGCAGGAAAGGCATTTTCACATGGAATGCCTTTGTTCTTTGAGTGTTTATCCCTGGTCATAACTATTCAAGCCTTATGCCATATTTTGGAGGAGGAGGCAGCTGGAACTTCAGGAACTACTCCAGTACATTTCCCATGGGGGAAAGGCCCATCTGAAGGAGTCTTCCATCATTCTTTTGCCTTTTACAATTGGTCTCCAGTGGTTGTATGCACAGAGCATTGTTACATTAGCAAATTTCACATTTTGAATACTGAATGTGTTTAATTCATTGTTTTCATGGCCACTTTCATCTTGGTGAAAGAGGCACAATGACTACTCTTCAAAGCATAAGTGATTTTCGTGTCCTACCTATACAAGTTCAAAGGTTTTTGTGTGGTTGCTTTCATTATCAGAGATGAAGGGAATCAACTATTAAATCAGCTAGCATTCTTGAAAAGAAAACATAAAATTAGTCTCTGATCACCTGTGTGAACAATTTTCACAAACAGATTATTCAACCTCCAAAACCCAAAAATCATTGGAATAGACATTGTACTTTTTATAACTCCATTTATATTCTCCCCTTTCTCCCCTGGAACTCTAGGTTCCCAGGAGTTACTTCATTCAGCCGTTGCCCAACTGCTGAAGTGCTTAGCTTTGGCAAGGGGGCTGCACTGTGAGCCTCAGTTACATCAGCCATATATGTAATGGAGTTAATAACAACAGCCCAAATTCAATTGCTAGTCCCAGTGGGAGTGGACCCATTGAGTCACTTGCCAAATGGTGAGTCAATACTTACGTAAATCCCATAGATTTGGTGGTGTCTACTTTAAGTGCCATTGTCAACTGGAATCAGGCCAGTGTATTTCTATCCTATCCAATTAAAAATAAAAGGACAGTACAACTAAATAATAAATTATTTAGCAAAAAGTATATAAACAACAACTTCTGAGAGCAGCAATGAACACAGTGCAACCAACATGTCCAAAACCAAGCACGGTTTTATTCACTAGAACTGGCAGCAACATGGTAGACTTTAAAAGGCTTTTAAAATCAGAATCCTCTCTGTTTCTAGCATTGCAACACTATGTAAAACAAAATTCCAGTCTCTTGTGTTCACGTAACTGGATCTCCTGCTATGGCAGGATCTCCAACAATGATCTTCATTCTCAGAGACGTTTATAAACAATTGGGCGATCCTTAGTCTGTTCTTAAGGTATTCCAGTCTTTTAGCATTTGAATAATAAACAAAGGCTGCTATACATACATGTGTGTATTATATTTTGCCCACCAATAACGGAATCTGCAGTTCTCTAAATTGCTCCATATCTCAAGTTAATTCAAAAACTAATACAGTATATATAATGCTGAAGAAGTAGCCAGTTAGGGAGCAAAGACATTATGAAAGATAAGGGGCACTAATGAAATAAATTAAAAGCTTACGGATAGGTTTCCATTGACTGGTTGTGTCTGTTTCTGGCCACAGAGTTCTAGTCAGTACCAAATAAATCAATATGGAAATGCAAATATTCTACAGTCTTAAAAGATGAGAAATAACTAAGGCATAATAAACAGAGGTCTTATAGCTGGTTCACACATTCCTTGTACATCGCTTGATTGCATCATTTGATTCCTCTCAGCTGTATGTATGTATTATCTCCACTGATATGTATCACATGACAACTGGTGATACAAATATTCTATGTGCACTAATTAATCTATGCTGGCACATTCATATCTGTAAATCACTATCTGACATATTTTTCAACCAGTGATGGCAGCATGCGTAAACTGTGATGGAGATTATTAGGAAAGAAGGATCTTTAATAGGGCAGCAAAAGGGGAGAAAAACCACACTAGACAACAGCAGGATAATTGGAAAGGCCAGAAGAAAGGCAGGACTAGGCTGTGTGCTTGGCAAACAAGTGGGATATTGACAGCTTAGTGCAGTTTGTGCAGAAACATCTTCTCTCAGTCGTGTGAAGGTAATGCCAGGACAGCAGAAGAAATGGCTGAGAGCTGAGAACCAAAGAATATTACAGTTGCTTAGAGGGCTGGGTTTTGTGAGCAAACAGGAAGATTAGATGGGAATAAATTGTTGAAGGGAAACAGAATAGCAGAGTTGAGTTAGAGGAGGATGACAGATGGTTATGCATGTGCTTTACTTCCCCTCAAAATCAAGCGGACTACAAACTTGAAACTTTGTCTGGATTGTGCCTTAGTTATGTGCAGACAAATTGTTTTCACTTGAGTCAAGATTTATTAATATTGCAGACATTTTGATGACTACAAGGAGGAAGGGTGTGCAGCTATTCCTCTTAAAATGTGCAAATTAAAATGCAGTGTTAGACTTTATTTGAAAACTCCAGAGAATTCTAATGAGTGCATACCTGTTTGCTTTAGCCTTTTTTGTAAAATGTCATAGTCTTACATCTCTTTTGTTTACTTTTGTCAAGCATGTACACCTTTATTTATTTATTTGAGGTTTTTTTAAACCACCCTATGGATGAAAACTCAGGGTGGGTGACATTAAGAAACATTTTAATCGTGTATTTAATAAATATTTATTACATATTTATAAGGGTGAATGAAATTATTCGCTTGCAAATTTACATTCAAAGCAAATAAACTGTCAGCTTTTATTTACTCCCAAACACATCTGTAAAACACTAAAGACCAAGGACTTTCATACAGAATACTGCAAAGCATCGATAATTCCTACTAGTGATGAATGCTTAAAACCATGTCCTAGACGACACGAATGCATTATCAAGCATAGGGTTACTTGTCCAGGTGATAAAATATTCTGGTTTAATCCAGCCGGAGAAGACACATTGCGACAGTGGAATTTTCACAAGTATTAATGTACCATTTAGGATTTGATTGAATTGATCTATTTTAGTTGGGATAAGAAACTAGATTTTGGCTGGTAAATTTATAACTTTCACTTGAATTGTCTACAAATTTAAAACATCATATGCAACCCAAAGTTCACCACTTTACAACATACTATCTCATTCTCCAAATGTAGTCCAGTAGAATTTGCCAGGAAACAGTCTGTATCATTGTTTGTTAAATTTAATATAATAGTTTCCTTTCTTCCTTTCTTTCTTTCTTTCTTTCTTAGTTGCTTACTTGTTTGCTTGCTTGCTTGCTTATACCCCATCTTTCTCCTTAAAAAGGACCCAAGGTGGCTTACATCATTAAAAGACAACATTTAAAGCTAAAAACAGTAAGTATACAAATTCTTAAAAAAGAATCAAACAAATATCACAAGAAAAACAGTAAACAAAGGCAACACCAAAACCACATCCAAAGCAATAAATTAAAAAAACCCACTCAGCCAGTCTTTGAAGGAAAGCTTGTCTGAAGAGAAAGGTATTTGCCTGCTTGTGGAAGGACAGCAAAGATGGGGTCAGCGTAGCCTCCTGTGAGAGGGAGTTCCAGAGTCTGGGAGCAGCGACAGAGAAGGCCCTCCCATGTTCCCACCAAACGCACCTGTGAAAGTGATGGGACACAGAGAAAGGCCTCTCCTGATTATTCTAACACCCAGGCAGGCTCATAAAGAGAGATTCGGTCTTTGAGATAGCTTGGACCCAAGCCATTTAGGGCTTTATAAGTTAGAACCAGCACTTTGAATTGTACCTGGAAATGGGTCAGCAGCCAGTGGAGCTGCTGCAACAGGGGTTATGTAATCCCTGTAACTAGCCCCAGTCAGCAATCTGGTTGCCACATTTTGAACCCACTTAAGTTTCCAGATAATTTCCAGTGGTACTCCTATGTAGAGTGTGTTATAATAATCCAGTCGGGAGAACTAAGACGTGTCACCGCAGACCAGACCTCTTCAAGAGTGGACACAGCTGGCACATTAGTTTTAACTGTCTGCCTTTCAAGTGACCAGGAGCAAGGGAAAATAAAAGCAAAGTGTTCTGCTTATATACCACCCCATAGCACTTAAAGCACTCTGGGCAGTTTACAAGTTAATTATGCAGGCTGCACATTGCCTCCCCTACAGCGACTTGGGTACTCATTTTACAAACCTTGGAAGGATGGAAGACTGAATCAACCTTGAGCCAGCTACCTGGGATTGAACCCCAGGTTGTGAGCACAGTTTTGGCTGCAGTACAGCAGTTTAACCATTGCACCACAAGCACCTCTGTCTTGTCTGGATTGAGTTTCAGTTTGTTCACCCTCACCCAGTTCATTACTGACACCAGACACTGATCTAGAGTGGAAACCCAGATTATCGATCAGGGTCATATTCTCTTCCTTAATTCCTCAGGTTTACCCACTACTTCTTTCTCCGGTCAAATCTCCTCTTTTAGCATCACCTGTGGTTAGCATTATGTCTGCACCAGACTGACCACTAACCGAGTTAATCTAAGAACATATTCTAGACAAATGGCTATATTAACCTGCTGCAGCAAAAATGTCAAGAATCTTGTAGCAGCTTAGATGCTAACATTTTTATTACCTAAGTTTCATAGATAACTAGGACCACAAATCATAAATATGCTAATCTGTAGTGCTACAAAACTATTTGTTTCTTTAAAATTTCATTCAGAATTCTGTCTAGGAGCTATTTTACAGTCCGGGTTAATGCTCCCTATAACGGTAGGATAAAGGTCTTTATGTAATGATATGATGTTACTTAACATTTATTGTGCTAATGGCTGTGCTTTTTCAGAGTTAGTGTAAAGATTTTAGCAAGTTTCATTCTGCTGTTATATAATGAGTTCCGCAAGTCGTGGGTAACAACAGTATAGTACACCACAACACTGTACTAGTAGGAATTTTCACTCCACTTTTGTTATGTTGGATTTAGACCTTGTTAACTATTTATAGTTTTGAAAAGACAAGAGAAGAGAGGAGATGAATTCAAAAAAGCAGAAACACACAAGCCACAGGAATAAAGAGATTAAGGGTCAGGAATATGGGGGCCTGAGGACTATTTTCAGTATCTTAACCATGGTTAAGTGAAATATGTTTTCAAGCATCATTTGTATAGATACCACAGAGACATACTGGCTCAGCCAGCTACTACAGTCACATGCTTATGAAGCTGCCTTCCAACCATCTGCCCAGCAAGAAAGCAGCCTTTGATGCTACCTTGTACCATAGCTTTGATTTTCCACACACGACAGGAACAGAACTCAGTATTGATCTGCCTTCATCTGTGTAAAGGTGAACAACATGAGAAGGCACCCAACACCAGAAAAATTAGGAAAATGGCTATAGGTAGGTATACATTTCTCTGGTTGCTATGAAGAGGAATCCACACAGAATGGATTGTGCTTGTTTCTACTTTACACCCAGAGAGAAGTAGAAATTCACATGACAGAAAGCTTTGCTGCCAACCTGCCTCCTCTGACCTGTCCTTCCACATTTCCGCCCTTTGCCTATTTAGCTGCATAATTAATACTGTTTCTTCATTCATTTATTCGTTCCCTACGTCATCAATGCCGACTCCCTGGACTATGTCTGAAGTTGAGGAAATTTCACATGTGTCCATGATTTTAAATTGTGCAGTGTTCTGATATGAATAAAGAAAGATTTATTCCTGCACTTTTACTCTTACCTTTCTTCATCTGCCTGTCAAGGGCTTCTGGACATGGACATTTTGGGCAGTGACATTCAGGGAAGCAGCATTGTAGTTGAAGGATCTCCAGCACTGGTGCAACAGATTTTTCCAGTGTCAGCACAGCTATGAAAGAACCTAGGAAAAGGAAGAACATGAAAGAAAAAAGAGCAAAAATATCCTAGTCAAAGGGCCTCCAGCACCAATGTGGGAAATTCCCCCAAGTCATGCAAAAAAACAGAAAAAAAATTGTGAGAATGAGAGTTGAATGATACAATCAGATTCCCACATTTCCTCCCCTCCTCACAAATATTTGCCACTTCCTCAGGTTTCCATTCTTTCACTCACTGTCAGGCAGACATATGGGTGGATACCATATTTGATAAAGACTCCTTCCACCTTTCTAAATTTGATGCTCATATGCAACAGCCTGTCAAATTTTTCACACTGTAGTGCCTTGGTGTCTGGGTACTCAGCTCCACTGCACAAAAAAACAGCCACTTTGGAGGCCTCTCTTACAGTCTATAGGGGAACAGAAAACCTCCTCCCCTCCAACTTGCGATAGTGCTGAAGGACTTGTATGATAGAACTGTTGGAAAGAATGGTCTGACCCCAGCACTAGATTGCCTCAATAGTCCTGTCGTCATTCAGCTTCCAATTAAAGGACAAAGCTATGAAGGTGGGGGTGGGCTCAGTGACATCAAGTGCTCAGCATTTTAACTGCCCTCTGGCAGCTGCCATTGTGAGGGCAACATTTCCTCTTCTACTGCAGATGCAGTGTCTCTTAAGAGTATTTTGAGCATCGTATTTCCCTCTACCAGTCTTGCAACATGCCTACCGTAAGGTGTTTTGCTTACTAGCCAGTTCCATTGGGATGGAACATGGTCCTTAAAGGCTAGTAGCCAACAAATACCATCCACTCATGGTGGTGCATCTGTTCCCTTATCACTACAGAACCTGGCCAGCTTTCAGGAAATACATCCACATGGCACTGACCCTTGGCATAACAGGAAGAACACTGTGGTTGGGTGCCAATTTTTCTCCCTTGCCTGAGGATAAAAGGACACCAGTGGCTGAGATGGCAAATATCACTATAGAATTGAAGGACTAGGACCCTCTACTCCATTTGTTCTCAGTGGGAAACTTCCCCATCTGAACTTTACAGTCTTGTTTGTTTCTTCTACTAGATGTGTCAGATTATTGTGAAGAGGCTGGAACAGATGCTTGGTATCATTAAAGTGCAGTCCATGGCAAAAGTGAGTACTACCCTGTTCGTCTCTGCAGCAAAGAATGAAGGAACCCAAGTTCTGTTCTCTTAGGACATGAAATATCTCCATTCTCCCAATTTTCCTTCTTTTTTTCCCATGACCTGTGATCCCTCCATGTGCCTGCAAAGTTGGAGTTATAAGGAAATCCCTTCAAAATATGTCAGCCTGTCTGAGACAATCCCCCATAGCTTGGAATGGCTGTACCTCAGTGCCTTAAAAGTTCACTATGGTCCCTTAGATTTCTTGTCAGAAATCTAAGGGACAATAAACTCTGGTCAGGAACGTGAAGAATTCCAGAACTTTTTCTCTGTGAAGAACCTTGTACATCATCTCTCTTAGAAATGGAAGATAGTGAGCTGTTTTGGCAGAACCAAGAAATACCATCCAAGCTGAGGAGTTTCTGGTCTTTTACTCTGAAGGCACTAGAACAAGATTTGTTTCTGTTTAGGGAATTCTTTCTTCTTCTCTCATTAAGGGAGTCATCAGGGCACCAACAGAAGAGCACTGTTAACTGCTCTAGATAGATCAAGTTCAAAAGCAAATAAATAAATAAATAATTAAAATCTGTCCCATGACTCTGAGCAAAGTTCAGTTTCTCTTGTGCAGCAGTGAATAAAATGCAGTCTGTGAGCATAACGTGAAATCAATAATATTTTGTGGCCCCTCCCCCAAGTTTCCCTGCAGTCCCCTCCCATGCCCCAAGAGTGAATGTGTTTTGTTGTTGTTGTTTTTAATGGTGAAAACATGTTTGGAGCACAGGTTTTCACACAAAAATGATTTGGGGGTAACTTCACCAATCCCAAAACTGCTAAAGAAACCCAAACATGGAAGTAGAGATACTGCTCCTTCTAGTTTTGATTTTTAAAACATTTCAATTAGATACTTTGGGGTCTGGTACGCTGCTGGAGCTGGGAGCAAAAATTTGGTTACCTCGTGTACCAAACAACCTGTTTGCTACTGAACACCATGACCACTACACTGGTTCCTGGCACAGGGACATCCATAAAATTTAGGATTTATACTAGTCATTTATGACAGGGATGAGCAAAGTGTGGTTCTCAGACTTAGTACTCAGGATAGCCCTCAGAAGCGCAATTTTTGGGGAAAAAATATTGACTCTAAAAGCTCCCTTGTGCTCTTTAGAGGGGATGGAAAGTTGTTCTGTCATGTTTGGGGGCTTCCTAAGCAACCCTACCCTTTGTCTGTCTGTTAAATTTCTACCCTACTCATTTAGTGGCAAGTCACTACTCTGGGCAGCTTACAACAAAGTATAAACATAACATGAAAACAGAAGAAAAAGAAAACCCCACCCCAAAACCTACCCACAATTTTGTAATTTTAAAAATAAAAATTGCCACTAGAGGATATACAGTGGATATAAAAAGTTTACACACCCGTTAAAATGTCAAGTGTCTGTGATATAAAAAAATGAGACAAAGATAAATCATTTCAGAACTTTTTCCACCTTTAATGAGACCTATGAACCGTACAACTCAGTTGAACAACAAACTGAAATCTTTTAGGTGGAGGGAAGTAAAAATAAAAAACTGAAATAATATGGTTGCATCTGTGTGCACACCCTTAAACTAATACTTTGTCGAAGCACCTTTCGATTTTATTAGAGCACTCAGCCTTTTTGGGCATGAGTCTATCAGTATGGCACATCTTGACTTGGCAATATTTGCCCACTCTTCTTTGCAAAAACGCTCCAAATCTGTCAGATTGCAAGGGTGTTTCCTGTGCACAGCCCTCTTCAGATCACCCCACAGATATTCAATTGGATTCAGGTCTGGGCTCTGGCTGGGCCATTCCAAAACATTAATCTTCTTCTGGTGAAGCCATTCCTTTGTTGATTTGGATGTACGCTTTGGGTCGTTGTCATGCTGAAAGATGAAGTTCCTCCTCATGTTCAGCTTTCTAGCAGAAGCCTGAAGGTTTTGTGCCAATATTGACTGGTATTTGGAACTGTTCATAATTCCCTCTACCTTGACTAAGGTCCCTGTCCCAGCTGAAGAAAAACAGCCCCCAAGCATGATGCTGCCACCACCACGCTTCACTGTGGGTATGGTGTTCTTTTGGTGATGTGCAGTGTTGTTTTTGCGTCAAACATATCTTTTGGAATTAGGGCCAAAAAGTTCAACCTCGGTTTCATCAGACCATAACACTTTTCCCCACATGCTTTTGGGAGACTTCAGATGTGTTTTTTGCAAAATTTAGCCGGGCTTGGATGTTTTTCTTTGTAAGAAAAGGCTTCCGTCTTGCCACTCTACCCCATAGCCCAGACATATGAAGAATACGGGAGATTGTTGTCACATGTACCACACAGCCAGTACTTGCCAGATATTCCTGCAGCTCCTTTAATGTCGCTGTAGGCCTCTTGGCAGCCTCCCTGACCAATTTTCTTCTAGTCTTTTCATCAATTTTGCAGGGACGTCCAGTTCTTGGTAATGTCACTGTTGTGCCATATTTTCTCCACTTGATGATGACTGTCTTCACTGTGTTCCATGGTATATCTAATGCCTTGGAAATTCTTTTGTACCCTTCTCCTGACTGATACCTTTTAACAATGAGATCCCTCTGATGCTTTGGAAGCTCTCTGCGGACCATGGCTTCTGCTGTAGGATGTGACTAAGAAAATGTCAGGAAAGACCTACTAGCACAGCTGATCTTTATTTGGGATTCCTCAGAGGCACTTTAAATGATGGCAGGAGTGTACTGACTCCTACTTAACACGAGTTTGAATGTGATTGTTTACTGCTGAACACAGCTACATCCCCAGTTATAAGAGGGTGTGCACACAGATGCAACCATATTATTTCAATTTTTTATTTTTACTTCCCTCCACTTAAAAGATTTCAGTTTGTTGTTCAACTGAGTTGTACAGTTCATAGGTCTCATTAAAGGTGGGAAACGTTCTGAAATGATTTATCTTTGTCTCATTTTTTTACATCACAGACACTTGACATTTTAACAGGGGTGTGTAAACTTTTTATATCTACTGTCAAGTGATTTTCCCAGTACAAAATGACATTTTGGGAATAGGCAGGGTGCAAGAATGGGTGTGGCCCTCCGAGGTCCAGGGAGGTGTATGCATATGTGCACACAAATGCATGCTATTTGGATCTCTGGAGTTTGCCAACCTCTTTAATTAAGATAATTTGATTGTCCTATTTGAACTGCTAGATAGCTCAGTGGTTTAATCATCTGGCTGCAGAGCCAGAGGTTGGGAGTTAAAGAGTTCCAAGTCTAAGTCTCTACGAATCCTCTGAAATGTGCACCTCAGCAGACATTCTCTCAGATGTAGAGAAGGTTGCTAAGGTTTCTGTCCATGATTATTATTATAAAAATATTTCCAGGGTGGATCAACTGGGGCGGGGGAGGAGTAAGATGTGAAACAAAAGCTGGGAAACCTTGCTGGTCTTTAAGAGGTCCCAGGAGAGAGTTTTGTTATGACAGGAATTGAAAAATATATCAAGATTGAACAATTTTGAGTATAGTAATCACATTCTTTTTTTTTGTCCCCCCCCCCTTAAACTACAACATAAACATAAAATACATAAACCAAAATACAAATCAACTGTGTTCTCCACCACCATAGTTGGGACCTCTTTGAGTAATCCTCTTCTTCCTCTGTCTTTATTCTTCTTCTTCCTTTATTGTCCTCTACTCCAGAACTGCATTGATTCTTGATTTGGAGCTTTCCCTTTTCCTCTTGTTAGCACATATTCAAGAAATCTGCCCCATATATCATAGAAATTATTCTTTTTCATCTCTCCTTTCTTAACCTTTAAGTTACAAGTTAACTTATCATATATAGCAATGTTCCATATTTCATTATACCATTCTTCCATTCGAAATTCAGACTTTGATTTCCAATTCCTAGCTATTACTAATCTGGCTGCTGTTAATAAATTGGTAATCAATTCTCTAGTCATCTTATCATATTCCACATTCTCAAATATTGATAACAGAGCTATCTCAGGATTAAATTCTATATCTTTTTCACATATGTCATTTAGTTCTTTAAAGATTAGTTTCCAAAATCTTTGTACTTTTTCGCATTCCCACCACATATGAAAGTATGTACCAATTTCCTTCTCACATTTCCAACAGACATTCAGATAACTAGCGTTAAATTTATTCAATTTTGTCGGTGTCAAATACCATCTTAAACCTAATTTGAAAAAAAATTCTCTTATTCTCACATTCCTAATTTAAACTGATCATTATGAGTAGTTTGCTTGTGTGGCACCAATGTACTGTTGTTCTATAATCCATAATGCATACATGAGTAACAAGTTCAAACAGAAGAATTTTAGAGTATAAATGTGAAAAACATGTTCCTATATCACATTAATGTTTCAGTCTACAACAGTTATTGAGGAAATGGCAAAGGAGAACATGGATATAGAACACTCCGAGCACTTACTTATCTTTTGGTATTCTTTAAATAATCTCTATCAATTGTGGGTGCTTAAGAAAGTCCAAGAAGTAAGCATATTGTAAATCAAATTATTATTATTATTATTATTATTATTATTATTATTATTATTATTATTATTATTATTAATAATAATAATAATAATAATAATAATAATAATAATAATAATAATAATAATAATAATAATAATAAATGATGATGAATAGATTTACAGCATAGTTATTGTCTCACTGGGAGTGCAGCTGGAATCCTTGTTACATTTAAAATCTTTCAACCAAAATAAAACTGAAAGTTGACAATACTATTTTCTTGTGAAATATTACCTTGCGCTTTATCATTTCATTTTTAAATGAAGTTTTCTGATCTATGTTAATTGATTATTTATTTTAAAATTGCTAGTAACTCATACATTCATCATAAAATAATAGAGTATGAAAAGATAATATAAAAAGGTTTTATAAGATTATTAAAGGACAAGGTTTCTTAATAAATTTATGGAAAAGATGTAGACAACACATTTTATTGCATATCTTACTAAAGGTTTATAACCCATCTCTTCAACCCCTGCAAAAAACAGAAAACAAACAGAAACAAGAGACATAAAAAGAAACCAAAAACAAAAAGTCCAGCAATAAAATCATAATCAGTAGATATAAAACCTGCAGCAATACTGAGTTATAATGCTCACTCCACAGCTTACAGGTGTTTCAAAACAGAGGTTTTGTGTCCTTGCCATAAATGCGGGGGGGAGGGGGAGTTATTTTTCTGACTACAACTCCTGCATTGCTAGCATGGCCAGTGGTTACCCTGGCTGGGAGTTGTATTCTAGGAAAATATTTTCCCTATCTACATTTATTGCCCCAAAGTTGCAAGTAGACAGCTGACTTAAATATATTGATGAAGTTGTTCCATCGCTTAGAGTGATTGTCCTAGCATTGCTCCTTATCCAAAAAATGATCAGTGAATTTCTTCACAGGTAAGGGAAATCCTTAGCACTTGACATTTGCAAATGATAAGCAATAAACAATGGAAATTTCAATATTTAGATTTTGTGTGATAATAATATTGCACTAGTTAACACTGACATTGAACATTTTAATTCAAGGTATCTTCAGATAATCAAAAGATGTGATATTCCTTTCTTTGTTTCAAGGTATCAACCAATGGAGAGAAAAGTGCAATATCAGTTGTTCGAAACACGGGCAATTTTCTAGAAATCAGACTAAATCTTCGCTGGTTCAACCAGTTAAAAAAAAAATCTGCAGGCTGGGATGACCTATTTTCAGTATGAAAAGATGTACTTTCAAAAGTTTAATTATTTAACAATCTTCCAGTCAACAACTTAAAAAAATAAAGAAAACTGACATAATTTCTCAGAGTGTTCATTTGATGAAGTCCATCTTAAAATCAGCTTTAGCAGTTCTGCATTATGACTGTGATCCATGGGACAACTGAAAGATAAAAACAAAATATGATCTTCTATCATTTCATAGGAGTATCATGTGCTTAGTTTCCCCCCTTCCTTTGGTTAAGTCCTCCTCCCCACCTTCCCACAAAGAGTTAATCAATTGTTGATGATGTGGTAATGCTCTGTGAAACAATTAAATGTTAAAGGCATGTCCTTGTAATGGACTGGCACCTCATCAAAATAGGAAACTGTTTATATGTTGTTTAAAACAAAAAAACCTGTAGCGAAAAAACTCCCTCCCATCTTTTAACTGACTGCTATATTTTAGTGTGTAGTGGATAGTTGGCTGGATAGCTAAGTGAATTAGGTTTCTGGCTACGGAGCCCGAGGACTGGAGTTTCATTCCCCACTGTGCCTCCTGTGGGTAGAGCCAGTCTGTGTGGCCTTCAGCAAGCTTTGAAGTCCCAGGGCGCCCTCAGAAGAAGGGAATGGAAAACCACTTCTGAGTATTCTCTACCTAGAAAACCCTGAAAAGGGTTGCCATAAGTCAGAACTGACTTTATAGCACACAGTTGTTATTATTATTAGTGGAAAGAAGGATGGACTAGGACTCAGGAAGCTTGGGTCTGAATACCCACTCAGCCATGGAAACTGACTAGGGGAGTAGAACTGGTAAAAACACCCCTTGAATATATCACTTACCTTGAAAACCCCATTAGGGTCACCATAAGTCAGTTCCAATTTGAAGGCACATAACAACAACAACATAGCAAGTAAGGAGAGAGAGATGGGGTCACACACGATCACACCCCTTTATAGTAAATTCAACCAGTGAGTGCTAACAAAAATGAAATTAAAAAAGGGCCATTGAGAAACAAAGAGACATCAGCATGCATCAGAGAACTGCAGAAATACAAAACACTTAAAGGAGGCAGAAAATGGCAAATCAAAGAACACTTAAAACAAAACAGCCTCGTGAGGACTGAGAGTCAGTAGGCACAGAATGCTGCTTGCTTTAGCAAGGCCTGCCAAGACTTTGGACTAACAATCAGCCTGAAGAAAACACAAGTCATGGGCCAGGGCGTGGACTCACCTCCCTCTGTTACCATCTCCACACAAGAATTGGAGGTTGTTCATGACTTTGTGTACCTTGGCTCAACAATCTCGGATACTCTCTCCCTAGATGTCAAGCTGGATAAACGCATTGGCAAAGCAGCTACCGTGTTCTCTAGACTCACAAAGAGAGTATGGCTTAATAAGAAGCTGACGGCTTACACCAAGATCCAGGTCTATAGAGCCTGTGTCCTGAGCACACTCCTGTACTGCAGTGAGTCCTGGACCCTTTGTGCACGGCAGGAGAGGAAGCTGAACACGTTCCATATGCGTTGTCTCCGACACATTTTTGGTATCACCTGGCAGGACAAAGTTCCTAATAGAGTAGTCCTAGAACGAGCTGGAATTTTTAGCATGTATACATTACTGAAACAGCGATGTCTATGTTGGCTCGGGCATGTCGTGAGAATGGCTGATGGTCGGATTCCAAAATATCTGTATGGAGAATCAGTGCAGGGAAATCGCCCCAGAGGGAAACCACAGCTGTGATACAAGGATATCTGCAAGCGGGATCTGAAGGCCTTGGGAATGGACCTCAACAGATGGGAAACCTTGACATCTGAGCATTCAGCCTGGAGGCAGGCGGTGCATCATGGCCTCTCCCATTTTGAAGAGACACTGGTCCATCAGGCCGAGGCAAAGAGGCAGTCCCGAAACTGGCAAAATCAGGGAGCTGGACAGGGGACAGATTGTATTTGTCTCCAGTGTGGAAGGGATTGTCACTCTCGAATTGGCCTTCTCAGCCACACTAGATGCTGCTCCAAGTCCTCCATACAGAGCACGTTGCCATAGTCTCTCGAGACTGAAGGATGCCTAATCTAATCGTGGGGCTCAATGCTATTTTGGACCCCAGCTCTAAACAGAAGGGGCTTGCCTCTGGGTACACACACACCGTTTTTTTGATTACCACAAAAAGTAAATCCAGGATGAGTGGACTATATTTCCAGCTCAGATTTGGGCTCTGCGAGCTACACCTTTAAAAGGATTCCATTCATAGAGCTTTGAAAAGGGCACAGGGTGAAGAACTTTTTGTTGTTTAGTCGTTAAGTCGTGTCCAACTCTTCGTGACCCCACGGACCAGAGCACGCCAGGCCCTCCTGTCTTCCACTGCCTCCCAGAGTTGGGTCAAATTCATGTTGGCAGCTTCGATGACACTGTCCAACCATCTCGTCCTCTCTCGTCCCCTTCTCCTCTTGCCTTCACACTTTCCCAACATCAGGGTCTTTTCCAGGGAGTCTTCTCTTCTCATGAGATGGCCAAAGTATTGGAGCCTCAGCTTCAGGATCTGTCCTTCCAGTGAGCACTCAGGGTTGATTTCCTTCAGAATGGATAGGTTTGTTCTCCTTGCAGTCCAGGGGACTCTCAAGAGTCTCCTCCAGCACCACAATTCAAAAGCATCAATTCTTTGGCGGTCAGCCTTCTTTATGGTCCAGCTCTCACTTCCATACATCGCTACTGGAAAAACCATAGCTTTGACTATGCGGACCTTTGTCGGCAAGGTGATGTCTCTGCTTTTTAAGATGCTGTCTAGGTTTGTCATCGCTTTCCTCCCAAGAAGCAGGCGTCTTTTAATTTCGTGGCTGCTGTCACCATCTGCAGTGATCATGGAGCCCAAGAAAGTAAAATCTGTCACTGTCTCCATATCTTCCCCTTTTATTTGCCAGGAGGTGATGGGACCAGTGGCCATGATCTTAGTTTTGTGGATGTTGAGCTTCAGACCATTTTTTACGCTCTCCTCTTTCACCCTCATTAAGAGGTTCTTTAATTCCTCCTCACTTTCTGCCATCAGAGTGGTATCATCTGCATATCTGAGGTTGTTGATATTTCTTCCGGCAATCTTAATTCCGGTTTGGGATTCATCCAGTTATGCCTTTCGCATGATGTATTCTGCATATAAGTTAAATAAGCAGGGAGACAATATACAGCCTTGTCGTACTCCTTTCCCAATTTGGAACCAATCAGTTGTTCCATATCCAGTTCTAACTGTTGCTTCCTGTCCCACATATAGATTTCTCAGGAGATAGATAAGGTGGTCAGGCACTCCCATTTCTTTAAGAACTTGCCGCAGTTTGCTGTGGTCCACACAGTCAAAGGCTTTTGCGTAGTCAATGAAGCAGAAGTAGATGTTTTTCTGGAACTCTCTGGCTTTCTCCATAATCTAGCACATGTTAGCAATTTGGTCTCTAGTTCCTCTGCCCCTTCGAAATCCAGCTTGTACTTCTGGGAGTTCTTGGTCCACATACTGCTGAAGCCTACCTTGTAGGATTTTGAGCATAACCTTGCTAGCGTGTGAAATGAGTGCAATTGTACGGTAGTTGGAGCATTCTTTGGCACTACCCTTCTTTGGGATTGGGATGTAGACTGATCTTTTCCAATCCTCTGGCCACTGCTGAGTTTTCCAAACTTGCTGGCATATTGAGTGTAGCACCTTAACAGCGTCATCTTTTAAGATTTTAAATAGTTCCACTGGAATGCCATCACCTCCACTGGCCTTGTTGTTAGCCATGCTTTCTAAGGCCCACTTGACTTCACTCTCTAGGATGTCTGGCTCAAGGTCAGCAGCCACACTATTTGGGTTGTCCGGGACATCCAGATCTTTCTGGTATAATTCCTCCGTGTATTCTTGCCACCTTTTCTTGATGTCTTCTGCTTCTGTTAGGTCCCTACCATTTTTGTCCTTCATCATGTCCATCTTTGCACAAAATGTTCCTTTCATATCTCCAATTTTCTTGAACAGGTCTCTGGTTTTTCCCTTTCTATTATTTTCCTCTATTTCTTTGCACTGTTCATTTAAGAAGGCCCTCTTGTCTCTCCTAGCTATTCTTTGGAAGTCTGCATTCCATTTTCTGTAACTTTCCCTATCTCCCTTGCATTTTGTTTCCCTTCTCTTCTCTGCTATTTGTAAGGCCTCGTTGGACAGCCACTTTGCTTTCTTGCCTTTCCTTTTCTTTGGGATGGTTTTTGTTGCTGCCTCCTGTACAATGTTACGAGCCTCCATCCAGAGTTCTTCAGGCACTCTGTCCACCAAATCGAGTTCCTTAAATCTGTTCTTCACTTCCACTGTGTATTCATAAGGGATTTGGTTTAGATTATACCTGACTAGCCCAGTGGTTTTTCCTACTTTCTTCAGTTTAAGCTTGAGTTTTACTTTAAGAAGCTGATGATCAGAGCCACAATCAGCTCCAGGTCTTGTTTTTGCTGACTGTATAGAGCCTCTCCATCTTTGGCTGCAGAGAACATAATCAATCTGATTTCGGTATTGCCCATCTGGTGATGTCCATGTGTAGAGTCGCCTTTTGTGTTGTTGGAAAAGAGGGTTTGTGATGACCAGCTTGTTCTCTTGACAAAACTCTATTAGCCTTTGCCCTGCTTCGTTTTGAACTCCAAGGCCAAACTTACCTGTTGTTCCTTTTATCTCTTGACTCCCTACTTTAGCATTCCAGTCCCCTAGAATGACAAGAACATCTTTCTTTGGTGTCAGTTCTAGAAGGTGTTGTAAGTCTTCATAAAATTGGTCAATTTCAGCCTCTTCAGCATGGGTGGTTGGTGCATAAACTTGGATTACTGTGATGTTGAAAGGTCTGCCTTGGATTCGTATTGAAATCATTCTATCATTTTTGAGATTGTATCCCAGTACAGCTTTTCCCACTCTTTTGTTGACTATGAGGGCTACTCCATTTCTTCTACGGGATTCTTGCCCACAATAGTAGATATGATAATCGTCTGAATTGAATTCTCCCATTCCCATCCATTTTAGTTCACTGACGCCCAGGATGTCAATGTTTATTCTTGCCATCTCCTGTTTGACCACATCCAGCTTACCAAGGTTCATAGATCTTACATTCCAGGTTCCTATGCAGTATTTTTCTTTGCAGCATTGGACTTTCCTTTCACTTCCAGGCACGTACGCAGCTGAGCGTCCTTTCGGCTTTGGCCCAACCACTTCATTAGCTCTGGAGCTACTTGTCCTTGTCCTCCGCTCTTCCTCAGTAGCATGTTGGACGCCTTCCAACCTGAGGGGCTCATCTTCCAGCGTCATATCTTTTAGCCTTTTGTTTCTGTTCATGGAGTTTTCTTGGCAAAGATACTGGAGTGGCTTGCCAGTTCCTGCTCCAGGTGGATCGCGTTTAGACAGAACACTCCACGATGACCTGTCCGTCTTGGGTGTCCCTGCACGGCATAGCCCATAGCTTCTCTGAATTACTCAAGCCCCTTCGCCATGACAAGGCAGAAATCCATGAAGAGGGGTGAAGAACTAGGAAGTCCCAAAAATGAGGAACAACTTCAGAATATCCAGCTCAATTACTGTTGAAATAACCTGCCTTAGGTCCTTTTAAAGAGAAAGGTAAGGTAAAAATATTTTAAATAAATAAAATGAAATGTGATAAGAAATCTGACTTCTCAGAATTATAAAAACAGTGTGAAACTATATTGTACAAGGCATTTAATTTGACTTAAAACATTTCTCCAGTTGTTCTAATTTTTTTCCTAATTTGGAGTTGTACCTGAGTCCGTAGCAAGTGTACCTCTTCTATAAGCATCTGCCTTTCTTTGTATAGTTCATTTTGCTTGTTGAGAAGCTCCACTAGTTGCTGAGCAGTGGTCTGACAATGCTTGTCAAGCTGGTTTAACCTGAATAAAATAGAAATAGAGAGTTTGTTCTGGTGTTTTTGGTACAAGAGTATTTATTTATGTGTTTGTTTGTTTATATTATTTAAAAGCTACCTTTCTCTCTGTAGGAGACCAAAGGCAGCTCACAAAAGCTAAAACTACAATAATCAACAGTTTTAAAATACCATTTAAAACAATTAAACATATATCAAGATTAAAACCAAGATTTAAAATTTTTAAAAACAATTTAAAAATATTTTAAAATATCCTAAATTTAATAAACACTTCTTATTCTTGAGGCACTTATTGCTTAAAAGCCTGTCTAGAGAGGAAGGTCTTTGCCTGCTGGTGAAAGGATGTGGGGGGCAACCTGGTTTCTTGGGGCAGCGCACTCCAAAGCCTCGGAGCCACCACAGAGAAGGCCCTCTCTCATATCCTCACCAAACGAACTTGGGGAAATGGTGGGACCAAAAGAAGGGCATCTCCAGAAGATCTTAAAAACTGAGAAGGCTCATGTGGGGTGATATGATCCTTCCAATAGCCTGGGCCCAATTTATATAGGGCTTTGTAGGTAATAGCCAGCACTTTGAAATGGGTCTGGAAACAGATTCGCAGCCAATGAGGCTGTTGTAATAAGGGAATTATATGCTCCCTATAACCTGTGCCAGCCAACAGTCTGGCTGCTCAAATACATGTTACTCAGATATTACTAACACCATCACTTATGGCTTTGGGATTAGAGACAATCATGCAAACTTTACATATACAAGCCTCATTTTGGGATTTACTGGAGGAAAGCCTCCTTCCAGATTAGCCTGATCATTCTGAAGCCATCCATACATCCATCATCAAGGGTTTCTCAAGAGCCGGCCATGCCATTAGAATGGATGAGGCAGGTGCCTCTGGCAGCAGAGTGAAAGGAGCAAAACTCACACCTACTGTATTGGTGCATCTGCTGCACTGGAGAGCTGCCACTACCAACACCTGTCCAGAGTCACCTATTGTGGAATACCTGGTTCAAAGCCAAGGTATGATAAGATGGGGTGTCATAGCATAGCCAGTTTCCTAATTTGGAGTGATACCTGAGTCCACAGTAAGTCTACCTCTTCTATAAGTATCTGAGTGAACAAGTAAGAAAAATGAGGTTGTATATGAACCCTCCAGATCTGTCCATGGTCTGGAGGGTTGTATGTAACTTTCTTTTTATACTTGGCAGTGAGAGAAGGCCACGGAGGTGTCACCAGTGCTTTTGCTTTCCTTTTTGGCATAGTGCAATGGGGCTGGAGGTACATGTGAGGTGCTTGATGGTGGCGATGTTTGAAGGTAGTGCTGGGTTTCCACACTGAGGGTACAGAAGAAGAGCTTTGGCTTCCTCTATGATTTTCCTGCACTGTATTTATTTTATTTATTTATTAGATTGCTTCTGCTGAGACAGATGGGATTGTGGTTTGTTTTACATAATTTTCTTCATTGAATCAGCATCTCCTCTTGTTTTTTTCTATAGCTTCTCTGACTCTGCTATCAACTTTACTAGCAAAATTAGACTAATTGGCCAAATGACCAGAACCTCCCTAAGTTTTCTTCTTACTCCCCAGAGCCACACCATTGTGTGCGCTTTCTCATATTTTTCACCTGTCAGCATGACTGTGAGCAAACAAACTCTTTGTAACCTTCATTTCAAACACTACAACTGGGCATATCTTTTTCCCTTTAGCTTGGGCAACCCTCATACTTCTGAGTTTCAGCCGCAATTCATTCATCCTTATCTAGTCTGCTACTAGTTTCAGGTTATCATTCACAAACTACCCCTCTGCACCTAATGCAGAAGAGAGTTGTTGCACTCTACTAACAGTCCCCCCAACATACATACACAGGCGTATGCCAACTTGTGATATGTTTGGCAGAGTATGCCAAATCCTGGTCCCTGGCACATCTTTTTAACAAGTGCTTTGTTATTCTTACTTTATAAAGTTCACTTGGGATTCCGCCCCCCCTCCATTAAGTGAATTATTTTCCAGAACCAAACTCTTTTTAAAAAATCAAATAATTGGCATGTCACAAAATTAACCTGAAAAGTTTGCTTAGCAGAGACAATTCATAATAAAGGGAAAAGGTTTCCTATGTCTCCAATTTGCTATAAATTTAAATAACTATGTCAGGAATGTGTGCCATGTCCAAAAACATACAAAACAGTTACGTTCTGCACTGTTTTGGTACCATCGGATTAGGCATGCAACAAATTTCTACTGTAGTCTGCAGAGCTGAACGTGCCATAGCCGCAAGATTGAATTACAACAACTGGCAGCAGCTAAATCACCAAATCCAACAGCCACACTGCACTTACTGGCACACATCTTAATTAGGTTTTAATATAAGTAATCTGATAACTACTCCTGGCTGGCCAGAGCTGAACTGTCAGTACTGAGAGCTTTGTTATTTAGCCGCTCTTCACGTATATGGTGGCAGCTTCCCTACTGACCCTTGTCAAAGAACCCCATCTGCTGGTTACCACGGTAACTGAAGGCAACTGCTTGAGCTGAACAGAGACTTTCAGAAAAAGTCTGTAGCCAAAAGAATTTTGTAAAATTACTTCGCAGGCTAAAAATCCCATAGTGGTAAATACTGGAGACAGATAAGGTTTTTTTTTCCCCCTTCACAAAACGGAAAGTGGTTTAAAGCATTAATTTCACTCCTGCCTCTGGAAAGCAGGCATTTTGGGTTTTTTTGTAGTATTTGAAAACCTGACAAAACAGTTTGAATTACGTTTTTAAAGTGTGCAAAGTATCTATGAAACAACTTTTCATTCTGCTTTTTAAAACACACATACATATTCTTTCAGTTCCTTTCTCGTCAATATCCAGTCTCAGAACCAAAGGTAGGTGACAACCACTTCTTACAGCAGATCTTGGCCAAGAGTGGCCCACGGGCTGCTTGTGCTCTCCCAGGGTATTTCTGTGCTTCCCTGACCATCCCAAAGGCCCCAGTTAAAAATAGGGGGGGGTAACCCCCCCAAAAAAACAAAATAAAACACACCAAAACAAAACAGGTAAAGACCTAAAACAAAACAAAACAAAACAAATCAAAACCAGAAATGCCCAACAGGGAACTTTACATTTGTTTCGGTGGTTGAAAAAAGGGGGCTGTTTTTTGCCAGTTTTGAGGCCTAGTATGGTCTGCAATAGTGGGTCTTGAGGCTAAAATGTGGCTTTTGACCCTGACAAAATTGTTCACGTGCCCTATGAGAGATTCCTTCCAGGGGATCTGCTGGATTAATAACCAAAGGGTATGCTTTCAGTATTAAGTCTTCATTTATCAGTGATGAAAATTTTAGGAAAAAAAGTAGAATCATTTTATGATCTAGCCTACAAGGATCACCTTAGTAAGATGCCTGACAAGAAGAATGACAAGACTTAAACTTCTTCTCCAGCCATCAACTGAGGTGACAGCTGGCACCTCACTGAGCCTGCCCACCATCCAGTCAAGTCTGAAGATCATTTTTAACCTTCTGGACTGACAACCAATCTGTACAGAGGTGTGTGTTTTTTTGAGTGTTTTTTACATTATTATGGTTCTCCTCAAGAGTATAAGATTCCCCAAGCAATACAGTATTCTAGAAGAAGTGGACCAGTTTATTCAGTACTGCAGATCAAGGACTAATTACTGGAGAGACAAAAAGAACAGCAGTCTTGGAGCAGGGATGAACAACTTCCAGAGCTAAACGCATCTGCTCCCATAGGAGCGCAGAAGACTGCATTTGCCCTCAACCCTGCTATGCCCTCCACTCCCAAAATTTTGAAAATAGAATTTTTGGCCCCAAATGTTCAACTACACCTTGCAAAACCAAAGCAAACAATAGCCAGCTATAAACTAGACAAGAACTCCAAACCCATTTACTTAGTGAGCCATAGAATCCATCTTCCCATTTCCTCCAATTTTGTTGTTTAGTCGTTAAGTCATGTCCAACTCTTTGTGACCCCATGGACCAGAGCACGCCAGGCCCTCCTGTCTTCCACTGCCTCCCGGAGTTGGGTCAAATTCAGGTTGGAAGCTTCGATGACACTGTCCAACCATCTCGTCCTCTGTCGTCCCCTTCTCCTCTTGCCTTCACATTTTCCCAACATCAGGGTCTTTTCCAGGGAGTCTTCTCTTCTCATGAGATGGCCAAAGTATTGGAGCCTCAGCTTCAGGATCTGTCCTTCCTCCACTTACCTGTCTTATTATATAGTATGGTTTCCCCACAACTAATCTTTAGTATACATAGAGTTGCCTAGGGCTTTATTTAGTGATTTAAAATAAATTTAGTAAGACTAGGGGCTGAGGAGGAACAAGGTGCTGGCAATTCTTTCACAAATGCTGTCATAGGGTTTCAAAGAGGAGTTCTCACCAGCAGTATGGCTATCACATATGGCACTTGCTGTGGCATCTGTACTGTATTCAAGGGCAGCCCTTAGAGGGCATTGCAGTAAACTGGAGATTATCATATGACTCTAATGTAGGTTTTTAAATTCTCTGGAAAGGCCCTTTTTCCTGTTGCTCCCCTGCCCATCATCAGAGGCATGCCTGGTGGGCATAAAAGCGAAGGCTTTCTTGCTTCAGAACTCCCCTGCAAGAAAAAACAGACTAGCTCCATTTCTGTTGTTCTGCAGCCAGGCCTTTTGAAAAATGCCAGATTAGCTTTTATAAATAAAATGTGTTTCTTATGGTTGTAATTGTGCTATTAAATTTTAATTATGATTTTGCACTTTATCCGCATGTTCTCGTTTAGACACTTTTAGCATTACTTTGAACAGAAAGGCAATATATAAATGTAACAGATAAGTAAATGAATTAGTTTGCAAAATACTGTACGATACTTGTGTCATTCTTATAATTCCCACATGAGAAGGACTACCACTATTCACATTTTACAGATTGAGAACTGATGCTGAGATAATCACCTTACTGTCAGTTTAAAAGAGACTGTTGATTGACTCAGCACTCCTGGTCAAAGTCTGCATTAGATCTTTTGAATATTTAAGCCTTGATGATGTATAATGAATGCATTAAAATACCCACTCAGAGCAGCCTTTATTTTTTAAAATGGACACATTATATTTTCTTCTGCGTGTACATCCTTCCATTGCCTCCATTTTCCTTCATATCTCTGACACAGCAGAGTTCTTACTGTCTTTTACTATGAATCTAGCAAGTAATCATTCCACTAATTCAATCCTGAACTACGAAGATGTCTGCTGCAAGCTACCCAATCTGAACTCGCTTTTTCAGAAATACTTTGCCTTTAAAAAGAGCCTCCCAGCATGAGCTTCATAAGAAGTGACACATAGCAGACAGTGCATGTGGTGTTTCAGCATGCTGCGCAGAATGAAAAGAGAATTCTTTACTTAGTTTTTGACGGCATGTGCAAAGCGTATGAGAGGCCCAAAGAGACATCAGGCATCTCAAGAAACGTAGAAAACGATGTTGATCAATGTATCCATTTTCATCAACTTTGTTTGTTTTTTGGTCATTGTCTTTACCAACAATAAAAACAAAAACCATTCTTTCTTCATTTTTAATGTTGCACTTTTTTTTTTTTTTAATTACAGAATTCCTTTGGAACCAATTTTTGAGCCTTAAGATGCCAAATTCTGGTTGAAAACTGAAAGAACTGCTGTGATGGGCAAAAACATTCCATTTACTATTTGCCTGATTTGCTCTCTGATGCAGACACATTGTAATAAGCAAAGCTTTTTCAAGAATTAATTTTAAAAGGAGAAGAAGAGGAGGGTCATGCAGCAATGTTTCAAGTAAAAAAATCAGTTTTTTTTCCTTGTAAGTTCTTCCATTGATATAGAAAACAGATAAAACATGTATGAGAGTGTGCTTTTTGTATCTGCTTTATCATAGTCTTTGAGAGTCATATGAAAAAGGTGCATTGTTCATGTTCTTTACAGCAATATATATGGATTCAGACATCACCCAGAAGTGCAATAAGTGGAAACACAAGTCACAGATGCATCTGCTTTTTGTTGCTTCTCACAATGTCTAAATGCACTTTATCACAATGATGTCTGTATAACAGGTACAGAATTAATAAAGCTTTTTATTATTTAATTATATATGGATTATATTCTAACTTTCCATTTGCAAGCCCACCCACTGGTGTTGGTGAATAATTGGGATGAAACTATAGAGCAGCTAACAAATGAAAAATAAATTATCAGATACAAAAATAATTATAACTTTAGTATAGTGTATAACAGACCCACTGAAATGAATGGAACGTATTAGTCAAGACTAATGTCTGCCCAGTTGATATCAATTTTTCCATTTTAAGTACCTCTAATGTTAGATTCAATATTTAAAATTAAATCAATTTTTTCCATATTTATCTATCACTATCATTACACATAATCCTTAAATATATATCCCACTAAAACAACAGCACCAAATTTAAAAATAAATTTTATAAAAAGGCACAGCAGCATAAAATATATAAAAGCTTTAGAAGTCAAGCGTGGTGCCGAGTTGAAAGTCCTGGGCAAAGTGCCCTCCAACAGTCCCCAGGACTATTTGGCCCATCCCTTCCCAAAATTACAGTTTTCTCAACTGCTTTCCTTTCCTGCTAATGCTTCTCTTTCTCTCGTATTACATCCCTTTCTCCTGCTCTGGTGCTCATTCCGCAAATCTCCTCCCCCAAAAAAACCTTACTGACAGTGGGAGCTGAAGTGGACCCTTGTCCTTAACCCCCTCCACATTTGTAGCAGGGCTGAGCACAGGGCAGCCCAAGCCACTCCCTGGCTTCCAGTAGGCACCCACTCATGGGGGGGGGGGGGGGGATAGTGTGAAAATGGCCAAATATCCTTTCAGAAATCTGGAAGTACCTTCTTCAGTCTTGGATGAGTAGCGAAACGTTTCAACCTAACAAGAAAGAAGTCCAGTTGCCATGACTCAAATCTTCACAGATATATCCTTTCAGATACCTCTGGGGAGCACAATTATATATTTAAATGCTATTGCCTTCACTCTGGCATTTATAAAGGCATGGAATAGTTTTTAAAAATAAAGAGAGAAATAATACTTCAGTCAGATTAAAACTAGCTAAGTAACGTGCCTAAAGACAAGGAAGGCATTTGCTTCCTACCAGAAAGATATAAGATTTGGCCCTAGGCTTGCTTTCCTGGGAATGGCATTCACATTCTACTTGTGAATACAAGAATGTGAAAGTACTTGTCCTTATTATCTGTCTAATTCCAGATAACCTACATTTGAACAGGTTCTGGTAGAGTTCAGTTCTTCAGATGTGATAATTCCTAGTCAATAACATCAGAACAGGGGATTCAGAAATACTTTGTAGTTAAGAAATGACATGTTATATTTGCTATAGCTAGTCCCAGTTAGTAACACAGCATGTATTTTAGACTGTATGCAGTTTTTAAAGTGTCTTCAAAAGTTGCCTCGTCAACAATAGTCTAGACTATTCTGGACAAACAACACTTTTCACATAAAAACTAATTTTTGAACCAGTTAAGATAGTTACGTAATAACCTCCAGTCTCAGAGGCAATATAACTTGCTATATAAATTGCTGGGGAACACAAAATGCAATTACTCTTATGCCCCCCGCCCCCGGTTGATAAAGTTTTCCTGAGGCAACTGTGTGACCAGAATTTTGCCCAACGTGGCTGTATGTCTTAAATCAGTAGAAAGATTGAAGGAACAATTAGATTTCTGTTTCTAAAAGAACGGTCAATATAAAAAAGAACCTTCAGTCAGCCATATGAATGCGAAGATGGTTATAATATCTCCAATCTCTCCAACACAGTGTAAAGGCAAAAGCTGCATAAACATGAACACAGAATTCCAGAAAACACATACACCAAAAAATAAGTTTTACTTAGCATAAACTTCTGACGACAGTAGGCCACTTCAGATACATAAGCACAACCTCTGCAGACTGACATTTATACAAGCATATATAAATCCTCCAGTGATGCATCTATCTGGGGCTGTTCAGTAATTTATTAGAGGTGCATAAGAGTTGCACCTCTGAGGTTGTACAGCAGAGCAAATCGTTGTTCTATAAGGCAATTCTGAAAATAAAAATTTGTAACTTTCAAATTAGGTTCCAAATTGACGCGAAATTTGGCACAGTTGTAACAGGCAGTCTGCTCTTGCTCTGTGGCAAATTTGGGGACATTTGGAAAAAGCATTTTCGAGTTACGATTTTCTTTTAAGTAGAACTGTTTTACTCCCCTTTCAGAAACAGGTGACCGTCAACTACCTCAGATTTAAAATAGCTCACATGAATTGAAACAACCAGTTGTACTGTTGGCCCTGCCCACTTTTCTTTATCTGAACTACTGGTCCTCAAAAAGGCCTTTAGAAGGAGAGAAACAGTGATTTCCTATAACACAGAGCATGCATAGTACAGGCTTGCCAGGAAGAGTGGCTTCAGGAAAGGCTAGCACTGGGGGTGGGGGGGGCAAAAAGGAAATATCAGGAGAGCTGCAAATTAAACAGCTCAAACAGAAAGAAACGAAGACAGTCAGAAGACAG
This sequence comes from Intellagama lesueurii, assembly GCA_037013535.1. Classification (NCBI taxonomy): domain Eukaryota; kingdom Metazoa; phylum Chordata; class Lepidosauria; order Squamata; family Agamidae; genus Intellagama; species Intellagama lesueurii. The sequence goes on along the minus strand of JBAJHW010000001.1, from coordinate 298,876,773 downwards.
ACTTGGTTTAAAGAAAGTAATGGAGTTATAGTCCTCCAGAAGGGAGCAGTCCCAGAGCACGGGAGCTGCTCTGACCTTTGAGAACAATATCATCTTTTCCAGAAAGTTCTATCTTCTTACTACATGTGAAAGGTATGAAAGGCTCAGTTTACTTATATTCTTGTGAGAGTTTGGACTTGACTTGATTAAGCACCCACTTATCTGTGTTTTTGGCAGTTCTTACCCAGAAAACTTGTTGAAAAACAGCCATGACAATTGCTTTGGGTGAGAAGTGGTTAACTGATGAGAAGTTAGGTTCTGAGATTTTACCTGCTTAGTGTCTCTTTGTGAATGGTGGTGAGCATAAGAGGGTATCCTGTAGACCAGTGGTCCCCAACCTTTGGCCTCCAGATGTTCTTGGACTTCAACTCCCAGAAATCCTGGCCAGCAGAGGTGGTGATGAAGACTTCCGGGAGTTGTAGTCCAAGAACATCTGGAGGCCCAAGGTTGGGGACCACTGCTGTAGACCATCCTGCCTGCTGACACTAGTGTTATCAACATTCAGGCTGCCCTTTACTAGGTAAAGCTTGACATTCTTTTTCCTGCTGGCAATGCAGGCATGAGAATGATGTTTTGAATTGTGGATACATAAGCATAATACCCCAGATTCATAAACCAGATTTTTAAAAAGAGTTTGTTTAAGGCATATCCCATCTTTTTTCCCAACTGGGATCCAAGACAGCTCAGAGTATAATTGATTATTTATTTATTTATTTACAAGATTTTTTTAGCCACACCATTACCAATGGTCTCTGAGCGGCGTACAACAATATTAAAACTTTAGAAAACATTAAAACCATTAAAAATAGGCAATATTATAATAATACCCTATATTAAAACAGCCAATTTATCATTAATAAATCCTGCTGCTCATACGGCCAGCTAAAGGATACTATTTAATTAAAATGCTGGCTAAACAGAAAGGTCTTTGCCTGGGGCTGAAAAGCCAAAAGTGTTGGAGCCAGGTGGATCTCTATAGGGAGGGCATTCCAAAGTTGGGGGGCAGCAGCGGAGAAGGCCCTATTTCGACATGCCATCCCCCTCACCTCTTTCAGAGATGGCACCTTCAGAAGGGCCTCCTGGCCTGATCTTAGAGTACGGGCAGGCTCGTATGAATTAATAGTATAATTTTAAAAAATACATTACAAATATAAAATGGAATTAAATCAATTATATTAAAACAAATACACTTAAGAACAAAATTTAAATATCTCATTTTAAAGCAGTGCTTAAAACAATAAAAAGGTGCAGCATATCTGTCAATTGTCAAAGGCATGCCTGAATAAGAGGGTCTGTTTGTGACAGCACAATGATACCAGCAAAGTGGCCAACCAAGCTTTCCTTGGCAGGAAGTTCCATGGTCTCAGCACAGCCACTGAACAGGCCCTGTCTTATATTCTCATCAAACATGCCTCTGAAGGTGGCAGGGACCAAAAGAATTGCCTCTTCCATGCCTCTCAAAAGCCAATCAGGCTTGTATAGGAGAATACAGTCTATGAGATGATCTCGAACCAAATAATACAGGGATTTATAAGTCACAAGAAGCACTTTGAACTCTGCCTAGAACTGTGTCAGTAACCAATCAGGATACTTTTATAGGGGAGTTATACACTCCCAACTGGCTTCAAAATTTTGGACGAACTGAAGGTTCTAAAATCCTCAAAAGCAGCCCCACAATAATTACATTAACATAATCCAAATGAGATGTAATAAGGCATGTGTCACTGTAGCCAGGTCAGCTACAGGAACAGGCACATCTACTGCATTAGCTTTGATTTTGCAAATGTGCTCCTGGCCACTGCCAACAACCTGAGTATCTAAGCTCAGGGTGGAATCCAGGAACACTCCAAAACTGGGAACCTGTATCTTCATAAGGAGTATGACCCCAACCAACACATGTTGAACCGCAAATCCCTGGTCCATCTTATGACTGACCAAAAGAATTTGTATCTTGCCTAAATTAAACTTTTTTTTTGGTCCATGTTCAGTCTATTACTGATATTACTGATACCTAGCACTGATTTAGAGCCAGAACAGCTGCTTCTCTGTCCTGTAAGTCAGATGTTTTCCCTTTCCTCAGCTGATTGCCACTCGTCCGTTGGCATCTTGAAGATCATGCCAGCAGCTGGAAAATTCATAAGCTTTATTGGCTTATTCAGCTGCAGCTGAACTCTGAACAGATGACAAATGCTCTTGCTCATGTGAAAACTGCCTTTTCTTTGAGTATTGACAACATCCAACAAAGAAAAGGGGCAAACTGGGGTGGGGAACTCCTTGTTTGAGAAGTGTTTATTACAGTGACAATCCCTATTAGGAAATGTTGAGACAGATGCTGCTCATAACTGGAAAATACAGAATTCTGATGAGGGTGAACTAGAAAAGCTTAAATAACTATGTTGAAGAGGAAATAAATGGAGCTTACTCTGTGTAACTGCACACAGGACTGCATCCTAAGGATTCTTTCAAATATTACTGATTCCCAAATGGAATAAAGCATGCTTTATGAATTTCTCTTTACATAAATTGCAGATTTTCCAAGAAGATAGAAGTGAACAAAAGCCGATTCTTTCCAGGACACAGCTAACAGGTATTTTATGAAAGTAGTTTCTAACCCATATTAAGAGTTACACGTCATTCAGAGGAAATACTAAACATGCATATTCACTGAACATGGCTTCAAAGCACAGAAAGTAATGTCTATAGGGGGCCTTTCATAAAATTTCATAGAAGTAAGAAAAATTACTTTTTTCAACTTCAGCTCTCAGACTCTCCCATTGAACATAGCCATTGCCCTTGCTGGTGGGGGATTTTGGGAGATGTAGAGCAGAAAAGTAACTTTTCCACAATCTGAAATTCATAATAAAGGATGTGAAGATATGTCAGAAAAAGTCTAACCTGCATAATCCTAAATGTGATTATCTACTATAGTGATCGATACACTAAGATAGACTGTAGAAGTGGTGTCACTAGAAACAAAGGAATACTGACTACTTGTTATTATAATATCACAACTGTTTTCCAAATTAATGAGCTGCTGTTTTATGCCTCCCATATCAGAAGGTTCTATAAATCCCTTTTTAATATTTTTAAAACTGCAACCAAAGTATTAGAGTTAAAATTATAACTGCTATATTGAATTTGACCAACAGTTTGCAAACAAGGTGTGTTCAACTGCCTTATTTTTCAGGTGGCTCAGCAGAGACATGCAGTGGTCTCACATCGAAAACCTAGGTTACCTTGTGACAGAATAATACACTTAATTATTTCATAAAGACCTCAAGAAATACTGATTATAACCTTTCTTAAAATTAACAATTTTGTTATCAGTTTCCCATCTGATAAATACAGATAGTAAAAGCTGCTGGGTACAGTGACACCTAAACATATTTCATTTAAAATCCAACAATTTTTATGATCAAGTATGTAAATCGCACACTTTCCTATAAGACACCATCAATCCAGCCAATATTGTCCTGAACCTGTGCACTAGGGAGAATTGCCTTAAATGCTCCATCCTGAGTATAATTTCAGACTGTGATGGGACAAAGAAAATATGTGATGATCAGAATAAAAATGTCAGACTGGAACACTTAGTTGCTAGTGTCTCTTTGTCAAAACAAAAAGGTTCAAAACAGCAGCAACTACAGCCTGATTGCAAAACTCTTCTAAAGTGACCAAATACCTTTAGCTTCATGTAAATCTGATTGCAGTTCTCTCTGGGGGTGTAGGTGAAAGAATACGAAGCTAGGCAAAGTGCAAAGCATCAGCAACTGACTATACAGTAAGAAAAAAGTTCAGAGTCAAGTAATGGAGCTTCCAATATGTCAAAAAGAAGAATACAGAAATGAGGGGGGGGGGGGAGAATAAAGGGAGGGAGAGAAAACGGATGAAGCAGTAGGCGCCTGGGGGCCAATTGCCTCTCCAGCAGCGGTAAGGCTGTTACAAGGCTTGCAGTACCATTTGTTCCATTACACAATCTCCTGAAGCCTTTTACAGAGAGCTAAAACAACTGCCTGTACCAACACGACACATGGCTTTCCATCCCAACTCTTTGCTAATCCAGACGCTCCAACCATCTTTCTTTAAGATGCCATATGGTTGGCAGAAGCCTGTAGATTTAGCAGCACATCTGCTTCTACATTACTTCTTCCCTCCAAGGCTCCCCCTTCTCCAAAAAAGGGGGGGAGCAAGTAATTTTTAATATTGTTTGCAGTTTAAAGACAAGAATTATTTAGTCTTCTATATATGTGTGTATAAAGGACGTACATTTTTACAATGGCTTCATTTTTCAAGCAACTATTAGAAACAGAGCAATAAAATAAAAGGAACAAACACCAGTAAATGCTTTTTCATTATTCTAATCCTTGTAACTACAGACACCAAAGCATCAGTAATTTTATTCACAAGCAGTCAATTCACTGAAAAAGGGGGACAAAGTTTCATCTGTTGGAGGTAAATATAACAAGAATCAAAGCAGAAAACCAGAATAAATGAAGCCTTGCTTTGTTATAGCCAGCAGAGTGGAGCTCTGTAGGCAAGTAAATCTGCATACAGAGCAGCACTGTCACAGAGCTGAGTGATAGAAAACTATGATGAACAAAGCTTAGAGTCACTATTATAATTCTGGTTGCACTGACATGCATACATCCAGGTTAATTTTGTTTTTGGAATCCAGCTGCCCAACATGACAAGCTATTGTTCACCATATCAGCTACAGGTTTATAATTTTTAGTATTTTATCAAGTTTTAGATATCTAAAATCTGAAACAAAGAAAACTGGTAAAGTTGCAAGAATAAAGTAAACAAAGAAGAGTATAAAAATTAAATGCCTAGGTAAAAATCACTGTGAATGAAAGGGAGGGGGAACAGGATACTTAGGTTCCAAATAAGAGTGACTATTGGTTCCATATACTGTAAGGTCAAACTTGGCTCTCTATATGCATTCAGTTCATATATTTCAACTGTAAAAAATCTGCATTCTTTACTATTTTATTTAGTTAGCTCTTTGTGGCAATGATGCAACAAAATACAGGAAGAGTCTCACTTGAAGACTGGCCCTGTATGATATTCAGATTGAGGCTACAATTATGTGGTCAAATGCCATGGGATTTGCTCCACTTATAAAATGGGTGAATTCAAAGTATTTTTTACTGACCACATGATGCAAAGGCTGATTCAAATCAGCCCAGCCTCTTTTGATTTTTTTTCTCTGCTGCTGGGGGGCTTCTACTTTTTTCAAGCCAGAACAATCTGAACGGACGTTTTCCCGTGTGGTTAGTTGTGATATGTTCTTGTAAAGATAGGGGCATGTCTGTAGGAGGTGTTTTGGTGCCGTAGGCAGTTGGGGCATGATGTTCAGAACCAGAGGAACATGTCCCTGCATTCTTTACTCTCCCCCGATTGCCCTCCTTTGTAATTTCTTTTTTTAAAAAAAACTCTTGCATACATGAGATAGCATTAGATCACTTTATCACCTTATCACTGGGTTCTTATTATTATTTCCTGCACTTATGCCCCATTTAACAATCAGCAGAGACAGATTCAGACAAGGAAGGAAAGATCGGCAGAGGCAGGACCAGAGAAAGCAAAAAAAGAAGGAGGGCTGTGGGCTGGAATGTGAATTGCATTGCATCCAATATGAAAGGTGAACTCCAGAATCAATCCACTGTCCCTGTGTGAGCACCGACTGCAATTTCAATCATAATATAGGCTGTGAATCAAATCACAGCAAAGACAAATAGCTCCAATCCAGTTTTCCAGTATAGTTGCACCCTTAATGTTTTGTGCTTCTCTTCATGTTATTTATTCAAAGATCAGCTCTCAGGGAAGACAGTGGTTTACTAGGAATATGCATAGCAAATGTTTTCATATTTCTTTAATATCAGAATCCTTTGGGGAGGTGTCCCTCTTTCTTTTTGTATTTTTCATGTACTGATCCTTTAGTTTTACACAAAAAGGAAAACCTCTTCCTGCTTCCCCATGCATGTTTTCTAGCACTGTGAAAGCTCTAAAGAACCCTTTAAAGCTGTTCCAAAATAGCAGAGGAAACAAAAAAGTCCTCAACTCCCCATCAAAATTCACATATTTAACAAAATATACACACCATAAATTAAACAAATAACAGTTTTTAAAAATCATATAAACAGGGTATGCACACACCTCCAGGAAAAATAGAAGCCCTGTCTTCTCAAAACCAAGAAAAGCAAACTAGCAAATAAAGGCAAAAAATACAGTCAACATCTTCCCACCACTGTTCTCTCCCACCACCACTTGATGCTTTCTCTTCAATTCCTTGAGCCCAGCAGGTAGTAACAGGCATTCCAGGCAGCAGGAAAAATAATCCCAGAAGGAAAGGACAAAATAAAATAAAATTTAAAATGGGGGAATCCCCAAAGAAATGGGGGGGGGAGATAGGCAGGCTGCCTATCAGCAGCAAATGTAACCCAAAGAAAAAAGAAATGGGGGAAAATCCCCCAAACAATCAAGGGGGGGAAGCAATACAGAGAAAGGATCCAAGATGGAGGCACAGCAGGCAGGCAGGCAGGCAGTAATCCAAGATGGAAGGCACACAGCATGCAGTAAGCTCATAAAGAATGCCTAAAGCAAGGAACACTCCTCAGTGAGTGCTAGGTTCCTTGACAGATTCAAAATTCCCACTCCCCAAAGATATTCTGACTGGAAGCTATCACTGACAGTCCTCCCAACATTATTAGATGAAAAACATATTAGGTGATTTGACCAAGGGTAAAAAATCACCAGAAGCTTACATGAAAGAGGGAACAGAAAAGGAGCACAAAACCTTTGTGTACCCTTTTGTAAACATGAAATCATTTGTGTTTAGAGGCTCTCTTTTGGCAGTCAGTGAAAGAACAGAATACGAATTACACAAAAAAGTTTCTTTCCTGTTTTTGGCCTCTTGTTTAAACACAAAAGGTCCATCCCAATGACTTATTACAGTGTACTGTAGTGCAGTCCTCTCTCTACATAGCCATGAGATGGAGAATCAGGGAGAAAATGGTCAAAAAGATCTGACCACAAGTCAATCTACTTCATATCCGGTCTCTGACTTTTTAGCTCTTTCACCTCTTAGAATCATAGAATCACAGAGTTGGAAGAAACCACAGGGGCCATCGAGTCCAACCCCCTGCTATGCAGGAACTCCATCAAAGCACTCCCGACAGTGCTTTGCACTAGCTCCTTGCACTACCCGGAGAAGAGAGAATACAGGAGAGAGATTAATAAAGACCTACATGATTGTTCTTGTGTCACAGCTATGGGCATTTAAATGTCTTAGGAGTTGAGCTTATTCTTTCCGGCCTATGCCTACATCACAGGTAAGTGCACATATTCAGTTGCCCCATTTTTAAAGAACTGAGATGCATATCTGAGAACAAAAATATAAGTAGCAAGGAAAACCATCAAATAAAAGTGTAGGTATGCTTTTTTCTCCATGAGCACCAGCAGTCATGCACATTATATTTAACAAATGTTCATGCTCAGCATGTGTGCATAAGTAGGTACAGAATCATTGTCTAGAAATCCACTTGAACACATAACGTAATAACTATATACATGTATTACACAAAGAAGCCATTATGTCTTCAGAAGTCGGAAAAGAAGCTCCCCTCCCCTTTCTGACAGGATGGCATTCTCTCTCTTAGATCAACAACTAACTGTTCAAATGAATATTGATTGATAGAGAATAGTGCCAGCTGTAATTTTCAGTATAACACTTCCTTTTCCAGCACTCAGAACTTTCTGAAACGTTCATCGTTAAGTGTGAAATTGTCCATGCTTGCTCTCTGTCTGGAAATGAATATTTCTGGCAAGTTGTAGAAAAATCCCATTAGCTGGGTTTTTTTTGGGTGGGTGGGGGACACATTTCCATTTTGAAAAAAACCCCTGGAATTCATGTACTAAAAATACATCAATACAGATTACTCAAACATGGGCCAAATTGTGGCTCAGTTTACTAATCTTTCCAAGTTAAAGGGCTCTGAGAAATAAATCCAATACCCTGCTATACAAATGATAGATAGTAAACTCTCAGCAGAACTCTGGAGATGATTCCTTATGCCTTCATTTCACTGCTGGCAGCTGCTCCCAAACTATCAGCATACCTTATCAGTGCTGCTTCTCCTTGTTCCTCTCATATCAGAGACTGGATATCTTCATAACAACACTGACTTTAAAAGGACCTTTTCAAACCTTTTTCATAATAGTCTGTGTCAAAATCCACAATTCAATTATTTATATATAGTAGGACCAATATTTAGAACTATACAATAAACATGATCAAGGCCAATTTTAAGTATTTTGTACATGTTACTTTATCAAGTTCCAAGGTACCTGTTTTTCTCAATATATTCCACATTTTGAATTTGAATCTCTAAACGCATTTCTTGAATTGCTTATTTTTTACTAAGTGCCATTAATTAGGTTTCCTTAACATGTTTCTTAACATCAATTTTAGACCATCTTCATTAGTTACATCACTGACATAACCTTTCTGAACCATCTAAGTTGTTAGCCAGCAATACTGAGTATCTGAATATTGAATATTAATAATAACTTTTCCACTGACAATGATCTCATTATATGAATCACAAGTGCTTCTCCAAAGATGTTCACAGCAACGACAAAAGATTATGTCCTTGCTTACTCCTTTTTGTGCTCCTATGTTTCTTAGCATAGTAAGTTACCCTAGAGTAGGCCCACTGAATTAGTGGGGATTTAGTGAGTCAACGTCTCCATAAATTCAGTTGATTCAAATGAGCTTACCCTAATTAGGACTTATTATGGTAAAATAAGTCACAACTAGAGTAAGGCTCATTTGAATCAATTGCACTTATGGAGGAGTTGACTCACTAAATCCCCACTGATTCATTGTTTTGAAATCTAAACATCTAGACAGATTCCTAAAGAGATAAATGTGAGAACCAACAACTTGAATTCGCCTTGATAAGCAAGTGGCAACCAGTGCAGGTCTTTCAGTATTAGAGTGATATTACTGCAATGCCATGTACCAGTTAGTAACCCAGCTGCCACATACTACACCAGTTGAAGATCCCAGACCCACTTCAAGGGTAGCCCTCCACAGAGTGCAATGCAGTAGTCAAAGTGTGATGTAACTGAGGCAAGGGTAGCTGTTGCTAAATCAGAGAACTTAGGGAAGATCACAGATGGCGCACTAAGCAGAGTTGTGCAAAGGCACTCCTCATAACTGTTACCATCTGGGAATCCAGGTAGAGAATCAGAATCAGAAAGTACTCGCAAATGGCTTATTAAGCTTACTGTTCTGTGATAACTGAAAGCTTTGGCATTTTCCTTTTGGGGTAATGTTTACAAAGGCCAATCCCAGCCAGATCTCAAGATTGATTCCTGTTTTGTGGATCAGATGGAAAAGGTTCATCAATATGTCTCTGTTTTTATTTTCTATTAGCATTAATACTTCTGAGAAAACATAATCAAATCCAGGAATTCTTTGTTTTTGCTTTTTTGCACTTTGTATTTCTTTATTTCTAGTCCCATATCAACAACTGGTAGAACAAATTCTGTTGATTTGTTATCTTGAAATAGATCACTAATGTGCTCACTGCAGACTATGATTTGACCTTTGACATAATGTATCAGAGAATTATTATTATTTATAACTGTTGTGCATTGTCATTTCTTCACTATGATGCTGAAGAAAGTGCATGTTAAAGGAGTTGTGGATTCTCTTTGCCCCCCCCCCCATTTTGTTCTGCCATTCATTTTTGTTCATTTCTATCAGGTTGCTATTTGTCACTTCTACTAATACCTCTCTCAGTTTAGAGCAAATAGCATTTACAGCTGACCTGAGTATGATTCTTATGAATCTTTCATGAATTCTTTCTTTAACAACAGCACCTATAGTTGCATCACTCAGCGGTTTTAATTTTTAAACTTCTTTTTTAAAAAAACTTTCTTTAGTTTGAGACAAATTATAGTGAAAATAGGATATGATCACAATTTACATCAGTTCCAGGGCATATCACTGACTTAACATGGTTTTGGTATATCTGATTAACTAGGATATAATCTATTTGGTTTCTTACAATATTGCTGCCAGTGCCATCTTGTGGGGATTTCCATGTATACAATCTCATTGGTGGAAATAACTGATGGATAGCTGTGGCTTAGGTCTCTGGCTGTGAAGCCAAAGGTTGGGAGTTCAATTCCCCACTATGCTTCTTTGAGAAGGGCTGGACTCGATGATCCATAGGGTCCCTTCCAGCTTTACAATTCAAAGGTTCAAAAGAAATTTCAATGTGGCACTGATAAGTACAGCTTCTTCATAAAATTACATCCTTCATTTCCTATACTCATTTCATGCTCCCAATTCACATTTTCCAACAAAATCTCCACAAGCTGCTTTCTGTCTTACCATTAAAATTATGAAATTTAGGCATTTATTTTTCATATGTTTTATAACCGCTTTGAGATGTTATAAATTGGACTGAGTGCCATGTCCAATTGCACCAGTTACCATTGTACTTGCAGTTTTACATTCCAACTGACATATTTTCTCTTTGGTTTTCAGTACTAAAACTGTTGCTTGCCCTGGTCAGGTGGGGTTGAGAGGCAATTTAATTTCTCAGGACTACGCAATTTAGTTCCTCACAGCTGCACAATACTGGTCAAACTCCTCTGCCTGAAGTGGTTGGCTTTTCCAGGCACTAGATTAATTAACTGCTGCCTGACACTTTGTGTGGTCTAGGTACACAGTCATGTTACTAACCAAAGGCTGGTGAAGTTCCTCTGTCCAGAGGCCTTCACAAATAGTTAGAGCCACACTTACTCCAAACAGCTATGCAATGCACGTGTGGCGTGCAAAGTACAAAGGGATATACAAATGGAATATTCATGCTGTTCTAGCAATTTTGTGCTAATAAACCCCTGAGTGCACAGATGAGTTAAGGCGATTTGGATGCCGCTTAAACTGTTACTGTGCAAAACGTTTCTTGTACCAAATCAGTTAAAATCTGTTGCTTTTAAAAAATCAAGTTACCTACAGCACAGTTCTAGTTCTAACCCGTTTCCCTTAGAAACATGTGAAAACCTATTTCCACATAGTGGCACCTGAAGCATTATATAGAGATTCAAATACTTATATATTCATTTGTCATATCTTGTTTTCTGTAAAATAAATGCTTCTGAAATGTGAGCATACAAAAGAATCATTAGCATCCCAAGGATTGATAGAATAGAGAATGAATGAAGTATTTCATCAGAGGCAAACAAAAAGAAATAGAATTTGTTAAGAAATACAAGCTCTCATATTTTGGACATATAATTTGTTATAAATATAATGTATTGCAATACACCATAGAAGGGAAGATCAAGGGTAAACATGGAAGAGACAGAAGGCATCAAAAACTGGCTGAGCCTTAATAGAGAACAATTAATCCACATAGCAAGCTTTTCAGAATATAATTCAAACCCAATATGTTAATATTAATGTAATAATACATAATGTGGGAGGGGCTGTAAATCTGCCCCTATCAAATAAAATTTGAGAAGAAAAAAAATGTCAATACACTTTGAGTTCAATTTAGTTTTTTGGGTGTGGAAACAAACCTCCCTTCATGGCTCCTTCCCATCAAAAGTTCCCTCAGTAAAGAGCTCCTCCCCCTCAAATAAAACAGCCACACATACCCCATGCCCCCCTTCCCAATTCTCCTCCCTCAACTTTCCGCCCCTTTTGTCTTCCATGACTCAGGTGAGGCCCAGGTCCCTTCTCCCTTCACTGTGCCACCACTGCTACACCTGGAAGAGTGCGAGACTCAGGGAGAGCTAAAGGTGGCACTGCCGTGAACAACTTTTCAATCCTGTCACCATCTTGGACATCAGTGTTCCCAGTGAGCACCATGCACTTGCCTCATTCAGGCCTTTTTGAGCCAGGCTAATGCTTGTGTGCAAAGGGCTGACATCAGTCCTCCAAAGGTAGATGTGGAAAAGCAGAGAGAAATGAGAGCAGCTCTTTTGGAAGGGATAGGATTGATGTGCATGCATAAAAGGAAAATCCACACAAAGAGGAACAGAAATAACTAAGAATTCAAGGTTGCCTGCAATTCTGTTTCCGATTAAATTTATCCATCTGTAGGCCAAGAAGAATAAAATAAAACAGCATTATGTATACCATATTTAATATAATAAATATTTTAAAAATTGCAACTAAAAATAACTGCAATGACACCCCCCCCCCCTCAGAAAATAATCTGTGACTCCCTTGGAGATCATGACCCCCAGGTTGGAAACCAGTACTTTAGAATGAAGTAGGGCTACCATAGAGAAATATTTTTCTGCAATCAACTGAAATCAAAGACATCCAGGAAATAGTCTAGAAATGACTGTGTTTATGCCCCTTTTAAATATTTGCTGATTAACAAATATCTGACTTTTTCAGGTAAAAAAAAAGGATGAAAACCTCTAATTTCTTTCTAAGCGTACCATTTCTGAAAGATATATATTTTAGAATAATTTTTTTAAAAAACCTTAATATTTCATGTCTTACCCAATAGGATCTTTTATCCCAATGACCAAACTTCCTCAAGATCCTTTTGTACATTTTATTTCATTCCTTCAACACTTTCTGAAATATAATAATGTAGTTAACATTTTGATTTGTCAGATTACATTTTCCTCAGATGAGAAACTCTGTCCAACATCTCTCAAAGAATACAGTGTCTGGACAGCTTTGATTATGTAAGGATTATATGACAACATGCTATGAAAGATGGATTACAAGTCTAGGAATATATTCTTCAGTTGTGCTGCCTTCACTATTTAGCAACAGAGCTAAATTTGGCTGCACTATGAACTACCTAATATTTGGCGAGACTCTAGAATACATAATACTTTGATAACATCCTAGAGAATATCAAGTTGGCAACCAGAGATATGAGGTTTTAAATACCAACATCCCCACAAAGATGTACTAAAAGACAATGGGAATATTATCCTGATAATGTTATGGCACATCTGGTAATCAAGACTGCCACACTGTCTTCACCCACAGTTAATTCAGATTTAGGGAAGACTTGCATCTTGTAAATGCTACTGTTATACATTCAATTTTGTTTTATGTATGGCTTGATGCCATAACAATAAAGTATGTATGCATGTATGTACTGTTATACATGTTTGAAGTAGAAACAGAATTTCAAAATAGTTGTGCCTAGGTTAGAAAAAGGTTTCTTCAGCTTCTGTTCCCCAAAATCCTCTCTTTGCCTGAAACAGAGTGATGTCATCCCAGGCAAGTTGCTCATGAGAATTTTCACACACTAGCAAGTTAACTTTCAAGATACTACAATGCAACTACACACTCTATATAGCCAGAGCATTTCTATCACAGATCTGTTGACCACTACACATCTGCATGCTTCTTGGTCCCATCACATACAGGAGGCAAGCACTTGGAGGAATATGACACAGAGAAGCAGAACTGCTCGGAAGCATGCTGTCTTGGTGGTGCTACACAATCAACATGAAACCCTAATGAAATGCTGATTCTAGAACAGGGAAACCAGTCACAAGATTCTGGGCCAGTGAAATATGAATAGCAATCATAAATCTGATGAAATTATTCTTGCCAGTTCCCGGAGAAGGAAGAAGAGAAATGTGGTGGTGGTAGGTCCTATCTAAGAAAATAAAAGTAGTGCTTTGTGGACCTGACAGAATATCTAGCAACATATGCTGGTGTAAAGATTCAGGATGGGACACAGAAACTTGTCAAGACTTACCAACCCCCATTGTCTATTATCCAGTGCTCCACATGGAACCAAATCATACTGTCTGACATAGCCTTCAGTGTATTGAGAGTGACTATGTGAAGTACTTTGGAATATTTGTTTTTTCATCACTTCTACCTATTGAAGGTAATGACTCAGGAAGAGAGATAAGAATACTGGAAGTGAACAACTGGTTGTGCTGATGGTATTGTTGGGAGAGATTTGGTCACTTTGATCACTGTCTACATTTCATGAAGAAGAACCCTTCTCTCACACACACACATGAAATCCTATGAAAAAAAGTAGGAGGCATTAAAAGTAATAAGTGTAGCTGCATAAGGAGCTTCCAGATGAGCTGAGATTTAAAAGAGGAATGTATAGGAAATGGGAAGAGGGTCATTTCTCAAGAAAATGAACAAATGGGTAGCCAATAATTGTAGGAAGAAGTGCTAAAGCTCATATGTGCAAGATACTTTAAAAATAACAAAAAAGGGGGCTTTCAGCTATCCTTGGAGCAAGGGGAAGAACAAAATGATAGGTCAGCTGCATGGAGAGGATGAAGAAATGCCCTCCATGAATCCAGAACCTTTTAAAGGCTTTACTATTTTAGCTCCTAAATTATGAGTCTAGATATAAATATTTTAAAATCTAGCATTAAGAAAAATCTACTAAATAATTTCTGATATTTTATTCATTCAACTATATCACTCTATTTGCTGTTTCCTGAGTACTCAGTTAGATATGCTAAACAGTATTACAGGCATAGCATCATTGGTAATAAAGTGTTACTCATATATCAAAAAATATCAACTTACAAATTAAAAGATTTAGCCATATACCTAAAACATACCTTAAATATAAGACACCAATATGGATTTGGACTTTTTAAAAACAACAACAACAACAAGTGTTTACAAAATACAAGTAGAACTGCACATTATAAACAGGCTATTCATAATGCTTGCTCTCGTAAAATTACAGCCAGGATTAATTGATCAAACTGTGTTTGCAAAATAATGTTAACTGAAGACACTGTGAACATTTGGAGATTTCTGGTTAGATGAAGATGTTACATGATTGGATGCAGCAGCAGTCAAAACTTTGGGTTCACATATGTGTTTTTGAAGAGCAATCTCTTCATATAAAGGCATTGTTCTTCATGCTAAGGCTATTTTAGCCTCTAATGTCATATGTAAAAAATACAGTTTTAGACAATATTCTGCATCACTGCTTTATCTTCAGCTGTCTGCTGTTAGGACTACCCTAATTCTCTGGTTTCCCTAATTCCATTCATCAAAAGTGAAATCTGCATTTCCCAGCAGAGATTTCTTTGTTCATGGCGGTGTTAAATTGCAACATTTTGAAGGTTCTCAACTAATGCAGAAGAATGGATGAGCTGGGACAATTATGGCTCCATGACGGTCTGGAATGACAGGATCAGAGAATGGGCACTAAGCTGAACCCACATAAAGTAGAAGTAGTGTTGTTACTCATCATATTAGTGCACTGGGTATATTGGCATTAATTCCTATCATGATCCTAAGCATAACCCTAAAGCTTTTGCTTAAATGGATAGAAATCCAGCCTTGGAGAAATGGGTTCACAAATGGGTATATTGACACTCAGACCTCTCATGATCTCAGACATGTCCATCAAGCTTTTGCTAAAATGAAGGCATATGAACCCATCTTGGAGAAAGGGGATTCCCAAGTTATACAGACCCTTTCAAAATATTACACTACTATCCTAGGAAAACTGGATCGCCTGGTTACCTTTGAAAGCACAGAAAAGTGATGTTCAAACACACAGAATAATAAATACTTCAATCACTAATAAATGGAGAGTAAACTATTACATGCAGAAGTCCATTGAGACATTTGTTTTAAACAAATGAAATGTCAGATGTAAAATGGGTATTTCTATACTGGATCAAAATCAAAACAATGTTGATTTTGAAAGAAGAAAAATATCACCATGAACCTGAAAAACTACTCAGTGAACGTATGACATCAGGTTGATTTATATGCTCCAGGTAAGAAGAAGTATTTAAAGAAATGAAATTTATACAATTAATATGTGATCGCAAGCCAACCATATGTAAAGAAACTATGTTATTGTTAATAAATGGAAATTAATAGCCATACAGTTAAGAGCTTTTAAAAATCAGAAGAGAATCATAAAGCTACATCTTGATTTTCGGCATCAGACATCTAACATCATGAAACAATAAGTAATGTATCAATTGCTGGGAGGATAGGAATTAATGCATATATAGTACTTCTAATGCTTCTCATTTTCTGGGACAATAAAACACATATTGAAATGTTGGATTGGATGCCTGTTACTCCAATCCATTATAGAACTGAAGGAAAGCCCAAAGAACATCCTATACTTCACTTGCACATAATATATTGTTGCAAATACTTGAACGTTGGGAATAATATATTTCATAACCTAGTCACTTAATTCTAGTGTTTTTTGTACAAAATGACATATGTTTAAGATTCAATGTTATTAAGAGGTCATCAATTGCCCAAGTCAGCATATATCAATACTGAGTATGTGTGTATGTATATTCCTCTTTAATCTTTCTTGCATTTTACTTCATCTCAGTGAATTATCCATGTAGTTTTTATTTTGACAGCTCTCTTTACAGCACTAAAACAAAATGTGTGCATTGCAAATGGCAAGGATTCAAATTTCAGCTATGTTTATCCAAAATAGCACTGAACTGCTTCTGTACTTATGCTATACTGCCTACAGCCTTACGGAAGGGGAGACAGATGGGATGAATTTAGCAGGGAAACAGCTGGGGCTTGAAGAACAGACAAGCAAAAGTTTTGCTATCAGGCTTCATTATGTATCAAGGTACCAGTAAAATGTGTATCCGTAAGGCAGCCAAAAAAGTGTGTGTCATTTGACTAGTGATAATTACCTTTCCTCAACAGCTGACAATGTTCTAAGTAGCATTAAATAAGTATAATAATTAAGCAATACGACAAGGCAGGCAGTGTTTACTGGGGATTATTGCTTGCCTCAGGTGTGTTGTGAAGTATAAGGCCGAAGGGCAAGTGATTTCAGCCACCCGAGAAATGCAGTAATCCCACAGAAATGCACTTCCTGGAAAGCCTTGTTGCTATTAAAAATGGAACTCCCAAAATGTTAGATATCTCAGTGTCCTGTAGATTTTGTTAACACAAGAGTAACATTTTAACAGCCAACTACGATTGAATCTCATCTTTCAAAAGCCATTTCACACATGTCTAATTTCACCATTTTTGGTAACTAATCTGAAATGTTCAGCTCGGATAATACTGGCTTGTCACAGTACATATTAACCAACATGATACAAATTGTAATAGGTTTTAGGTTACCCAAATAGTAGTTTGAGTTTATTAACATAGGGTATAAATGTAACTCAACACCAATGGCAGCAGTCAAGATGGTCTTCAGGATACCCTCTTGTGCTTACTGACATTCACAAAGAGACATCAAGCAAGGGAAAATCCCTGACTCCTTTTTTCATCAGCTAACTACTTCTCACCCCAATACAAAGCAATTGTCAGGGCATTTTTCTGAATCATAGCATTCAGGCTGCCCTTTGCTAGGCATCCTTTTTCCTGCTCGCAAAGCAGACACAATATTGTGCAGCAATATGGGGCCCTTTCCTGGCATATGGATACAGACGCACAATATCCTACATTCATAAACTGGAAGGTTTTTTTGAAGAATTGAATGTCTTGGCTTTTTAAGATGGAAGTTAAAAAGCCAAGACATACATACACTACACACAAATTCCAACAGAAACATCCCTCATGTACTAGAGAATCCCAGAAGATGGGCATATCATCTGGTCTATGGTTCCTGTGAGAAGAAAGAAGCAAGAACAGCTGAGATGTGGCTGTAGTCACTCTGTGCCAAAATATTTTGAAGGGTTGTCTTGGACTCAATGAAATGGTGAAGCGAAGGTGTAAGTGAAACACATACAACAAAGAAACATAAACATCCTTTAACCTCTCAGGTAAACTAACATTGTCATGCCCACTCCACAGAATGCAAACCGGAAAGCTATGTTCCAGTTTCCAAACCCTTTCCTTGTAGTAGAAAACCTGAGGAAGAAAAGCTAAATTGAACCAAAAGCTCTATAAACATATTGTATGCATGTTTTCCAAAAGATGTCCCCTTGTCTTTAAAAAAAGGGGGGGGGCTCCAAGTAAGCGGCATTAGTAAAAGGGGGGTTAGCAAAGATTGTCACTGGAAACCAAATTTAAAATCATCCATACTAGAAAGCCAGTGAAGAAAGATGGAGGAAAAATCAACTCCTTTTAAGTGTAATGTTGGAGGAAAGCCTTACAGATACCACAGGAAAGGCAGACAAATGGGTGATCAATCAAAGCCTGAACTCTTACTAGAGCAAACATGAGTAAACTGAGGCAATCCTACCATATACATATAATGAAAACACAAAACTGACCAGAAAAGACAATACTGCTGGGAAAGGGGGCGGGCAGTAGGAAGAGAGGAAGACCTAACATGAGACATATTGTCTCAAGAAAGGAAACCACAGCTTTTAGTTTGCTGAATGTACTGGAAAAGACAATATTGCTAAGAAGGGGAGGGCAGTAGGAAGAGAGAATAACCTAAAATGAGATGCTGTTGGTTTGCAAGATTTGACCAGAGCTGTTAATGATTTGAGATTTTAGAGATCATTAACTCATGTAACCATCACACATATCAGAAGTGACTTGATGGCACATAACATCTGTGGAGTTTTATTCTGAATTTCCAAACAATTGTATAGTGACAAGATGGGTGGAATGGTTTCTAAAATGGAACAAAAGCAGTACAAAGAAACAGCAGTGGAAGATATGAAATACTGTAAGTTGCCAAAAGAACCAACAAGTAAGCTGATTCAAGTTCCCTCCTCCTTTTGTATTCTCACTAATCAGGCTGTATACAGTCATCATTTGCTGAGATTCCAATTTAATTTGAATTTTAAAACTGTTTATGTAACTTCCATACAAGTCCTCAGTGTAAATATGTAATTGTTAATAGCAAGTATGTGATTTCAATCTGGAGTGAAAATTACACCTCTTTGCAATAGAACAGAATGTCATACCCACCTGTACTTCTTTTAAGCCCTTTATATGGGAAAAAAATTCCAAGTACTTTGTGCAGCAGAGAACACAACAACTCAGGTAAAGCTGGGACAAAATACTATGTGCCACTTAAATTGCATTGCTAAATGGGTTGTTAATCAGATTTTAATGCTAACTAAAGTTCATGTGAGGCCAAAAGAAAGATCTTAATAACTGTTTAATACACATAGTAGATAATTGCAACTGAACTGCTGTGTGGGCTCTACCTCTGACTGCTACTTGCACAGTATTTATTTATTTATTCATTCATTCATTTGATTTATATACCTCCCATCTGGCTACTAAGGCCACTCTATCATACTGTGCACCCTGAAATCACACAGAAACTGAACTTTAAATAAAGAGACACATACGCAATATGAAATGGAGAAAATTAGACAGCTGCCAGTAATCAGATATTAAAGTACTATTGAAAGACAAAATATATCATTAGAAACATGGTAACCGAAACAGCAAGTAAGATCCTTTCAGAATTATTACCGAGTGACCAGAATCCTGTTATGTCTGCCAATGTAATTCTATTAGTGTAAATGTCAACTGTAAGTTACTGTAAGAAAAGAAGTGAGCATAGGCATTTGCTAATCACACACCAGTTGCATGACTCAACATGTGACAGCCAAGGCCTACACTCACTTTTTAAGTTCCAGCAATTCACAACTAAAAGTGCTGACTGACATAATAATAATAATTTATTACGGTTGGTGACCAGGAAGATAAGAATACATTATTTAGATAAAATCACATAATATCAGAGACATCGGTTGACTGCTACATTTTGACTGAAATCCACAGATGGATTCTAGCTAGTATCTATGCTAAAGTAAAACTAGTGCATTTTTATGACAACACTTTTGCTTGTCATAAAAATGGTAATTTGGTAATTTCTTGACTAGCTTACAAAAGAAACCTGAAGAATCCAGAATTGCCAACTTTAACAGTTCTAGATCATTTCAAACTCTTCCAGATTGTGAGAATGGGACACTTGATGTAATTAAATGTAATTCAATATATTGAATAACATCACTGACTTCCTGACATTCCCAACATTGCAAAGGAATTCACACTGTAGAAATTTCATACAACTTATTTTGATATTGTTAAAGCTGTTTACTGAATTCGAGACACTTTTAAAAATTACTTTATATTTTATTTAAGGTAATTTATATTTTCTCAATTTTTAGGCACTGCATCCAAGCAGCTGGTAAAGGTAAAGGTTCCCCTTGACAATTTGTCCAGTTGTGTCCGACTCTAGGCGGCGGTGCTCATCTCCGTTTCCAACCCATAGAGCTAGCGTTTGTCCGCAGACAATCCTCCGTGGTCACGTGGCCAGCGTGACTAGACACAGAACGCCGTTTACCTTCCCACCGAGGTGGTACCTAATTATCTACTCGCATTTTTGCATTTTGCTTGCTTTCGAACTGCTAGGTTGGCGGGACCAAGCAGCTGACCACCAACTAAATTTTATTTTATTTTAAGATACTGCACTGTGTATGCATATATGTCTGTGATGTTTGACTCTATTACTTTTTATCTAGTATTGAACTGTGAATTAGAAAATCAGAATAATGAACTATAAAATAATGAAATTTATCTAACTATAAATTTTAAGAAAGCAAACCATTGAGGTAAAACAAACCCCCAAAACAGTGACCTTCATATGCATATGGAGCCCATGGTGCTAGAGGCTCTCAAAACAAACCAACCTTCATACCACTAAAGGGCAGGAAGGGACATTGCATAAGCTCATTCTGAACAACTTCATATGACTTGTAAGAATCTACTATCCTCATGTATTGCTTCCTACATCTTAACAGAACCCTGTGATAGGTTGTAACATTACACTGCAAGAGATGTTTGTTAATTTTTGACAAAATTTCACAGTACAGAACAAAAGCAGAACACAGTACAGACCTAAGTCACAGACTTTGAAAAAAATACTATGTATTTTATTGGAAAGGGGGGGGAAGGAATGCTGTTCAATTAGAGCAACATTGTGCACATATTCAATTAATGCAACCATTGATGAGTTGTTTACTAAATAATTTTACCCATATGGTTAAATTTCAGGGACAAGCTATAATCACACCCACTTGTCTCCCACAGACCAGAGTGCTCTCTATCTCCTTTTCTCTTGTGCTTTCACCATTTCTAATCCTTCTCCTACCTTTTCCAATTCCCTTTTCCTGCCCAGCCACAGCAAGTAAATGGGAAGCAGAGGAGAAGAAACTAGCAAGCCCTTCTGTACTGGCTTGCCTGCGCAAAACACTGGTGTGTGTTGCATGTGGCAGCTGGGGTCTGCTTCAGGGAAAGTGTAGACAGGGAAAGCCTGGGGCAGTTCACTCTGATGCCTAAAGTAGCAGCAACAGGGCATGTAGCTTTCCTAAAAGGGATTTAGAATAATCAGTCGGGAGATGGGCAGGGGTTGATGAGTATGCATGCCCATTTTAAGAGAGTGTGTGAATGGGGGAAGGAGTCTAGGGTGCAGAGGCAGCAAATAACACACCCTAGGGCCAGTAAAGAGAGACAAGAAGTAGAAAGTTCACACATGCTTGAATTTGCTTGCTCTCCTTTGCTTTTCTCAATCCTCAGTACCAGCTGGTGGTGGATTCGGCTATGGGCAGATTCCATGAGACGTTTTCAATTATTTTTTATAAGTGATGCAGTGTACGTATCAGTGCTGCCCAAATACAGTGGTGCCTTGACTTACGAACTTAATCCATCCCAGAAGATGTTCGTAAGTCGAAAAGTTCGTAAGTCAAATCAGCATTTCCCATAGGAATGCATTGAAAACCGATTAATCCATTCAGGCTGTTTTTTGTTCGACTGTAGAGGCGCCGTTTGTAAGTCAAAGCATTAGTTCCCATAGGAACTAATGCAAAACTGGTTAATCCGTCCTCTACCACTAGGGGGAGAATTTTTTTTTTTAACCTAAGATGACTTAGGTTTTAAAAAAGGGCAGGAAAGGAGGGAGGGAGGGAACAAACACCTTTTAAACAGAACACCTTTAAAACCAAGCAGCTTTAAACCAAACCAAGCACATTTTAAACCAATTTTTACATTTTAAAATTACAGTACCAAGCAGTACCAGGCAGTCCAAAGTCCATTTCCCGCTTTCCCCGCGTTTTTTTGTTCGTAAGTCAAAGCTCCGTTCGCAAGTCAAAGCAAAATTTTGCGAACGGAGATGTTCGTAAGTCGAAATGTTCGTGCGTCGGGGCGTTCATAAGTGAAGGCACCACTGTACACTGTATTTTTTTAAACTTCCTCTGCCCCTCCATAGAAGAGCAGAGGAAGTGTTCAATTTTCCAATATTGTGAAGTGGCTGTCTTCTTAAACCACTTCACGATATGGGAACTTCAAAGAAAAAGGAGATGGACCAAATAAGGTTGCTTGAAATGAGTATGCCATTTGGATGCAAGGATCACACTTGCATATCAGATGACAATACCAGATCTCAACTCAACCTCTAGCGACCTACCTAGTCTGATTCAACCCACTCCAATGAGCCCATGTCGACAAGCCCATTCTGCAGCATATTACTAGAGAATGTAATTCATTTTTAAAGTGAATTATTAAAGAAGAGTTACTTCCCGGCTCTACTCAAGACGTATCAATATACTTCTATGCTAAGTTAATGTATAACACATAGTTAGTTCCCTTATACATTTTCTAAACAGAGTTACCCACATGGTCAATACAGAATTAATACAAATAGTAATAATTCATTGGACCCATTCACACACAGTTTAACTCAATTAATTAAATGAAGCCTCAAATAATTAAACTTCAGTTAAATATTATCTAGTCATGATAACTACCTATAGGGAGACAGAAAAAGGCAGGAGGAAAAAGAGAAATGATTACTGTATTTTTCCGTTTATAATACCCCCCCCCCCTTTTCTAACCCAAAATTAAGAAATCTTTACTTAGCTTTGAGTATTCAGCCTCTTGGCTCAGAACCCTCGGACATTATGAGTCCCTGTTGCATCTGAGCCTACAGGCTCCACCTCCAATGAGGTGTGTTCCAATTGGTTTGTTCAGCATCAGCTGACGTCAGTTCCATAAGGCTCGTTATTGGAGGAAGCTAAGTCTCCTGACTGTAGGAAGCTAAGTCTCCTAATTGGAGGCAGCTAAGCCCGTGATTGGAGGAAGCCTGTTTACAGAGGCAAGGTACAGGCAGTTTTGTTCTCTCTTCAGCTTACTTACATGTATAAGACGCCCCTCAATTTTCAGTGTAATGATTTTAGGAAAAAGTAGTGTCTTATACATGGAAAATATGGTAATTACCTCCTGTGATGTGCTTATTTTAAAAAATCACATAGATGCTCATATGAGCTAGAGAAGGAGAGTTATGCAAAGAAGCTGTACTTTTATTTTATTTATTTATTTATTTATTTATTCGATTTTTATCCCGCCCTTTTAGAAAGAGTCTACTCAGGGCGGGTTCCATAAACATTAAATATAAAACAACTTGAACAATTAAAATTAAAATAAAACAGTTCAAAACAATAATATTAATATTAATAATACTCAAGATGGAAAAAAAAACAAAAATTATAATAAAATAATTTTCTTTTCTAAGGCAAGACCACTCCAGGTACTTAGCTGCCAATGCATTCCAGCAGCATGGCATGCTGTTCACATTTGACACGTTGAGTCTTTATAAATCCAACATCTATGAAGCTAGACAAGATTCCTTCTTATTCATTGTAACAGACAAGCGCAGATATTTGCTGTCTTGTTACACAGATGGCTGGAACTTTTTTTAAATTGTTAAATTACAGCCACTGATGCCTCAGGAATAGGCACACATCTGCCCCAAAATGCCAGTCCTCTAGACTTTTCCTTTGAACTACAGTACTCAAAAAAGATCAAATAAGTGTTAGAAGTCATTTAAAAAAAAATCATGCACATAGCTGTTCAGTAGGTGAAACCAACTGAAAAGACTATAAAACCTTGTACTGGAACTGCACGTCAGGGAAATTATTAATCAATGCAATTGAGTAAGAGTGGCTATTCAGTATTAATTGTAACTGGCAATAATATGTTTTAATAATTCTTGCATTCCAAAATGATCAGTCTTTAATTAAATGTCTTTAATTAAAAGTAAGTGGAACTGCTGCTTTTAGGGATAAAATAAAACATTCAAATGGTTTTTAAAGTCCTATTTCTTATGTTTCTTAGCTACTTGATTAACTATGTTCTTTAGTTAGAGGTGTGAAAAAGGTGTTGTTACTGTGCTCTAACCATAAAACACAAATTCATTTATATGACTAAACTTGCACCCTGAAGGACCTCCATTTGGTGTTTTAAGAACATGATGAAGTGGCCTTAAATACACTCTGGCCAGAAAGGAACCTTTACTATGCTGAGAAAGAAGAGGGCTTCGGACATGTTTCATACTGACTTTATGAAGAGATGGCCAAGAGGTAACAAAGCAAATTTTTCCACTGCACTAAATCAACAGGGATGTTGTTCAAATTTTTTATTAGTTTACTTGTCTAGTGAACAGTAAGGAAAATGTTTAGAAAAGAAAACTTTAAAATGTCATTTTAATTACATGTGAAAATAAAAATACTTAAAATGGAAAAAAGTAATTGAATTGAAATATTTTATTGAAACAGTAGTTGAACTGAAATATTTTATAAGGGAAGATTTCAACAAGGTGAACTGAACGTGATTTTAAATGTTTTCTTGAAAGAAACCTGAAGTTTTTACTTGCAAATTATTTTTATTGGAATAACTGTAACTACCGTATGTTTACATACTATAAATCAGAACCATACCCTTCCCTTATAATATCCAGATTTGAAGATGGCAAGGGAGTGAAGGCACTGAAAACTTTCAACTGTTTATTTTATGATGCCTTATTAATGCCTATGTAGATAAATATTATACACTTATTAAATATGTTTACATAATTTATTATTTGGATTTACATCTCCATATTGTATTAGACATATGATTTGCACTTGTATTTACTGAAAGGGGACCCTAGGTGGCAAACAATAAATCTGGAAAAAAAGAAATACAATTAAAACAAGTTCATGTATTAAAGACTAAGAATGCAGTTTAAAATGTATCCAGAAACTCAAGACACAAGACCTGTGTTTAAATTCAACTTAGAATTGCATTGATTACACACACTCAATTTAATTGTGCTGTATTCATTCACTATGTTACAAATTAATGTTATATATAACAATATACCACTAAACATAAAGCAAGGATTTTTTAATGGAAATAATATAGTAGTTGGATATTTTCCACCCCACATCACTGCACTCTATACAGAAGATTTTAACGTGACAGATATGTCATTCATTGCTATCGGAATCAACTAACAGCTGGAAAAGAAACATCATTCTCTCCTCCTTCTATTTTTTTCCATTTGTCCTTTTCAGCTTCTCATTTTACTTATGCAGAAATTACTTTAAAGAAAAGAGTATTAGTTCTTTAATTACATTAAATTACATAATTTTTCATCCAGGTCCATTACATGCCAGTAATCAAATGTCATATTTTGGGCACATCATGAGAAGGCAAAATTCAGTGGAAAAGGCAATAATGCTAGGAAAGATTGAGAACAGCAAGGAAAAAAGACGACCAAATACAAGATGGAATGACAACCTAAAGGGAGCCACAGCCTTGTGATTACAAGAGCTAAGCAGCGCTGTTGAGGATAGGACATTTTGGAGATCAGTCATCCGTAGAGTTGTCAAAAGTCAGAGACCACTTGAAGGCATGTAACAACAACAAAAACAAATAATTGTGCTGGTTTGGCAGCTATGACCAGATCTGAGAAGGTTGTGCAAGGTATCATTCATATACTGTGTTTCCCCCAAAATAAGACAGGGTCTTATATTAATTTTTGCTCCAAAAATGCATTAGGCCTTATTTTCAGGGGATGTCTTATTTTTTTTTTCATGTACAACAATCTACATTTATTCAAATACAGTCAGGTCATCTTCTGGTTGCTGCACAGTGGTGGAGGGCAGGGTTTCACTTAACTGGGGCTTATTTTGGGGGTAGGGCTTATATTACGAGCATCCTGAAAAATCATACTAGGGCTTATTTTCAGGTTAGATCTTATTTTCGGGGAAACAGGTATCTATTGTAAAAAACACACACATAGCTTTTTCAATTAGCATAGCTAATTTCCAATCAGTGACCAAAACAAACTAACAAAACCCTCAAATCAAGTAGCAAACCTTGTCAGCATATTAAAATTAGGGATAAACTCAGGCTATAAGCAATATCAGCAAAACATAACCAGTGAAAGAGACTGAAGAGAAAATGTGCAATGTAGATGTGTCAAAGTAAGCAATCTTGCTCATGTTGAGGGCCACATTCCCAGAGAGTAGTCAGTCAGGGGCCATATGTTGGCAGTGGTTCGGGATAAAGCCATTGATAGCTGGGGCCAGTGCTGTTAAGTAATTAAAAGCAATTTCTGCATAATAATAGAAGTAGGCTAGCCCATCCCTTTTCTCTCTCCCTTCCTCACTCAGTGGGCTGCCAGAGAAAGAGCAGTTCACTTTTGTAGAGATTTCTAGAGGACCTCCTAAATGAGGTTGAGAAGTACATGAAGTGTTAGAACTACAAATTTCTTTGCATTGTACTACGCTATTTTGAGAAATCTCCAAATAAAGATGATGGAGTTGGGAGTACTTCAGTTTAAAGAACATACTGTAGATACAGCATGCAAAATGGAATACTAGTAGAACTAGTAGCATACAGTGATTCTACAGCAGGCATCCATTCTGGAACTCCCTCCAGATCTTGTGGACTTCACATCCCATAATCTTGAAGGGATAATGATAGATGATGTTAACAGAGACTTCCAGGAATCATCATCATCATCATCAATACCTTGAAATACTAGAAGCAGATAACATCCTGCTAAAAGATTAAAGAACTGACAGAGAGAGAATATATCAAAAGACTGTGGAAAATCTTAAAATCAAAATTAAATGGTGGAAATACATACAGTCAAAGCCATAAACACATGGACAGTTCTAATAATTACCCAGCTGGAATAATAGATTGGAATCAATTTAAATTAGAAGACCTGGATGGAAAAACACAGAAACTAATGAACATGCATCGCACACTACATTCAAAAAGTGATATGGACAGATTATATTTACCATGAAAAATTGGAAGCCATGGATTACTGCAAATACAGCAGGTAGTAGAGGAGGAAAAAAGAAGCCTAAATGATTGTACAAGTACAAGTAGAGAAAAATTACTTAAGGTGGTGAAAATGTAGAACATTTTGAAAACAACAGAAACAAAGGCTCAATATAAGAAACAATTTGAAAATAAATTAAATAGCTGGAAAAACAAACTGCTACATGGACAACACCTCAGAAATATTGATGGAAGGCATGATCATAATTCAATCTGGGCATGACTAAAACTGGGGACCATTAGGAAAGAAACTAAAGGCTTGATTTTTGCTGCACAAGAACAAGCACTCCAAACTAATGTGATGAAAGCTAAGATTCAAGGAATTAGTGCTAACAGCAAATGCCGACTCTGCCAAGAAAAAGAGGAAACTGTGGCACACCTCATCTCCGAATGTCCAAAGATTGCACAAACAGATCACAAAATTACACATGATAGAGTGGCAAAATTGGTGAACTGGTCATTATGCCAAAAATATAACCTGCCAGCCTCCAAAACCCATGGGAACATCAGGCGGAGAAGGCGTCAGAAAATGACAAAGTCAAGATCTTGTGGGATTTCTGGATCCAAACTGATAGACATCTTGAACATAACACACCAGATACACAGTATATCACACAAGTGAGTACACCCCCTCACATTTCATAAATATTTTAGTATATCTTTTCATGTGACAACACTGAAGAAATGACACTTGGCTACAATGTAAAGCAGTGAGTATACAGCTTGTATAACAGTGTAAATGTGCTGTCCCCCCAAAATAACACAACACACGGCCATTAATGTCTAAACTGCTGGCAAAAAAAGTGAGTACACCCCTAAGTGACAATGTCCAAATTGGGCACAAAGTGTCAATATTTTGTGTCGCCACCATTATTTTCCAGCACTGCCTTGAACCTCTTGGGCATAGAGTTCACCACAGCTTCACATGTTGCCACTGGAGTCCTCTTCCACTCCTCCATGACGACATCACAGAGCTGGTGGATGTTAGAGACCTTGCACACCTCCACCTTCTTTCAGGATGCCCCACAGATGCTCGATAGGGTTTAGGTCTGGAGACATGCTTGGCCAGTCCATCACCTTTACCCTCAGCTTCTTTAGCAAGGCAGTGGTCGTTTTGGAGGTGTGTTTGGGGTCGTTCTCATGTTGGAATACTGCCCTGCGGCCCAGTCTCCGAAGGGAGGGGATCATGCTCTGCTTCAGTATGTCACAGTACATGTTGGCATTCATGGTTCCCTCAATGAACTGTAGCTCCTCAATGCCGGCAGCACTCATGCAGCCCCAGACCATGACACTCCCACCACCATGCTTGACTGTAGGCACGACACACTTGTCTTTGTATTCCTCACCTGGTTGCCGCCACACACGCTTGACACCATCTGAACCAAATAAGTTTATCTTGGTCTCATCGGACCACAGGACATGATTCCAGAAATCCATGTCCTTAGTCTGCTTGTCTGCAGCAAACCGTATGCGGGCTTTCTTGTGCATCATCTTTAGAAGAAGCTTCCTTCTTGGATGACAGCCCTGGAGACCAATTTGATGCAGTGTGTGGCGTATGGTCTGAGCACTGGCAGGCTGACCCCCCACCCCTTCAACCTCGGCAGCAATGCTGGCAGCACTCATAAGTCTATTTCCCAAAGCCAACCTCTGGATATGACGCTGAGCACGGGCACTCAACTTCTTTGGTCGACCATGGCGAGGCCTGTTCTGAGTGGAACCTGTTCTGTTAAACCGCTGTATGGTCTTGGCCACTGTGCTGCAGCTCAGTTTCAGGGTTTTGGCAATCTTCTTATAGCCTAGGCCATCTTTATGTAGAGCAACAATTTGTTTTTTCAGATCCTCAGATAGTTCATGACCGTAAGGTGCCATGTGGAACTTCCAATGACCAATCTGAGAGAGTGAGAGCAATAACACCTGCTCCCCCTTCACACCTGAGACTTGTGACACTAACGGGTCTCATGACACCAGGGAGGGAAAATGGCTACTTGGGCCCAATTTGGACATTGTCACTTAAGGGTGTACTCACTTTTGTGTACTCACAGATGCCAGGAGAGGGGTCTCCCAAGCCGCTGCCATCAGCCAAGGGTTGCCATACTGCCAACAACAGGGGCCTCGGTAAGTATGGGACCTACCTTTCTCAGGTCACTTCCTGGAGATGAATAGCAGCACAATTGTTTGTTTGGTTTTTTTGGGGGGGGGGGGAATCTATGTATAATCAAAACTGTGCCGCTCAAACCTGTGCAATTCAAAGGAGAAGTGTACATAAAAACAGTTAGTCATAGAACCACCAGAAGGGAAGCAGCCCCAGACTTAATCCTACATGGTGCTATTCCCCAGAAATGAGTGTGACATTTGAGTATAGTTGAATCAGCTGGAAACAATGACCACAATGCTACCAAATTAAATGTATATGTAAGTGTAAACCTGGTCTGGATGGTAAACAGTCAGCTGGAAAAAATCAAGAAAATCAAAGCTCTCCAAACAATTTGGATATTAACGTAAAACCGTAGTAATAGAAGTTCATATTGAATGTATAGGCCAGGTGAGGTCAGAAAGGGTGCTGCCAAATCCAAGACATCAGCAGTGTAGTCCTGGAAACCATTTGAGGACAAAAAGGCCTTCTTCAAAAAAATGGAAGTAAAATGCAAACAAGGTGAATAAACAAACAAACGAACAAACAAAAACTACACAATTTGGCACAGGAAGTTTCTGTCACCACACCAACTGTGGAACTCCCTCCTTCAAGAGATTAAGACGGTTTCCTTCTCTGTTTAGTTTCCAGATTGCCATTCCAATGTATTTGGTTTTGCATATTAAAAGAAGAAAAACAGCAATGGCCACCATAATCTATAGCAGTGAGATTCTTAACAACTTAAATATTTTAAACATATTCTGTGTCATAAAAGGGGCCACTAGGGGGAAGGGAAAATTAGTTATTTCTTTGAAACATTATGTTGCAGAAAAATCGTTTCTTCAAGCAATGGAAAATATGCGGAAACCTACAAATTTAAAGAAATTAAGTGGAACCAAGACCATCATCACCATGCCTACAGTATAGTTTGGTAGAGCAGGACAGACCTCTAGGGTGACTGTAAAACCTTAACTACAAGGCCATGTCGCTTAATTCCAATATCTTTGCTGGTTTTCCAGCTCCATCAGGCTATCTCTATTGTTGTGATCAATAAAATGCAAAGAATCTAAGCTATCTTGCCCAGAGCTTATAGTTACTTATGTGTTATTGAGTACTGCAGGAACTCTTTAGCTTGATCTATTTATTTCGAATACATTCATTCAAATCTTTATATTTATAGGACAATGTTTAATTCTACAGGCAAATAATTCATTTGGACAAAACTCTCCCATAGTGGCTCACACAGTAGCTATGGCATAGGGAGTATGGTTTCATTATCAGTTGCCCTGTATAACACTGTACTATGCACTTAATACAGAAACCATGCTCCCTCAGACCAAACATGTCATAAAGAACGAGGCCAAAATAAAATGTCATTGAAAGAGACACAGACAGCAATGCCACATCATCTCAACATACCACATGTGCCACTAAAACCTTTAAAAAAACAAGACGATAGTGTACAAAAATATCAGGAAGTATTTGTTACTGGTGTGTCTAGGAGTACATGAAGGAAGCTTCAGGGAGGTCTGTGATAGCTATGTCTTGCTGTCACTAACACACCATTTTTATGTTTTATTCTTTTCCTTCTCTATTGTCACCAACATTCTCTCCAATCTGAAGTGCTTCTATATCAGACATTAACCCTTTCAAGCTGAAAATTACCCATATATTTCCAATATTTTTTAGAATGGTAAAATATCCTTAAGTCTTCCTTCTAACTAGATCTTTTGGTTTTTTTCTTTAATACATTTACTCAATTTCTTTTTAAAAAATCCTCTTTTGAAATTATATATGAATATGTTGACCTTTCCAGGCAGCTTTTCATTCATTTGTTGTTTTGACAGGGTTCAGAAGATTTATATTATATCCTCAGTTTCATTTTGGATTAAATCAGAAACACCTTTTGTTTATTCTGTTTTGTTTATTCTCCATTGTCATGGCCTCAATGGATTGCTACTTCAGTGACGATGAGCTAACCCCCCCAAACCTAACAGAGAGGAGGTACTGCCAGATCCTGAACCCTCTGGGGCTCAGAAAGCTATCCTTCCCAGAATAAGACACCTCAATGTCCCAGTGAGAGAAGGAGGTTGGACTGATGCTCAACCCACCAGACATCCCATCAACTGGATGGGATAACAGACTGATCTCTATCTTCATCAAACCTGATGAGACAAATAGGGGGGGGGGGGGAAACCCTAAACCTGACTTTCTACTACTTGTGGCAAAAAACTGCCTCACTAAGAAACACACAACTAAAACTACTTTTGGGACTGTTGACAAACTGTACATCATTAAATGAAGTAAGCAAAAATAGCCAACAATAACAAAGCAGGAAAAAGCCTTCTGAATACCAGGAATCAACAAAAATCCCTACCTCTGGTCAATGGCAGTTCATTTCTACTTCATCACAAGGATTAGTGTTTGCAGTGATAGCAGAATATGAATGTATAAGAAAAAAGTCCATAACTTAGGATAAAGCAATTAATTAGTAAACACAAACATGTTGCCATTTATAAAGCGTTTGACTTCTAAAACATAACTGAATAAATTCTGATATGAATATTACCAAGGGGACTGGAAATTGGGCCAAAGGATTATAAATGACAAAATTCATAAACAGCAAGTAAGACATTTAGAAATTCAGTGAGAGGAAAAAACTGGAGAAGTGGCATTTCTTAAGCAGATGTAGGGGTGACTGCAGATGGCATGTTAGAGAAGGTCAACTGCCTCTGAGGCAACAAGCAAGAGATTTGATTTGTGACTGAATACAAAGAAGAATCACATGAGGAGGGAGAGAATAGCCTTCATGATTTTAAAAACAACAACCAAAAAACACACACCAAAGTACAGTGCAGCACAAGTTTTTAGCAACTACTTCTATGGATGGGATATAACCACACAATCGTTATATTGTCATTTACTTCTCAGCCAGAACATGGAGGAAGAATAGACTCACTCTGATTCCTATCTGCTTTTGCAGATTTCTGAATAAGGGGAGAACATGCTGCCTGTCTTTTCCTAAGACCCAACTGGATGGTGTAGTGAAGTAATCTTCAAGTCTTGGGGGTGGGGAAGGTAACCGATACTCTGTTGTTGGGAAACTTTTTTGCAGATTGGTGCCTGAAATTCAGTAGTAAGTTACAACTAGAGTAAGCCTGCTGAATCAGTGAGGATCTGGTGAGTCAATTTTCTTACTAAACTCCATTGATTCAATGGGTCTTCTCTATTTGCAACTTACTACTGGATTCCAGCCTTATCTTGTAACAACAGTACTATTCCTGAGGATACAGAGAGGATATAGTTATAAGTACAAATTTTTTTGAACCTACTGAAATATATGGTCACTAACAATGACATAAGCATAGTTGCTATAATAAAGACACGCAATGTAATCAGGATATAATGTAGTCCAACAAATAATCAAGTCAAACATGTAGACAAAAGACACAGATTAAAGCCATGTTTGAAACTGAAGTTCAATTGTCTGAAGAACTTAAAATATTTATCACATTTTCTCTCTTTTTGTCTTGAAAACTATAAAAAAATCTTTAAACAAAAATTGGTATCTGAACTATTTAGTCATGTTCCTGGAATTAGAGAGACTGTTATAGGACCCACCAGGTTTATTATGGTAGTCCCCAGAGAGAGAAATTAATAGATCTACCTTAATTTCATTTTCTCATGCATCCTTCCATGTTGGATACATTGGGCCTCCAATTCATCATTCCTTTTCCTCATCTTCTCAAGTCTGTCATGGACATATTCATTTTCCTGACTAAGCTTGCCGATTTCAGACCTAGAGAATTAAGAACATGGACGTTGGATATTGTCAGATCATATCCTAAAGTGTGCAATCACCTTAACAAAATTCCAGTGCAGATCTGCATAAGCAGCATCTTATTTCAAAATCAGCATATCATATGGTTTCTATTATATTTCAATAGCTAGGGACATAAATATATGGAACAATTTCTTTGACACTTGCCATGATGAAGAGGGCTACTATGCATAGAATATGATTTTACACCTTCTTTTGCTGGAGAAGCAAAATAAGCAGATACCGTAAAGCTTCCTGAGAAAGCTACAAAACTGTTACCACCAACTCCTTGAATGTGAATTAAGTGCTGCAGAACTCTGAACTTTCATCTAAGTAAATCACAATATCTGACTGGATAGCAGACTCTACTAAAAATTCCACAGTACAAACAGATTTTACATTCCTGTTTCAAAAAATCATATGGACAATCAAGTCAGCTTTACATTGGATGAATCAATCAGTAGGACTTTGGTGAGTCAACTCCTTTGTAAGTTCCATTGATTCAAATGGGCCTACTTCAGTTGTGACTTACTTTAGTGCAGTAAGTCGCATGTAGAGTAAGCCCATTTGAATCAGTGGAACTTATGGAGGAGTTGATTAACCAAATCTCCACTGATTCAGTGGGCCTGCTCTAGTGCAACTTACTATGTTGAGCAAGAGGATTCAGTCATTGTTTCTTCTGATGCTGAAGACTGATAACACTGCTGAAGACCGATAATAAAAGAACAATAATCTGTTCAATTGTAGAAACACTGTTTTGAATAAAGACTATTTCCAGATCAAGGGTTTTGCTGTTCTACTGCCAAGATTGTTTGTGTTTTAGGCACAGTGACAGAAGCAGTGTTACTAGAATACTACTGTTATTAATAAAACATCTGAAAGCCACTGTACATTTTGACCAGGCATAGCCAATAGATGCACTATTACGTAAACCATATTCAACATTTAGGATATGCACAAAGGTGGCTTTTAGCCAGCTTTGTTTCCTCAATCAGAGTAGACAGGGTACAAAATCCAACCTAGTGTTTTCCTCATTAGAGCTGTTTTTCAATTTTCAGATAACTGGTCATTTTAGACTATTATAATTAAATGTGAGGTAGTTTGTATTAATTTTAATTTAGATCGGGGCATTCGGTAAAGAGGCTGAATATCACAGTAACGGTTTGGTTTTCCATACAAGTTCTGTTTTGCATTCTGATCCTTTAGCTTGAGCAAATATTTCAGTCCCAGTGTTTGAGTGTAATGACTGCAGTTGTCCAATACAGCATCAATGGAACATGCAGAAAAACAGTTCAACCGGGTGCATATTCTTTACTTCAATTAAACTCACACAGTTGGAAGCCTACTGTTGCCAAAATGGTAATATAATTTATCCATTCTACTGAAACAGTAAAACTACACTAAAAGTCATTTAACAATATTTATAACAACATAAAATACTGTGTTAAAATATATGGACTGCAATATGCACCAAAATTATAAAATTTGTTTCTCATCATCAGTGATTAAAAACAGGATCATTTCTCTAGCTTCAATACATTCAGCCCTGGTGACAGATTAGAATTCAAATCTTAATGATCAATTTACAATTAACAAGATAGAAGTGAAACAAATTAAACCAACCATTATATATAATGAGACCCAATGGACTCCCATTGTTCCTCTTAATTACAAAACAGAAATCGCAAATACACAATGGACACTGTCAAGCATCAATCCACAAGCCTTGAACTCTGAGATAATCCAAAAAAGGGCAAACAATATTATAGCAGAGAACACTAAAGGACTGTATATTTATATTTGCATGGGTACACAATGTCAGGTGTGCAGCTTGAGGGGAGGACATTGAGCACTTCCAAGATCCGCCTATATATGTAAGAAAATTTTTGCTCATGGCAATTTTTACTATTACAGATTCCACACACTAATTATGTCTGAGGACTAGCGATATTAATACATAATTTAAAGAAGCATCCAAACATAGTAAAGCAACCTTGCAACCCACTGCATTTCATAAATAAATTGTTACGAATGTTTGATATACATATACAGTAATTTTTAGAGCAGTCTCATCAAGCAACTCTCAAGCTGAAGGTCGTAGTAGAGCTACTTGCATTGTTTAACTGAAAGGAATGAAATTGTATCTGAACCAAACATTTGAATAATTTTATTTCTAGTAGTTGAAATATTTTTACTATGCAACATGGAATTTCATGGATTCAGAGTTTAATCTTTGAATCCCAGGTTTCCAAGTACCAATACTTATGCAACCAAAGAGGGAGATATCAGCAAGTCTGAGGTACCTCGAATTTTTCAGGAGTCGAACTCCCTAAAAATCTTTGGATGAATTCCAAACATGTTTTTATACAAAAGCAGCCCTAGTGGACCTAGTCCTCAGTGGGGACTGAGAATGGTCAGTGAATGTAGAATAACAATTGGCTACTGGTGGTGAGAAGAAAAAGGGAACTGAGCATCCTGCAAGATGACAACAATATGAGGAGCGCTCCCCACTTGAAAATACACAAAACATCCCATTTGTTTATTCTGATTAACAAATTCAATGTAAAAATGGGTACTAACTGTAGCAGTAGGTTGAAATCACATCACCGTGCAAGAAATTGCACTCGGTATGTTTGGAACTTAATTGGGTACAGGCACAAGATTCAATAAACACATTCTGGCAGCCTAGTAAATGGGGATCTACTCTGTTACATGTACCTAACTTTGAAATGTATCACTCTTTAACACCGATTTATATGTGTCATGAGAAAAGCACTCATCTATATATGCAGTCCATGTGGCCACTATCATTTTTGATACAATGACCGCATGCACCAGGCCAAACATCTCTTGCTGTACCAGTGATTAGCAAATGAATGAATGTTATGTTAGAAGGTTGATACTAACTAGTTAAAGGGTAAGCATGTAGTAAGAAATCTGGTGGTTGTAGTGGTATTAAAATATATTAGGGCTTTCCTCAGAATCACAGTGTAAATAAAAGCAGCTATTCCTAGCTGTAGAGAAATGGAAGAGGTAAAGTAAATTGCATGTCAGTTGTTGTGTATGTAGTTGGGCAAAATGAGGAGGCACTTTGTTTTCTTCACATTTTATACTGGCTTATTGAAGACTAAGAGTGGGAAAGAACAGATTATTTATCTGTAACTGTGGTTCTTTGATTCATCATCTGTGAATTCACAACACATGGGTTGTTTTTGTGTCCGTATGAAACTCCTCAGAACATTCCAGATCCTAAAGAAAACCATTAGACCTGCTCCCCATAGTAAACATGTTCTCACACTTAATGGTCAGCCCTCAATTCCTCCTTTTTTCTTTTGTGGCCTCTGTTGTTTGCTGCATCCAATTCCAAAGCTGAAGAGTGGTCTTGGGGTTAGGACCTCCAGTGTTGGTTCTGTTTGGTTGATGAAGATTTGGAGTGAGATATTTGATGTTGACTGCAGCTTGGAAAGGTAGATCATAATGAAGATGAGGAGAGGGAGGCCAAACTTTTCTGTATGGCCAGTATCAAGGCTCTCAATGTTGACCTCTCTTCTTGATCATGGCTCAGCATCAAGGTGCACCTAGATGTTTTCTTTTGGCTTCTCTGGCGTTTCATAGTCAAGACAGGGAATTTCAAAGCTGACCAGGACCTTTCTGGCCAAAGTGACTTCAATATCATGTATCAGTGTCTTTGTGGCATCAGTGACTTCGACACTGGATGTCTGCACTCATGTATCATTAACTTCAACACTGAATGTGTTTGTGTCTGTTCTGGCTATATTGACTCAGCATGTCTCTGCCTCTGCTTTAGTGATTTTACTGCTGAGTCTTTATGTCTCTCTTATGAGTAAGCATGCTGCACTGGCATCAGGGAGAATATAGGCAGACCACAGAGAAAGCCTGAGTGCTTCTCTCTCTGCACCCCTGGATAATTAAAGAAGGATTATGGGAAATGCCATTCTGGCCCCAAACAGAAGTGAAGTATGGCATTAAAATAGTATGGTAGTGGGTACATTGCCTCCAGTATCACCTCTTCGGGGTAGCATTTCTTACAAAACCTCTTCTGATGTAAAGACCTCTTCTTTCTCACCAGAGATACTGACTCCAAAGAAGATAACTGTGAGTGGTCCTAGCTTCAAGCTGAGTCATCAGGATGCAGAAAGTGTGGGTTTTCCTGTAAGAGAGAAGGCTTACTGTGTGAAAGTCTGCTGCATTCTGGGGAGTGTCTGAAGGCCAGAGACAAGGTGCGGCTTTGAGAACTTCTTCCTCAGATACAGAACCAAACTACACTAAGTCCTCCTTCTCTTTGCTCTTCAGTGAACACAGCTGAGTGGAGGACTGGGTGGCTGTTCTTTAGATTTCTTAGTTCTTTGTTTAGGTTCAGGCTTCTTAGCTGTAGCAGTCTCTAAGCCAGTTGATTTTTTTCTCTTCGATATCAAATAAGACATTGATTTGGGGGCTGAGGTCAACCTCAATGTCAAATGCCTATCCTGGAGGTCAAGATATGATGTCTTATGAGCAGAATCAGTCTCTGATGGCACTTGATCCTCTTCAGGTCTTGTGAATGGCAATTCTATCTGGAGTGCCTCCGTGAGGACCTGCCTAGAAAGTGTTTTACAGACAGATACTACAGGAACCATATCGTTTCTTCAGATATGGAATCCACCACCTGGCGTGACTTCTCCCACAAAAAGAATTTTAGGTAGGATTATTTATTCTTTGTGGCAACCTTAGTAAATTTCTGGAAAATCTGACAGTTCTTGGTCTGATGCCGCTCATGAAGGCAGC
The DNA here is from genome assembly GCA_037013535.1 of Intellagama lesueurii. NCBI lineage: Eukaryota > Metazoa > Chordata > Lepidosauria > Squamata > Agamidae > Intellagama > Intellagama lesueurii. The sequence goes on along the minus strand of JBAJHW010000001.1, from coordinate 298,838,898 downwards.
ACGAACACTTTGAATGTCTGTCAGTGAGGGGGATCTTGTTAGTCCATGTAAAACCCTTCTTAAGTGGACCCACCAAGGCCATAAAGAGAGAGAAGGCCTGATATACAATGAATATTAGTTTTTTTAAATTTATTTTTAGCTTAGACTCAGGGTGACAACACAGAAGGGTACATGAAGACAACAGAAGGCAACAAACAGTAAGAACTACCGTATTTTTCCGTTTATAAGACGACCCAAATGTATAAGACGACCCCCCCTTTCTAATCCCCAAATTTGAAAATTTGCTCAATCGCACCCCTTTGATCCTGAAGCCCTTTTATGGCTGCTTCAGGATCAAAGGGGTGCGAGCCTGCCGCCTTTTCACGTCTGCTTTACCCTGTGGCTTCGCAAAAGGCAGGGAAAGCAGCTGCCTTCCATGTATAAAACGACCCTCAATTTTTTGTCTAATTATTTAAGTAAAAAGTGTCATTTTATACATGGAAAAATACGGTATTTACAACAATTCGATGAAAATGGATCTAGACAACGCTCCAAGATGTTTTCTCAGTGGCAGCTGAAAGGGAACTGGGGGCTGACTGTTAAACACAGGAGCATGCGCACTACAGGGAGATGGTCTAATGGTTTTCATTAGGCTCTGGAATGTTCTGAGGTGTTTTGAACAGGTGCAGAAACAACCCACATGTGTGATTCACAGAGACCACAAGGAAGAAGAGGGAGATCAGAAGCCTGATATGAAAACTAAAAATTCCAGTGATCTAAAAACTTGTGAAACTGGCTGGATAGCTCAGTGGTTTAGGAATCTGGCTGTGGAGTCAGAGGTTGGGAGTTAAATTCCCACTGTGCTTCCTAGGAAAAGAGCCAGCCTGTGTAGCCATGGGCAGGCTGCACAATCCCAGGGTTCCCTCCCAAAAGAAGGGAATGGTAAACCACTTCTGAGTGAAAACCGTGAAAACCCTTGAAAAGCCTGGAAAGAGTTGCTGTAAGTCAGATTCTACTTGATGGCATGCAATTTTTATTATTAACAACTTGGGAAAGTAGCCTAAAATAATTAAAAATAAAAGTAAAATAAATAAACACAACAGTTATCAAGCTATTGAGCACTTGTAAGAAGTATGCAACCGTGTAGATATCTTTGCTTACTTCACATACCTGTTTCTTTCTGTGACATATTCAAGCTTCTTTGCCAGCATGCAACATTCATCTTTTAATTTTGATAGGAGTGCATTCTGGGAGCTCAGCAATGAATTCAGTTCATTTACTAGAAATCATACATGTAAATATAAGATATATGGAATTTCAATGCATACAATGATTTAGATAGAATACAATAAATTTTATACGCAGAACTTTAAAAACGTACTCTAACAATGGAGCACACTTTCTTTTCGATTTAATTGCCTTCTCCGCCTCTATAGGCCAAAAGTCAACTCTCTTTGCAAGTATTAAAACAGACACATGTTGCAACTTTTTCTGCACACTGTGTTCTTACTAAATCTATCCTTTGAAGAGAAAATGGAGCACCTCCACTCTTCTTTCTAATAATGATAATCATCAGTATCCCATACAAGAAATATGTACTACGAAATAGCATTTTCTTATGACATTATTGTACCACACAATTCAAGATCTAGTTTTTATCCTTCCCTCCTCTTTTTACATCTGAAATCTACTTCAGGGTTTGGTTCTGGTAGATGAACCTAACAACTGTCCTGCCTTGAAAATATGTTCCTTAGACAGGGATTGCGGTGCTGGAAACTGTAATAGTTTATACTGCTATGCTTCCTTTCCACAGTGTTCCTCAACTGATGCTAGTAGGAATGCTGTAGATGCTGCAACAGATCATGTGGAGTGGGATGAACATGTTGCAGTATAGAATAGCCAGTCAGTTCATAGCACAGCATTATTGTAAAGGCAAACATTTTGGCAGTCCCTGTGCAGGGGATTGAAGATCAAAAGCTGAATATGAGCCAGCAGTGTAATGTAGCTACGAAAAAGGCAAATGCTATTTTAGGCTGCATTAACAGAAGCATTGTTTCCAAATCCCGCAAGGTGCTAGTTCCCCTCTATTCTGCACTGGTTAGGCCTCACCTTGAGTATTGTGTCCAGTTCTGGACACCACACTTCAAGAAGGATGCTGACAAATTGGAACAAGTTCAGAGGAAGCAACAAGGATGATCAGGGGGCTGGAAACCAAACCTTCTGAGGAAAGACTGAAATAACTGGGCATGTTTAGCCTTAAGAAAAGAAGACATAGGGCTGATATAATAACACTTTTCCAATATTTGAAAGGCTGTCATACAGAGGAGGGGCAGGATCTGTTCTCAATCAACCCAGAGTGCAGAACATGAAACAATGGGCTCAAGTTACAGGAAGCCAGATTTCGAGTGAATATCAGGAAAAACTTCCTAGCTGTTAGAGCAGTAAGACAGTGGAACCAATTACCTTGAGAGGTGGTGAGTGCTCCAACACCAGAGGCATTCAAGAGAAATTTAGACAACCACCTTGCAGATATCCTTTGGTTTGTACTCCTGCATCAAGCTGGGGGTTGGACTTGATGGCCTTATAGGCCCCTTCCAACTTCACAATTCTTTGATTCTATGATTCTAAGCAGAAACGGGATTCCCCTTCTTTGAAAGACTGTGACATACAAAAAGGCATTCCAATCTTCTGAAGGAGGCTGTCCTGGATGCATAGAAGGCCAGCGTCCACCTGGCATCAAGGGTATGCAAAGTCCTTTCTAGGGCTGTAGGTGAATTTGGATAAAATGTTGGTAGGACAATATCCTGTGAAAAGTGGAATTGTGAGACTACTTTTGGGAAGAAAGTAAGATCTGGCCTCAAACTATTTTATCCTGATGAAAAGTAAAATACAGATGGTAAAAGCACAGTGCACAGAGTTTGCTTGCCCTCTGAACCAATGTAACAGTTACCAGGAGGGCAGTCTTCATTGAGGTAGATGGAAGTCCACTAATGCAAGCCATTCAAATGGCTCAGCTTAAAAAGCACTAGGGAGAGACTCCAAGATGGTGGATAGGTTGAACCAGCGGAAAACTATTATTCAAGCTTTGAGGAAGTGCTTAGACATGGCGGATTTTAGGCTTCAGGCATTTTTCCACTTGGCTCCAAAGCTGTGGAATTGTCTCCTCCAGCACCTTTGTATGGCACCAGAGCTGAAGAAATTTAGATGAGGTTGGGAAATCTATTTATTCAATTGGAGCCGTGGGTGTTGGGTGTAGGGAGAGGTTAGAAACAAGTGTATTTGATTTGATTTTTTGGCTGGGTTTTTTAGCAGTTGGTTAATTCTTCTTGATCACTGCCTAATAACAATGATAATGATAACAACCCCTCCATGGACACAGGCCTTGTTGAGGCAGAGGGACTTGTGTGCTTCAGTGAGGTTGAGAGCTATGCTGGAGGTAGTGTCGCTACCTGGAGGGTCTTCCAGGCCAGAAGGTCCCAGCTGAGAAGCCAGACCAACTGTGTCCACCAACCACTGATTATGATGAGAGTAAATAAACAGAAATCCATACTGGATCAGTCGTTGCCTGAGTCAAAAAGGACCATGTCAGATGCTATAGCCTCTGGACATCTGGTGACAAATGGGCTACAGGGCTCAGCAGATCCTGTTCAAGAATCACTACGGGCGGCTGCAAAGCTACTGGAAAAATGTAAATGCAAAACTTGGACTCTCACCAAAAATTTTGAAATTATGAAATGCTATTCGAGGCAAACCTAACAGCCCATGGTTTTCAAAAAGGAATGATGGAAATTTGGAAAAGGAAACACCCAAACAGTGACATAACTGAACAATGTTTAATGAACCAGAGAAGGTTTGTCACCTGGAGTAAAGTGTTTTCAGAACTAGAATTGCAAGAACTAGAAAAGGTGGCAAAAGAAAAATCAACATAGAACAATAACCATAGTACAGAAGACAAATGGAGGGTAGAGGAAGACACAATAGTGAAAGAGAATGTACCAACAGAAGAACAACTTATGGAACAAGTCAGAAATTATGAGTTGACAGAACGGCAGATATCACTGATGGAAAAAATTGTAACCCATATTAGCCAGAAAGCAGAAAGAAAAAGGCTCCCCATTTTGCGCCGATTACAAAGTAAACCAGAAAAAGATCTATTGACAGATGCAAATGTAGTAATCAGAACAACCTCAACCAACATGCTAAAGGGAATAAACCAGTTCATGTACATATAGCACAGCTATCAGAATAATCATGGAACTTGGTTACAAGCTGCAAAAAACCAGAAAACTCCCGGCAATTCAAAATGGAAAATTTGGCTGGAAAAAAAATAGACAAATTGCGTACAGACATTAGCAACTTAAAACACTTGAAAGATTCAAAACTTAAAGATGAAAAAGTAAAAAACAGACTATGTAAAATATATGACCTAGAAAGGAAAACAACTGTTGAAATAATGGAAAAATTAAAACAATGGGTAACAGCTACAGCAAAAAATTTTTTGAAAGATATAATGGACACTTGAAACAATACAGAGAAAACATACAATTTATGTCAACGATTATCCTATAAACCACTAGAATAAAAGGCAGAACAAAAGAAATTAGGCCCGGGTAAAGATCATGCTCTAAAATTTTGGAAAGAAATTGGGAAAGCCCAACTGGACATAACAAAAACACCTCATGGATTAAAGATATTTGTAAAGAAATTCAAGGTAAACATATGGATGCTATTGTAATAACAACTAAAATTATAAAGAGGCAAGGAAAGGCTGTGAAAAATTCAAGTGCACTTGGCCCAGATGAGCCATGATTCTGATTAAAGCATTTAACAAGTCTCCATCAATGTATAGTAGTGCAATTTAATCACTTACTTCAAAATTCTACAACTGAAGACTGGATGACAACAGGCTGCATATTTATGAAAATAAAAGATCATCAAAAGGGCAATGAACCCAGTAATTATAGAAAAATACCATGCCTTCCAACAATGTTCAAGCTCCTCACAGGAGCACTTGCAAGATCAATATATAGTTATTCAATTGAAAATTCCCTATACCCAAATGAATAGCCGCCTAGAGTGGTCATAATTGACCAGATAGGCGGGGTATAAATGAAATAAATAAATAAATAAACAGAAAGGGAACTTTAAAAGGTCAAGACGCATGAAAGAGCTTATTGATAAAATGATACTAAAGAATGCAGAAAGATGAAAAACAAATTTTAACATGGCCTGGATAGACTATAAAAATTGTCACAGAGCTGGAATAACACCTGTCTAAAATTTTGTGGGATTAGTAAAAATATTCAGAAGTTCCTCAAGAAAAACAAGAAAAATGGGAAACCGTCTAAATGGCCTATGGTGAAGATATTGAGGAAGTTAGCATCAAAAGAATATTTCAAGGGGATTCTTTGTCACCACTGCTGTTCAATACTAATCCCCATGTCAATAATTTTAAATAAAACTGGATTGGGCTACCCTATTTACATCTTGCACACAAAAGTTAAAGAACTGACAGAAAGGGAATACATCAAAACAATGTGGAAAATCTTAAAATCAAAATTGAATGGTGGAAATACAATCAAAGCAGTTTCTACACAAGGGCAGTTATCATAGATATCCAGCTAGTGTAAAGGATGGACCCAAAACAAATTAGAAGACCTGGATGGAAAACACGGAAACTAATGAACATGCATCACACACTACATTCAAAAAGTGATATGGACAGATTATATTTATCATGAAAAATTGGAAGCCATGGATTACTGCAAATACAGCAGGTAGTAGAGAAGGAAAAAATAAGCCTAAATAATTATATCAGTATAAGTAGAGAAAAATTACTTAAGGTGGTGAAAACAGAATATTTTGAAAACAACAGAAACAAAGGCTCAATATAAGAAACAACAATTTGAAAATAAATTAAACAGTTGGAAAAACAAACTGCTACATGGACAACACCTCAGAAATATTGATGGAAGGCATGATCATAATTCAACATGGGCATGGCTAAAACTGGGGACCATTAGGAAAGAAACTAAAGGCTTGATTTTTGCTGCACAAGAACAAGCACTCCAGACCAACGTGATGAAAGCTAAGATTCAAGGAATTAGTGCTAACAGCAAATGTCGACTCTGCCGAGAAAAAGAGGAAACTGTGGCACACCTCATCTCCGAATGTCCAAAGATTGCACAAACAGATTACAAAATTAGACATGATAGAGTGGCAAAATTAGTGCACTGGTCATTATGCCAAAAATATAACCTGCCAGCCTCCAAAAACCCATGGGAACATCAGGAGGAGAAAGCGTCAGAAAATGACGAAAAGATCTTGTGGGATTTCTGGATCCAAACTGATAAGACACCTTGAACATTACACACCAGAAATAGTTGTAATAGAATGAAGAAATGTCTGGATCATTGACATTGCAATTCCAGGGGATTGTGTGTATGTACTCTGTGTACTCTGTGTGTATGTAGTTGTTGTTGTTTAGTCGTTAAGTCGTATCCGACTCTTCGTGACCCCATGGACCAGAGCACACCAGGCCCTCCTGTTTTCCACTGCCTCCCGGAGTTGGGTCAAATTCATGTTGGTAGCTTCGATGACACTGTCCAACCATCTCGTCCTCTCTCGTCCCCTTCTCCTCTTGCCTTCACACTTTCCCGACATCAGGGTCTTTTCGAGGGAGTCTTCTCTTCTCATGAGATGGCCAAAGTATTGGAGCCTCAGTTTCAGGATCTGTCCTTCCACTGAGCACTCAGGGTTGATTTCCATCAAAATGGATAGGTTTGTTCTCTTTGCAGTCCAGGGGACTCTCAAGAGTCTCCTCCAGCACCACAATTCAAAAGCATAAATTCTTTGGCGGTCAGCCTTCTTTATGGTCCAGCTCTCACTTCCATACATCGCTACTGGAAAAACCATAGCTTTGACTATGCGGACCTTTGTCGGCAAGGTGATGTCTCTGCTTTTTAAGATGCTGTCTCGGTTTGTCATCGCTTTCCTCCCAAGAAGCAGGTGTCTTTTAATTTCGTGCCTGCTGTCACCATCTGCAGTGATCATGGAGCCCAAGAAAGTAAAATCTGTCAGTGCCTCCATATCTTCCCCTTCTATTTGCCAGGAGGTGATGGGACCAGTGGCCATGATCTTAGTTTTTTTGATGTTGAGCTTCAGACCATTTTTGGCGCTCTCCTCTTTCACCCTCATTACGAGGTTCTTTAATTCCTCCTCACTTTCTGCCATCAGAGTGGTATAATCTGCATATCTGAGGTTACTGATATTTCTTCCGGCAATCTTAATTGTGTATGTAGAGTGTGGAAGAAAAAAGTTATGAGAAGGTCATCAATTGGATTATATGAGGAGGAATAAGAAAATCTCTGAAACTGATATTGCCTGGGCAGTCTTTGCTTGAAGCAAAGCTATGGCTGTTGGTATGGATGAATGCCCAGACATCTAGTTTTCGTCCTCAGTTTATAATTGTAGTCCAGCTTCCTATCAGTTTTATCACTGAAGAGACCATGCTTATCAAACGGCTGATCTTATATGGTAGCTCTAGCATCTGGTGGTAGGCCAAAGGATCTCAACTACAATTAAGGCTTATTGCACTTGCCAGTGAGTTAGCTGCTGAGTCAGCTGCATGCCTAACCATATTTATCTTATGGCTGGCTAGATGATGAGCTTTAGTTTGGAAGATGATGGACAACTTTCTATAGTCTTCCAGAAGGTTACTGAACATAGGAGTCACCTTTTCCAGAAGGAACTGCTGGTAGGACAACATGCATACAGCGTAATTAGCAAAACATAACAAAAATGTGGCTGATGAATAGTCTTCTCTCCAATTTTTCCCTTCTCTATCTATAGGGGCAGAGTGTGGCTCATGCCTGGACTTCCCCTATGCACCATGAAGAATGACTGAATTATGACTGGGATGTTAAAATCAAAATTCACAATTCTTTCCTGCACTTGGTACAAGTGGTCTATTGTCTTAGAGATTGGAAGTACTGAGGATGGAGCAGTCCTGGATTGTCTTGCTATCTGTAGGAGTAATGCAGGCAATGACTACTGTGACTGCAATCTGTTCTTGAATTATTCTGAACAACAGACCAGATGCTGGTTCTTCTTGCTTTTGTATTTCTAGTCCCAGGATGGATACCATATGCACCAACTGGTCAGCGAATGCCTTCATGTCCTAGGTAAGTGATGTCAGTTTTGAATCGGTAAACTGTTCTCTTGGGCGGTATTGGTTGTCAATTCCAAAAGAATCAGACTGGTATTCCTCGGATGTCTTAGGATCACTGTCCAAATCTGATGGGTTGTTTGTGACTTTTGAGGGTCCCACTGTCTGGTCCAAATGAATGGCAGATGATATAGCCTCAGACAAGAGAAAGGTAGTAAGCAAAGGAACTGTTGATATTATTAAAGCTGTGGCTGGTATCTGTATCATGGAATAAGCCTGAACAGGAACCAAGGGGTCAGATAAAACTGATGCTAAAGTTGACATGCTTGGTTGATGAGGTGCTGCTGTCAACTTCATAGTTGGAGCTGCCACTGGTACCTATGGAAATGAGACCAAAATGGATTGGGTGATGGTTGTAGTTTTAGATGGTGTGGTTAACAGAGCTGTAGTTGATGGGCAGTTTCCTGAATGGGCTTCCACTGCTCATGATATTGTCAACATTGTTCTAGGAGGACAGGTATTGATGGGAGTATTTGTCTCAATTGTGCCATGTTCAAGTGTGATAGCAGGGATTGTCTTCTAACCCTCATTGAAGATAGTGACATGGCTGTCTCGGGACCAACGGTCCCAGCAGTAAGATGGGGAACAGTAGGAATGTTATGATCCCAACTGACATATTGAGAGTGTGACCAATAAGAGTATCTTTTTGCTTGGGTGTGGCCTTGTGATTGTCATTAAGTTTGGCACTGAGATTTCCTTGGTGCTGTAACTGATTGACATGAACAGTCACCTCAGTGAGTTCAGTATTGTTTCTGAGATACTACATCTCACCAATGGAGAACTGTGGTGTAATTCTGAAGGATCACAGTCTACGGAAAGGGATGAAGTCCAGGATTTATCCCTCCAAAAAGGGGAGATATGCCTCTATATCATAGGATCCTGTGGTGCACCAGTATCATGTTGATGTTCCTTTGATGAGGGTATGATGACATCCTTCTGTAATGCTGGGGGCAAAGTTTTGAGAATAGCCTTGTTGGAAGTAGCTGGATTTCTATGGGTGAAATGCAACCCATTAGAATTGCCATGCTTGGATTTGTTGTCTTTTTTCTTTTTCTTCAGTTCCCCAGTTGGAAGTGGCAGGTATTGCTTCTCTTCAGTAGACATGTTGAAATGGTTCTTGCCAGTTCGGGTTCAGTACTGAAACCATCCATATCAAGAGAGGTGGCATCATATGTGCATCCACTGGTACTGGGGTTTTTGTTGTTTCCATGCCAGTAGTGGCCATCAACAGTTTTGTGCAGAATTTTTGTGGTTGTTGTTGTTGTTTAGTCGTTTAGTCGTGTCCGACTCTTCATGACCCCATGGACCAGAGCACGCCAGGCCCTCCTGTCTTCCACTGCCTCCCGGAGTTGGGTCAAATTCATGTTGGTAGCTTCGATGACACTGTCCAACCATCTCATCCTCTGTCGTCCCCTTCTCCTCTTGCCTTCACACTTTCCCAACATCAGGGTCTTTTCCAGGGAGTCTTCTCTTCTCATGAGATGGCCAAAGTATTGGAGCCTCAGCTTCAGGATCTGTCCTTCCAGTGAGCACTCAGGATTGATTTCCTTTAGGATGGATAGGTTTGTTCTCTTTGCAGTCCAGGGGACTCTCACGAGCTTCCTCCAGCACCACAATTCAAAAGCATCAATTCTTTGGCGGGCAGCTTTCTTTATAGTCCAGCTCTCACTTCCATACATCACTACAGGAAAAACCATAGCTTTGACTATGCGGACCTTTGTCGGCAAGGTGATGTCTCTGCTTTTTAAGATGCTGTCTCGGTTTGTCATTGCTTTCCTCCCAAGAAGCAGGCGTCTTTTAATTTCGTGGCTGCTGTCACCATCTGCAGTGATCATGGAGCCCAAAAAAGTAAAATCTGCACTGCCTCCATATCTTCCCCTTTTATTTGCCATGAGGTGATGGGACCAGTGGCCAATATCAATGAATTTAGCAGATGATGGAATGACAAGGCCTTAGGATGTGACTTGAATCTGGCCTCAGTTTTTTGTCCTTGAAAGCTAAAGGCCTGACAAGAACTGCTGCATAGCTCATTGGTTTCGTATCCAGCTGTGGAGCCAAAGGTTGGGACTCCCCATTGTGCCTCCCTGACAGAGGCTAGACTTGAGGATCCATAGGGTCCCTTCCAGCTCTGCAGTTCAAAGATTATTATATAAGATTATTATATATAAGTCTTTTATGTTACACTGTTCACCCAAGCACAAAAGGCATTAAGAGTGTCCATCAGTCAATGTGACCTCTTTTTTCATCCCACAGGAGGAAAATTTCTTTGGTGCCATAAAAGGGGAGGGAATATTAGAGTAGCAAGGGGGGAAAGAAGTAAAATTACTTTAAAAAAAAACAGAATTATAAGAACAGAAGAGGATGAAGGAAAAAGAAGAAGAATAGTTACATGTAGAAAAGTGGTCAAATTACAGAGAACAAATACTGCTGAATGATTAGCAGATTAAAAGGAATTGAAGTAATTGGAGGGAATCGCATATTACATGACTGGTGTGGGCAGGGTTCTCTCCAAAACTCAATGGCTCAGCTAGGAAGGTACTGGAACTATGCTGTACAAATGCAGAAAACTCATAGCTGTGATTCACAGAAAACATGAAGAAGCAGCTATGGTAAGGGCCCCTTCATGAAAATATTCTGGTACTCCAAGACTGCAGTCCTAAAAAAATTACAAAAGGGCTCCCAGTTCACCTCTTGTGAGCAGGAAGCCATGCCACTTTAATAGTATTCAAGCAAAACAGAATTTCTACATGGAAAATACTTCCATGTAGGAACCATAGCAAATAGTCACACACTGGCTGAAATCCAGCTGGCACAATGACACTACATATATGGTGATGATGTCTCTACCGAATGATGTTAATCTTTATTTTAATTTAATTTAAAACGTCCTATCTCCCCTTTCAGATGCTGAGGTCCCTAGGGATCCCTATCGCCCTGGGGAAGCCTTTAATAACAGAAAATTGCCACTGGATCCTCAAAGCCTAAAGGAGGGGCAGAACAGAAAGTTTTAAATGAAACTAAAATAAAAATTAACATTGCCAGGTCATGATGTCATCACTATTTATGCATGGCATAGTTATGTCAGAGTATCTGGGCCATTAAGTGTTTCCTATATAAAATTCAAAATATAATGCTCTTGGGAAACATTATACTCCCAAACTGTTTTGTAGTATCTCATATATCTAATGGGAAGATAAACATTTATGCTTATATAATGGCCTATCTTCATGCCTTACCCATCATTTCAGTTTAAAGTCAAGTTTAAAATCAAGACAGTGATATCAAAACGCATCACAATTACGTCTGCAAATTTTTCATGTTATGTTCCCCTACTGACGCTGTCTGTCCCATCCCTAGCTACTCCAGTCTATATGTTAAAAATCTTTACTTAGGGAAACATTTATTCTCCTGTTCTGAAACTTGATGTAAACAAAATCATTTCAGCATAAAATAGTTGGGAGTTATCCTGTAATCAGATTTGTAATCTGGGTGCATCATGGAAAATATAGAAGAATATGCAGAACCATCAGCAAAGGCAAAGTAGTAGAGTATGCAGAGAGAAAGTCCAAGTATAAAAACAGAGAGGCAGACATCATATAATAGGACTACTATACATAAATGGTTGAATAATGTGAAGTCTCCCCTTGACCTTCTTACTATGAATGCTTACCAGCTCTAATGTCCTGAAAGTGTACATCAAGCATTTGGAAATGAAGACAATATATTACGTGTGAGAAAAAAACATGGATAATGCTACACCATCCAGATTTGGAATTTTTCTGTGAGTATCTCAGTTCCCCACAAATTCCCAGATTGCTCTTCCTCTGCCTAAAATTCTGAAATTTTCAATTCACTAATTCAGGACATGAGATTTCCAAGGAAAAATATAGAGTGCCGCAAGAACTACTAGCAAATGCTTGTGTGAAAATATAATACTGTAATCTACACAACATGCAGCAAAATAACAATACTCAGACCCTTGAATTCATGAACCAATTTAATAAAACTGATGCTGAAATGAAATGTTTTTGTCCAGTATGCCTGACTTTCCAGTCTTGTTACTTATGTTAGAAACATCAATGGTCACAAAGAACCAATCCCTAATGCAAGAGAATTAAGTGAGATTTGCTAATAAGGGAAGACAGCCTAAATGGCTTGTTCTGAATATCTGTGTCAAGTTCCAGCTGCTTATAGACAGAAGCACTGCATGGAATGCAGAGAGATGTCACAAATAGCCCCTTTCCCTCTAATATATGTCTGTAGAATGAAGTCATAAAACAAAACAAAAAAATCACATTCATTTTTAGCTAAGAAGAACCTGTTTTGTGTCACTCCTGCATAATTCAGGCAGTACAGTTTGAAATGAGATGGCTGTTGGTCTGAAAAAAGAGGGACCAGTACAGCAAGATATCTCTGTTCTAAGAATACAGAACTCAGTTAAGCAACCCATAAACTGGGATTTTACCACTGGTAACATTCTGTACATTCCCAGTCTAGTGTAGTGGATAGAGTGATGGACTTGGACCCTGGAGACCACGGTTCGAATCCCTGCTCGGCCATGGAAGCTCACTGGAGAAATGGAACTGGTAAAAACAATCCTTAAATATCTCACTTAGCTTGAAAACCCTATTAGGGTAGCTATAAGTCAGTTCTGACTTGAGGGCACAGAACACACATAACATTCTGTGCTTTGATGCAACTTCTGCTGATTGTGGCATTGTATTTTCATATCTAAATAGAAATCACGGCTGAAATCCTGTTGCTTAGAACAAACAAATTGCAGTAGAGCAGGCCCACGGAATCAATGGGGAACTGGTGAGTCATATCTTGTATAATTTCCATTGATTCAAAGAGGTCTTCTCTATTTGCAACTTACTTTAGCATAAGTTACAGCTTGAGGAGATCCATTTGAATCAGTGAAACTTATGGAGGAGTTGACTCACCAAATGCCCACTAATTCAATGAGTCTACTCTAATGCAACTTGCTACACTAAGCAACAGGATTTCAGACCATGTTTATGAAGTCAAGGAATTTCCCCAAGCAGTACAACCACAAAAACATTTATTACTTAATTTAAAATATAATACCTTACTCTTCATCAAAAGAAACCAGAGACTTCTAATAAAGTCACATCTATTAAAAAAACAGTGAACTGGTATTCATGTTAGTGTAACATGCCATGGCTAATTGTGGCTAACTGACAAGGTACCAGGGTGTATCTTGCATGCCTGTTCACAGATTTGCAATTGATATGTGCCCTGGCACCTTATTAATAGGATTCCAGGCAATATCAAAAACAAAAGCATCAGCATAAGCATTAACATAATTAGTCATCATATAAACCATCAAAACAAATCAGTAATATATTCCCTCAAACAGGAAAAACCATTTTATTATTGCTTCTGCAATAGCAGCAGAACAAAACAGATAACTAAGGTAGCGCTCAGCCTATACAAAAGAGCTGTCTAAAAAGCCAGGTTGTAAATGTCAATTTTAATTTTTAAAAATACTTATATACTACTGGCCGTATACAACAAATCCAGGTAGGGTACAATGATATAACTACAGTATGAGTATACCCTGTTGCTAAAACACAAATATACAATATGCTTTGAGGGCCATAAATTAGCAACAGAAACAACAGGCACACTGTAGATGAACCTATCTTTTGTCTCCAACACATGAAAAATGAAAGCTATTTATTATTATAGAATTGTCACACACCCTAGCAAAAACCTGGGACCAGTTTTTATCCTGCAGAGGCATGTAGGTTACAGACAGGATGCAAAATCAGGACTGAAGCATGTCCCAAGCATATTGCTTTTAATGAGAACTGTGGAGGTTGTATGCAAATTTGATACAAATGGCTTTGAGCTGTTAGAAACATAGTACATAAATATTTTAACAAACTTGCACAAATAAATGCCTATATGAGTCACACTTACTTCACAGGATTTCTCCTACCCCTTTTTTGTGCTACTAAAACCTATATATGCAGGCATTTGCACTGAATACTAAGATTCACATTGTACTTGATAGGGGAAACCACATAGATCAGTGTCTGCCTTCTACATCCTTCCATATATCTAACCTACATATCCAGATAACGGGTGGCACCCAATGATACTGTTTACTTTGCAAGAACTTACAAATTATCTAATGGGAACTGGTATTAGTTCTTTGTTGTTTCCTTTACCTTTTAATACATTGTAAATATTTGGTTAAGCAAGACATACCAGACCCAGGGAGGATGAGGGATATATGATCCATGCCTTAATAAACTGATCAGCAACATTTATAGTCTGCATACACATTTAATTGCATTCTTGAGCGCTCACTGAATTGCCAACAACAACACATCCACCAACTGTAGTCTGAGAGTTCTGGTTTTGAAAATGTGCAAATTATGCATATTTTCTGTGAGTAATACGACTCACAGCTAAAATATGCAAATTTCTTGCAGTTCTAAAGCTCATGGTATGGTTCTGATGTGGATATAAAAAGCGATTGGTCCACCCCCAATATTAAAGGACCACATATAATATTTTGATTGTCAACCATTTCTGCAAACCCATTTTACTTTCACACTATAAAGGTAAAGAATTACAGGACAGCTGGGCCAAAATATTGAAACACATCAGGTTCCAGTCATGCTGCCAGCTGTTGATGATGTCCCATATTTATCAATTTAAACTGCATACTTCAGGTTCTCATTACTGCAAAAGATTAAAGATCCATCTAGATTTGAGGAGGACTAAGTATACAAATTCTAAAAATGTGTGTGAAGCTGCAAAGATTAAATAAAGGAACATATTAATTTGGAGCCAGTGAATTACATCCAGCTGCGACAGTGAATTAAGTACCGATTAATGGCTAAAGCTTTTCTCCAGTTTGGATTCTGAAGCAAACTCATTAAGCTTTTAGAGTAGCTATAATGTGTGTACTGTGGGAACTGTTCAATGCTATTCAGGAGACTTTAACTGTAAGCTCAGAGCATTTCCTGCAGAGCTTCTGATGCTATTTTCTTTATATAACATGTGTGCCTGAAAATCCAGCCAAAAACAAGTCCTTTGTTTTTCTACTTTGTTGTGGTCCCTCTCAGCTTTACGTTTCTTGAACACAGGTAAATAAACTCATAATCCAGATGGTGCAACAGATGTGAGAGCAGCACTCTGAAATCAACAGACAGTGGGCAATACTTTCCATTTTCTCTTTTAAACGCTAACTAATATGTAATTCGGAATCTCCGGTGTAGTTAGCATCTGCTCCCTTCGGCCAGCCAAAGGTTACAGGTGTTCCTGATGTCATTTCACAGTAAGGCGTGGGTCAGGCTTGTGAGTGAGTGCCCAGGCTCTAATCTTTCCCTACCACCTACCAGTTTTATCATGCTGGGCTTCCATTTGCTGCATCTTCTGTGTTAGCTCCTGCTCTCTCTGCTGGGCCTGAAGGGCTCGGGTCTTTGCCTCATTGTTATTGCTGTGCTGAATGTTCTCTTTTTCTAACCTATGGAAAAAAAGAAAGGTGGGGGGGAAAGCAAGCTCAGGAAGTATAAAGATAATGTTACAATATGTATATATTGTAACAAAAAAAATGCTATGAAGCAGACTAAACAATAGCAAAAGTCCAATGTCAGTGAGGTAGTGTTACAACATGACAAATCTCCGGGATCAGAAGATTAATTTTTTTCCCCTTCATGTGTAAGTTATGTTTATCACTCAATATAATGGATACTAAAATGAAAAATTAATTAAAATTGAAAGAGTTTTTAAAAACAACAGTATATTACATTTTAATCATTCCTCCATGTAAGCAAAAGGAAAACAAATGGATAGACATACTAATATAAACAAAATCAGCTGGACAGTACCTTTATCAGGACCAGTCAAAATGCCACAAACATTTCTCAGAATTCTTCAAGGGCCTAAATGGGTCAAGTATGTAGGGAAGACATAGGAAATTCAAACATTGGGCTAGAAGTTCTAGCAATTAACTCTGGTCTGTTTTTTTTACTTCTTTTTCTGTCCCAACTTTTAGCCCCACATAGCTTACTGAAGAATTCTGAAGACATTGGACACCTGCAGATTCATATAACATTTTTGTTGGTCCTAATAAAGGTCTTGCCCAACTACAAATTTTGACTGTGTTCTCTCTTAAGGACTAGCACAGATACTATTTTGTTTTCTTCTCCTGCTATTAAGAACTTATCTGAAAGAAACAGAGGTCAGTGATATTTGGGGGTTCTAATCAGAAGACATCATGGATCAAAACAGAGATCAATTAACCATGACTAAGATATACACAGGCATCCTGTATGGTGTAGTGGACAGAGTGATGGACTAAGACTCAGGAGGACTGGGTTAAATTCTCTGCTCAGCCAAGGAAACCCACTGGGGGGTTAGAACCGGTAAAACCAATTCTCAAATATCTGGAAGTTGAGTCATGGCAACTGGACTTCTTTCTTGTTAGGTTGAAACATTTCGCTACTCATCCAAGCAGCTTCTTCAGTCTGAGGAGAGTTGGTAGGAGATCCCTGATATATCCTCCACATTGGTTTCACTTCCCCATGGTCTGCAGGTTAAACCGCAAAGCCTCTGGGCTGCAAGGTCAAAAGATCAGCAGTTCGAATCCATGTGGCGGAGTGAGCTCCCGTCGCTTGTCCCAGCTCCTGCCAACCTAGCAGTTCAAAAGCATGTAAAAATGCGAGTAGATAAATAGGTACCACCACGGTGGGAAGGTAACGTGTCTAGTCGCACTGGCCACGTGACCACAGAAACTGTCTACGGACAAACACTGGCTCTACGGCTTGGAAACGGGGATGAGCACCGTCCCCTAGAGTTGGACACGACTGGACATTTGTCAAGGGGGAACCTGGTCTGAATAGGCTCCTTAGAAGGACAAAGGGCTGGGGGTGAGGAATAATCCCACTTCTGCAGTCCTTCTCCACCCATTGTCATGGGTCGTTGACGGTTTTTAACAGTGATTTCTCTTGTGTGTGTCCCTAATCCTTCTGGGGACAGATGAAAGGGCAGCAGGATAAATAGGAGACAGATTGTATCTAAGGCCTCAAATCGCAGGTATTGATCAGTGTGTGTGGGTTTTCTGTAGATTTCTATTCCTAAACTGCCGTTGGATCTTATGATGACTGCACAGTCCAGGAAAGCCAGCCGGTTGTCTTTGGTGTCTTCCCTGGTGAACTTAATATTTGGGTCCACTGTGTTTATGTGGTCTGTGAAGGCCTGTACTTCCTGAATCTTAATCTTCACCCAGGTGTCATCCACATACCTGAACCAATGGGTCTGAGTTGTCACCTGGAAGGTGTTTAGTGCCTTCTTTTCCACTTCTTCTATGTATAAGTTGGCAATAATGGGCGACACCGGGGAACCCATAGCACAACCATGTTTCTGTCTGTAAAAGTCACCCCTGTAGGTGAAGTAACTGATCAATACCTGCAATTTGATTCTCATAACCCATTGCAACACAAACTAGGGGTCATCAGGACGCTAAACCACACAGCAAAAAACATCCCCACCTCCACAGAAGCTAGTAAGAAGGAAGATGGACATCTTAGGACAGCCCTTCAGGCCTGTGGATATCCAAAATGGGCCTTTAAAAAGGCAATGTCCCAACCCAGGAGGACAATGGAACAGTCTGAGACCCAGAGCTGATGGAAGAACATGGTCATTCCTTACATAGCAGGTGTGTCTGAAAAGCTCAAAAGGATTTTTGGTAAACACCACATACCTGTGCACTTCATAAGGCAGAGACTCGTCCACCCAAAAGACCGGAAACCAAAACACAACAGGAGCCATTTAGTGTATGCAGTCCAATGCAAAAATGAGTGTTCAGAGCTCTACACTGGAGAAACCAAACAGCCACTAAACAGGAGAATGGCCCAGCACAGGAGGGGCAATAGCTCAGGACCACAATCAGCAGTGTTCCTTCATTTGAAGAACAAAGGACACTCATTTGATGATGAAGATGTACTCTAAGACTGAGAAGATAGATGGTTTGAGAGAAGGGTCAGGGAGGCCTTACATGTGCATATAGAAAATCCCTCACTCAACAGGGGTGGAGGCCTTAGATACAATCTATCTCCTATTTATTGTCCTGTCCTTTCATCTGTCCCCAGAAGGATTAGGGACACACACAAGAAAGATCACTGTTAACGACCGTCAACGACCCATGACAATGGGTGGAGGAGGACTGCAGAAGTGGAATTATCCCTCACCCCCAGTCCTTTGTCCTTCTAAGGAGCGTATTCAGACCAGGGGGAAGTGAAACCAATGTGGAGGATATATCAGGAATCTTCTACCAACTCTCCTCAGACTGAAGAAGCTGCTTGGATGAGTAGTGAAATGTTTCAACCTAAAAAGAAAGAAGTCCAGTTGCCATGACTCAACTTCCAGATAACCATACCTGGATGACTGAGAATCTTCACAGATACACTCCTCAAATATTTCATTCACCCCGAAAGCCATATTAGGGTTTCCATAAGTCAACTGTGACTTGACTGCATATGACAACAAGGTAGATGAGAATAAACTATTCAAGAAACTTGCAACTGTTCAAACAATCCATCTTCCTTCATATACATATACAGAATAATACTGAGGCTGGTCCCAGTGTGCCACTCATTCTAGTTTCCTACTGCAATGATCTGTTCTGGATTCATTATCTATGACACAGTCCAAACGTTTACAACATATCTGCAGGGCACAAATTAAATTAAAACCTCTTAACACGTTTTAGAGGCAAAATAGCATTATACTTACATGTATGACACCACTGCGCATATACTTAGGCCCTATTCGGGCATTACATCTGAAACAGTGTAAAGAGCTAAGTGAGTGGTGGGAAGAGAAGCATGTACATAAACCTTGCCCCATTCTCCTCCTGACCTGTATGTCACTGAGATCTTCAAGTGATGAATGTGAAGGTCAGAGACGGTAAGCACGTTGAGCTCAATGTGCTTGCACTGCTGATGTGATCAGGGACTCTGCCCTATCCGCTTCAGATTCTTCATGCAAAGGTTTCAATGACTTAGTAACTGCATCCAACCTCTTCATCACTCTTTTAGGCCCGCACATTGTTTCAAGTATAATGCTTAAATAGGGTTGTCACATCCTGATTTTGGAAACTAGGGAGATGTGTGCCTGATGATGTACATGGATGGGAGAAACGAAGAGTCTCCAGGTACAGCTAGCAGAGACTCCTGCTGGAAACCTGCTACTAGTCAGAGTTGATCATACTTGGCTAGATGGACCAAAGGTCTTAATCTTTTTTTAAAATCTTTATTGAATGAACATGGCAACAACAACAACATAATAGCATAGGTCTTTCACTAGAAATGTATAATCTGACATAGTTCCTTCACACCATTGTAATCTAATCAGTACAACACAGCTTCCTATGATCCTATGTATTCCTACATTAAGAGAATAGCTTACTATTTGAGCCCCAATTTTGCTTTTGCCTGTTTTAGAATCCCAAGAGAAGATGGGGAAGCCCTCTGAATAGCTTATAGTCTTATACCTTGTTTCTCATAATTTTCTCAGAAGAGAAAAAAGCAACAGCCATACCTCAAGCTACCATCACAGCTGGATGTTATGTACTTCGACAATAATTTTACTACAATCAGGCAGCTAAGAAAGGTATGTACTGCTGCTCTGAAACAACTATGTGCTGCTACTAAAGATTTGAGGCAGCTCCCCTTCTGTGTAAAGACAAGGAAAGTCAAGTGGTAAGTTGGATCTAGTTGTCTAATGTCCCATCTCTGTTGATTGTGACTTAATGGAAGGAAGTCTGCTTCCTTCTTTGGAAATACAAAAGAAGAAAAACAGTAAGCCAAGTGCATGTTCATTTTCACAGGAAAGTATATTGTGTGAATTAACCCCCATAACCAATGTGATTGACCTTCCTTAGGTAGGCTGCCTGCCTGAAGCTAAGAGAAGCTCTTCTAAAAAATTGTAGGAAAATGAGTATTTTGTAAAGGCTACCAAATGCAAAATAATCATTACCAACAGTACAGAATGAAACACAATCAAGAAATGCATTACTGACACTATAAAACCAATAACATTCCTGGCCTGCAAGAGACTCACTGTGAGCTGTTTCTTATCTGCCTCTGTGTGCAGATAAGAAACAGCTCACAGTGAGTTCTGTTTAACTACAGCAGCTTTAATAGATTTCCCAAATATGGTGCATATATTGTTACACAAATATATTGTTCCACAAATAATGACTAGGAGGATTAGATTAGATTTGCCAGTGTTTTAATAGACGTAAATGTTCCTATCCATTTTTTCAAATATGGTATCATATTCATAGAAACATCTTACTGTTATACATTTGTGGTAGATCTCTGGTTTAGAAGTGACCATGTAGAACCATTCCTCTTACCCTATCCCATTCTCACAATTTTTCCCCCTTGATTTCCTTAATATAGTTATTTTTATCACATTTTCTTAAAGTCCTATACACTTAAACACCAGTGTAGTACTACTTTGTGTGACTAGTACTGAAATGGGCACTTGGGGTTTAATGAGTTCCACAGTGACAAGGACAATAATGGCAGATCATATTTTCTGAGAGAATCTTTCCTACCACACACCAGTCCTGGGTGTGTTTTGAGAGTACTCTTAGTTCACACAAAGTGTTGCAGCTCATTAGCCTGGTCATAGCACTGTGTAAAATTCCTATAATATTCTCAGAGTCTTTTGCAATGTGCAGAGTTCTATAAGGATATGCATCAGTCCCTTAGAAGATATATTAAGCTGAAAGGGATCCCAAAAGTTTGAATATGAACATCACTACTATAGATTTAAGCGACTTTAAGCAACTTTGAGACAAACTGTTAAAATAATTAACAAGGTAAGTTTTTCTTCTGTGTAAGTCAAAATCCATTTGACAAAATATGAATTTTACATACATGTGTCCTTTCCCTGGTTGCAAGTTCATTCTTCCATGGTCTAAGAGCCTGACAATAATGAAATCACAGGGATGGCTATAATGACAACATGACTATAATGAAATAATAGGAAAAGTGACTATATTATACTTGATATCAAAGAGTTGGCAAGAATAGTCATATAGTCAGAGGTCTATTCTATGGCTAGGAGAGTGGTAAGGAAAACTTACCTTTGTGTCACAGCTGGATCTTCTCAGATCCAACCAGCAATAGTGCTCCATGTAACTAGAAGATTTTAAACCTCTTAGTTCATAAGGTGGACAGTGCTTGGTAGCTTATTGTGATCAATATGTGAGAGTAGGAGCTATCCGCTTTCCTAGCAGGAGCTCCTGGAGAGGCAATAAAGTACCAGACTGAAAGCCTGGAAGTTGTTTCTTTAAGACTTTCTAATTTGGGGAGAAAGGGATAGAGCCCAGAGGGCATAGACTGGAGCCAGCAGTATAAGAGGTCTCAATACATGTATAGCTATTGCTACAGCAGGATACTCAGTGGGAGTTACTCTTGGTGCTGCACTTTCTGGCTCCACTGCTGCAACCCTGGACCAGTTAGTTAGGCATCCTTCAGTCTCGAGAGACTATGGTAACGTGCTCTGTATGGGAGGACTTGGAACAGCGTCTAGTGTGGCTGAGAAGGCCAATTTGAGAGTGACAATCCCTTCCACACTGAAGACAAATACAATCTGTCCCCTGTCCAGCTCCCTGATTTTGCTGCTTTCGGGACTGATGAACAAAATAATCAGATGCATCTGCTGACGTGGGGTGTAACCATGAAAACATACACCTTTAAGGTCCTAAAAGATTCCTTGTTATATGAGAGTGATCTATTATTTTAATTTTTTCTAATCCAGGATCAGTCCTGGTCTAGGATTGAGAAGGGCCTCAGTGGATGACACATGACAAGAAGAGTGAATCTGTCTCTGTCAGTCTTGCTGAACTTCTCAACAGCTTTCATATGGCATCCATGGTATGCTTCTGGAGTATGTGGTTGGTAGTGGACTGTCAGAACTCTTTCCCAAGCAGAGCTTGAATGCAATATATTATTAGTATTCATATTTCTTTTAAGATGCTTATGAAGTCTTTTCCAAAGTATTTAGTAAAATGAGGTGGTAAAAGCTGTATTTTTTCTAAAGGGATAATTGCATCCACTGGGAAAATTAGGAATCACTTTTGTACTTAAGTATTTTTAAAAATGAAATCTAAACAATTAACAAAAAAGTAATGCATTACTGGCTAAAGTAAAAAAAAGTAACATGTTAATCAAATGATAATGGCCAGAATCCTATTGAATACTTATGCACAAGCAACAGGAATTGTGGAAGTCGCTAAGTTGAGGAGGTGTTAGTTTCATGTTAGCCGAGTGCCTAATTATATATCTAGCATCTGTCTGGCTTATGCTAGGTACTCTGTCAATTAACTACAGTAACTGCCATGATTCCTCTTGTATGTGTGTAAATATACAATGGTAATTATGTTCTAAGAGCCACTCCATGGGACATTACCCCTTATCCCTTGTTTTTTAGAAGGCAGTTAAGATGTTTTTATTCTGCCAAACCTATCGTATTTTTAAAAATCTTGCTACATAGTGCTTTCATTTCACTGACACTACTTTGACTTTCCATGTTATCTGTCTTAAGAGTGTTGGGATTTAACTGTTATAAACAGCTCAATTACAGGACAATACAACCAGAAATGAACCCAACTATCATAATGTCTAACCCTTTGCTGAAGCAGGAAATCCACACCTAATTGATCACCAAGTGACCATCTATCCTCTAAAAACCTCCAATGAAATAGAGTCCACCAATTGCCAAGGGAGGCCATTCCATTAGAACCTATAAAATGACTACTGTTAGGAGTTCTTCTTCAACTGACTGTTGTATTCAGCCTGCTTCAGAGATGCAGCAAACCATCGAGAATGTAGTACCTAGCCAAACTGTTCTTTCTTGTAACTTGTACCCATTGCTTCAGGTCCTACCCTCTGGAGCTACAGAAGACAAGTTTCCTCCATCTTCTATATCACAACCATTCAAATGTTTGAACCCAGCTACCATACTACCTCTCAATCTCATCTTCTCCAGGCTAAATATACCCAGCTCCTTCAAATGTTCCTCATAGGACCTGGTGTTCAGGCCTTTTATCATCTTCATCACCATTCCTTGGACATGTTCCAACTCGTTGACATCCTTCTTACACTATGGTGCACAGAACTCTACATAATATTCCAGGTGAAATCTGAACAAAGTAGAACCATGTGTTAATATTACTTCCCTTCATCTGGACACTGTATTTCTGTTGAGGCAGCCTAATACTGCATTTGCTTTTTTTGCTGCCACATTACATGGTTGACTCATGTCTAGCTTGTGGTCTGCTAAAACTCCCAGATTCTTTTCACATGTACTACTTACTCATATTTGTACATACTGTATATATTGATTATTCCTGCCTAGGTGGAAGCACGTTATATTTTTCTCTGTTGAAACTTGTTCTCTTTGTTTTGGCCAAGTTCTCCAATCTGCTACGGTTATCTTAAACAGTGATTCTGTCTTCTGAAGATAGAAGGTAGAAGATTTGGATGATGTTCTAAATTAGATTACAAAATACTGAAGGAGGAGAAACATAGTAATAAGCACTCTCATCTTGTTTGTTTCTCATGTTCTGTGCATTGGTATAGAGATATTTGGAACTATGGCTGTACCACACAAGATATGCACAGTTAAAGGCAGTGCATCACCTGTTCCTGGAGGTGTCTAGATTGACTATTGTGACACATGCCTTCATTACTGTAACAAGCTCTACATGGGGCTGCCTTGAAGACTATTGGAAAAGTTCAGTTGATGCAAAACAATATACCCAGACTGCTGACCAGGGCCAGTAATATGAACACATAACTCCCCTACAACAGCTTCATTACCTACTGGCCCATTTTCTGGCAAAATTCAAAGTGCTGGTTATGATCTATAAAGCTCTCTACAGCTTGTGTCTATGCTATCTGAAAGACCATAGTCTCTCATAAAAGCCAACCCATGCTTTGACATTTACTGCAGAAGCCCTTCTCAAAGTTACATCACCTTCACTTGGTGGGCACTAGAGAGAGGGCCTCTTTGTGGTTGCTCCCAGGCATGCAAACTCTTTGTGAGGAAAGCTAGGATTATGTCCTTTTGATGACAGGGAAATACTTTCAACAACAAGGTTTTAACTCATGTAATTTTCTTTTTATATAGGTAAAATATTCCTAGTATTTTAATTAAAACATTATAAAGTATTCCAACATTTACTGGGCTTTTTATTACAAATTTCATTCTATTATAATACTTGTAATTTAGTGGGGGGGGGGTTTAAAAAAAACTGTATTGTAGGCCACTTTGGTTCCCAGTTCTGAGAGAAAAGTGTCATATAAATAATAAAAAAAGAGATAGTGCTAGTGGGCCATTTCTAGTGGTCTGGGACCTGCACAGACCCATCTCTAAAAAGTGGCATCTGCTACTGTGACCACATCCCTATGTTTTGTTCAAAAATTACCTCATTCTTAATTTTAAAAAATCACACCCTATAGTGTCCAAATTAAAAAATAAAACATTTCTGGGATACAAGGGCCCCTATAGTTCATATGCTGCCCATCCCTGTATAAAATGCAAGCGCCATCCCATACAGCATGGGTTGCCAAATTCTTCACATGCAGGGAAGGGGAGGAATCAGACCTTCTTCACCTTCGTACCACTGCTTTAACTGTGTATATGTGCAAAGGAAGATTTTGCCTTTCAGTTTGCCCTGAGAAGACAGCCCAGAAGGTGCAAAAACAATGTTTATGCTTCTTGGAGTCTCATTTAATATAAATGTATAATAAATGTAATAAATAAATAAATAAATTTAGTCCTTGAGGAGCACTTGCTACATGGAAAAGAAATCTTCAGTGGCACTGATGTATACCTGATGAATACTACGCTTGGCCTTGGCTACCAGTTCTCCATCCAGACAATACTGCATCTCTCTCAGCCTTCCCTTCACCTGCCATGAAGGAACAGGAAACACTTGTGGGCTCTCTGCCACCCTCTAAGTAATGCAGGGTACTTAACATGTTAAAAGTGATCCACTCACCTCTGCAAAGCACTATGTGAAATCATCATTTTGATGTAATGGAGACAATGCAGGATATTAATGGATCATACAGAAATGGAGCAGGATCCCACATGAAATGAGAGGATCTCAAGCGCCACACTGCCTTCTATGATATGCTAAGACACAGAGGGCAGCGCTGAAATGAAAGATCAAGATAGGTGCTTGCCATGCATATGGAAATCTTCTCTATGCAATGACAGCTACAGGAATTTAGAAATGAACTAGAATTAACTGTGGGTTACCAACATGCTATCCCCATACATAAATGTTTCCACATGCACATGGATCATGTTCTTCTTTATAAAAACCTTTGATGATTCTCTGTACTCAAAGATCCTATTTAGAGCTCTGAGCTATTTTTGCTCATTCTACTATTACAGGAAATCACGTTTAAATCATCCCACTGTTTAGTAATTTACTAGTGTAGGAGTTAATTTTTGCATGAGGTAGCTAAAGCATTCAAGATCAGCTAAGCCTTTTTTCTTTAACTTAAACTATACATATTACATGATTTTAAAATCCTTGCAATCTTTGCTCTGGTGCAAGTCACACAGCATTGTCTTGTCTTTTGGGATGTTTATCTATGTATATCTACTGGCTCAACTCCTCTCCGAAGCTGTGGGAAAAGACCAGGCACAAGCAATTACTAGATACATCCTGGAAACATGAACAGACCATCATGGGTAAGCACTCCAGTTTGTGCGCCTCTCACAGAAAGGGGAAGGAAAAGGAAAAAGTCTCATGAGGAACTCCTGCCAGCACACACAGCAGTGGATGTAGAAGCACAGAGCATGTCTCCACTTTGCTAATAAAATCTAATAGTTAGCAATGTTCTGTCCAAATCCAAACAAACACCATTATTAGGTGTTTGTATATCATACAGCAAATTTGTTACCAAGCTATATGCATGTGCAATTATGTCCATTCAAGAACTCCAGATTAGAATGCTAAGGATTCTCTGTTGAGGAATGTGATGTGCCACATGCTTAAGGAAATGGATTGTAATCCACCAAAATTTACACTGAACTAAATCTGTTAGTCTTTAAAGTACCGAAATGCTTCTATTATTATATTTGTTGTACATGCTGGAATAGACCACCATCGCTGCCACTTCAAAAAGAAATATAAGAACTTCAGAAAGACAAAAAATCAAGAATACTTATTTTTGAAAGGCAGTGTTCATTATATCGTTTTGTAGATAGAAGAGATTTAATTCAGGGATAGGTAATGCATTGCCATAAGGAAAATCAGTTGTGAATTTTTTTGTTTTTAATGTTACTGAAGTTTTGGTGATTTATATCTGAACTTCAATAGTGGGTGCCAATTTCTCAACAGAAAAATGCTACAATCATAATCGAAAGGATACAATTAAGTACAATTAAAGGCCTACTGACTTCAGCTGAGCTCTTATTGTAGTTAAAATATCAATTCAAAATATAGCATTTTGGAAGAGCACCGAATACATTGGGATTTGCTTCTGTGTAAATATCACAGGATTGCTCTGCATATCATATATTTCTTGATGCTGATCTTTAAAAATGAATTCATAAATATTTGAGATTCAAGTTTCAGTGTATAATGATAACTTATAACAAGACCAAGGCATATGACAGGCTTAAGTTTTAGCAGTTTCAAAACAACCTGGTTTTGAAGCCTGCAGAACTTTTATCATATTATTTGCCATGCAAATAAATGTTGTAAAAATGCACAAAATGATACTATTCTTTTCCAGCAGAAGATTGCAGGGAATTCACTTCTCTCAGATTTTGTCAGAATGTGACACTTTTTCAAAAAAGTAGCGATTACTCTGTAGCTAATAATGAAATCTTATCTTGCTATCATCTTGATTTGGCTTGCCTGAACTACAACATTTTCCTAATCATAACTTTTGTGTGTTAACATTACAAAAAATTGACAGACAAAGCAATATTCTTGTCAATTTAAAAAGTGTTTAAAACACTTTATGTTATTTAGAGCAATGGATGAATGGATTTTAATAGCAACTTTCCAACCAAACTCACAATTACTGTCATTACGCTAAGTGCTTGATATCCCACTGTGCAGTTTTGCTTTCTGGTTTTTTACCTTCTTCCATGCACACTTTTAGCCACTGATTGTACAGCCTTTCAGTGTTTTCTGCCTTTTCCTTTAAATAAACTGGCTCTGGCTCCTTCCATCTGGTTCCCCTTCCGTCAGCAACCCTGCACCTGTTCACACCTCCTCTCCTGTTGGATTCCACTGAACATTTCCTCCTCTGCCAGGGCTATTCTGGCACTCACAACCTTTCTGTCATTCAATCCATCTGTCAGAAGTGAACTTTGTTTACCGCAAGCTTCTGCTTTCTTCTTCAAGATGCAAAGCCCCTCAAGGTCATTGTCAAAAGAACTGTCGGCATAGATTTAATCCCTAGCAAAAGACAAAGCTGGATGGCTATCCATTTGTAAAAATTACTTTTTCAGTTTCAAGACAATAGGAAAGTAGTAAAACAGTACATTTAATGATCATACTAAAATCCTGTGAATTTTTCATTTATGATTACAGTACTTTATAAAACCTTGTACAGTACAATTTACTTACTTGGAAAGTAAGCAATAGACAAAGGGCGAAACAGTGACTGAACGATGTAGGAAGGGTAAAACACAATGTATCTTTTTTGAGTTAAGGGAAAATGAGATAATTAAGACTAAACTATATAGGCTGGGGAAAAAGAATACCAGAGCAATGAATTAGTTCACAATGAAATTCTGATTTAAGAATATTTCCTGCTCTGATATTACCACTGCACTACATTGTATTAATATCTAAGCCACAATGAATCCATGACAAATCTATCACATTTTAAAAATAAAAATAAAGAAGTGCCACTGAGGTTTTCTTTTCAAAAAATGTCACTCACTTTGCCAGTGTGATTATCCATATTGGTATTCAAGTGCTTTCTGCAAGATAACAGAAAGAGCCGTGCAGCTACTTTGAGACATTGCAGATTGTCGACAGGCTCTATTATGCAGAACTA
Source organism: Intellagama lesueurii (assembly GCA_037013535.1). Classification (NCBI taxonomy): domain Eukaryota; kingdom Metazoa; phylum Chordata; class Lepidosauria; order Squamata; family Agamidae; genus Intellagama; species Intellagama lesueurii. The sequence continues at coordinate 298,810,596 of JBAJHW010000001.1, read as the reverse complement.
TTCAGCCATGCACTTCCTTTTCAAAAATTGGTTCCAATAGCCATGTACTACTGAATTATTAACTAACCTCCAAAACAGTTTAACTTATCCAGAATAAGAATCATAAAATGTTTCTCAAGGGGTAGCCAAATTACAAAGTACCTTTCCTTCTTCAGAAGGTGTAAATGTATTAATTGACTTTGTAATTCATTTAAAATTATTATCTAACATACTACAGAACAATCATCGATGTCTATAAATAACAACATATTCTCTTACGTTTAAATTAGGTCCTCAAAGTAAGGGGGGGAAAACCAAGCTTTATACATTACTCAGACAAATAAGGTGTACACAATTCAGAGTCTAAGTTTTAATGTACTAAGTATAAGAAAACAGGTCATATCTCTAGAACTTTAATAGCCTAGAATCTTAAGAAATAAGATGCTTAAGGTCTTCTAGAGGGTAGACGATATAATGACCTATAATCTTAATTGATTTTACTTCTTTTTCCATGTTATGTTCTCTTGGCAACATGGAATAGCCATAGTCAGGGCAAGAAGTCACACACCAGCTGTACTTCTGCAAAATAGACGCATAGACTGCAGGAGCAGGACAAGCAGCAATGGGACAGTTGATGTGGCAATCATGCTGCCATGGAAAAATGCATCAGTTGAGCTGGGAAGAAGTCTGCTTGCTGTCATAACTGAACAGATCTGAGACAGAATAGAGCTAGCAGATGGGAAAGAAATAAGTAAATGACCATTCAGGTGTTTTTGTTTCATCATCCTTATTTCTATGCCATGGTGGAAATAGATCCATATTATAACAAAAAGCATTTTCTCTATATAATAATCTCTTGGGATTTTATTAACTAAAAGTATAAAAAGTTGATAAATGTGATTATCACAATGCTAAAGCTTTGGCCTTCAAATACATGGAATATACTTACAGAGTTGGTTGCTTTTTAAATAACAGCCTCTAGAGATCCAGAACTTTATCATTTAGGAAACAAAGAAAGCTGTCTCTCAAGATAGACAGATAAAAACAAGTTATGCAGTCGCACTGGTTATATTTATGTAGACAAATCCTTATTATTTTAAATTTGCATTACAAGCCACTGCTTACTTTTTTACCTTACTTTACAAACATAAAGCTATTTGACACAGAAAAGAGGTAGTAGAAGCCCCAAAACTCTAAGCAGGTATTTTTATATGTCCAAACCTCAAAATCTACCAATCATGCCACTAAAATATTTTATAATTAAAAGTAATAAATAAATTTGTCCTGTTTCAACAGATTAGAAACCTAAGAAACAGTAATTCAAATTATTATTGCAATTGGTGCAAAAGTCATGGGCATCTTTCATCCTCTGAGGTGTACATACAAGTGTTAATCTTCCCTCATTGGACTTGTGTCTGAATAAATACTGCACATGAAATATTCTAGATATCATCAAAGGTATTTACAAATCCTTGTTTCAAGGGGGGGAAAACGGAGTATCATGAACAAAAGATTAATCTATAAAATCTTCAAGAAATAAAGAATTAAGATACTGCAACATGTGTACAATTTCCTTAGCTGTTAAATTCCAGATAATATTTATTTTCCATTAGTACTTCATTAACTGCTTTGGTATTACTATGATCTCAAATATTTGTAAAAAAACAATAAGTATCTAAAACATAGGACAAACAAGGTATTAGCAGCATGAGAGTTTGTAAAGCCCGCTGTAGTAATTTCTACAAGCAATGCCAGAGAACAAGAAAGCCGATTTATTCCAGATCATCCCATATCAGTCATAATAAAGCAGCAAATGAGCAAAAATGATGTAAAGTTAAAAAATTTCTTCTTCGTTAATAATGCAGAACAGTTAATTTATTTATATATGTATAGTTAAACAAACACCTATAACTATCTTACAAAGAAATGTAGGTCAGTTTCTCCAATTAAATTTGCATACTTTGACAATGACAGAGGATTATTAACTCTCTCTCACACGCACACGCACACACACACATTACAAAATTACCTTACACAAGACCTTCGTTTGACTTGTGGAAATATTTGTGGTTTACACAGATGCAGGATAAAGAATCAATATATTTTCACAGAATAGCTCACAGAGAGGGAACATACAAGATTCAGTTACAAATAAGGAAAACAAATGGCAACTTTCAAATCAATTGCAGTCATTTACTAGTATGCTGCTATATCAAATAAGTCTAATTTTTTTCGACAGTCCTAAATTAGATATATCAGAGAAACTGATGCATAAATAGCATATGGCTCTGTTATACCACCTATTTCAAATCCCCGTAATGTTTCTTCCCCTCCCCACTCAAAATGAATAACTGAGCCAAGCCATAAACCTTCTGCATCGAGAAAAATATACAAGTTGAAAAACAGAAGCAGGAACTGCAGTCATCTTTGTTAAACAAAGAGACACATCATTCACATCTACTTGTTTCTTCTCAAAGCATTTTATCATTCATCCTGGCCATCTAGCAATGGTAATCAGTTGATGTGATAGGATAATTATTTCAGCAGTGTCTAGACTAATTTTGTTTCTATTTTAGTATTTCAACTCTCATAGTCCATTTTTACCCTCGTATCAATAAGGCTATAGTCCTGTACCCTGGACAGATCTTTCTGAAATACCTGAGAAGTATTTGTGAGTAAACACATATAGGACTGCATTGTAAATTTGTGTTCTTATTACTAGTATTTTGACAACATGAAGGTCAGGTCATGTTCAAAATTATCAAATTGGTACACAAAGATTAAAGTGTGAGGAAGGAACAGAGTGTTGGTCTCTTTTTGAAGAAAACAGAGGAAAATAATACACACTGCATTTACTCTCATACAGATCACAGTCATAATACATGCTGAATACAGTTTAAATGATCACAGTTCTTTTGTTTAATATGAACATGTTTCATTAAAATTAGTAAAATACTGAGAATGGATGATAGGCCCTGTGGTATGTAATGAAGTATGCTTTTCCTTCAAATCAGATTCTCAAGAAATCATAATCAATTCATCAGCAGACTTATACATTCCTTTTGCTGCAAATTCTTCAAGAGAAACTGCTCAGTTAACAAAAGTTTAAATGTACTTTTTGCAGGAAAAAGGCATTGCAAGGTCTTCTATCAGACCAGTGGGCACACCACTGTAAACATCATGGAACTCTGCAGCTATCCTGCAGTTTCCCTCTCTGTGGTCAGTCTTCCCAGCTGCCCTATCTGTTACTGTCTGATTAGTTCTGCTAAGGAGCCCCTCCCCTGCCAGCTTTCAATGCCATCTGTTCTACACAAGATGGCTGCTGCCCAGCAACCTAACACTGCCCTCCTACCTGGCACCCGGCTACCATCCTTACCCCAAAGTGCTAACACAGGTTCTCACTGCTGGCAGAGTCAGGATTTCATTACTACTACTTTGACAAGTGCAGGGTTGTTTGTAATTTCTCTTTTATCCTGATTTTGATTGTACAACCACCTCCCACTGATTCAGTTTGCTTCAGTTTTGTTGCTCACAGATTTTACTCTCCACATTAATCTCCCTCTGGCATGTTATTGCATCTGTTCCCTTTTTTATTATTAATTTTCAAATTCCCACCATTTTTGACAAAAAGGAGGTAATCTACACTCTGCTTCTGCCCATTTCATTTTCTTTAATTTGGAAGATAAGTATGAAAGCATGCCAAAGAAGTTAATTCTCCGTTAACAGTTTATTTTCTGGCATCCCAATGCCTTTGTATATGAAAAACAGATAGAAATAAATGTTGACTAAATCACAAGCAATCCTAAATTTAATGAAAAATAAACAGATAAAACAGAAGCTAAGGAGCTTATTATGCATGATATCTTATTTCAGATTTTTATATTTCTGTTTCATTATAAGTGTCCAGGTAATATTTTTGAGATTAGCTATTAAAATGCATTCTAAAATATATTTCATACTGATCTATGTTATTACTGAGTATAACCCTAATGTTGAGTGTTTCCTTCATATTTTATCAATAATACACTCTAGACTGCTGGAATTCTGTACATCACTTATATAAATGTATGAACTTCTGATTTTTTAAAAAGAATCTCAGTATCCTTTTAACACATATTACTTAGGAAAGAACACAGCTAATTTTGCTATTATGTATCTGTAATAGCTGTGTGATAGTGAATTTTTAATACCAGAGGAGAAATGTCTTTCACAAATCTACAGTGTACTTGTAACAACTCTGAATGTCTGTGTGTATATCATAAACACACACACACATTTAATCCTCTGCTAATGCAACATCATAACCAAAACATCAAAACCTTATGCAATTTGGTTATGTTGCAAGAATCTGAGCAGCAAAATGATTTAATTTATGTGTACCATTTATTATACATGGATTTCAATGAAGATACTGAAAATGTGCTACAGGCTACTAAAAGCACTGATAAACAGTAGGTATTTGAAACTAAAAAGAAAGCAGTGCCCCTTATGACCCTGGTACGTCCTTCAAAACCAGTGCCTTCAAAATATATGACTTTAAAAAGGTTTTTCCTGCACATCAATCAACAAATACTACTATGCTTTTGGGAGATACACTGATGAAGTGCATCTCCCAAAATCTGATAACTAAATATCATGCAGTAATTTGACATAAGTACAATGTCTGCTCTGGCACTCAAATATAAGTAGTAGCATTGCAGCACAGATTCCACTCAAACTGAGCAAATTGGACACAATCCACCTCTAGTTTCTTCTCTGAAAGCTCTGCAAAAACTTGTACAAACCCATGAACCTAAGATTAGAAATAACAAAGATGTTCCCAAGGAACTGCACCCACTATTTCAGTAATTGTCATAAATCAGTTTCACTATCAATAATAAAGGTTAAAATATCTGTTTTAAAATGTTATTTTAACTAAGCACATATAAGATACACTGAAAAACATTCTTCTTGCTAGCATAAAAATATTAACCAGAATCCTATTATTTAACACCTGTTGATGGGACTCCATCAGAGGAAATCTCAGCTATGAATTGCTGACAATTAGGAAGTCAGCATAGCTGGTGGAGAAGAGCCAACCTGTGTAGTGCTGGACAAGCTGCACAGTCCCAGGGTGCTCCCAGAAAAAGGAAATGGTAAACCACTTCAGAATATCTTTAAAAACCTTGAAAAGGGTCACCATAAGTCAAAATCTACTTGATAGCATTGTAATTATTATTACTAAGAAATCAGCACAGGATTTGCCTATAACACATGAACAACATTACTCAAAATAACAGCAAAAACTGACATGGCAATTTGTAACTAAAATCTACATTGACAGAGTTACACCAGTGAAATATTTCAATTTGAATCTGGCCATTATTGAAAACAAACTGCATTTCTACAGTCATCCCTAGTGAAGCTATTCTATTACTCGTACAGCTATTCGTGCAGACTCTCCCTCAGACACTTTACAATTTTGCTTTAAAAAAACCCAAACACCTCAAATGAGATATACCCAGATATGTGTCAGACTCATAGGATAATGCTGTGCACTAAAGGGGTGGTATATAAGTACAACAGACCGACAGACCGACCAACCGATCGATAGATAGAGCGAGCTGTAGGGATCACAGCATTCAAAGTGGTATTCAATGTAGGATGCAGGCACAGTATCCCTGAGATATTGCAGCCCAGCTTCTGCTTCAATCTCTTCTGCTTGAAGCATCTATTCCACTGCTGACCAGATTGCACCATTAGTAACTTTCTCCTAACGTCTAGTCAAAATCTGCTTCCCTGTAATTTACATCCACTGGTTCTAGTCCTACCTCTGGAGCAACAGATGTTCCATCTACTGTACAGTAGTTTTTCAGATATTTGAAGATCACTATCATGTCTTTCTGTAATCTTCATTTTTCCAAGATACACATAACTATGTATTTCAATTTTTCCTCAATGGATTTGACTTCCATTCCACCCTGGTGACTCTTCACAACTCGTGCAACTTTACACACAAGTGAGGCAAATGGTGATGGTTTCAGGAGGCAAGGCATATTGATGAGGGCAAGTGATGGAACACAATGGAAACAGGGAAGGAAGGGGGCAAGGAAAGCATTGGATTCACCACTCCTAGTGCTCTGGCACTGAAGTGGCCATTTCACTTTGTCTTGTTGATGCAAATGGCACCACAACTGTATTCCAAATGTGAACTTATAAGGAATAGAATGTGAACCTATAGAGAATAGAGTTAAATTGTTATCTCTGCCCTGACACAATTTGGACAGTGTGCCCTTCCTGCAGACTGATACAAAGCCACTGATGACCAGTCACTGAGTACAGCTAATCACCTACTGATCTACCTAACAGTAGCAGCACCAATCTTTACGATCTGTCAAGTAGAAATTTCATAGAAAACCTTGTCAAATGCTTTACTGAAGCAATAATCAGTTCTCATAATAAGAGAGATATGTTTGGTCTGATCTATTCCTAACAAAGGCACACTGGCAAACAGTAATATCTTCCAGATGCTCTCCGACCAAACATTCAATAATCTGTTCTAGAATTCTTCTTGCTGTTGACAGCAAGCTAACAATTTGAACACCTGCAGTTCTCTGGAGCCTCACCTGTTCTCCACAATTTTTAAACAATTATAGACCTTAGACTAAACATAATTTTAGTTTTGCTGATCAGACATGCTGGAATGACTCTGCTAGTTAGCTGATACTCATACAGGTTCCACTGACTTTATTGGTCTACTCTAGTTGTAGCTTAAATTGGCTTTAGACCAGAAGCTTTAAAATAACATTCACAAACTCTTTCAGAATTATATCTGGAACGTAGTTCTTGAGGCCCTGCAGACCTGAACTCATTCAAAGTATCTCTGCGTTCTCCAGTCTTCTCCTTGCCTACCCTGAGCTGCAAGGTCTTTCTTATATGATTTCTTCTACTTGTTTCAGGTTGAATACAACTTTGTTGGGGAACCCTGATGCAAAAGAGGAGTTGAATCCTTCTTCTCTGTCACCTGTTAACACTGCACCTTAGCAGGCAAAGCTATTCTTTCCTTGCTTTCTGAGCAAATTTAGTCAGGAAGTTGAATTGTGTGCAGAGCAGTTAAACAAGATTGTTTTATGTCGTTCCTGTAACCTCACATGTTAACCATTTACTTAAGCTCAATTTTACTTGAAAAAAGCTGTCTGGAGTGTCTGCTCAAGTACTGACTAGAAATATTGATTCTACTGGATCTGTAATTTAATAAAAACAAATATTTAACAAACTGTTGTTTTAACTGACATCAATTAGCGTATCTTAACTCCAACATCATTGACTTCAATGTCAAATTGCTAGAGCTTGTTTTTATTTCATGTATGAACTCACATGACTGGTATGTGACAAGAAAAACAAGCACCAATTTCTTAACTGACAGCAAATTGCCACTAAAATTTACACCACTGGAATTACACTGGTAGGCCTATGTAACAAGGTCCTGGCCAGTCTTCCTTTCCAAGTGCATTAGAATGACTGAATGTTTTAAATGGGGAGAGTGAGAATTGTTAAGAATTATCCGGCTTCTCGTTCTTCTAAGTGAAGCCTCCAATAGATCAAACAATTTGTTGTACTAGTAAAGTACATAAAGTCCTAAACTGCTTGATCTGTCAAACATGATGCATCAGCATTGCCCCTCTATCTAACTACAAGCAATTTCCGAAGCCATGTTAGTCTGGTTCTAAATAACCTGAAAGAATCTTACGGCACCTTTAAAATTAACAGACTTAAAGTAAGCCTCTTAGTCTTTAAGTTGTCCTAAGACCTTTTTTTTGTTACATTCTACAACGTTTTGCTACATTCTTCCTTTTCAGAGAGAAGTAAAGAAGTGGCCGTGTTTGATAATCTATCTAAATCCTTCCTACAGAGATTTGAGCCACTTTTCATATCACGGGCAATCTTGTTTCTACCAGAGATTAATTTAGGGTGCTGTTTAATTGAAGCTTCTAACATTTTGCAATTCAAAGGCACTGTGCAGTTTGTGTTTCTTAACAGATTTTTTCCTCTAGTAAGAAAAAAAGAGAACTATCTGGACTACAGTACCAACTGAAACACATAACTCTTGTCTGATTACAGAAGCAGAACAGGCTTGAACCTTGTAATACTTAGATGGGAGGCTACCAAAGAAAACCAGAAATCTCCAGGCAGGACTATGAAACTCTCCTTGAAACCTTAAAAGCTGCTGACAGCCAGAATTGAGAACACTAGGATAGATGGTCCAATGATTTGAATCACAGCAAGACAGCTTCCTAAAACAAAAACAAAGGGGAAGACACAGAGTGCTACCAATGAAAGGTTATCATCTAGATCTCCCACACACTTCAGTGAATGGGTCTTTCTGAGTCCTCAGAAAAACATGCCGTCTAGAAGCACCCTTGTCCTCTTCACTCTGTGATTTAGAAACAGCATGACTGAGATTCACATGTATGAATACAGTACTAAACATACCACCAGATGACAAACATCGCACTCCATGCACATTTTATCATATGATTCCGAAAATATAATGTCCTCCAATTGCTGCAGAAATTATATAGTATTGTAGAAGAGGTAAGACCAGCATATGGTGAAAATGGGTGGTTCTTTCAATTACATGTAAAGCAGTCTGATACATATTATCAAATGGGTAAAAAGATGGTGTGGTGAACAAAACTGAAATAATTGTTACTTTTATTCATATGCATATAATAGTAGAAATCCACTAGGTCTTTGGAATTCAACAAATAAAATCCATAGAAGAATGAAATGCAATTTCTCAACTTCTGCAAGTAGATTACAAATAAAATCTTAACAAGAATCTCAGAAATCTAAGAAAATTATAATCCTGATTCCCTGCTTCTGAAACAGCAGCATAAGTCACCCCATGAATATATTCTTGCAACTGAGTGCAAGGATGGGACAGAACCAAGAGTTAAGTCTTGGCTATCTGTATTTTAGGTTTAGAGTGAAATCCTACAAGTCTTGTCAGACATAAGCATGCATTGGATTGCAACCTTATAGTATTAATGCAAAATACTAAGGAAATATTGTATAGTTTTCAAAATTGCAAAGAACAGGAAACAGCAATACTCATTTGCACTAACAACGGCAGTTAATATTTATATCCTACTTGTTATCTGCAAAAGTGGATGAATCATGATAACAATAACACTGAATCTAAACTTCTTATGTGAAACTGAGCTGTTTCAGAATGCTAAGATGTCCAGTTTTATTTATTTTTAAGGAGGCGTATTTTAAAAAAGCAATAAAATTATAGTGGCAGATGGACAACAAAGATAGGATATGTGAATTTTCATGTCCTTATTCTACAATTGATTTCAGATGCCACATATGCTCCTGTTTCACTTCTTCACTGAGAATTTTCAATTTCTGAAAAAAGAATATACCACAGAAATAAAAACATGCAAGAAGAATATGTTTGGTCTAGATATAAACAATGCATGGTAATAATCTACTAGCTGCAATAATTAAGTTATCTGCAGCCAGATGCAACATGAAAAGAACAAACATGAGGATACTAGGATATTACCTTCCTTTGCCTTTTGTAAATCAAGAACTGAATTTTCTACCTGGAGTGGCAGCAACATTATCTTCAAGATGGGTTCAAGTTTTGCAAAATTTAATCTCTGCTAGAAGGGTCAAACCTGGACACTTTATCTAAAATTGCAAACTATATATGAAAGGTGAGCTTTCTGTAAGTATGGGAACTGAAATTCTCCACAGGAGGAAAAATATAATGAGTATTTTATATTATTTAAGCAGGACAAGGTCACATTTTAAAATTCTAACTCTGAACTATGCTTCTTAATCATAGCAGAACTAATTAAGAACACTACTTTTATTAACAAAATGATAAAATACTAGAATAGTTAAAATATTTGTCATGAATTATGCTTAAGAGAGAACCTAAATGCTATGATATAAAGAAACTACAATACTATTAAGAAACTGCAAGCAAACTATAAATGTTCAGCTAATCACACATAGATCATAGTTCATCAGTCACTTTTTATACAGCATAGCAAAGAGGAAGAAACAAAAGGGTACTTCACTAAATGAGGGATCAGTGGTATTGAAGTATTAAGACAAGGAGAGGCAGGGAGGGTGGAAGTACGTAATAAGAGCAAGCGCAAAGGAGGGAAGTGAAGATGTTAAGTGATCTTTATCAGGACAAATCAACAAATCTAGTTGTTAGAGCAATAGGACAAAACTGAGCAAATATCCACACTTTATGTTTTTAAAAAATCAGCTAGAAATGTAGCCATTATAACAACGAAAAGGTACAGGACAATGAAGATGATTATACCATTTAAGTAATAGGAAAGAAAAAAAATCACTGCTGAACCTATGTTGTCTTCTGCAATAAAACATACAAAACACAATTCTATACAATGAAAAAAAATTGCGCTTATGCAACACTTGAAGTAGTGTCTATCTATTAATTTTGGCAAATTTGAATCACATATCATTTGGATTCTCAGCTTAATTAGTCTCTTAGTATACCTTAACAAGAGTGTGGAAGTTTTTCATAAAATCTCTCTACAGTTTGGATCTTCTCCAAGACACCACACAGTTTTATAACTTGTATGATTAGCCTTAGGAAGGCAATTGATAAAACATTTGGTTAACTATCACAACAAATCATTATAAAAGAAGTCCTGCAAAATTCAAACTTTTGCTGTCTTAACAACTTACTCAAAACTTTTTTCCAAGTTCATTAACCTCTAGCATATTTGTTCTCTAAATACAGGCTGTGAGAAGGGTGTTTTTCTCCCCATCTGCTGCTATCCATGATCTATATTTACACTGTTTCTTTAAAAAAGAGGATAACATGATCACTTAAGCATAGTATGATCTCCCAAATGAACCACCTATATTTGTGCCCATGTGTGTATGCATGCACACACCTTGTAAATGTACACCATTACACCTAAAACTACACATCTAAATGCTTTCTGGCACACTTTTAAATCTGGAATTTCTCCTATTGCAGATAGGCTGCATGTCTCTGAAGACACCAAATAAAAACAGGTTCAAGCTGCAGATTAAACTAATTAAAGTTAAGTAGCAGTGGTAAAATAATTGTATTTAGTGGGTTCAAGCATGCATAGCAGTAATCAGGCTACATTTAAGGAAAAAACTGTCAACTTTAGAAAGCTTTTTGAGTAACTGCTTCTACAACACATGTTTCTAAAGATACAAAGGTTTTGCACATCATCTGTTTTTTCTCATAAAACTGCACATGCAGCCAGTTGCAATGAGTAACTAGGAAAATGATTTTTTTTGCCCCTTTTTATCAGTTAACATGAAATAGGGAGCAATATGCAGTACAATCTAAATCATTCCTGAATGTGTGTCAAGGAATCTTCAAATAGCAATTGTGTGTATATAACTTTTACAAACTACAATTCTTCTATGATGACATTAGCAACTTGCTTGTTTGAAAGAATACTGATGAACAGATCGTGCTTCACTGCTGTCATGTTTCCTATTATCTGGATGTTTTGTTCACTACCTCTTTGGTTTTGCTCCGCCTGGAAGCTTGAGCACTCAAGTCCATCTGTGACAATTACGGATAAAATGCAGGCAGAAAGTAGCAATACAAACTGGAAACTGATGTTAATGTGAATAGTATAAGATGTACCTGGTGACATGCAGTTGGTGCTCAGCTTTACCCAGCAATTCTGTTAGTTTCAGACATTCATCTTTAGCTCTTCCTGTATCCTGCTGTGCTTGTTCCAAACGCTGTTTATATTCATTAAGCATTACCTGTAATTTCTCCATTTCCTTAAAAATAGATATAGCAATATCTGGTTACAGCAGTTGAACAGAAGAAGAAGCTATAACCATAACAATAATATGTATTCATAGTGTATAAAATTAAAATACTTTATATTCTCCCCTTAACAAAATTTGATTAAAACAGATGAGAATGTCTGAGTAACAAAATTCATTTTAATCAACATTTTTGTGAAGTGCAATTTTTCCCAAAGTTGCACAAATACTTGCAGTATGCAAAAAAAATCTAGTAACTTCTGCAAGACCTTTAAAAAAAAGGTAATACTGTACTGCAACACTATATGTGTATTTTTCTAGTTTTTAAAATATTAATATTAACTCTCATCTTAAGGAAGTAATGGCTCTATTAAAGATTTTGTTCTGCTCTGTGGCCACAATAATTCAAGATGTTTATCTCAGTTTGTCCAATTCTAGTTCTGCAACAAAATACACATGCATGCACATATAACACATATATATTATAAGGCATTTGTTTAAAATGAAATGCAAACATAATATGACAACCACCAAGTAAAGCCAAGACAACCTCATATCCCACACTATAGGCATAAATATAAGCTCCCATCATTTTCTCAAGGGAAATATCTAAAGTGAACAGATGGGCTTTCTACCATCCCCTCAAGATAAATCAGCTCAGGTTCTGTCGGACCAACAAAAAAGCAAATTCTAACATGAAGGGACTTTTGCTGAAAATGGCCTCCATTTACCTGTCAGATATTTGAGTCTAGGGATTTCAGACAATATTTTAACTGCTAATCTTAGTTGTGTTCAGAGGGTAAAAAATATCTTAGTTTGTATCCAAGTGTCCAAATGTAACAGCTTTTAAGTTAAAAAAACTCATTGATTTTATTCTAAAGTAATAATATCCTGCATTTCGAACACTAACCTGCAATATTTCCTTCTTAATATGAACCATATTTAGTACTTTTTAACAAAATTCAAACTGTAATTACTACTCCTAAATGCATTTAAGAGACATGAATAACTACTGAAAATTAGAAAGAAAAATACCCTGTTTCCCCGAAAATAAGACCTAACCTGAAAATAAGCCCTAGTATGTTTTTTCAGGATGCTCGTAATATAAGCCCTACCCCAAAAATAACCCCTAGTTAAGTGAAACCCCGCCCTCCACCATTGTGCAGCATTGTGCAGCAACCAGAAGATGACATGACTGTAAAATAAAACATCCCCTGAAAATAAGCCCTAATGCGTTTTTTGGAGCAAAAATTAGTATAAAACCCTGTCTTATTTTCGGGGAAACACAGTAGATTTTAGTAAATAGTTTCACACCGTAAACTAAAGGCAGAGGACAAAAAAGCACCTCTGTACCTCCAAAACAGGTAATCCACAACTATAAATAGGCTTTCTATTCCCCAACTACCCTTTTCTCAATAGGAAGGTATGAGAATTGAAGGGAAGAAAAGCCCCATTACAATTTTATTGTAAAGGAGAGAGAAAGAATAATAAGTGGGGATAAACACATAAGTAATATTTGCATTGCATAAACAGTGAAAATTTATTGGCTACCACAAGTTTGGCATGTCAGTATATTCCATATATTTATTAAATATGTGCCTCTTAAACTAACAGATAGCATCATCAATTTAATAATGGGGCAGAAAGAGTGAAATACAGACATGAACAAATAAACACCAGGAAGACTAAGCATTAGCCTAATAAAAAAGACATGTAGGGACTTTTTACGTTGTATGTGAATCAGAGAATTCCTCAATCAAAGACATCTCATCATCCAGGTTCACCTAAGGACATCTTTACATGAAAATAAAATGTATAGGAAGCATGCCTAGATGAAAATGGTTTTAAAACAAAGACCTGAAGAAGACAGAACAAAAATAACCATTTAAAATTTAATCTTTTTATTGGCTATGGTTGTTAATTAAAACAGCCATGATAACTATGAACACAGCCTAGAAAAAACAGCATAAATAATCCTACTGACTTCAATGAATGAGAATTAAATATGCTATTCTACTGAAATCCAAAGGATATGACAATGTTTAAGTTTAGCAAGATTTTTCTCAATCTGGATATTCTTGTCCTGTGAAACTAAATATTTTTTAGAAAGCAGTGACAAGTTTGCAACCTACAGCAATGGCTAGTAAGAAATAAGTAAATTTTTGAATAGTGGTTTGTTGACTATTATATAGTATAGATAAAAACTAGTGTTTGTGTAAAATGATGTAAGACTTACATTTTAGCAGGAATAGCTTTCTCCTGCAACTCTATTAAAAGTTAACTCTGCATGCACAGACTGTCTCTTAAAACTGAACTTATGTCCTTAACAAGTATATAAAAAGCTATTATTTGCAAAGGAAAATACCTTCAACAGGCAAAACCCAATATAACAATGTACACAGTTTTACTTCAGGTGTGGACCAGAAACTGGGAAGTCACCATAGATGTCCTTCACAGATCCATCAGGGTGTCCTACTTTATGTATACTAACTACCTGATCTCTGCAATTGACTCAGTACTCTGAACTATGAATATTTAAGATAACTATAAATGGATTTATTATTCACCAGTTAGTCTTCACCCTACAAGATGTAAGAAAAGAAGGGAAGAGAAGGGGGGAAAAACATTAACAACAGAGAGAGATAATATGTAAGGCTAGATAGATAGACAGAGAGACAAACAGATAGACAGACAGTATTTCCATCATCAGATAAAGACCATGGATTCATTTCACTGAAAACACTGGTTTGTCCAGTAGCTACAACCAGCCATTGCTTATGATTTAGATGGCTTACTTTTTTGTCTGCTGGGATTGGACAGGATAGTTATATACCTATATTTAAGACATTTGTTGCTTGATGAAGATTCAGCTTAATATAAAGTGTGCAAAAGTATGCTGCTTATATACCACTCCATAGTCCTTAAAGCACTCTCTGGGCGGTTTACAAGTTAATTATGCAGGCTACACTCCCCCCCCCCCCCCCGGTGACTGGGTCCTCATTTTACTGACCTCAGAAGGATAGAAGGCTGAGTCAACCTTGAGCCAGCTACCTGAGATTGAACCCTGGGTCGTGAGCACAGTTTTAGCTGCAATACAGCAGTTTAACCAATGCACCATGAGGTACTAATATGTCCATTAGTATTATATTCTATTTTTAACAGTACTTTTAAAAAAGTACAGCAACTATTGATTAGCAACTAATATTTAATGTATGATTTTATTTAGGAATTATTTGATAAATACTTCTTTTAACAAACAATACAATTTTGATTACATTTACTCACAAGGAAATTAGATTTTTTTTTTAAAATGGCAAGGAAAATTTTGGCCCATGAGCCTCATCCATCATGGAGAGGTTCTTCATTTAAGACTGTGCAGGGCTACTGGCCAAGCTTTACCCTTTACACAGACCAGAGCCCTTCTCTAGGTCCTTCCCAGGAGTTACCCTGAAAGGAATCATCACTATCACCAGTCACTGATTGGAGATATCAGCAATTCCCATCTTAGTTGTACTCCTCTTCCTTCTGCCCTGTGCAGGAGATAGGAGGAAAAAAGCTAGTATTGTCAGCTGGTAATGCATGCACCAGCTAAGTCTCAGTCAGGAATTGGCAGAATATGCTTCATTCTTCCTTTTTTCTACATGTGGGATAGGCCAGCCCCTGCCTGAAATGTTAGGTAGAAAAGCTCCTCTAGGCACTTTGGATGGAGACCTTTTGATGCTTCTGGGCTCCAGAGGTGGCATCCGCTACCCCCAAGAAAAGCAGTCCCAGCCCCAGGACTTATCCCCAAGTAACTCTGCACAAACAAATAAGCATGCTTGTGGCTGCCATCCTACTCCCAGTTAGATGAAATTAAACGAAATAAACACAATTTAAGTAACTTCTGGGGAGATGCACAGAGGATAGCACTGTTAATCAATAATTTAAATCAAATTACCCTACTATTAGTGTTTTAGAAATAGTAACACGTCCACCTAAATCAATTATAATTATCACTATTTCTATTTGATTATTATTATTGACAAATACAGATAAAAATAACTTGATCTTTTATATTAAACAATCTTTCATATAGGCCAAGCAACTGATGGGAAATACACAGCTACACAAGAAGAATTAAGTATATTTTTTAGCTAGGACAGAAAACAAGGCAGCAAGATTCACCATGTCAATTCCTGAAAATATCAAACAGCCATCAGCAGAGACATTGGGGGGAAATTATATGACTTATAAAAGTGCATAAACTTGTAAAATGAGACAAATAGATCTCTAAAATGTCAATTTAACAGCATGGTGAGAGGAAGTACCTGCCTCTAAGCCACATATCACGATAATTTCACATTTTATGTTGTGCCTTACTGGCCCCTGAAATTTTCATTGGTTATCCCACAAAAAGAACAAAAGGCTGGTCAACACTGTGAAGATGATTGTTTTCAGTGATGATTCCCTTTGGAACACTCCCCCATGTAATTTCAAAGGCAGAAAACATACGGGAGAACCAGTGTGGTGCAGTGGATGGAGCGGCAACTCTTGTGGGTGTAGTGGCAATAGTAAGCCCCTCCTTGAACATCTCAAGTATCTCAAAAACCCTATAAGGATCACTGTAAGTCAAATGTGATTTGACAGCACATGACAACAAAATACATATTGTTGCTTATTTTGTTGTCTAGTCCACATTTTTAGAACAAAAGCTGCCACATTTCAGTTTGAATAACCTGCTGACTTCCTTGCCCAGAAAGATCCACTTTATCCACTTTGCAGAGCTGCAGTGGTCTATCACAATCCCATCCCCCTCATCAAGTGTCTTGTCCTATTGTCTTGTGGGATTCGATGTATATACATGAACGTAGGCATCCAAGACAGAATAGGGATTCTACTGCTCACATCACTGCTTAACAGATTCCCTTCCTAAGTGAAACAAACTGGTCTCAAAGGTTGCACTGGAGTTCCCCTCAACATGTTTTACTGGGGATTTCACCATCCATGCCAAGACCAGTTTGTCAGCAGTGTTCCAAGACTTCACATCCTCCACAATAACTATTGGTCTGCCTCAAGTAGTACCTAGCCCCACACATGCTTCAAGACACATTCTGGACCCAGTTTTCTATATCTACAAGTTCCTTAATGCCTAGGAGCTATTCATTGTGGCATGGCAGACAGAGGCAAGGTGGAAAAGTTGTGTAAATTCACAACCAGCTATAGGTAAGTAACCCATCCTTCCTCTTCACGTTCTCTGTGATTCACACACATGGGCGACTAATAAGCTTAATTACTGGCTGGTGTGTTGTCACACCAGAACAGAGTATAGTACTGCATGGCCAAAGGAAGCATCCTGCTGGGCAAATATCTAGTCCATAGCACTTCACAAGGGTCATTGACTGAGACCATATTGGATCTCTACAAGCATCCTGAAGTTGTACATCCCTCAGGAAGGCTGATGATGGGGCCACTGCCCTTTTGGAGTGACTTCTCAGGAACACTGGTAGTGGTGCTTTTGCTGTATCATAAAGCCATGTGTGTTGGGCAAATACATGGTGATCTGGGTGTAGAGGAGCTCTCTCCAGTTCTGCTGTCATGGACAAATGAACAGGTAGGGGTGTTTAGAATCACAGGAGCTCACATTGTCTATCATCATCACCATCGTCATCATCATGCACTGTCAAGTCAATTCTGACTTACGGCAACCCTTTTCAGGGTTTTCTAGGTACAGAATACGCTTGAAGTGGTTTACCATTCCCTTCTTCTGGGGGCACAATGGTACTGTGCAGCTTGCCCAAAGCTACACAGGCTGGCACTACTCACAGGAAGCACACTTATGAATCAAATTCCTCTGGTTCTGCAGCCAGGAACCTAAACTACTCAGCTATGTGGCCAGCCCTGAAGACTGTTTTAACTGAATGACTTTGGGGGAAATTTCCTGTTGTCTCAGCAAGTAATTCTATAAAAGCCTGGTTGATCTCTGGAACAGAGAAATAAACAAGGCAGCAAACATGACTGTTCCTAAATATTTCCGCCCATGGAGAGGAACCAACCTAGGTCCTGGGTTAACTAGTGTTGTGCTGATAAAACAAGTGGGACAGAGACTGGAGTGAGAATGGTGGGAAGCTTGGAGTAGGTTCTACCAAATACAGGCTAGAGCCCATTAAAAGCTCTACTTTGTGGCGCTCCTGGCAGTAAAGAAATAATTTTTCTCTACCAGTACTGTATTGCTCAGCCATCCAGCAGGGCTGTTTCGAGTCATCATAGGATTGTTACACAGTGATCCATGAGAAGAGACTGTAGACTACTCAACAAGCTGTTGTAAACAATTTTCACATCACTTTGCAGACAAAATGACTGGAGTCCATTCTGACTTGGAAAATGTAATTAGCGTAGTCCACTGTGGCTGGGCTGGCTCAGAGGAGCTGTGGCTGGATCCTGCCTCCTCCCCGTCCTAGTCCACCACCTCAGCCAGCCAGCAGAGCCAGGAAGGAGGAACCGCCGCCACCACTGCCAGAGAGGGAGAGAGTGTAGCCGTGGGCCTCCAGTGGCCCAGGAGCTGCACAGTGGGGAGCAAAGAGAGCTTGGCCTGGAGAGTGTAAGTGAAGGAAGGGCAGGCTAAGTGCAGAAGGTAACTGGTGGGTGCAAGTCAAGGGCAATGTGTCCCCCTCCTCTGAAAACTGCAGGACCCTCCAGAAAACACTTTGTGACCCCCTTGGGGGTCACGACTCACAGGTTGGGAACTCATATTCTACAGGACAGGACTTGGAGGCACAGTGATACTGACTTAAATCCTGTTTCTTAGAATTAGATTAGACCTAGTGAATCAATGGAGAAATTAACTCACTGTTTAATGGGTCTACTCTAGTTGTGACTTATTACACTAAGCAATAGGATTTCAGACACTGGCTCCAATCCTTCCTGGAAAAACAAAATTAGGAGGTAGTGTTAGGGGATTTCTGTTTAACACCCTGGTCTCCCTCAGGGCTCTGCCTTGTCCACTATGCTATTGAAACTTCAAGGAGCAGTTGTCCTTAAATATGCTAATGACATCCAACTATATATTTTATTTTCATCTAAATCTGTGAAAGCTTTTTTTGGTTCTAGACCAGAAACTGGCTTGAATGAACAAACTGAAGCTTAATGAAAGCAACACAGAGGTTCTACATGTTACACAGTCCACTTGAGCACCTCATTATTTTCCTAGTAATGTTGTGACTTACAGAAGCTGTGACCCCCACATGTGCGGGCCACTGGAATAACTACAGTGTAGTTTTCAGTGTTGTACTACAACTATGCAGCTTTAGGTTCAAATTCTCCCTCAATCATGAAACTCAGTGAATGACTTGGGCCAACCACATAGTGTCAGTCTGACTCACCTTACAATGTTATTGTGAGGATAAAGTGAGGGGAAGATGAGCCACATTCTCCACCCCATTCAATACATACAGTATACAGAAAATAAATACATAAAGTAGGTCTGTATTGCTATGCAAGTCCAAACCTTGGTGGATAAACAAGAAATTGGGATGCTGTGCTGAGGCTGTTGTGACTGAGGTCAAACAGAATCACCTACAGTATTTGGTCATACATTTTAGTTAGTTCCCTTCTTTAATTCTCTCTCCATGCTTCTTATTTCTCTTGGGGCAAACAGGGGTCTGATAAGCAGATTTATGTTTAGATGCTCTACCACTGTTTTTGAATTGATAACCAAAATCTGGGACATCTAATCTCAGAATTTTCACATGTCCACAGTCAACCTGGAAATGAAGTACTATATTATGTGCTGGGGAAAGGCTTGGTTTTGAAGAGAGCTTCCAATGATAAGTAGCAGTCAGAAGCTGATGCCAACATTGTTGTCAGAATGATTACTAAAGTGAATGCACACAAGATCAAACCCCACAAAACTTTCGATATCCCAAAGCACAAAAAATTAAGGGAAAGCATGTCAAAGACAATCCAGGGTAAATTACAAGAATTCTGTGAACAGAAGAGCTAGGTAGGCAACTGCAAATGTTGTACAAAGTGGATGAAACATTGTTTAATCCTTAGGGCCACCAAGCTAGTGCCTAGACACTGCCTAGGATGTGTTCATATTTATCTTCCATAGAAATTTGAACAATAATTGCAGGAGCTAGAATATTAATGTTTTCAAGTACATATGAATTTCTGGGCTGCTTCTGTTGCAAGGAAAAACACATGGGAGTTTTAGTATTATGTGGATTACAGATATCTGAATGACTTAATGATTAAAGATAAATATTCCACTATAAAAAACAGCTAAGTGATCTTCCAGTTTCAGCCAGTGGATAAAATGACATGTAGATATACTTACAGGCTGCATCAACAGAAATCTGTCCCATGTAGCTAGACTAGAAATTGTTCTGGATGCCTTGTCAATGATAGCATCAAGGTCAGTGTGAATATGAGCAGCTTTACCTTCAAAGTGCTTTAAAAATTGTTACAGAACATGTCAAGTTCTAACACATCCTTCCCAGGATCCAGATATAGTAGACCTCTCACTACTCAAAACAGTTTTGCTGGAAGGCTACCTGAGGACATGATGGCAGTATAAAATTAAGAACTGGCTTCCTTTCCCACAAGTTGGCATGATCATGAGCTCTCACTTGTGTGTGGTCTTGAGTCATTTTGAAACATTTGTTCACTAGTCCCCCTAACTTGCTAGTAAGTCACAGGTCTGCAACATAGGAAATTATGTTACATGACAGTCTGAATATCTGTAGAAGGTGCTTTTTTAAGCACCTGCATACTTGATCTTTGCTTACCTTGGCTAAGCAACCTAGTACAGGGTTGCAACTACACTGCTGCGAATGATAAGAGCTGTAGCCCAAAAGATCTGGAGGACATTAGCCTGGGTAAAATAACTCACAGTCATTCTCCATAGTTTCAAATGGTGATCTCTCCCAGTCCTGCCTGGAAATGCCAGGAACTGAACCTATTATCTTCTACATGTAACTCTTGTGCTTTGCCACTGAAACATGGTGCATTTCTACAAAAACTGTTACCCCCAACATCAGTTCACACCAATACTTATGTGCAGCCAAGTCTTTTTTCAGGATTGGTCCATCTATGTTCTCCAAGAACATAGATAAACTTTCCCCACCTTTTCTTGTTTGCCCTGGAAGCAGACCAAAGGAATCCAGTTCTCACTCAGCAGAGTGTGTTGCACTGTTTATTGCACACAATACAAAACAAACAAACAAACAAACAAAGGAAAAAAACCCACTGCAGACTTTGAAAAGGACATTCAGCCAAGCTCAAGTTGGTCACACCCCCATTTTCAAGAAACAAAAGAAGAATTGCATTTGATACTGAAACTGTGCTCTCTACCCCAAAATAAATGTTACGGCTAAAATAAAACAACAGACAGGCCCATTAATTATAAAAATCAAGTGGCTTGTTGCCGTTCTCTCTGGGAGTTGATGACAATAGATAACTCCCTAGGTAGAAGAGTAACAAGTCATTTGATTGGTATAGAACCCTAAAGCTAAGAATCTCACCAAGGGTACATAGTCCTTCCTTTCCCAGTTAGCCTCTCTGTGAATCGACCTGTCCATGAACAACCCACATAGGAAAAATGTTGTTGTGTGCAATCTTTCAGCATTTAAGACTTTTCTTTCCATACCTTGCATGCCTTCCATAGAGAAGGAAGGCAGTAGGGGGAAGACTGTCAAGGGACATTCCAAATAATCATTTTACCATTTTCCCCAAAGTTCATCAGCATATTTCTTCACCACTCAAAATTATCTTGCCCAAACCCATTTATCTGGGTCACTTTCATTTTTGTTACACATACGCTCTGCTTTTCCTCAAAGTGATGTTCGTGACTCTCTTCCTTCCTACCTTATCATCAAAACTAGTTTGTGAGATAGGTGAACTTGTGAGAAAATAAGTGGCCAAACATCAGTCAGGGAGTTACAGGAGTCTAGAAGCTGAATCTCTTAAATCCCAGGCAAGAAACCAAACCAGTACACTATACTGGCTCTCCTACTATATCCATATTTTCGACTGTACCTGGCAAGAAAAGATCAAAGTGCACCTTTACACCTCTCTGGGTCCTTATGAAAATTGCAAAAAAAATTCCAAGGCAGCAGTAATAATGAGGTGACCTTATGGCTTTAATTGCATCTAATTATGTGGAACAAACTGCTAACTGAGGTGCACCAGGCCCCATACTTCACAATATTGAAGAAATTACTCAAGACAGAATTAAAGACAGCCTTTAAGAACATCATACCTTCTAATGATGCTAATTTTAGCATTTGAACTTTAGTTTTCCTGTAGATTACCACACTTGAGTCAATTATAGTGCCGTTTCAATCAAGTGGGTACTGGTTGTTGGATCTTGCTTGTATGTACACCGCCCAGAATAGTGTGAATTCACAAATCGAGTGGTATATAAATTAGATACACAGACAGATGGATAGTAACTTTTAGGCATGAGATTTTCAGAATTCATTGACTACACCGCCAGAAGTCTACAGGAATTCCCTCAGCTAGACTTCTGGAGACAGTAATCAAGAAATTAAAGTCCCAACAAGTGTTTCCAAGTTCATAATCTAATGATTTCAGAGTCCAGTAGCCATTTTCATCCTATGGGGTGGACAGGGGAAATGGGTAAGGTGAGCTACAAGGGATTATGGCTCTGGTAGATTTTTTGAGTGGCTTCCTGTGCAGAGCCTAATGGGCAAAGACTACCACACCCACAATCCCTTGCAACTACCACAGATCCTAGCCCTGCCCACTCATTTCCCATGCCTGCTCCACAGGAAGAAACTGGCCACTTGAGTCTGAATTCGTTAGCTTGAGAACTTGAAAACAATGGTCAGAACTTTCATTTCTTGATTCAATCCCACAGAAGTCTGGTTAAGGGAATTTCTGCAGACTTCTGGGGGCTGTAGTCCACTAATTCCAAACATTCTATGCCTAGTAACATTTTCTTAGTGGACAGTGCTTCTGTTCATGAATGTTGGATCAGCTGATTTTCACAGATTTCTCCAACCTGCTGAATTGTCTTTGAAAAGCTGCTGCTGAGAGTTAGATCAGCTTCCAGAGCAGAATGGAATGTGGTGCCCAGGGATGCAGGAGGTATGGGGAAAGATCTATGAAAACTGGGAGTCCTGACTTGTGTGAATGGAATTGCTCTCCACTAAGGCACACTCAACATGGCTACAACCTAAACAAGGAAGGGGACTGACTTTAGAGTACACTCCTCTCTGCCAACTCTGTTAAGAAATGTTGCAGTCCTTTTGTTGTCGTTGTTTTAAATAGTAATAATCTCCATATCTATTTTGAAAACATACTTGTTTTAATTCATAGCACTCATCTTTCATGATCAGTTTGTTCACTTCAAATGAAAGTATGCTTTAATGTATAGCTCTGCAGTTTGAAATCTGGACAGTGCACATGTGGTCAGCAAAATGTAATTCGAAATCCACTGGATTCACTACGAACATATCCAACTTAAATATTCCTTAGTTTAGCTTTTGTTTATCCCTAATATCAAATGCTAATTAATAAGGAATGACTTCTGGCAACTTACTCAACAAACAAACAAACAACTCCTTAGTTTATATGACATAGCAAGCCTTGAAAATTGTCAATATTATCCATTAATAACTTGGGTTTTTGTACATTTACAGGAACTTTTAATAATACATTTTAGATAAAAGAGAAAATATATTTTATTTTTGTGCCTCTAAAAGTATAGTGCTGTGAGATGTGCATAATATCATTTAATGTCTGAAAGAGCAAAAGCAACACAGGAGCAAAGATGTAAATGGATATCATGCAACAGTCATACACAATGTCTGTTCATGCATGGCATATAACAGGGCATGTTAACTATTATATCCATTTACACCTTTATCTTTCTACGACTGAGAACAACTCCCTGAAATAAAACAACTTATTTACAAATAAGAAATACGTAAATATTATAAGTGGGTTCTTGCCATTTAGAACTGAAAACAGCTTGTTGTTGCTATTCTAACAGTTTGACTGTGCTGATCTCACTTACCTGATTTTTAATTTCAAGTTCCCTTATAGTTTTTGTTCTATATTCTCTGTGTTCCTTCTCTGCCTCTTCCTTCTTCAATTTGGTCTGATTCAACTGATACTGAATTTCTCCACACACCTGTGAGACACAATAGATAAGGTCTTGCAGTTTCTGGAGCAATTTTCTATACGAAGGCTGTCAATGCCCTCTAGTGGCTATCTTATACATTTATTCTTTACTAATTCACTTTTTGGACAATTCTTTTATGCTCATATTTTGAAGTGAAGTCCCACACACAGTGCCCAAGAGCCTTCTAATCCTGTGGCCTAAGTATTCACAACTGTTTGCAACTCTTCCTCCTTGCTGCTGCTTTAGTCCATATTGCACAGGTATTTTATCTATCTCAAAATAATTCCAGCAGTTAGGGCTTGTGTAGTGGATAACATAATATTGATGTCCCACACGGGCTACCATCCTATTGGGTTTGCACAATGTAAACTCAAAAGTGCATACCTTGTGAGTGTGATCATTCTAGTGATCCATTACATGCTTGGACATATAAGCTGCATGCCCGTGTGCAATACAGGCAGAAAATTAATGAAAGCTATTTGCACAATTTACTTTACACAGAAGGCATTTGCAATAGAATTCTGGCCAGAGATCTGGCTACATGGTAAGATCACTGGGGGCAAACAAAGCTGTGTTGCCCTTTCTTTTAATGTGTGCCGGGGGTGGGGGATGTTACCACTGCTGAAGTAACTTTGTTGTGCTACAGCTGTTTCACTACTGTGTACCATGGTAAGACAACTGTTTTTGTGTGTATAGTGTGAATGTTTTACATATTTTCCATACCACATTTAGGCTAATACATGATCTCTGAAATCCTCTCTTTATGAAAAAAAGAGCTCAAATGGGTACTTTCTGACAAAAATAAACAATTCAAAGAACATACAACCTTACAGTATCTTTTCCTATTCTGATGTATCCAGTTAATTTTTGCAATATTAAAGCTATTCCTTGCTGCTTTAAGTACTATAGTATGTGAGAATTTTCATTAGTGTGATGCATTTGTTTCAAAATACCAAATTAATAAATAATATGTTTATTTCTAATTAATTACTTTAAACTATAGTTTATATCCTCCATAAGTGAAAAACAAATGTTCATCCAAACACTCTCTTTTTTCTGAGTAAGAAATGCATTCTAACATTTTTCCTGATGGGGACACAAATGTCTTCCTAACAGGCTGCATTTCTCTTGTGGCAAACACAAGGCTAAAATCTCAAAATGTTAGTGCTATTTTTCCCTCCACTAGTAGTGGATGAAATATTGCTACCAAACCAGAAAAGAAAGAAAAAAGAGAGGAGTCAATGAATGATACAGTAGTTGTGATGACCGATGATCTAAACACACAAACATACATACTTCCCAAAATCATGGCAAGATGTGCATGCCAAGTTCCTCAGTTAAAAGTTTCAACATGCCCCTGATTTTCCAAAGTTTTATAACTTTTTATGCACCATCCACACCTCTGTGGTGCCCAGCCTGATGTAGGCCTGTATGAGATCAAAAGCTAGCTGATATCTGTGATTTTAAGTGGTCTAATAAAGGTATCACAGATCCTTGCCTTCAGATTATATATAAACATCACATGGATTTTTTATTTTTTTGCTGGACTATGGGGAACAAAGCAAAGCGTGCTGCTTATATACTGCTCCATAGCGCTTAAAGCACTCTCTGGGAGGTTTTACAATTTACAGTTTAATCATACAGGCTACACACACTGACTCTCGGTACTCAATTTTTCCAACCTCAAAAGGATAGAAGGCTGAGTTAACCTTGAGCTGGCTATTTGAGCTCATCAGGATCAAACTCAGGTCATGAGCAGAGTCTTCAGTAATACAGTGTAACCACTGTGCCATGAAACTCCTTACCCGCACCAGCTAAAAAGATCACCATCTACAACGAAACACGGACCTTTTCCCTTTTCAGCTACAAGGACGGGGCCATATATATACCCAGTTACAATCCAAATCATACCAACCATCACATTAGACCATTTTCATGATAAGTGAAAATGAATTTTGTGTGTTCAAAAAATACTTCCACCTTATTAATCTCCATCTCACTGGAAGCATTTTGATTCTGAGCTTCTTTCAGCTGACTGGCTAAAGAGATCTTGTCCCTGGTAATCCTGTCAATCTGAGCCTCAAGACTAGCCACATTCTGAGACAGAGACATGACCTGAATGGAAAAGAGTACCACAATTAATGTAAAATCAAACAATTAGGCAAAAGCTGAAAATCATTAACTTCTCAAGTATTCTGCCTTGTTGTATTGCTAAAGTCCCAGGCTATTACTAAAAAGGAAGCTTTAGCTGGACAAAGAGGTGGAAGCTTACAATAAGGATTACACTGATGATACATAAATTGCTACAAACATGAAAAATGTTTTACTTCAGGACTTAAAATATTTTAGCTTCTCGAGTATAAGGGAAACTTGGACAATATCTTATGCACAGATATTTACATTTTGCCACATATACAGAAAGATACTGATTTTGACCCATGAATGCAATGTCAAAAGACTAAATATTTGAAGTGCGCTGAAAACATATCTACAGTTGTAGCTATAAGCAAATATAATTTTTTTTCATGCTGCCCATTATTTAAAGGCTACTACAAATATAAAAAGGGACGTGGTGGCGCTGCGGGTTAAACTGCAGAAGCCTCTGTGCTGCGAGGTCCGAAGACCAGCAGTCGTAAGATCGAATCCATGCAACGGAGTGAGCTCCCGTCGCTTGTCCCAGCTCCTGCCAACCTAGCAGTTTGAAAGCATGCAAATGCAAGTAGATAAATAGGTACCACCACGGTGGGAAGGTAACGTGTCTAGTCGCGCTGGCCACGTGACCACGGAAACTGTCTACGGACAAACGCTGGCTCTACGGCTTGGAAATGGGGATGAGCACCACCCCCTAGAGTCGGACACGACTGGACTAAATGTCAAGGGGAACCTTTACCTTTTTTGTTGTTGTTGTTTAGTCGTTAAATCATGTCCGACTCTTCGTGACCCCATGGACCAGAGCACGCCAGGCCCTCCTGTCTTCTTTACCTTTACCTTACCTTTACAAATATAATACTGGCAATCACTTAATCTTATTTGACACTGTGATACAGAAGTGCATGCCACCTCCCCTCTGGCACAAATTCATTTTACCAGCCTGATTTTCTCATGAGTATGTGTTAAGACATCACCCGTTTAGCCAAGGGTAATATTCAGAGCTAAGAAAAGTTACTTTTTTGAATACTGTTTCCCTGAATCCCCCTGCCTGTTGAGAGTTCTGGGAACTTGCTTAAGTTCCAGTAAAATGCACAGTGGAAGGCCAGCTCCTTAAGATTAGAATTAGCTGTAGAAGTCCCCTTCTTTACCCAATTGTTCTTGGTATCCACCCTCACCAAAGCCTAGCACTTTAGAAAATAAGACTCAGGAGGCGATCTTTAAGTATAAAAGGTTTTGTGTATTTTACTCACTTAAAAGTCCATTTCTAAAACAGGCACTCATTAGGCTTAAAGTTGATAGAAAGGAAAATAGTAAAAATAAGGTTTGTTTCCTCAGCCCATGTGGCTGGGAGGATCTCTAGGGTTCAGAGATCCACCCTGGAGATCTAGCATCTTCCAAGGTGAAAAAAGGGTCTGAGACAAAATGGAGTATCTCAAAACGCGTGAGGAGGAGAAGGGAAGAAACAAGGGCGGAGTTTATATAGCCCGGCAAAAACAAACCCCTCTCATTAGTTAGCATGCAAACAAACATGCAAACAAGTTAGTCTGTGATGGAGGCCCTTCCTCCCATATCTTGAAATTTACATCAAGATTGCTAACTAGCCAACACTGCCAACATGGCTAGGTCATATTTACTGCAGCTTTTACAACCTGTAGTTCAAACAGCAATTTTTCTAAGCTCTGGTAATGCTAACTGGATTGAATTCTCTAATCAGAGTCTTACTGCTTTTTAACATGTACAAAGGAATCAGGGAAACCATTTGAGGGTTTGTTACCTTGAGAAGGGTTTTTCCCACTTACTTCCACATCTACCCCAGCAGCACACGACTCTTGACTATGGATTGTGTCAACAGGATTATTATAGGTACATCTAGGAAACTTTCAACAGTGACAGGAATACGTAACTTCTCTTCCTCACACAACAGTGTGAGGAAGGGGTTAGCTTCTGGTTTCTGAAATGGGTTTGAAACATTAAAGTCCAACAGTTCAAAATCTTTCTCCAAGGAGAAGTCCATCAATGTGGCATCTTGTGGAACTGACAGCAAGGGCACTCCATTCCCTCCAGATGCCCTTGGCATAGACCTGTCTAATCCTGCCCCCGAGTATTCCCAAGTGTTGGGGTCTCGGGTGTTGTTGTTTCTGAGGGCTGCTGCCATCTACCTCTACCTCTCCTTTCCTTACCCAGCCAGGCTCTCTCCTCCCTGACCTTCCTTGCCCACTCTCAAGCCTCCTTCTCACCCAAATAAGAAGGCTTCACTGGCACTACCTCTCCCTCTCCTCTCGGCCTCTTCTCTGGGCACCATGAGCCGTTCCCATTTCTTTGTCCTTAGTTGCTCGTTTCTCGCTCCTCTGCTGAAGCGGTTGTTTTCCTCTCAGTCTCAGGGATATTGGGCTTGGGCTCACCACTTGCTCCATGGATGAGGGATGGCGCTCTGGCAAGGACTTTGTCTACCCTGCCATCCTTCTCACAAACCACGATGGCTAATTGACAAGGTACTGGTTACATGTACAGTCATGCACCTTGTCACTTGCCCGACATACATCCAACACCTTATAAAATACCGATAATAGCATCCCCAATTTCACTTCCGCATGTGGTGAAAGCAACAGGACACTTACTTCTTCATATAGATCTGAACCCAAGCCTGTAGTTATTTAACATAACTGGACTGAATCTGTTTTAAAATAGTTCAAGTTTCTAGGGCTTTTTTTTTTTTAATATTAAAGCATTTTCAAAAAGTTTCATATATCCACAAAGTGGTTTAAAATGGCTCACTTTGAAAAAGGATAACAGATATCTTCTCTTCTGAAACTTAGGTAAACTGTATTTTTAAACATAGAAAATGCTCCAAAAAGCAACCAGAGTAAGACCCAGAGTTTAGTTTCCTTTAAAAGTGAATTTGAAAATCACTGTTTACACTTTAAAATATTTACACCAAAAAGTTAAAATACCAAGGATGACAAATTCTCTTTTTCTTTCTTCATTTCTTCACGAACTGCTTCTCGTTCTTGAGCCCTCTTATCTAACTGGATTGCTAATTCTCTTTCGAGACGATCTCTTTGCCTCTCCATTTCATTTTTAAGTTGCTCACACTGGACTAGAGCCTGTAAAGACAGTAACATTTTAAAGACCAGAAATAATTACACATTTCTTCAATGTATGACAAGATTTATGTTTGAATAAAGTCAAAGCTGGCAAACAACAGCTGAGAAGAAGACCACTCAAATGTTAAATTGCATATTTTATGGGCTAATACAACATATGTCCTCTTTAGTATAAACCCCCTGACAGACTCAAGTAAGTTGTAAGACATCCTCTTCATTTCAGTGGTGTTCTAAGCAGGACTAACATTGGACAGTCAATACTGTTGCATAATAGAGCCCAGCAACTTACATTTAGAGATTTTCCAACTAAGAATGATGCTAAAACATGAATGTTAAAGAAGAATTCATTACTGTGATTTCTAGATGAAATTATATACAGTAGGAACCCTGTATCCACGGGGTCAGTATCCATTGATTCACTTATCCACAATCTGAAAATATTAAAAGTATTAAAAGAAAAATCCAAGAAATATATATTTCTAAAGATGAAGTTATCAGAATTGGCCACTAGAGCGAGTCACAGATCATGCTACATAAAGCAATTACTATTAAAATAGTATTCGCTATAATCTGAATTTTTTGGCTTCCGCAGGTGGGCTTGGAACTGATCCCCCACAGATATGGGGGTCCTACTGTAAATAATAACACAAGCTGTCTGAAGGACAGTCATGATTCATATACTTAGCAGTATTTCAATACAAGTATACTAATGTTCACTTACACTTTGGATTTTCAGAAAGCATTTGACACGGTCCCTCACCAAAGGCTGCTGAGAAAACTCCACAGTTAGGGGATAAGAGGGCAGGTCCTCTTATGGATTGAGAATTGGTTGAGAACCAGGAAACAGAGAGTAGGTGTCAATGGGCAATTTTCACAATGGAGAGAGGTGAAAAGCAGTGTGCTCCAGGGATCTGTCCTGTGACCGGTGCTTTTCAACCTGTTCATTAATGACCTGTAGACACGGATAAATGGTGAGGTGGCCAAGTTTGCAGATGACACAAAACTTTTCCAGGTGGTGAAGACCAGGAGGGATTGTGAAGAGCTCCAGAAGGATCTCTCTAAACTGGGAGAATGGGCGGCAAGATGGCAAAATAAATAAATTTTATTTATCAGCTGATGGGTTCTGAGTAGAGATGGGGGTATTCGTATGCAAATATCCCTGCACAGGTGGCGTTAATGAGGGTCCAGCCCCATGGGGCCGGATGGTCCACTCACCGATCCACCACAGACATGGATGGCACGATTCTACGAATGGCGCCTCAGCGCACGATCCTCTCGCCACTCTTCGACCTTGCAGCGAGGCTTGTCCTCCCACCTCCTGCCAGAAGTAGCGAGCAGATTGCGCGCTGTGGCTCCATTCATAGAATCGTGCCCTCCGCATCGGATCGGTGAGTGGACGGTCCGGCCCCATGGGGCTGGACCCTTGTTAACGCCACCTGTGCGGGGATATTCGTATTCGTATACGAATACCGCCATCTCTAGTTCTGAGCTGTCCATTATGGATCAGGAGAGAGATCTTGGTGTGCTGGTTGACAGCTCAATGAAAGTGTCAACCTAGTGTGTGGTGGCAGTGAAGAAGGCCAAATCCATGCTAGGTATCATTAAAAAGGGGATTGAAAATAAAACAGCCAACATTATAATGCCATTGTACAAAACACTGGTAAGGCCGCACCTGTAGTATTGCGTACAGGTCTGGTCGCCGCACCTCAAAAAAGACATAGTGGAACTGGAAAAGGTGCAGAAGAGAGAGACTAAAATGATGACTGGGCTGGGACACCTCCCTTATGAGGAAAGGCTACAGTGTTTGTGGCTCTTTAGTCTAGAGAAAAGGCGCCTGAGGGGGGGACCTGATTGAGATGTATAAAATTATGCAGGGCATGGATAAAGTGGATAGAGGGAAGCTCTTTTCCCTCTCACACAGTACCAGAACCAGGGGACATCCAGTCAAATTGAGTGTTGGGAGAGTGAGAACAGACAAAAGAAATATTTCTTCACCCAGTGTGTTGTTAGTCTGTGGAACCCCTTGCCACAGGATGTGGTGATGGAATCTGGACTAGATGCCTTTAAAAGGGGATTGGACAGATTTCTGTCCATCGCAAGTTACAAGTCATGACGGGGATGTATAATCTCCAGTCTTAAAAGGAAGGTATCTCAAAATGCCAGATGCAGGGGAGGGGTATCAGGAGACAGGTATCTAGTTGTCTCGTGTGCTCCCAGAGGCATCTGGTGGGGCCACTGTGAAATACAGGAAGCTGGACTAGATGGACCCTTGGCCTGATCCAGCAGGGCTCTTCTTATGTTAAGTTTGAACGCATGTCATTCAAATCATGCAAATTAGTTTCAATTTATTATTTTAATCTAATAATCTGTTTATTTGCCTTTAATATTACATCATAATGTGTTTTTAATATATGTGGTTTTAAATCACATTGGAATCATGATTGAGATTACCACACAAAAGCAAAGTGTGGTAAACTACATAGACTGCATTCCCCAATCCTTGAAATTAAGGTCAGTAAGGGTCCTTTCACAAAGGATTTGAATCAATACTATGAAAAAAATTTCATCTGCACTATGTTATCTTGTTCCTTCTCAAAGTCATGTTTGATTAATTAGAGGCAATTCACTAATTACACAGAAGATGGCACTAGTTAATAAGACAACAAATCAACCTATTAAAACAGACATTTAGAATAAGTTTCAAAAATAAATATTAGGAATTGAAAGGCCGTTTAACTATATTTCACATAGCATCTCAACTAAGATGAGTAACCACATTTTTTGTATGAGCTCTGAAAAATTAGAAACCTAAATGAAAACCAACTCAAAATCCTTATGTTGGACAGATGAAACTCAGCTCAGTAGTATTTCTAAAAGCTCTTCCAGAAACAGAGCTCCCAGAGCTACCTATTAAAAGAAACTGGATGAAATCCATTTGGCAGCAGTGGAAATTTTTCAGAAATTAAACATTTCCAACTTCTGTCCCAAAGCTCCCAAGCCTTCTGTGCAATCCCTTTCATTGTTGGGAAGGCATGGGAACCATAGGATGGAAGGAGGAAGCCTTTAGATACTAAGAACTGGGTGTACACAGGAGCCTCAGGAGCTTCCGGACAGATGTCAGAAATGCTTGATCTCCAAAAAATCATGCTTGCTGCCGCTGCTCATGTAATCAGTTTATACAGTATAAATCATGCCAACAGGATTTCAGCCATTGAGTAAACGTTCTGATCCTTCTGCTTAACAGAGTATTGTGGAAAGAAAACACACACAAAAGAAGCTATGGGGAAACATAAAGAAAGGAAATTGTCTGAATTTCACATTTGCATCAGAGCAAATGCATAATGATGATATATGGAAGGTGGTGGAGAAAGAAGATCCAATTAAAACTGCCACCAGCCTCCAACATGAGGGATGTATTCCAGAGAACAAGTCTGTCTTCATCCCTACATACATAGAAACATGAAAGCATTGATAAGTACAGGTCTGTTGTCATCCCTACATGGAAAGATTAGGGTTCTTCAGGAAAGCAACAATTATAAAGGGAACACTCTAGTAGTAAAAAGGTAAGGAATTATACTCTCAAGAGGGAGAGCAAGAAGAAAAAGGGAGCATTTTACTGAAGGTTAGGTAAGACTAAAAGGATAGGCAGTAATGAATAGAAAAGACATGCCAGTGCAGCCCTGTAATTTTGGTTTAGAAGTGCATATCACCTAATAATGTTTGCCATCGTCGGCAAGTATATTTTGTACATTTAACATGTTGCACCAAAATACACCGTTGATACTAACAGCAGTTCAAGAGCAGTCAATTGAATGCCTCTGAAAAGGAGGTTAAACAGCAGACAGGCAATACATGCCCTATTTTGTTTTTTCAGCATATTATATTTTGCTGCACTCCTGCCATGTTTAAAACTGCTTTTTG
Source organism: Intellagama lesueurii (assembly GCA_037013535.1). NCBI lineage: Eukaryota > Metazoa > Chordata > Lepidosauria > Squamata > Agamidae > Intellagama > Intellagama lesueurii. The sequence goes on along the minus strand of JBAJHW010000001.1, from coordinate 298,777,515 downwards.
GTTTACCTTGGTTCTTTCCAAATTGGCTTCTTCAGTCATGTGTACAGCTTGCTTCATTTGTTCATAAGCACTACATTCTCGTCGTTGCATTTCACTCAGATTTATTCTGACTGAAGAAAGTGCTGCTATTAATTCATCTCTCTCCCTGGGAAGTGAATGGGAGGAGAATGCATTTAAAAAGTAGGAAAATGAGGGATGTTTTGGTTGATTTAAGTTGACTAATATCAGCTTTAACATTTCACAACATTTTAAAATTTAAGATACCAAGACCATAATGGCAGTTATCAGATCAGGAATTATATATAATTCATTCTTGTATGCTGAAAAGAATCAAATAAACAAACCCATATGTATGCACACACCTTGTGTACACAACTTGGTTCACTCATCAATCCAAAGGGAAACTGCCAAAAAAGAGTGAAACTTGGAACTGTAACCATAAAAGGATCCTTAAGAGTAAGGACATGTCACTGGGAACTAAGGCCAAGATCATCTATGCTATGGTATTACTAATTACCACATACAAATATAGAAGTTGGGCAGCTGAGAAAGGTAACAGGAAAAAAATAATTCAAAATGCACTATTGAGGAGAGCTTTAGGGATACCTTGGACCACAAGAAAGACAAATAGGTGGCTGCTAGATCAAATCAAAACTGAATTTTCACCAGAAACTAAAAAGGCTAAATTGAGGCTATCATATTCTAAGTATATCATTAGAAGAATTGAGTCACTGGAAAAGACAGTAATGTTGGGAAAATTGAAGGCAGCAGGAAAAAAGGAAGACCAAATATAAAATAGATTGAAGAAACTTGGAGCCTTGAGTTTGCAGGGCCTGAGCATGGCTATTTAATGATATGAAGTTTTGCATATTACTAATTCAGAAGGCCATTCTAACTCTAAAGCAAGTACATAATAACAATAAATACACAGTCAATGCAACAATGACAGTTGTTATGACACTACATAACAACAAAAGGAAATAACTACTGTAATAATGACAAAAATGGATGCCATATTCAACTACAACATTTTACATGGGGAACTACAGTGAAAAAAAATCTGGATTGTGGAATACACATCCTAAAGTTCTGTTAAATACTCAGACAGCTGCTAAAAGTCTACTATAAAATTTCAAGATTCCTTATCAGTAGGATCCTTTCAAAAATAATGCAAGTACAAAATACAATATGTTCATATCCTAATTAAATTAGTATATTTCCCTCACAAATGACAATCACCTTGCTGTACACATAATTTATGCAAGTGGATTTTGGTCATCAATTTATTTTGAAGAGGAAATGAGGAATCAAATCAATTAACATTTTATTTGAAGTTAAGTCACTGTGTTTACATTCAGAAATTACTCAAACTGAAATGGCTGATTGAGTTCAAGTTGCACTGGCACTATTTTCTTATACTTCCCCAAGCTTCACAATCACAGATTATTGTTTGTTTCCTCCAGATTGGAAAGTAAAGCATGATTTTCAAATAAATGAATGGTATAAAGAAGTTTGGAATATAGCTATTAATGATAAATTAACATGTAATATTAACCCATTCAATTTAAGCAAGCTTCTGAGGAACTTCAGAGGTGCTAACACTCCAGATAACTTTTCATTGTGAAGTCAGCAGCTGATTGTAAAGTTCAGATACACTGTTACAGATAATTTACAGGGATTTGATTTAATTTAGATCTATGTTAATACTTACTTTGTTAGTCTTTCAATAGCTTGCATGTGGACATTTGAATGAGTCTGGGAAAGAACAGCTTCATGTTGTGCACATTTTAAGCAAAGACCACCAACTCTATTGGAATTACTTGATGCGAGCAAACTCTGATGTTTCAATCTTCCATTAAGTTCTTCACAGTTTTTTTGAGACTCTGCTAGCTCTTTTCTAGAAAAATAACAAAACATGGCATTACAAACAATCAGGAGTACTAGACATTAGACAACATTCTCTTGTTGCTTCCAAAGTCACTATTGTTGATGTAGCTATCAGTAGCTTGGTAATTCTATAAATCTAAGAGAAAGAGAGGATACGGCTGCAAGAGGAAAATAATTTTACACGTACAGTATATAGTTTTTCACATTTATGACAGAACTTTACAGGGTATGTGAGTGGGTTGTTGTACATCTGTTTAACAGGCTACATGAATGGTCAATGCCACTAATGAGACAAGAACACATTTTTCACCATACTACCGTTTCCCCGAAAATAAGACCTAACCTCAAAATAAGACCTAGTATGATTTTACAGGATGCTCGTAATATAAACCCTATCCCCAAAATAAGCCCCAGTTAAGTGAAACCCTGCCCACCACCACTGTGCAGCAACCAGAAGAAGATGACATGACTGTATTTGAATAGATGTAGATTGTTGTACATGAAAAAAATAAAACATCCCCTGAAAATAAGCCCTAATGCGTTTTTTTGGAGCAAAAATTAATATAAGACCCTGTCTTATTTTTGGGGAAACACAGTAGAACAGAAAAAAACAAGGCAAACTAAACACTTCTAGATGTTAGGAGGAATGTAAAATAAATGATGCTATTTAGCATTAATTCCTGCAGTATTGTTCATCAGTGATATATCATAAATTTTACACAACAGATGTTTGCAGAAGATGTATAAATCCTCTATACAGTATAGCTGTACCGGTTTTGCTGCCAGGAGATTCCACTCTCTCTGATGCTACTTGAAAAAATGCAGTGACCAGAAAAGAATTTAAAAATATCAACATAGGTATAGTAGTGATAGCTTAAGAATACTCTCTCCAAGCTCTCAGAAAAGTCTGTATATTATTATTATTATTATTTATTTGATTTATATCCCGCCCATCTGGTATATTCTACCACTCTGGGCGGCTAAGTGAGTCTGTAGCCTAAGACTCATATTTCATTGGAGCTCAGAAAAATAATCGATGATTTGTTATGCTGAACTGTGAATGGATGTAATGAGGCAAAACACAGAAAATCCACTGTGTCAGGCTCCAATCTAAGTGAGAAAGACTTTTTTTTACCTTAAAGACTGTACCTGAGCTTCAAGTGCTTCTGTTTTTTCTTGATGGAGATATTTTAGCTTTTCCTTTAAGACAAAATTAACAAACTTTGTTATGTAATTACAAGTAACTGATGAATTAAGTCCAGTCATCATCACGACATCAGTGATTTGCACTAACCAGAAAAAAATCAATGCAAGTCACTTATTTATAAAAGGTCAATAACTTTTGTTAGAATATGATATAATTATGTACTAAAACAGCTTCATGATTAGTCTAGTTCTGTTTAGACTGTCAACTATTTTCTGAAGACTCTGGACACTATGGTGTTCCCAGACTGCTTGCTTTAAAATAAAAATTATAAAGCAATATAAGAAATAAAAAATATTTGATTAAAACAGCAACAGAATTAAGCCAATAAGATTCAGTACAAATGCATGAGATAAAACACACAACTTCCAATCTACTTAAGAGGTTAAAAGAACGTCTTAATGATAGCCTGGTTGTCAGGCAAGCATCCTTGAAAATGTCATTCCATAGATAGGGTGCCACCACCAAAATGCTTTGTTTTCTAGTCATGGCCTGTGTCAGGTCAGAAAATAGGTGAAACTTTATTTCAGATAATTACTCCCATGAATGGGTAGATAGATTCAGGAGAAGTGGCTCCAAGAGACAACCGGGTCTGAAGTAAAATAAAAGCACTCCAGTACTTTGAACTCTGGAGCTAGTAAACATGTTTTAGCACAGACAAGATATGACACTTTGGTCCAATTTCGATTAGCAATCTGGCAGCTGCATTTTAAACTAAGTACAGTTTTCACACAAACTTCCAAGGCAGATTCACATACAGCACACATGACACTAATCCAGTTTAGAGATTACCAAAGAACAGATAACTCTGGTCAGGCATGGTCACAACTGTAGTATCTATCTAGTTTATAAAAGATGCTGTAGGCCATTTAGGCTACTTGTCCATCCAGTGACATGAATCTCTGATATCACTGAGAAACACCTTCCCAAGCAGAAAAAGCACTATTGTACCTTCACTTTCTTTGGACTCAGGTTTAATTTATTAACCCTCTTCAATCCAGTGCTGCTCCCTGAGACCGGTGTTTTATATTTCATTCACTACATATGACTCAGATGCAACAGAGACAGAGGTCCATGGCTGCATATAGATTATACTTCTTTTCAAATCTCTATATCGTCTCATTTAGTGGTTTCAGGTGCATGTCGATGGGGGAGAAAATAAGAGTCCTTAAGCACAAATGCCACAGAATTCAAATAGAGTTCACCACTATAACTTCTTGGAATAGGCTCTTTAGATAGGAACAAATCTAGCAAAAGCACTATTCCTCCAGTTCTAAGACTTGAAAACTTATTTGGAAGATAGGCTGCCACATGGTTGATAATACTGAAAGCTACCATTCAAGAGAATCTGTAGAGATGAACTCTCTTCCTATCTCTCTGGTGGTAAAGGGCACTCTTTAAAGTGGTTTCAACAATAAATGGTCACCATCCAAACCACTATCTTCCATCAACTTGTCAGAACTAGCTCCAGAGAATAATCTGTCATACGCTGAGCCAATGACCTCCTAGGACAAACCCTCAATTCTCGTGGCAGCCATGAAGTCCTGTGCGACATGAAATAAGTCTGTTGCACCTTGCATGTTAGATTACTTGTAGAATCAGATTGGGGGGTTCTCAACAAAACGTGCTTCACACCTGTAACCCAGATAGTCACTCCAGAAAAAGACCATGATCAACATTATAAAAAGATGCTGAGAAATCAAAGAGAATTAATACTGCCCACTCTCCCTCTTGACAGAAGTCATCAGTTAGAACAACCAAGTCTGTTTCAGTGCCAGTTTTAGGCCTATGGATTGAAATGGGTGTAACTAGATCTAGCTTTCTCACTAGAAGCCAACTTCAACAGGTCTGATAATTGTGGTCATTTCTGGGCAGGGAATGTGTGGCCCCAGCGGTAAACTCCTCATTGTATCACTGCAATGTGTTATACATGGAATAGTGCCTGAATATGTTCTGAAAGCCCCAGCTGGTGACAACCAGACAGTTCACTGGTGTGGAGATGCAAATTCTAGAAGAACTTCACTTCTGCCTGTTCACATCTGTAACCAATTAAAGCTCTAAAGCAGAATTGGACGTGACGTGGCCCACTGGCTGCTTGATGCCACCCTAAGCCAATTTTTGCAGAAACCCCTGAATATTCCCCTTTTAAAAGCAAATTCCAAAAACCCTGTAACACAATCTGCCAATGAAAAAATGGAAGTGCAGCTACTAGCAGCTTTTCCAGTTTACCTGCAACTTTTACATGTTTAATCCAACTTGTTTTTAAATTTACTTTGTTATAAACTATTGCTTAGAGCCTTTATTTTAGCTTAAGATCAAGTTTCTTTGCCTTAAGAAAATCTTCATTAAGTACTTGCTGGCTTCCTTCCAGGTTAATCTGCAGTCAGAAACCAGGAAATAATTATTTGTTAAAGTGAGCAACCTTTCATATTACACTGCACTTATTACCTATCTCATCAACTAAAACTGCTACCAAATGAAACCACAAGTTACTAACTGCATTTAGGAAACATATACCTTGCCTACTTGGACTGAGAAACAAACATGTCATGTTTATGAACCTCTGAAGGGCATCAGCCACTGTCAGAAATCAGAATATTGACATTCATTCTATTCAATTTTATAAACTAATCAAGTACAATATAAAAGGATTATTAGACTTTCTTCATGATCCTCTGGGACAACATAAAATAATTTCCTGTTCCAGAATACTAAATAAAATAATACTAGATTAACAGTTACCAGCTCCTGTTGACATTTATCTTTCTCTAATGGAACTGCAGTGTCCTTCTCATTAATATGAGAAGGTAATTTGGCAGTGTTCCAAAGCTGAGAATAATCACCACCTGTAGCACTGGCATTCTGAGGAGTGGCCTGAAAAATAAAAATAAAAATTGTATTCAGTCCATCTATTTTGTATGCCTAGGTGTACAGATTTAAAACACATGCTTTGCAAGTATCTATATATCTATATGAAACTTGTATATCATGTTATGCTATGTGAAGAACTTGATTAATAGAATTTGTTTGATTCCAAACATTATGAAAGCAAACGTTTCTGCAGTCTACCAGTCTAACTCTATGTCACATACCAGGCCCTTCCAAAGGATCCCATGACTCTCAGGAAAAAAACTTTTAAAAGCATGTAAGTTGGGGGTGTCTGATCTCCAGAGGTCTGGGGATAATGCATGTTCATCCCTAGACTTATAGGGCTGTACCTACTGCTATGACCCTTGTCCTGCCCTCGGAAATGTTCTTACTAAAATGACTGTTGTGCCCAGTAATGGCCATTTTTAAAATAAAAGATAATATTTCTGGGGTATGGGGGGGGGGCAAGATTTCTGGGGTGGTGCTCAAAACAAAGCAAATTTGGCAGCATAAGGGGACTTCTTGAGCCAAAATACTTTTTCCCAGATTTATGTGGGGTGTGTGGGATGATTTAGTGGCACAGGCTGTGCTGTATCAGGACCCAAGTGGTCTGTACATAGCTTGTGGACTGCATATTTCCTGCCCTGGTTTAAGAGGATAGAGTGCAAAGGATAGGGCACAAAAGCTATACAATGCACATGACCTCCTGCATGTATAATTAAAATTATTCATCAGGTGCTACTAAGCATAGATCAAGGAAAAAACGATACCTGTATAAAAGTACAAATATTTATTTTATTTATCTATTGTATTTCTGTGCCGCCTTTCTCCCAGTTATGAGACCCAAGCAGGCTCACAATTTATTAGAAGACCAAATCATATATAAGTATTAAAATAATCCATTAAAACTGTTTTAAAAACACATTAAAAGCACATTAAAACATACATAATATGCAGTGCCCAAACTCATCACTGCCCAATTAGCTGTTAAAAGTCTGCCTAAAAAATATGGTCTTCACCTTTCACTGGCAGGACAAGAAGGAGGCAGCCCACCAAGGCTCCTGGGGGAGGGTATTCCACAACCTTTGAGTATCCGCAGAGAAGGCACTTTCTAACATCCGCAACACACATGCCTGTGAGGATGGTGGAACTGAATCCTCCCTGAAGACCAAGAGCTGGGAAAGCTCATACAGGGAGATACAGTTCTTCAGATAGACTGGACACAAGCCATATAGGGCTTAGTATGTCATAACAAGCACTGTGAATTTGGCCCGGAAATGGATCAGCAGCCAGTGAAGCTGTTTTAACAGGGGAAATATATGCTTGCTATAACCTGCTCTGGTCAGCAGCCTGGCTGCAGCATTTTGAACTAGCTAAAGTTTCCAGACTGTCTTCCAAGACAGCTCTAAACAGAAAATGTTGCAGTATTCCAAACAGGATGTAACTAAGGCATGCGTCTGTCACCTTAGCCAAATCAGGAATAGGTGCAGCTTGTGTTCTAGCTTTAGCTATGCAAATACACTCTGAGCCACCAGCAACACCTGAGCATCCAGGGTCAGGGATGAGTCCATGAGTACACCCAAGCTGCAAGCCTGAGTTGTCAGAGGGAGTGTGACCACATCCAAGAAAGACTGAATTCTTATTCCTTGATGTGCCTTTTGATTGACCAGGAGTACTTCTGTCTTGTCTGGATTAAGCTTCCATCTTTCTGCCCTCACCCAGTCCATTACTGCCAACAGACACTGCTTTAGAACAGGAACAGCTGTTTTGGAGTTAGATGGGAAGGAGAGATAGAGATGGGTGTCATTCCATACTGGTGACACTAAACTCCAAAACAATAGATAATCACTCCCAGAGGTTTCATGCATATGTTAAATAGCACAGGGGACAAAAGAAAATCCTGAGGGACACCATAGGCAGCGATGGCGAACCTATGGCACGCGTGCCACAGCTGGCACACGGAGCCCTTTCTGCCGGCACGCGAGCCATAAGTCGCCGGATCACTACTCCGCCCCCCTGCACATCCAAACCTGAGAAGGCGGCTGCAGCCACGGTGCTGGCGCTTCGGCAGACGGATCCGGAGCAGCTGGTGCTGGCAGCGGATCCGGAGTGGGGTCTCGAGGCACCTCCGTGCCGGGATTCCCCCTTCCGCCGCCACTTCCGATCCGCCGCCGCCACTTCCGGTTCCGCCGCCACGGCACACCACCCGCTGTTCCCCCCCCCAGTTTGGGCACGCGAGCCCAAAAAGGTTCGCCACCACTGCCATAGGCCAACAGCCAGGCCACTGAACAGTTCCACAACACCACCATCTGATTTCCCCCCTCCAGGAAGGACTGAAGCCATTGTAAAACAGTGCCTCCAAGTCCATCCCTGAGAGATGGCCAAAACGGATATCATGGTTGATGGTACTAAAAGCTGCTGAGAGTCCAGCAGAACTAACAAGAGGATACTCTCCGTAACCAGTTCCCAACATATGTCATCCACCAAAGTGACCAAAGCTATCTTCATCCCATGCCCAGGCATGAATCCAGATCGTAACAGATCAAGATGATCTGTGAGAAGCCACCACACACTCTAATTTCACAGCCAAAAATGGAATATTGGAGACTGGCAAATTAACAAACCTGTGTATTTATTTATTTATTTCTTGAACTTGTATGCCGCCCATCTAGACATAGTCTACTCTGGGCGGCTCACAGAACACAAAGTAAAACAATTAAAAATAAAATAGCAGTTAACAGCATATAGACAATAATTCAAGATGGAGAGAATAAAAAGAGAGAGAGAATTTATTTCTCCATGGAGAGTAAAAATTACATATATACCCTGTTTCCCTGAAAATAAGACCTAACCTGAAAATAAGCCCTAGTATGATTTTTCAGGACGCTCGTAATGTAAGCCCTACCCCCAAAATAAGCCCCAGTTAAGTGAAACCCCGCCCTCCACCATTGCGCAGCAACCAGAAGATGATGACATGACTGTATTTAAATAAATGTAGATTGTTGTACATGAAAAAAATACAACAGCCCCTGAAAATAAGCCCTAATGCATTTTTTGGAGCAAAAATTAATATAAGACCCTGTGTTATTTTCGGGGAAACACAGTATTCTGTTGGAGTTTTATTTACAACCCTGCATGCTGTCTGTAGTTTGAGCGACTGGGAGCAACTTTTCTGGGCTGGGATTATTATCTATCCAGCACTAACCAATTGTTCCTTCCAGTTTTTAAAATTCAAAGACAGCTCCACCTCTCTGCTGAATGTTCTATACCTCTCTTTTGTTGACTGGTGGCAGCTGTTTGTTGCTGTTGATCTGTTCGGGTGGTTAGTAGTATGTGTTCAGTAAAGAAAGCAATATGCATAAGTCTGTAATTTCAAACAACTGTAAGTAAAGAAGCATTCTTAATTCTTTCTCTTACAAATATCTCAGAGTGAGTTACTGAGACTTTAAATGTCAATTAATAAGAAAGGGGTGGAATCTGAGAAACTTGGATCTCTATATTTCTATTGTGTAACAAAAAGAGAATTTTACTAGAAATTTAAAATCCTGCAGCATATTCAGTGTACATACTTCTGCAAAGTTGAGATGTGCATTATTTCATACTAGAAAATAACCCCAAACTGATATACTTTCTATATAAGTAAATGGGGTGGAATCCAATTAGTTGCCTTCTGCCAGAAAATTTTTGACAGTTGAAGTATGAACTCTCTTCTATATATTCATTAGCTACTGGGTTTCTCATTTAAGGACACAATCAATTCGAACTGCCATTTCCAAGTACAAGAAAACTTACTGAAGTAGCTGGGAAATTTTGGTCTCTCAGAGTATGCTCCATTGCTAGCCTTTTCAGATCATCATGGAGCTTCTCATTTTCAAGTACAACCACGTGTATATGAGTTTTCAGTTCAGACATTTCCTCCTAAAACATTAAGTATGTAAAATAAATGAAAAATAATCAGATGTTTTAACATTTTAGCCATGGCGATGAAATGCTCAATTCACACAGTTGATGGAGTATGGGGAGAAACAAAAGAAGTTCAAATATCATCCTGATCAGATGTTGCAGCATCATGATCTGAGTTAAGGTAAGGTCCAAAAATGAAGACTGCAAATTTGTTGAATCAGCTTTGGGTATCAGGTTTCACCTCTGGCAATGCAGTTGTCTTTTCCCATGTTTGTAGATGGGAATCATCTAGTTCGTGATTTTTCCCCCCTGTTCTGCCCCCACCTCCTCCAGCTTTGCAGTGCTTAGCCTGAAAGAGGATCCTGCTGGACCCAAGAACCCATCTGTTTTTAATATTTTAGCAGTCCAATAAAAGTATTACACATCCTTGGTTTTAGACAAAACCTTTTCTCTTTTTCATTTGATTATAGAAGACATACAGGAGTTTAATTCATTCCTGAAGGTAACTGCAATATGGATGAAATTATTACACCAGAGTTGTGCCCAGAAGATATTCCCTCAAAGAGGGCTATCCTCACCAGGCCGGGAATTTTTTTTTTCCCACTCCAAAATTAAAACGCCAGACTTCAATTATCTGAAGTCACTCTGCACAGTTGTGAGCCAAGCCTACACAGCTTTTCAGCACTCAGGAGATCTAAAGCCATGTACAACCTTTGATATTCTAAAATCACGTACGTAATCTGAAGCAAAAATCTGTTCAAGGAAGAAGCTTCATTAAATACCAACAGCAAACAATAACAACATCCAAACAAAACGTTATTTCATTTAAAAAAAATTTTTATTTTATTTTTCCAAAACAAATACAACAATACAAAATACTTACTAGCAATCCAAAACACAGTGCATCCCCCATACCCACGGGGCCCTTTGGAGCAATTCTTTTATTATGAACCTCCTTTCCAAAATTGTATTGATTGTTGCTTAGAGGCTTTCCCCTTTCCTTTCACTAGTACAAATTCAATAAATCTACCCCAAATAGCATAGAAAATATTTAAACTTATTTCCCCTCTTTTCATCTTAAGTTCAGTAGTCAGTTTGTCATTTTGCTCAATGTCCCATACTTCGTTATACCAATCTTCTAATTTAACATCATGTTTGTCTTTATAGTATCTAGCTATTACTAAACTAGCACTTGTCATAAAATTAGAAATCAATTCCTTTGAGCAATAATCAAGTTCTATCTTATCAAAAATTGACGGCAAGGCAATTTTAGAGTTAAATTCAATATATTTTCCAAATATATCACATATTTCCTTAAAAATCAATTTCCAAAATTTCTGAATCAATTTACACTCCCACCACATATGATAATACGTGCCAATTTCTTCATCACATTTCCAACAGGCCTTAGAATAATCTGAATTTATTATGTTCAATTTCACCGGAGTCATGTACCCACCTTAAACTATTTTAAAAAAAATTCTCCTTTATTCTTACCAACATTAATCTAAAAACTCATCTTCCAAATTTTTATCCAATCCTCTGTTCTAATTTCTGTCTTTCAATCATATTCCCAAATTGATTTCAAACCTTCTATTTCAATCTCATTTTCCTCCTGATCCCAAATTAGGTTATAAATTCTCCTTACTACTCCCTTCCTCAAAGCATCCTTCTGCATATCTTCATGTGATGAAAGAAATTGTTCATATTTAGTGCATTCTCTACATTTGCCATTAGTCCTCAACCATTCATTAGTCCATCTGTCTAAACTGGATATAATTGTACCATGATAATTTATTAGTTTGAAGTTTGACTATAATCTTCGGTCTCATTTTAATCATCCAATCCTTCAATCTGGCAACTTTTTTATCCTTAAATAAATCAACTAAGCCCTTCAAATTTGCTGGGAAATTTTCTATTTCAGTCACTAGTTTTAGTGGTGAAGTAAAGGGACAAAAGTTCTTTTTATATCTGTTCCAGACATTTAACGTGTTTCTTAAAAAGTTATTAACCTGATTTATTATTGTTCTTTTTACTATATTAAACAAATATTTTTCAATATTCCCTTGTATTTCTGAAGATTCCACATCCCACCAAATTAATCTTCCTTTTTTACATATAATATCTCCAATAAATCTTAGTTGATTCACTATATAATAATTTTTTATATTAAGAATACCTAAACCACCATTTTTTTTTAGTCTTATACCAATATCTTTTATTTAGTCTTGATTTTTTACCTTGATTACCAAAAAGTTATTTCAATGGCTTACTTGATATTAAATGTAAACATAATGAGAAATATGTTTGTTCGTGCATAATTCAGGCGTATGTAGCAGAGAAAAGCAGAGAAAATAGTACGTGACTGGGGATTCCAATGGAAAAGTCAGAAGTACAAAGATTAATGCTAAAATGTCATAATAATATTAACAAAAACAGTACAAAACGAGGCAAGCCATTCTTCACATCTCCTCTGTTTTCTATGTTTCTGCTAATTAATTAATTAAATGCCCAGGGTAGCACTTCAACTAACGAGATGATATATAAATTGAATTAGTTAATTCATTAATTACTTACTTAATTCTATTTATATACCACCCCATTACAGCAAGCTCTATTCTGGGCAGTTTACACAAGGCTGAAACTCACAAGCCCTTAATACGCCTGAATTACACAAGGCTGAAACTCACAAGCCCTTAATATGCCTGTAGCGTTCACCCCTTGTTATGCAAAATAAGTCATGTATTATTCATGTACTAGGCAAATGTGGTGGAGAGGCGGAGCCAAGAGAGAGGTTAAAAGGCGGAGCCTGAGAGGAGGAGTTAGTCAGTCAAGAGTCAGTCAGGAGTGAGTCAGTGAGTTAGTCAGGGTCAGAGACAGAAGAGATAGAGATTGAGTTAGAGACTGGTTAAGATAAATAGATAGAGAAGGTAATTAATTATATGGCAAGAAGAAAATATGTATAGAGAGACCTGTGAATGATTTGCTTGTGTACAATGAACATCTGAAGAACATCTGTGATTATTAATAACTTTGCTACACTTCAATAAATAAGTTCTGTTTGCATTTACCAGACAAGTGTTTTGACAAACGTCTTTTATATTGTGGATAGAGGTAATCCACTGGTGGCAGTGAGGGAAACAAAGACTGGGACCTTTGTGAGGGCACAAAACGTAGGTGCCTCAAAGAGGTGATCGTCACACACCCCATTACAGCAAGCTCTATTCTGGGTAGTTTACACAAGGCTGAAACTCACAAGCCCTTAATACGCCTGAATAACAAAAAATATGGTTCAAAACAATACAGCAATACAACAGACAATAATTAAACTATACATATGAATAGCCCAATAAAAAATCTAAAATTGATTAAAAGATTAAAATATATATTATTGACAGGATTCAGGACATTCAGTTGTTAAAGGCAGTTTTAAATAATTCAGTTCATCCTTCTAGATGCACGAAGGGAAGGGTCCTGGCGTATCTCTGTCAGCATTTTATTCCAGAGACTAGTGGGCACAATTGAAAAGGCACACTTCCTTGCATTCACCTTCTTGGCCTCCCTCAGCGTAGCAACTTTTAACAACATGGACTGAGAGGAGTGGGTGGGATGGATAATTTCTGTTCCATCAATTATTGAGGTCCTAAACCATTATTTCCTATTTCAAATTTATTTGACTATAAAAACACTCTTTTTCGATTGAGCTCTATTTATAAACAAAGGCGATCAGATGCCATGATACACCTACCATAATTTATTTTTCAGTTGCTCTACATATAATTTCTACTTCAAATGTCCATAACTGTGACCTTAAAATTGCACGTATTATTTACATTGTACAAATAATCCACTTGAAAATTCACGTAATAACTAAGTTAAACATGAAGCACCATACCTTGCAAAACTTGACTTCAGCTTCTAAATGGTTAATATATTGAGACTGATCATTAATCATGGGAACAAGATCACAAAGTGTAGGCAAATTCTGATCTGTACTCTTGGACATTCTCTGGAGGAAACAAATTCAATCAGTCACAATTAGGAAGTTCAGGCAAGACTCTCTCCAACACTTATAATACCTGGAAAAGGTAGTTTTAAAATAAAGTAATGCACACCCCATGCTATTTGTGAATTATTTTTATCAGGTAGCAGTTAATTAACAATTCCGGGGGGGGGGGGGGAATAAACACAATTTCAGGTGGAGGAGCTTCACCATGATATCTATGGAGCCTTGAAGAACCAAATTGTTTTTACCCAGCTCCCAACTTTGAGCAGCCACCCTGTCAGCACCAACCAGAGGCCAAGGGCAAAGGACAGCAGTTAAGATCAGCCATAGTACTGAAATGTGGAAGGCTATAGAAAACTACTGCATTACATGTTCCAAGTACACTTCGCATGGCTAAACTCTCTCAAGTCCCCAGCAGGCTTTAAATGGCCACAGAATGCTAAGTTTTCTGGGCTGAGAGTTAGATTAGGAAATTGGATATACAAAGTATGTGAGAGGCAAGAAAAATCCATAATACATTAAAAAAATAAAAAAGATGAATATTCAAATATTTCCAACAGGATTAATAGACAAAGAACATCATTTCAGGGTAATTAACTTGTATAATTGACATTATGATTGCCTGGAGATACTTATACTGACTTGCCCTTTGAAAGTTCTAGAGCAGTGTTAACATAATTGCTATTTTCTATATTTTTCATTTTGACCCATCTCCATAATTCAAATCAGTGTGCATATAAGCTTGAATATGTGCTCACTGAGTTGGAGCAGGTGGCCAAGTATTGGGAGTTCCATCTCCAACTGTACTGCCTGGGAGAACAGCCAGCCTGTGTGGCCTTCGGCAAGAGAAGAAGGGACTGGTAAACCATTCTGAGTACGTTATACTTAGAAAACCCTGAGAAGCAATGCCATTAATTATTAATTACGGTATCTGTGGCATCATTAGATAGTTCAAATGCAGGAAGATGTAAATGTTGTTGTTACAAATTCTATCCCATACTCAGGATAGGTAATGCTTATTTAACTGAACCTAAGTACCAAGGAACGGGACATGGTGGCGCTGCGGGTTAAACCGCAGAAGCCTCTGTGCTGCAAGGTCAGAAGACCAGCAGTCATAAGATCGAATCCACGCGACGGAGTGAGCTCCCGTCGCTTGTCCCAGCTCCTGCCAATGTAGCAGTTCGAAAGCATGTAAAAATGCGAGTAGATAAAAAGGTACCACCACAGTGGGAAGGTAACAGCGTTCCATGTCTAGTCGCGCTGGCCATGTGACCACGGAAACTGTCTTCGGACAAACGCTGGCTCTACGGCTTGGAGACGGGGATGAGCACCGCGCCCTAGAGTCGGACACGACTGGACAAAATGTCAAGGGGAACCTTTACCTTTACTAAGTACCAAGGACATCAACAACATACAATATCTCAACTAATGGTAAAAATGAAGAAGGTGTAGCAGAATTCTATTAAGAATTAAAAGCTGCTATAAAGTATTAAAAAGGCAGCACCTAAATGGGGTATTTAATCCCACAACAAGAACAGAAGCCCCACATATTTTGCTGGAAAATATGATCTAGGACCATAAAATGAATGCATGCATGAATGATATAATTCTATGAAGAACAACTTGTAGTCACCTACACCAGAATCATATTACCATCTAGGACACAGATGGACATGACTTAAGGTCACTGTGCTGATTCTCCCACCACCACTGTGGTCCTTCTTCCAGCGGTGCTCCAATCTGGGCAGGAGCTTGAACTGCCCATCTCCACCTCTTCCAGCAGCTGACCACTAATTGGGTGCACAGGAAGAATCCTCATCCCGCCTCCTTATCATAGTCTTCAGTTGCCAGAGGAGGTGGGGATGGACAGCCCGAGCTCCTGCCTAGATTGGAACACCACCAGAGAAGAAGGACTCCAGTGGCGGTGACACAGTATGAGTGGCCCAGCCAGCCCGGGGGAGGGAGGATCTGCACAGCACATTTGGTGCCACGCAGGTAAATTCATATAAAGAGGCAAGACATAAATCATGCCCATCTCTAATCTAGGTGATTATACACATGAAAATCTCTGAAACTAACAGGAACATTGTACTGAAGAGATAGGTAAAGGTAAAGGTAAAGGTTCCCCTTGACATTTAGTCCAGTCGTGTCCAACTCTAGGGGGCAGTGCTCATCCCCGTTTCCAAGCTGTAGAGCCAGCGTTTGTCCATAGACAGTTTCCGTGGTCACGTGGCCAGCGCGACTAGACACGGAACGCCGTTACCTTCCCACTGTGGTGGTACCTATTTATCTACTCGCATTTGCATCCTTTCGAACTGCTAGGTTGGCAGAGATAGGTTTTATTTAAATCACTACTCAGAAAAAACTGAATCACGCAAACTTTTCCCCAGAAAAGTGCACTCCTGCTTGCTGTGACTTTAATACATATTTCCACAATTTCCTAGCCCAGATTGACTCCACTTTCAATAATACTATATTCACTGAAATTTCCAGTGTCAGTGAGTATGTCTTTTCAGGGGAAGATGTAGACTTTACTTGTCTTCGTGTAGTGATATAATATTTTATTCTTTTAAAATATTTGTATACTTACTGGTTTTAGCTTTTAAATATTGTCTTATTAATGATATAAGCTGCCTTGGGTTCTTTTAAAGGAGAAAGGCAGGGTAAAAATATTTGAAATAATAATATAAAGAGTTGCAGAAGAACACCACAGTTGCCACTTTAAAGGAATCAGTCTAATTCAAGGAAACTACTGAAAACAGTCTTGGAGATTTTTAATACCGTTTCCAAAAATTACCAACACTATTTCATGCTGAAACATGAAAGATGCTCCAAGAACAGCCTCAGTCAAATTTAAATACTACACCTAATCAGGTCTCTTATTTCTTGTCTCCATAAATTGCCATTAAAAATATTTACCTCTGGAGACAAAAGCCCCTACTGAAAAATGAAAACAATTATGGTGGCATCTATTAGGGGACATAGATTGACTTGCATAATCTATACACAAGTCTATGGAACACTCCTCTCCAAAACTGAGGTGCCATCTAAGAACTTTAAAAAATATATTATGAGATCAAGGAATTTATAATTTCAATTCCAGAATGAGATATTAAAGCTATAACACATTTTAAATTAAAACTATCACATAATGCTTTTTCAACAACAAATAGCATTTCAACAAAAAAATCAACACTTATTTAAAATTTTAAAAATCCACTTTATTTTAAGTCTTTTTTAAAAACTCATTCTGGTACTGAACTAAATAGATTACATAATTCATAAGCAGAGGTACCAGAACTCTGTTATGTTGGTGCCAACTGTCCTGGAGGTGACATGAATTCAGATCATAATTTTATTATTAACATAATCTGCCTCAAATTAAAGAAAACAAAATACAATGAAAACAGAGAAGGGACAGAAAGTAAATAACTAAGTGATCTAACTGAATATACTGTTATCAAGGAGGCAATTCATTAAAGAGAAACCCATGAGGGCACAACAAGAAAAGGAGATAGCTGTGGTATATGTGCCACTCACTTTACACTAACACAGGTAATGCATGTGATCAGCAGCAACCTGAAAAGTACCAATGTAAATACTAAAGCTTACGAAGATGAGACAGAATGGATGGATCAGCCTGATCTTGCATTGGAGAGAACTAGACCAATGCTGAATGGATGGATCAGCCTGATCTTGAGTTGGAGACAATTAGGCCAATGATGAATGCCTGGACGGCTTAGATGCTGACTCCCAACCAACTCTGTTGCTGCCGAAGGGAACACCAGTTTAAGAGACTACTGCAATTTGAAAGAGACCATATTATGGAAGAGCATGTAAGAGAGTAAAGCCACTAAGTGACTGAGATGGAGAGAACCACCCAGCAAATCTGGATTTAAAATGCTATTAAAAATGTAGACTTGAGGGACAAAGGACAGTTTTAGAAGAAGGGACAGGGGTGCTTGGGCTGTTTTATACACTTCATGAATAAACTTCTGTGTTGCTCTGCTGAATGATAACCAGCCCACCGGGTTTTTCCCTGTCCCCCTGCTTGTATAAGACATGGAGACCTACACAAGAGCTGACAAAAATATCCAATATGCAGATAATTTAGTATTATTAATACTAAAGCTGACAATTTAGATTTTTTGCAACAGCTACTCAGTAAAGTCAGCGTAGTAAGTAACAAACACAGTCTAAATGTGAAATTAAGAAAACCAACTTAATTATAATAAAATAGAAATCAAGCAACCCAAGAACTGAGATTAAAATGTGAAAAGAATGTATCTGGTGTATTGACAAATGGGCACTCATCCACAGAGTTGCCACAAGTTGGAGGCAACTTGACAGCACAGAACAACATAATTTACATTTTTCCACACTATACACACAGATCTCTTGATGCTCAGCCAGATAAAGCCCATGTCGGAAGCTAGATTCTGTGTATGAATTTTCAATGGTCTAATAAAGGTATCACCTATCTTTGGACTATATACAAACACCACAAAGCTTTTTCTTTTTTCTGGACTAAAGGTGAAACCACAGTGGGGAAAAATGTAGGAAGTACTATGGGTTTCGAGCAGGCTGATTTGCATTTTTTCCCATTGATGACATGATGCAAAAAGAAATGCCAATCAGCCCAGAGTCCTTCCTCCCCCAAATACGTAGTCTCTCCCTACCGCTGGGGCTTCTGAAATTGAGGGATCATGGATTCACTTCTGGAAAATTCAGGCTTTGTAGTCAGTGGCTAGAACAAGCTGGCTCAGTGAGGGGGGAGTAAATGCCTACCAGTAATTGGAAAGGAGGAACATCTGCAGCTTATCAATGTGAGAGTGATCTTCACAGCCAAGCTAGCTCATTCCCTGGTACTAAGGTAACTGAGGAAATGATTTCAGCTGACTGAGGGGAGGGAGCAGAAACCGCTTGTCTTTTTGAATGTTTGTGGGAACTTGAGGCCTGATTGGATGAACCTGTGGAAGAGTCAGGAGCTGAAGATTAAGGTATAAAATGGGGACAGAAGTTACTTTAGTTGGCTTTATTGTCCATTTGGAGAAAAGTTATGTTCATTTCCTGCTTTTCTACAAGGATGGCACTTTGTGTATGCTCTGAGACTATGCTGAAGCTATGCTAGAGTGTAAGTACTAGAAATTTGTCTAGCTTTCTTGTTTTCTGTTATGTTTGATCTGTATTGCTGCTGCCTCCAGCTTTAAATGATTCTTTTATCCAAAACCTTTTTGACAGTTTTTGTAACTGTTGATACTGTTTGTGAAATGTTTTTTGACTGTTTCAACATCTTTAAATGAAATACAACATTTTTTCATACAGTTGTTTAGCTTTTTAGATTAAGAGGGTTTGTGGTACTTAAAATCCTTGCCTTGACCATTTACTGAGAACCTGCGTATTTTGTGGGTGTGGCAGCATTCCTACCTTACAGAACTGGTGTAAGACATGAAGCACTTAACTTTGTGGATTTTTGAGAACTCCCTACTTAGTTGGGTAAAACTAAGGTGTTAGGAGGGTGCTGGACAGGAAGATTGCCTTCAACTATCAGCACATGTGGCCCTCCAGATTTCACCCACACTAGAACAACCAGGATGGTGTGGCTAAGTGGTTAGAGTGGACCTCCTTTGAGTGGTCCACTCTAACCACTTTTTTTTACTTTACAAAAAATCAATTTGCTTTGGTTCAGGCATTTGATTACTTTTGACTGATGAAACAGCTTGGTGCTACTACAAATGTGCTAGAGTACCTAGACACCAAAAAACAAACTGTACTAAACCACTTCCCTGCGGTAGCTTCACTCAAATCACATAGATTTGCCGAGATTTATGATGCTGAACTGAACTAAGTCAGCTTAAAATGAACATATAGTTTGTATCTGTAATAAATATATTTAACTTCCAGCACTAGGTTATTACTGCCTTGTTAAATGTCTACAAGATTCACATAGTGTGAAACGTGACAGCATAAATGTTGCTTAGGAAAAGTCTTTGCCAAAAGGGCATGTAATTATTTGCTCACTTAGAAAGAATAAAGAAAGAGCATAATGCTTACCGTGGGTGATGCTGTCATCCTTCTTGAAGGGGATGTTTCACTCTCTCTTTCTTGTTGCTGTCTTAATAAAGCTTTAAGTTGATTTACTGTAAAAGAATTGTAAATTATATCCTAAGCAGCAAGATCATTCCTGACCAAAACAAAGCCAGAAACAGAATGTTTCAAACCTGCATGACTGTATTGTAGCTCCTTCCAAGCTCTATCTTCATGTTCTTCATGGCTAGTATTAGGAAATAACTGCTCAAATATAGCTGCATTTTCCCCTGTTGCCAGATCTTTTTCATCCAAGGCATGCTTCAGTTGATTGAGGCTTTTACTAGCACGATCTGCAAAAAATATTATTTTAAAATTCACTTTAATGAATTTAAAGATGCTCCATCACATTTGGACATGCAAATATAGATTATAAGATTTACCATCAGAACTCACTTGCCTTTTGAAATGAGCAAAAATAAATTAAGCTAATACACATAATTTATCTGAGCAAAAGAGAACTAATTAGTACTCAAAAATTTAGTTAATACACATAATCTTTGCCAGACAACTGCTACTTCTGAACAAATACAGAACAATGTATGTTCCTGATCAATACGGAGAAGGTGGCAACTGTCTGCCTAGTACTTTATTTTTTCTAATGGAATGAAATTTACCAGGAAAAGCCACACCCTTGCATTATTTTTGTCTGCTGCCAGGCATTTCCATTAACATCTATTTATATCAGGCCAAATCCATTTTTATGCCAATTTAGAACATACCTGTTACATCCTAAATCTTTGTCTCCATCAGCAGGAGACAAAACATCTATGCTAAGATTAGGAATACTGTTATGGTGATATATGATCATATTTTAATGTTCCAGACACCAGCCTGGTTGTGTTTTGCACTTGCTACAGCTTCCACACCACCTTCAAGGCCATCTCCATGTAGAGAGCATCGCAATAGTCTTTCTTCGAGATTGCCAGCATATGAACCAGTATTGTTAGGGACTTCCTGCTGAAGTAGGGGCAAAGGTGTGCAATCTGCCTAAGATGAAAGGCGGCAGACCTAGCCACAGCTGAGATCTGATTCTCCATTGAGAGTGCGAAGTCTAGGAGCACACTTGAATTGCAAGCCTAATACAGTACTTCGCAGGAGTGTGATCTTATTTAAACCAGGTAATCAGCGTCCTAGTTGATCAAGGTCCCTCCCAGCAACAGGATCTCCATCTTATCAGGATTCAACTTCAGCCTATTTGCCCTCATCCACTCCATAACCATAGCCAAGCAGCACTCCAGAGTCTGTACAACTTTCACTGCTGAAGATGATAAGGAAAGACAGAAATGCATGTCATCAGCATATTTATGACAGTGAACTCCAGATCTCTAGATGACCTCTCCCAGCAGCCTCATATAGATGTAAAGATGTTCTTTACTACAGCTCTCATAACATCTGAGGGAGCTTTCCTCCAGATGCTCTCCAGCCTTCTAGTTTGTTTCAAGGTCTGCAGCTCTTCCATGAACCACAGGGAGGTGTGGGCCCTCAAAGGGAGTGTTCAGGTTCAATGGAATCAATTACCTGTATCACTGCTGAATTTCATTCAGCGATTTGGACTTCAACACCCAAGCCAGCCAGCTCATCTGAAAACCCACCCATGGCATTTTGGAATCCAACCAGATCCAATAGCCAATTTTCAGATACAATGGCAACACCCCCTCCTCGCCCTTCTGGTCTGCCTTGATGATGGATGGAATAACCTGGGGAAAATCTGTGAGAGAGATATCCTCCCTCAGTGAATTAAAGAACAAAGCAGATGATCAGGGTGATAACTAGAGATGGGAGTATTCGTATTTGAACACCCCCGTGCAGCTGGAGTTAATGTGGGTCTGGCCCCAGGGGCCGGACCATCTACTCACACGTCCGCTGCTGGCCCTGCTCATCCTTCCAATCGCTCCTGAGCGCCATTCTCTTCCCAGTCATCTAGCCACTCCTGGCAGAGGGAGGGAGGATGAGTCTCCCTGCAAGGCTGCTGAGTGGCTAGTCGAGCAGCTCTCCAGAGTGATTGGAAGGAAAAAAGCGATCGCTGCCAGATGTGTGAGTGGATGGTCCGGCTCCAGGGGCTGGACCCTTGTTAATTCCAGCTGCGTGGGGATATTCGTATATGACTACCCCCATCTCTAGTGGTAACACTTCCAAAGTAAAAAAGTGAAAAAGATAAGTAATTATGAACTCAATGACTGCAGGTTTGCAGTAATTTACCGTGTTTTCCCCGAAAATAAGACAGGGTCTTATATTAATTTTTGCTCCAAAAAAACGCATTAGGGCTCATTTTCAGGGGATGTGGTTTTTTTCATGTACAACAATCTACGTTTATTCAGATACAGTCATGTCATCATCTTCTGGTTGTTGCACAATGGTGGAGGGCAGGCAGAAAAATCATACTAGGGCTTATTTTCAGGTTAGGTCTTATTTTTGGGGAAACAGGGTGGTTACTTCTAGTCTGAAAGACATACAATCTTTATAAAGTGTGTCTTCTCTGAGAGATACAGTATAAGACAAAGAAATAATACTGAAAAGAGAAAAAAGAACTGTAAAATTTATCAACACAACAAGTTTAGTTACCTGGCTACACCAGTAAGACTGGACTGAAAACAGTACACACATGTAAGAAGAATACCAAACAAGTCTTGCATGAGCGATATTTGTCAATATTACAGATGGGCACGAATCTGGATCATCGGATTGTACTGGTCCATCGTACTGGCACCACAGATGTTGCATGGTTCTGCCCCCCCCCCCCGATTTCCCCACTCACCAGCCGACGCAAGCGCCATTCTTCCTCCTCTTTAGTTGTTTCACCAGTCATGGCAGGAGCACGTACTTCCCTTCTCCGCCTCCTCCAGCAGCTGCACACTCAAAAGCAGTGCGGCAGTAATCTCTGCCCCGCCTCCCCATCTGAGTGGGCAGCTGCTAGAGGAGGCAGAGAAGGTTAGTCCGTGCTGCCATGACTGGCAAAAATGACGAAAGAGGAGAAGCAGAGTACGCGCCAGCTGATGGGGGA
The DNA here is from genome assembly GCA_037013535.1 of Intellagama lesueurii. Lineage (NCBI taxonomy): Eukaryota > Metazoa > Chordata > Lepidosauria > Squamata > Agamidae > Intellagama > Intellagama lesueurii. Next base: position 298,754,556 of record JBAJHW010000001.1, on the reverse strand, counting down.
ATCCAGCTGGTGGACTGGGGAAGGAACTGTGCTAGTACAATGATCCAGCAGTACATGATGATCCAGATTCATGTCCATCTCTACTCAATATGTTATCACTTTCTATGATCTCATTAAAATGTAGTGTACATCAAATAATGTTTTGTACATGCTTATTTTGATTACAATAACAGAACTGACAGTGTTCCTATAAATAGATTACAATATAGATAAGACAATGTTATCAGTTGAATCCATACAATCCTAACAGGGTCTGAACTAAATCCTATTGTTAGTTCCTATCGAGTACATCTACACCTGTCCACACTGGCCTATAGATATGGTACAGTGATGCCTCAACTTACAAATGTCCCGACTTATGACCAATTCGAGTTACGACCAGCTCCGGCCGCAAAATTTTGCTTTGACTTGCGACCGGAGCTTTGAGTTATGATCAGAAAAAAGGTGGGGGGAAAGGCGGGGAATTTAAATTACTAACTGTTGGTCGGCGAAGAGGCTGCTTCTTTGTAGCTCTTTCACCCCAACGGTTAGAGAGAGTGCGTTGGAGGAGGCTTCGGACTGACTGGTGCTGCTTTCTGCTTTTAAAAATGCCTGTTCTGAGTGAGTATAGGGTTTTGCAGGGTGGGTTTGGCTGGGGGGGGTGTTATGTTTCTGTGCTGTGATTTTTTGTTGTTTTTTGGTGTGTTTTTTTCCCCGGCCCCAGCGTGTTCCGATGGGGCTTGCTGTGGTGTTGTGTTTTTTTTGTGTGTGATTTTTTTTTCAGCCCCAGCGCGTTCCGATAGGGCTTGTTCTGTTTGTTTGTTTTTAGCATTTTTTTCCCGCCCCAGCATGTTCCGATGGGGCTTGTTGTGGTTTTTTTGTGATTTTTTTTTCAGCCCCAGCGCGTTCCGATGGGGCTTGTTCTGTTTGGTTTTTTTTTTTTCTTGGCGATTTTTTTTCCGGCCCCAGCGCGTTCCGATGGGGCTTGCTTTGGCGTTGTGTTTTTTTTCTGATTTTTTTTTCAGCCCCAGCACGTTTCGATGGGGCTTGCTGTGTTGTTTTGTTTTTTTGGTGATTTTTTTCCCTGGCCCGAACGCATTCCAATGGGGCTTGCAGTGTTGTTGTTTTTGTGTGGGGTTTTTTTCCAGCCGGAATGGATTAATAGGGTTTCAATGCATTCCTATGGGAAATGCTGCTTCAACTTACGACCAATTCGAGTTACGACCATCTTCTGGAACGGATTAAGTTCGTAAGTCGAGGCAACCATTGTATACAGTTCGCTGATGACATGGTTTGAATTTTTTTAAAAAAAAACCTTATCCACTAATTTTTCTACTTAGAATGATTCATCCTTCCCCTTTAAGAGTTGTCACTCCCTTTCTGGTCCAGCAGTAGGGCATGTCTTCTTTTTGGCATGCACAGTATTTAGCTACGAGAGAGAAGCCTCTGTCATCGTGGCTGCAGATTTCAAAGGCGAGACAAAGTGGGGGGAGAACAAGGGAAGGAAATCACAGAGGGGTGAAGGGAGACAATAACGGAAGGTGCTTAATTGACAGCTTATTGGGCCACAAGGGATTGTTTGCTGTTTGGACGGGAAAAGCATGCCAAATGGCCCATCACCCTTCTCCCCCACTATCAACAGAACCTTTATAGCCTGATCCACCACACACCGAAAATGACCAGTGTGAACAAGTCCTATTTATTCAGTGGGACTTACATAAGTGCTGACTTAACAAGTCCCATTCATTCAAGGAACTACTCCAGTTGGGACTAACTATTGGACTTAGCCTTATATTTTGACATAAGTCTACATCTTAATAAAAATGTTTAAAGAAATGCAATACTTAAATGCAAAAGATGTCCACAAAACATTTACATCAGTGCATAAAACTTCATATATTCATTAAGAAACATTTAATTTGCTAACAAATTGAAAGTTGTTCTCAAACAGTGTATGAAAAAGTCTCTCCCAGGGACACCTATGGTAGTGGTGAGTAGGGAACATTTTTTGCTAAAATTTTCACCTGTTTGAAGTTGGTGGGGGGCAGCATCTACATAGCAAGCAAATTTACTTCTTTTTTCCCTCCCTCCAAAGTTGGGCTACAAAGTGAGATATGAAAAGTATCTACCCAGGGAGCAGGGCTAGGAGTTAATATTAAGTGGTAAAAGACAGAGGTTATTGAGTTTTGTAAATAAAAAAGAACAAACGTAATATTTATTTGTAAAGCTTCAAGGGGAGAGCTCATAGAATCATAGTGTTGGAAGGGGTCTATAAGGCCATTGAGTCCAACCCCCTGGTCCATGCAGGAATCGAAATCAAAGTAGATCTGAAAGACGATTCTCCAATTTTGTCTTGAATGCCTCCAGCACTGGAGTACTCATCACCTCCCAAGGTAATTGGTTCTATTGTTGTACTGCTCTAACAGTCAAGAAGTTCAAATGGATCCATGAAAAGTACAAGAATAACACATCTACATAAACAATACTGAAACCTGTTAAAAAATACTTTTGAAAGCTTTAAAAATTTAAAAGAAATAAATTGCTGCATATGATGCCAAATAGGCCTCAGTTTTGGTATCCGGTGAGCTTTTCTATGGAGGGCAGTGCCAATACCTCCTCTCCAGTAACAACTACCTAACCTCAGAGGACACAAGCCTTTTTCTGCTGAAGAATAAACAAGGTGACCCTTGAAATAAAGAGTGGGTTCTGGTAGATATTATATATCAAAAGGAGAAGTATCAAGGGCAGCTGAGAGGTCCAGTAGAATTGGCAGGGCAGGTCACATCCCCCCAACTTCTTGTACCAGAATATATCTCCTGGAATATCAGGACATCCAAAGCCATCTCTCCAAAACAAGGCCTGAAATCAGACTGCAATGAGTCCAGAAAACTAGTTTCACACATGAGTGCCTAGAGTTTTGGTTGGATCTGAAACACTGTTAATAGAAGGCAGTAGAGCCTCATAAACACTGGAAAAATATAAAGGGATGGTCGTGGAGAGTAGCCATGTTAGTCTGCTACAGCACAAATAACAAAGAATCTGGAGGCACTTTTTACTAACCTGTTTTATTTCACACAGATTTTCATGGATTGCTGCCCACTTCTTCAGATGCAAGGAATGTAGCTTCAATGGGCAAATATATTCCATACATGTGTGGGAGGGGGGGGGGGAGACTATAGAGAAATACCACTGGAAATGCAAAAGATACCAGCAAGCTATGATCTTAACAGCCTTCTTTAGTGACCACATCTCAGTGTAGTTAAGCAGACTAATATGTAAGAGAAAGAGTTTAACTTGTAAGGGAGCCCTCTAAGAGTGGCATCTTAAAAATATATACTTAACCCTCTGGAGAAACAACACACTATATCCTGGCACCTTTGCATTCCCATTGCCACCCCCTCTCTTGTGCAGATAAATATCAGCCAGCTGACACCAAAGCCCATACTTCTGCTGCAGCAGACTGCAGTCCACAAAAAGCTTATGTCCAACAAAACGCGTCAGTCTTCAAGGTGACACAAGACTTCTGCTGTACTTCAGAAAATCAGGAACCAGCTTGGTAAACCAAGCTATGGGGTCTATACAATGGGGAGAGGGTTCCCCTCACTTCAGCACTCCTCGGATAATTAACAAAACACAGCGCTGATTCTCGAGGAAGAAACGCTGGAAGCTAAAAAAAAAAAAAAAACACCGGACGCTCGGCAACCGGGCACGGGTCCCAAATCTGCTCCTGCGCTTCCGAGTTGACGAGCGCTTCTGCCTTCAGCGCGAACTTGCCGCCCTCTCCCCCCCCCCCCCTTCCACACAAGCCAGTCCCGAAAACCGCCCCAGCTTTACCTAGGGCCCGTTTCCCATACACAAGTGCGACGCTGTCGGCGCTGGCAGCGGGGTGGACCGAGCTCCATGAGGACTGGGAGCGAAGGGCCTGCCGCGAGGAGAAACTGCCCCCCCCCCGCGCGCCCCGTCTTCTGCTCTCGCTCTCTCTCTCTCTCCTTCTCCCTCACCTCGTAAGCTTTGGTGATAACGCTCCAGAGACTCCTCCAAGCCCGCCTCTCCTCCAGCCTCCCCCCGGGGGCTAAATGGACGCGGCAACCCGCTCCGGTGGGATCTGGGACTGCACGCCGCGACTCTTTCCGCTCTCCCCGCCGGCTCTGGGGATGCCTGCATTGGAAAGCCCGTGAGGGGAAACGTCCCCGGTTCCTTCCAGTGGCGCGGGCGCTCTCGTTCTCTCCGCAGCCCAGCAAAGTCTCCACGGCTCCTAAGGCGGGATGGGAAGAGTTAAAGGCATGGGATGCGTCTACAGTCATCAGGATGGGGCGCAGAGTGAACTTCCGACGCCTCTGACGAGAATGCTTGTTGCCTGGCGACCAAAAACGGTTCTCCCCACCCCCGTCTTTTCTCTTCAAGGTCCCGCTTAGATGAACAGCCGTCCGTACCCGGCGTTGACGGGGGGGGGGGGGGGAAGTAGGCTCCCCTCCCCGACGGGTAGGTGGGCGGGGGTAACCATCGCCTCGCGCAGCTGTGAACGTTGGAGGAAGAAAGCGTCCTCTGTTTCCCGGCATGCAACGCATTGACTCTATGCCGCACTTCTTTCTGTGATTTGTAGTAACTCCGGGACACATCGACGTAAACAGCACATCAGTGTCGCGGGAGGGGGGGGGGAAGGGGGACGTTTTAGCCACTGCCTCTAAAAACCAATTTTTGTAGTTTGACCCGAGGCACCAGGCAGTTGCTTCAGCCGAATGCTTTTCTATTAGCTAGCTACTCCAAGCCACTGCAGGATTCATGAAGACAAACCAACAGCCTTTCTCGAGAGGCAACTAAATTTTCACCTCCATGGGATGCCCAACAGATTCGCTAAATGTATTTTCCGATGTGAAGAATTTATAATATATATATTAATATCTGTTTCTCATTACGTTGAATATGACGCTTGCGTACTAGCAGCCGGCTTGTTCGGCCGCGCGCGTGCGCATTAAGCGCTTTCTGAACGCTTGCAAATCCATTCTTTTCATTTTCCCCTCCCCCCACCCTTCTCTCTCTCTCTCTCTCTCTCTCTCTCTCTCTCTGCCTGCCCTGGAGCAGCGCCTGCGCAGTCGTTGCTCCTTGTGCCGCGCCGTTAGCCGCTATATCTGGGAATAACGTTCGAGCGGTTCGTGGTGCCTGCGGGACGCAAAGAGACGGAGGGGTCGCGAATGGCCTTCCTGCCCGCCTAACGACCCTTCCTTCTCCCCCCCCCCCCCCACCCCGGCCGTCCTCGCTGTGGAGAAGATGGTGGGGCAGTGAGCCGGCGCTTCGGGTCACAGGAGGTGGGGTGAGTGATGCTGCGGGTCTCTTTGCCCCCCGTGGGGTGGTGTCTTCTTCCCCCCCCCCCCACCCCGGTGCCAGGGAAGGAGGAAGCAGTTGCAAAGGAGACTTCGTCTTATCCCCTCCCTCAAACCCATCTCCCTGCCCTCCACCGCTCCAGCCCTTTCCCTTGTCTCCACGGTAAAAGGCTCGGCTCGGGGGCGCCCGATTTGCGACATTCTTCTCCTCATCCTCGCCGTGATTCGTGGTGCGGTGGTCGGTGTGCCTACGACTGACTATTGGCAGCGCTGTTTCCCTTTTCTCCGGCGCTCTTCTGTCACCGCGGCGGCTCCCCTTGGGCTGCCCGGGCTTTCTCCCGTGCCTGTCCGCTCCGCGCTGTCCCTCTGGGATTGAACCGAGGCGGCTGCTCCTCCTGCAGGAATATGAGGCGGGGGTGGGGGTGGGGGTGGGGGTGGGGGGGGGGGAGAGATGGCCCAGATTGGATACAGATGGAGCTGCTAAAATCTCCCGTTTCCTCTCCTCCCACCCCCACCCCCACCGTCCACTCCTTCTCCTCCCTTCCAAGATAACAAACCTTCCCCCTTGGGCGCTCTCTCCTTTGCCTGAGTTCATGGTCCCGGCTTCAGAGCCCCCCCCCCCCCCGCCAGTGTCCATCCGCCCCTCTAAAAACACACACACACCGCTTGGGCTGCTTTGGGGGCCGTTTCTTGCCTTTGTGCATGTTATTCTGGATCTTTCGCGCTCCCCTTTGCAACAGCGTGGATTCTTCTTTGTCCACTTGCCTTACGATCAGTGTTATGTGCTTGTAGGGGTGTGCGTTTTTCTTTTAATCTCCCGCAAATTGAAGGGCGTGTATGTGTTTTGTTAAAAATAATCTGCCCTGCAGCCTGGAATAAGTAGCCCTAGTCTTCAGACTATGCCCATTTTTTTTAAATAGGAGGGATCTTTTGAATCCTGCTGTTGATTTTATTTTTTAATTGAGCTGATGTTACTTCTAATTTTCGTTCATGCCAGAAGCAATCCAGTAGCATCCGTGTCTGTATTTTCGTTACCATTTCTAAAAAGGATCCTAGGGAAATGCATATGGCTTCTCAAAAAGTGCACATAAAACGGAAATAAAGGCCTTTGTGGAAGGAGGCATTGCAAATTGTTCGTTTTCTGCAAACTATATATGCCCAGTCATAGTAGCTTTCTCGGAAGTGAAATGTGTTGGCAGCAAGGATAGTAAAATCTTGGAGCGATTTTAAAAGATCCAGCATATTGTAAAAGAGGAAGCTGACTCTTCTGAGAACCATATGACAGCTCTACAGATGAGCTTTCTTTTGTGATCTCATCCACTCATTGCTTGGAACCGGATGCTGGAGATGGGGGAAGGGAAGAGGAGGGTTTCTGTTCAAAAGTGGTCGGGTACCTTTGAAAGTCAGTTAAGCAAGTCTCTGGCACCGGGTATGATGCTGCCTTTGACTCTGATCTGGAAATTGTTAAATGCATTAAAATGGTACTAGCTGTTTAAAAAATGGAAATAGTATATAAGGAACTGTACATTATGTTAAGAAAGTAGAGTGCCTGAGTTAACTTGTTAGCTTTAAACAAGTTTTACATAGATGCTGTCAGCTACATTGTATGTGACCAAAGCTAGTGCTATTTGTCTTTGAGCTGTTTAAAAAGAGTGACTAAGCAGGCATCCCATCTTCAACATTCTGAGGCCATTTTTTTTCTGATCTGGTAAGAACAAAACAAGCTCTTCATAAAGTTTTTTTATTTGGGCCAATATGTACAGGTTCTTAAAATGGCTGGGTATGTGTGTATTTGATTTTTTTTACAACTGTGCAAGCAAAAGGATAGTTGAGGAAGTGAATTGCATTCATTAATAAGATTATATGAGAGGAGGAGGAGAAGTTGGTGTTACAATGCATTTAAAGTACAGTGGTCCACATGAAAGAAAACACGCAACCTTATTGAAGTGTTGCTATTTCTACTAACAGCTGTTATGCATCTATTGCTACAAGCAATTCATCATTTAAGTTTGTGATTGGTAGCTTGAGTAGTCTGAGACATAATTACTTGTTTACAGCTTGTGGTTGACAAAAATCAAGGAGCAGTGCTTGACTATTAAACTGCTTTCATGTATTAAAACAAGTCTGTTTCAATTGAGCTGAAGAAAAGGGCATTTTGAATAGCTATTTTCATTTTTAAGTGGGAATGGTTTTTGAACCAGTGTGTGTAGTACCTGCTTCCTAAAAAGAGACTGATTTGCTGCTAAATATAGCCCTTCTTGTGCAATGGTTCTTATGTCTCTAGTCAGTGTAGTTATGGTTGATAACAGATTTTCATATTAACTACTTCATGGAACTGTTAGTGGTGACAGCATTTTTGGTTTTTTGTTGTTGTTTTAATTTTTGCAACTTTTTAAATCACCATTATTTTATCACCTATGATGCAGTTCTACCTCTCAATACTCCTACCTTCTGAAAGCTTATATCAAATGTAGAATTTTTAGTAGTTGTGGGGTGGAAACTGTATTTTGTTAATTTTCCCTCCTTCAGGTAGACTAGGTTTTGCTGGAATATGTCTGGTCTGAGAATGTTTCCTGTAGGAAGACTTGGAGCAGTACACCCACTGGAACACTGTATAGTATTCAGGATTTCTTTAAGAAAGGCTTCAATGACAACTCCCATCCCTTTGTGAGTTGGTGTGTTTTCCTTACAGATCCAACTGTCTGAGAGAAGTTGGTGAGTCCACAGTGTTTTGTTGCTGTTGAGTGCTTGTTTTGTATAATTATACAGAAATTTTTAAAAATCTGCAAGTTCTAAAATGAAAACAGACTTTGTTTTAATATTGATGTCTGTGTGTTTTAAGAGACAGGGATGTTCTCAAAACCACAACAACCTCAAAACATTAGTTTTAAAGCATAAGATTATCATCAAAACTATACCTCCAAAAGTAAACATTGTAGCATGATCCCGCTAGTCACTCCATTCCCAATATAGTACACCATTAGCAGAGTGGAAGAGATGGAGTGAAACACAGTGGGTGAAATGAAGTAGTAAGTCAAAAATAGAATAGGCCAGTTGAATCAGTGGAACTTACAGAGGAATTGATTCACCAAATTCATGCTTATTCCATCAGTCTACTCTAGTTGCTTCTTAACTGGATTTCAACCAGTTTTTTTTATAACATGAGTATTTACAAAGAACAGATTTCTAATGCAGTCCTAGCTATAGTTACATGAACTTTAATAGTCCATTCCAGTTGATCTGTATTTAAGGAAAGGAAAGCTACTGTTTTAATAGGGTTAAATGTGGGTTATCAAAGCTCTTTTATCTTTAGGAGAAACAAAGAGTAAAGCTTACCGCTTGGTTAGAAAGAAGTAAGTTATAGTGCAGGACACTTTATGCCAAATGAAATGTTTTAGTCCTTATGTACTATGGAATTAAATCTGCTTAGAATTTTCTTATGGTCTTGGTATAGAGGCAAATATATTGAGCAAGATTACTTATTCATCTGTCAAGGTTACTATGGTTTCACGCTTATCTGGAGTGAAAATCCTCTTATACATACCTCTAGATAAATAACTATCCATAGGATTGGGTTGTAATAAGTATCTGGAACTTTCCAAAAACAATGACTGGTTATCAGTAGGCTAAATAAGGTTTTTTCTCCATTAGATGGAAAATCAGTGATGTTTGGCTTTGAGAGTGATTGATATTTATAAGTTGGGAATTGAAACATTGCCAAACTCAGATAATTATAAGGCGTAAAATGAGAGCCTAGTACATGTCAAAGGAACTCAATGGATGACTCAAGACTGGTATAGCATGATACTACTTGGATCTCTGTGTGTCTGTTTATTTTTTAATTCCTGGATCTGATAAAAAGCCTTTGGCAGTAAACATAATACATGTTATTTTTGTCATGTTGTGCTGTTGAAGTGTTCTTGTCCAGCACTGCAGCTTTTGCCTATGCAGTGCCTCAAAATTGTCTCTCTAAGAGTAATTATCCAGGGTTTAGGAGTTTGATGCCAGTGGTGTGCTGATGATACCCAACTGTATTTCTCCTTTCAGTCCAAATCTAAAGAAACTGTCATAGTTCTTAGCCAGTGTCTGATATCAGTAATGGACTGGATGAGAGCAGAGAATAGGGATTCAACATGTAATGAATGTTATTTCTACAGACTTATGTTTGCATCTGGGTGCATTTCTGGATTCAACCCTGATCCTGTGTGCCTAGCTTTTGACAATGGCTGGATATACAATTCTATCATTATACCTCAGGTGCCGGCTGCATCAGTTCCTGAAGGTGCTGAGTTGGCTGTAATAATGCTTGCTTTACTTGCATCCTGTTTGTATTGCTGTAATGTGATCTGCTTTGGGAAAGTGTTCAGCTTCTGCATTTTGTCCAGGATACTGCATACCTACTGTTGACTTGGATTTGTTACATGGAGAACACAAGTTTCTTGGTATAACAGCTTCACTTGCTAGTTGTTTCTAAGCATAATAGCTTCACTATTCTATATTCCCATTCAATGGAGATTTGTCCCTCATGAAGTTAGGTTGGCCTCCATGTTACAGATCTTCTGACAGCAGTTGAAAGGTAGATACAGTTCTTTGTTTATTTTTAAAAAATAAATGATATTTTACCACTGTTTTGGTTTAATCCTGTTTCAATAGCAATATTTTATTTATTCTGGTTTTAAACAAGAGGTCCAAAACATGAGCTATTTCCCTGTCAGATCACACCCTTACTTTTGGGGATAGAGAGGGAGAAAAAATGAGGTTATTCTCCCTACTGTATTGAGCATCACAACTGCAGGAATACCCCAGCCCTTCCCCAAAAAAAGTGGAAGTGAATGTAAGAGCTCCTCCTCTTGCATACATCACAGAAATTAAAAAGTCAATTGTCATAGTGAGCATAATGGAGCCATTATTTCTTTAGTGAATAGCCTCCCTATATAGGAGAAGCAATCTCCAATTTCTGAACTTGAATTATAGAGAAAGGATTGTTGTGTATTCTAATTCTGCAGAGTACGTTGTTGTAAATATGTGCATGTTTTCCTGCATGCAGTTTGCGTCAGAAGTAATAAAACAGGTACTTTTGGACAGAAAGTTGATTTATTGTATCTTAAAATTGTCACTGATACCATAAATAGTAGGAATCTTAACTATATTCCTGCAGTAAATAACTTACTCAATTTAATATTGTTAGTGCTTCCAAGTTCCAGTTATTCACAAATTAGGGATCAACAACTGAAGGTGAACTTTCCTTTCTGTCTGTTTACCATGACAGCAAAGTGCTGTTGCTGTTCATAGACTAGAATCATAGTATAATCGAGTTGGAAGGGGCCTATAAGGCCATCAAGACCAAACACCTGCTCAGTGCAGGAATTCAAATCAAAACAGAGCTGAAAGATGGTTGTCCAATTTTCTCTTTAATGCCTCCAGCATTGGAGCACTCATCACCTCCCGAGGTAATTGGTTATCATACTGCTCTAACATTTAAGGTGTTTTTCCTGATATTCAGTATAAATCTAACTTCCTGTAGCTTGAGCCCATTATGTCCTGAACCCGGGGATGATCAAGAACAAATCCTGCCCCTCCTTTGTATAACTACCTTTCAAGTACTTGAAAAGTGCTATCATATCTCCCTCCCCCCCCGCCCCAGTCTTCTTTTCTCAAGGCTAAACATGCCCAGTTCTTTCATTCTTTCCTCATAGAGCATGATCTCCAGTCCCCTGATCATCCTTCTTGCCCTCCTCTGTAGTTGTTCCAGTTTGTTGGCATCTTTCTTAAAGTGTGGTGTCCAGAATTGGGCACAGTACTCTAGATGAGGCTTAACCAGTGCTGAATAGAGGGAGAGTAGTACCTCACGGAGACTATACTTCTGCTAATGCATCCTAAAATTGCATTTGCCATTTTTGCAGCCAGATTGCACTGTTGGCTCATATTCAGCTTTTGATATACAACAATTCCAAGATCTCTCTCACTCATAGTGTTACAGAGCCAAGTATTCCCCATCCTGTAACTGTACATTTATGTCCCCCCACCCCAGGTGTGGAACTTTGCACTTATCCCTGTTAAATTTCATTCTTTTGTTTTCAGCGCAGTGCTCCAGCCTATCAAGAACTTTTTGAATTTTGTTCCTATCTTCCAAGGTATTAGCTATTCCATCCAGCTTTGTGTCATCTGCAAATTCTTCTTGTTTCATATTACGTTACATATTTTGGATATTTGAATGGTCTATTGCTATGGTTTTGCATCATCTGACACCAATAAGAACATAATCAAAGGATCTTTCTTTTTCTCTCTCAGGACTTTGGAATGTTAGTGTTGGTGTTATGTGCTGTCAAGTTGTCTCTGACATAGTCAGTCCTATGAATTCAACAGTCCTGCTCAGATTTTGTAAACTAAACTCAACCCATTTTGTGTGGTCTTTCTCTTTTCCTACTACCTTCCACTTTTCTTACCCTTATTGCCTTTTCCATTGAGTCTTGTCTTGTCTCCAGTGTACAGAATTATACAGTTGCATGGCGTATTTGGATATACAGAATTTCATAATGGCAGAGGTTCAGTGAAACATTTCAGTGCAATTTGAATTTTGTCACAAAAAGCTTTTATAACTGAAATTAGCGAAAGCTCCAAGATTACACCCCCCATGCTAGCACACAAATTATTTATTGATTATTTATTTAATTTAGTGCTGTGCACTATTCTGTTGACCCAAAATTACAAAATAACAAACATAAATAAAACAATAACAGATTAAAAACAATTTAAAATAACCACAGCATAAAACAAAATGGCACCAGAGATGGTTTTCCCATAATGGCAAGGCCAGAGGCATACAACCAAGGTAAGTGTGGAAGGCCTCCCTGCAAAGCCATTTTTTTGAGTTGACTCCTGAATGTCAACAGGGAAGGAACCAGGCATAGCTTCTCCAGAAGCTAATTCTACAAGGTCTGTGCCATCACGGAGAAGGTCCTGCATCTTGTGGATGACTTACGGGCCTCCCTTAGGGTGGCAATGTGAAGGAGCATAGCCTGGGAGGATTTGGTGGGTTGGGCTGATGACACTGGGGAAAGTCACTCCAACAAGTAATGTGGTCCCAAATCGTTAAGGACTTTATATGTAAGCATAAAAACTTACATATAAACTTGATTCAGAACACAATGGGCAATTCAATATGAGCCAGGACTGGAGTGATGTGATCAAATTTGTTCACACCAGCCTGGCCACCACATTTTGGACCTGCTGTAGTATCTGGTTCAGCCTCAAGGAAAGCCTCACATAGAGAGCATTGCAGTAGTCTATCTGGGAGATCACCAGTGCCTGCACCAGTGTCTTGTGAAGTGTTCATCTAGGTAGAGACAGAGTTGGGTGATGCGTCTCAGTTGATTGAAGGCCAGTCTGGACACAGCTGCAATCTGGGAATCCCAAGAAAAAGCCAGGTCCAGAAGAACACACAAGTTGTGAAGCTGGTCCCTAAAGAGAAGGGCAGTGCCATCCATTTTAGGGGCAATCCTCATCAACCTATTGGAGCCCTGTCTCCCTGGAACAAAATCTGTCTTATACAGATTCAGCTTCTCCACCTTGGGAATCCTAAAGAATATAAAATGTACTCTTTCTTTAGGAAACTGCTTGCTTAAAACCACCTATGCTTCTATAGTTGTAAATAAACAGCTGCCATAAAGACACCAGTAGTTATTTACTGTTTTAAAGAAATAGACTATGTAAAGAGGCAACTAAGTGAAGCTTGCAACTTCTGGGTTACAAGCGCTCTATTTAAGTATGCAGGTATTATGCCAGTATTGCACAATCTGTTTCCTTCCAAGGTAGTCATCATCAAGAGAATGCTCCACTAACCAATTTACTGAGGTGCATATGATTGATATGTTCTATTTTATAGTTGCTGTTTATATTTCCCATTTCACACCAAACCAATGTAGGGTTGAGATATTGTGGACAATTTTGCCCTCTTACAGCTTCAGCTTGATTTCAATTTACCTTAATATTCTGTCAGAGTTACAGGGTTTAAAGTGTTTCAATTGATGTGGCGTAATCTGTTCCAGTACATAAATGAGTCCCTGCTTCAATTTTAGATCATACCCAATGAGATGAAATTGCATAAGGTCAACAGTGAAGCAGAATCTCTTCAATGAGTGGCAGTATGCCACTTCTAGTGGTGACAGTGCTGCTACACTGGTAGCGCTGTGTAATAGGATACTCACCTGTTAGAAATGCTGAATGCTGTTTTGAGAAGTAGAGTAACGTTGTCTAGATATTAGAAAACAAACATTATATCTACTTGCAAATGGATCCTACTTGGCCTTTTTAAGAATGGATACAAATATACTAGGGAAATGGATACTATTGCCATGTTTGCTGTTGTTTCATTTTTGAAAAACTTGTTACTATTGCTCACTACATTTATATCCCATCTTTCCACTGAAAAAGGACTCAAGACAGCTAAGAAATCTAAAACAGTTGAAAAACAGATTAAAATCACAATAATCAGAGCAATTAAAATAATCTCAGTAAGTAAAAGTGTTGAAAAGGAAAATCTGAAGACAAGTTATGTGATGAGGTTTTTTCTGCTTCCAAGTGTTCTGTCAGTGATGGACATGATAAAGCCCCAGGACTACTTTCTCTTCCCCTAATCTTGTCCTTGAAAAAATGCCAAGATTTAGCTTTTCAAGATACAGTTAGTATCCAATAACTTGTGCATAAAATGATTGATTTTTAAATAGTTAGAAAGAAGTGAATTGCATCTGTGTTAATATCCATAAACTACCAAACAGTGAATGTTTAAGGACATATTACGGTGGATAAAATTCAGAATATTATCTTGAATTTACAGTGTATGGCTGAAATCCAACACAATGCTAGCATTGTGTGACTGAACTTCTTTCTGTTCCCCTCCCCTCTCCAATCCTGCATAGAACCCAGTTCTGAAGGACCAGATTTTTAAAATGGGAGGGAGGGAGTACAGTGGAGAAGGGGAGCTCACTACTTCTTTATGTCATTGTTTCACCAGCAGAAGTCCCACATTACACCCTGTCTACCTTTCTTTACACAATACTTCTCTAAACTGAGAATTAGCCATGGTATTAGAATACATGTATATATTAAACATTTGTAGTTTAAGTTAATGCATCAGAACAGTTAAAATAGAATTACTTAGATGAAGTCAGGAAAATATTTCTGTTGCCTAAATCAAATTTTTAATCAAAGTCCTAGAGCTGTACGGGATCTGGAGGTCATCCGTTCTCCCATAGAAGTTAGCACAGGGGACTCAGTCACAATTACACCATGTACATTGTCTCCCAGGAACAAAATCTGTGTCAGGCAGTTTGAGGTGAGTGCATGTTACACAAGAAGGAAGAAATGGAAGGAAAGAGTATCAACTTTTAAAATTCAGAACCTTGTTCTTGTATTAATGAGAAATGTGAATGACTGCATTTATTTCCTGCAGAAGAAACAAATTTGTTAGAATCTTTGCATTAGGTTGTTTAATTGTACAAAGGTAAATGGAATGGAATCCATTCTACCCAAATAGAAAATAGGTAAAAATGTTTCTTAGGTATTTAAAGAACTGCTGGTGTGCCATTGTATGCTGTTTTGCTCTGTAATCTAATTACCTTTAGAAGCAAAGGCATATAAGTGGATAAAGAGAATTAAGAATACAATCTTAATCTTATTGATTTAGCAGTAAACAAAGGAGATATTGACATATTGCTGAATAAAATGGTATCTTTTGCATTCCAGAATGTTTTTCAGATTATTGAATACATAATAATAATTCCTGATAAGGTGATGGGGAGAGTAAGAGATACTGAGGTTTGTTTCAACCTTCAAGTGTAAAATACTTGAAATAACAGTCTGATCAGACATACACAATTTTCCTAGTGTGAGAGCCTGATAAATATACCTAAATTGGCATATAAATTATTGTTTAAATTAAGCACTAGAAAGTAATCTGTTTTGCCTAATTAGTTTATACCATTAGAGTGCTGTACCTAAGAGTGAACTCGTGCAAACAGAGAGAGAGAGAGAGAGGAAAGAATGGGAGCAAAAGAGAAAGGCACTGAAGATCATCCACAAACTAGAACTTGTTCAAATTTGGTAGGGAATTTGTTTCATTTTTTTATAGTATAAAAAGTATAATTAGAACATGATAAACATTAATAATTATATTTGTAATAATTTAATGTTTGTCATGTTCTAATGATACTTTTAATAATTATGTATATTTATAATTATTTATAGTAGTATAGAGAGTAGACAAACAGACAAACCTTTATTGGCATAGAGAGAATAAAACATAACCAAACTGGTTCATTAAGTGCCCCACACATACAAAATCCAGGAGGTAGGAAAGCAGAAGACCAAACCCTTCAAAGACATTTAACTGAGAGTGAAGCTTCGTTTTTTCACAATTGAGCTGATGAAATCTGCAATTCTTTCCAGAATGTCAGGCACCTACACAGATAACATAAAACGGACTTTGTCCACATCAGATTTTCCCTCAAATTTTAACAGGACTGGTGCCATAAATTTGGAATGATCACTCTGGTGGAGTGGACCGTGCAGAAACATGTGGACAAGAGTTTCCAATGCACCCTGCTCTTTTGAGCAATGTCTTTTGAGGTACGGGATTCCTTTGAACCTACCATATAGTAAGGCTGCAGGCATGACATTGCATCTGGCTAGGGAGAATGCCCTACGTTTTTGTGGACATTTGAGCAGAGAAAGGAAGGCAGCTGGTTTTCCAATCTTAAAGGGAATGTGGGAAAACAGTGGTGAGCAGGTCTTATTTGCTGCGTTCCATAGTTCCTGGAATTAAATGTCCAAACTTCTTTTGATCATTTGGAAGGCTTGCCCTTGATTTAGTGAGCCCAGGTAGTCACTATCTAAGCTAATCCATTTCAGTTTTTTTAAAAGGGCAGTACCCTGTTTCCCCTAAAATAAGACCTAACCTGAAAATAAGCCCTAGTATGATTTTTCAGGATGCTCGTAATATAAGCCCTACCCCAAAAATAAGCCCCAGTTAAGTAAAGCCCCGCCCTCCACCATTCTGCAGCAACCAGAAGAAGATGACATGACTGTATTTGAATAAATGTAGATTGTTTTACATGAAAAAAAAATAAAACATCCCCTGAAAATAAGTCCTAATGCATTTTTTGGAGCAAAAATTAATATAAGACCTTGTCTTATTTTTGGGGAAACACGGTAGACCCAAAGGGAGGTTTAGAGTCCAGTAATAGTTGATATAATAAACTCTCTGGGTCAGAGTGGTAGAAAAGTTTTAGCCAGAATTGAAATGATCTTAGCCAAGCCATCATTTCCAAAGAGGAAAATCCGGTCTCTAGACAAAGCACCGAGTAGGGAACACAACCTGGTAGCCCTAGCATTTTACGTAAGAATTGAGACTGTATCCGTTCAATTGACCTATCCATGGCATTTAACCAGATTGGGATGCCATACAAAATTTGTGAGATAATTTTGGATTTAAAAACCTGTAAAGCCGCTGGAACAGAACAATTGCCAGAATTATAATAGAAACGAAGTATTGCCTGACCAGTGAACCTAGCTACATTTATAACCATTTTGCGATGGGGAGACCAGGAATGTTTATAATGGAACAGGATGCCTACGTATTTATACTCTTTAAACTGTTTGATTTTGTGTACATTCAGATTCCATTGAAGTTGCTTCCACGACTTTGAGAAAACCAAAATTTTGGATTTATTATAATTCAGTTGCATTTTGTTTTTGTCCAGGTATTCCACAGTTCTGTTGATTAAACATTTCAAAACTGGACGGGAGCGCGAGATGATAACAGCATCATCAGCATAAAGCAATAATGGGACACGATGCGTCCCCAATTTTGGTGGATGACCCTCCACACTGGCTAGAAAGGGGGCTAGGTCATTCATAAATAGGTTGAATATTGCTTCTCGGCCTTTTGGCTAAGATCAAGTGTAGTATCTGTTCTATCAGTATGGAGAGTATGTAATCCTACCATATGTTGCTTTTCTGCTGGTAACACAGTTGAGCCAGGACTGATGGGGGTTGGATATCAACATCTGGAAGTCCACAGGTTCCCCATCTCTGATTTATATTTAGGGGATTGGCTGTAGCAGTATTCTCTATCTGTCTCAGTACAGTTCATTTGGTAGCCATCATACGTACTGCCAAATTGGGTGATAAGGATATGGGTACAAAGAACTAAACGGCATGGTTGGGGGAGTTTGCACACTATCCTATAGTCTCCTGTCCATCTCTAAATCCCACTTAGACCTGTACAAGTAGTGCATGTATATTTTTCCCTTTGCTTTGAAGTCATTCAACTAAGACCTTTAGAAAATATGATTTTGAATAATATTAGACAGAATGGATGAAGTTTTGAACTGCTCTTAACAGGGATGAAATAGCAGGTCCTTAAATAGCCAATGAAGGAAGCCTTTGTTATCACATCAATATTTGTTGCTGCTAAAGGTAGTTCTACAAGCTATTGAATCATAAGGTGTACTTAGTTTTTCACACATGGCTTCTCCATGTTGGCATTATTTTTGTAAAATACATAATGACATGGTGTAATATGTCATGTGTTGTTGTTCATCTGAAGTTGTAGTTACCTAATTTTCAGACCTACTAAGGACCAGATGATTTTTATTATGTCCTGATACATAAATCCATAGAATTCAAATAGGGTGTATTTTCTTTTTCACATTACTGTAGTTGATAACAGTCACTTAATAAGCCCATTTCTTTAATGTTCCACTTTTTCTAACTAGCTTATTGTACTGGGTTCAGATCCAATACTGGAACAGTTTTGTAGGATTTTGTTGGAGCCTTTCATGACAAATTAAGGTTGGTATCAGTCCACTGAATGATCAATTTACTGTCCTTTATTTGACAGCAGAAAAATTACAAAAATGCTACTGTGTAGATGGAAGAGAAAGAAAAGTCTGCTAGAGGGAAACTTGCCTTGCTTCTGCCATTTGTTTCCGGGGGAGAAATGAAGATGATTTACCCTGCTAGCCAGAGACAGAGGTTAGAGATAGCCTATAATTATAGCTGAAAGCATATTAATGTTGCATGGAGGTATCTGAGGCACTCTTTCCATATTTGTGTAATCTGAGTTCACAGAAATCCAGGGCCTAAATCCTGGAGACCAATTACCAAGCAAAGCAAGCTAATCTGCATAATCCTGGATATGAGAGGAGCTTCTGCTGTGACAATCAGGGACTCGGAGTAATTAAGAATTGCCTTCTTACAGTCATGGGACTGTAAGAACTAGCATCTGTTTTTGACCCTAGCAAACCTTTTCTTGTAACAATAGTTATAGTTATCTCTTAACGAGAATACAAGCAGTTCTCAATGACAATGACCATTGCTGGAGCGCCATAAAAATAGACATTCTTAAAGTGACACCAGTGCTGGAGCAAATAGCATTGGTACTGTGCCTGCCACCTGACATTCCACCCTAGCCCACACATCTTCTCCCCCTCCACTGAATCTTTGGGGGATACATTAGTAGGTGTCAGACAAGAACCAGGGAGAGTCAGGCTTAATTACTTATTCAGATGTGAAACTTACTAGATGGTGTTTGTCTAATCAACAATAGTGAATTGTTGTGCGAATAAAAGTGGAGAGAGACACTGGCTGAAATCCAGCCATGTAATGTACATCGTAGAAGGTAGACATTGTCATTAGCCACAGAGGTTTTTCTGAAATTAAAATGCTGAGTGGTGAAGGTTCTTCCGCTCTGCATTGGGTGTAGAGATACTCCAAAATCCCAGAGAGCTTGAGGTGGAGGAGCTAGCCTCACTACATTTCGGTCTGCTATAGGAGGCCTTTGTCTCAGGAGCTGCAAGCGGTGATTTTTTTCTTAGCATGTCCAAACTAGGCATTAAATTAGAAGCTGCTTCTAAGAGCCTCACTATATAATACACTGATTCCATATTTAGAAGCAGTGCACCCTTAAGAGGAAAATATTGTTTATTCTAACAGAAGCTTGCCACTATCAGCATTTGGCAAATGAGCTTTGTTTTGTTTTGCAATTAGTCAGTTAGGAGTTACCATGACTTTGCTTACATGTCTAATATGTCAGGTGTGTAACATTAAAAGATTTTTGTAAGATAGAGAAATATGCTTTTTCCTTAATACATCACATGATTGTGTGTGCATTTGTAATAGTTGTAGGTGGGTAGGGATTAGAATGATCACAAATGATGCTCGTCAGCCAATGACAGAAAAAATGTTTGTGCCCTGCTTAGAAACCCAAGCTAAAGACAGTAAAAGGTCTGTGACTTGGTGTTATTCTCTTCTTTGGCACCAAAAGACTCCAGAATCAGAGGTTTGACACAGAGCTCAGCTTTGTATTGGATGTGTTGGAGAAGGGGGAGGTGTAAAATAACTGCAGACTTAACCCAAGCAAAATAAGACTGTGTTACATAAAGTTGCATTTTGTAGTTTATTGTCTCAAGCTAGGAAGTTGTTTGTATTGATAATAGTTTACTTGAATATTGGCAGCTAGTGAATCTGTAAATCTTTCAAATCCAGGTTACACCCATTTTTTTGGCTACAGAATTCAACATTCCAGTTCCTTGTTATATTGGTAGTTTTGTCATTGTTGCATCATTTGTTTCAGGAGAAATGCTAATTCTTTTCTTTCAGAAGAAACAGTTTTCTAAAAAGCAGGGCTAAAAATGCAGTTCTCTAAAGGATAACAATACTCTGTTCAGAAACACTCTATTTTATCTTCTAATCTCTAAGTGAAACTAGGAAAATCTAGTTTCATTTTTATACAAGGCAAAGTATAATTCATTCTTTAGTATACGGTCACAGACCCGAGTTGGTGAAGTATAATGTTTTCTTAGTATTCTGTATCTGGAAATAAAGATTTCCCCTTTCCCAAAATAATTATCAGCACAATCTGATCCTTGCTTTGATAATGTAGATCACTCTTCCCCAAACTGATACTCTCTGGAGGTGCTAGGAGTACAACTCTCATCATCCTCAGCCATGTAACCATATTGGACTAGTAGATTCTAAACTGTATTCCAACAGATACCTCCATTCATTCCACATCTATAATATTTTAAAAAATACAATGAAAGTAAGGTGCTCTGGACTTTCTAAATCTGTACCTTCCAAGCTCTGGTCCCTAAATGTTGTGGGACTAAGCTCTAGGAACCCCAGCATAGTAGCATGGCCAGTGATCAGGGATTCTGGGTTTTTTAGTCTAACAACATTTGAGGAGCCTTGTTTGGGGAAACAGTCTATCCTAAAGTGGAGAAATACGGAGCTTAAGAAAACCTTAGTATTTCAAGAAATAGAAGGTGGTGTAATGAACATACAGTTTTGCATGTAGATAACTTTTTTCATGAGAAACTCCTTCAAAAATGTTTCTGATCATGTAAGGGATGTTTTTTGTTGGATAATGAAGAAAGACAACATCTCTCCATTATGACTAAAATCAATACAATGAATCTAGATTGATTATAGTTACATGTTACCTGTTCGGGTAGAATTGGGCGTTTCAGAACTTTGGGTTTCAGAACATTATCTCTGCAAGAAACTGGGTATGTGCTGATTTTCTGCAGAGATTTGATAGGGAGCATCTCTGTCGTATTCATGAATGTTGCTAGGAAAACCCAGGCTGAGATCAGTAAAAGCCAGTAAATTAGAAGACACAGACTGTTGGTTCACCAGGGACAAGCTCAGTTTTTTATGTCAATGGACTAATCGGGTGGTTATTTGTTTAGAGGTTAGGTGTATCTGCTCTGCAACTCTGCCACTTAAATGCCAAAGCACTGGCCAGTTCTAAAAAGAAACAGTATAGGGAAATAGCTTTTATTTTTAATGTATTTTGAGAGGTAGAGTATAAGATGTAGGCGACTTGATTCGTTCAGGCGACTTGATGGGATTCAAAAACTCCCAGACACTCCAGATGGCAGTGTTGAGCTCCATCGGAACCAGGGGTTCATCATACTTTATTTCTTTTTCATGTATTCTTGCATTTTAAGTATTTAATATTTAAATTCAGCGAAACGCCATCTGTGTTTTTGTTTTAATATTTCTATCAAGGGAATGTAAGCCAACTGTCTTCAGATTTATTTATTTATTTATTTATTTATTTATTTTTGGGTAGTGCCAACACTGACTTTTCTAACATTTTCCTTATTATAAATTATTTGAAATGGACTCATTTTTTCCAGTTAAACTTTCACAGTTGTAATCATATGGGTATCCACTGTTAGGACAATGGGGCTAACCCAAGTATACTATTGAGTTTGATGAGACACAACTAAGAGAAAATA
The DNA here is from genome assembly GCA_037013535.1 of Intellagama lesueurii. Taxonomy (NCBI): domain Eukaryota; kingdom Metazoa; phylum Chordata; class Lepidosauria; order Squamata; family Agamidae; genus Intellagama; species Intellagama lesueurii. The sequence continues at coordinate 298,732,949 of JBAJHW010000001.1, read as the reverse complement.
TGCACAGGACTGAACTTCTTATCTGGGTTTCTAGTTCAACCAGCTTTTGCACTGTAGATTTATAGTGTTCTAAGGTTTTAATGTATGTATCTAGGTTGCAAATCTGCCACAATTCTGCCAATTTATTGGTTTTTTCTAGCCGTAGCTGTAAAGTTTGTGTTTGCTGCTAAGCTTTTATCTCTAACTAAACTGCTACCTAAATCCTACTATAATTGTCACAGACAATAAATATTTAATCCCTTTTTGATATTTTAATTTATTCTTTTTTCCCATCAGTCATGACTATATGTTTAGTGTTTGGAATAAACAGTTCTGACCTAGTTATGGTTCAGTTAAAAATAAACCAGACCTAGTATATAAAACGTTACTTGGATTTATATTTTTAGAAAGGAGATTTGTTGAATTAAGAGGGAGCAGATAAGTGGATTGTTCATTTTCTTTAATGATACTGTTAATGACACTGACAGTGCAAGCCAGCAAGCCTCTTTGTGGAGATGAAGTCCCATTGCGTTCAGTGAGACTATTTTCCAGTTGGGATACAATAGTATTCTGAAAGTCATTGTCACTGGAATGTGGTTTCCTTTCTTTTTGAATGTCCTCTTTTGTCTTAGGATACAAGCAATATTTTTCTTTCCCTTAATATCCAGTCTATCTGTAGAAGTGTAAGACGTATAATATTGCATCTTTTAGGATAATTTCTTACATCCTTATTTGCTTTTTCAACCTATTTTAACCTGTCCTTTTGTAAAGGCAAAGGAAAAAAAGGAGGATCACCATAAGTCAGTTCCAACTTGATGGCACATAACAAGAAGTATATTTGTAGTTGACAAGCTACCTCCACCATTTTGTTGGTTATGTATGGGTATTTAGAGTGGTAGAGGATGTTAGGATGTTTGCTTGGAAATAGGTCTGAAGCAATAAGCCTGTAGTTAAATGTGCCTTTCATTGTGATTTGCATTGCTTTTGCTAAGTGTTTGTGGTTGTGCTGATAATGTTGTGTTTGTTTGTTTGTTTCCTATTTCCATTTCTATAGTACCCCATTATTGTTGACAGTCTCTGGGAGATTCACAATATAGAATAAAATTATACACTAAAAACACTGTATAATAAGTACAAAAATATAATAAAATACAGTACAATAAACCCTGTTGCTAACTAAAGCTACTTTTATATAAAAATGAAAACCCATTGGAACATCTCAGGATAATATTCACACTAGTAAAAAGCAGCTTTATACAATTTGGTCTTAATTAGCTTACTAAGAATATGGAAGAATGGTGCTTGGTGAACCTCTGTAGAGGCTTGTTTCAGAGGGAAGGAGCCATGGCTTGGTTCCTAGTTTTGGCTTTTTTGGCCTCCTTGGATGTTGTCATTCTTAACTTCAAAGACTTTGAGGATGGGTAGCTATTTTGTGGGAGAGACATTCTGACAAATATCAAGGTCATAAACATTAAGGACTTTATGAGTTATGACCGGCACCTTAAATTGGCACAGGAACTAACAGGGAGCCAATGAAGGCATGCTAAGTCTGGGGATATGTGCTGATATTGCTGGCATGTGTAATCAGTCTGACCACCTCATTTTGGACCTGCTGAAGTTTCCATACTGGCTTTAAGGGCAGTCCTATGTAGAAAGTGTTATAGTAGTCTAGTTTGGAGTTTACCAATTCATGAACTGCTGCTGTTGTTCATTTCTTACTCAGGTAGGGGCATAGCTGGGGAATCAACTAAAGCTAATAAAAGACACTCTTGACCACAGCAGATATTTGCACCTCCATACAGAAAGCTGGGTTCAAGATTACCCCCATGTTGTGAACCTGATCCTTCTGGGAGAATGCAACCCCATCAGGCCAAGTAAACATCCTTCTAACTGGTCTGATGACCCTCCCATCAATAGGATCTCTGTCCTATCTGGATTCAGTTTCGGTTTATGGGCCCTCATCCAGTTCATTATCAATGCCAGGCAATGCTCAAGGACCTACCTGCACGGCATCACCTGCTGATGAAGAGAAGAAGGGATAGAGCTGTGTGTCATCTCTGTATTGAATGATGACAACAAATCCCAAGTCTCCATATGACTTCAAGCAGCTTCATATAGATATTAAAAAGGATTGGGAAGATGACTGATCTCTGCAGGACAGCATAATGGAAGTCCCAAGGGTAGACAGTGCCTCTCCCAGCTGTACCATCTGAGATTGTACCTTGAGGAAGGACTGAAACCACCAAAGAACAGAGTCCCCAAGTCCCAAAGTTGATAGCCATCCCAGAAAGATTCCGTGGTCAACAGTATCAAAGACTACAGAAATATCTAGTAATATTTGGCACTTGCTTGCTTACTTTTGGGAGTTTACTCATAGTCACAGGGAGGCAAAATATGTGGGCCTAAGTTCAGTAGCCAGTCCTAGGTAAAGTAGGTTTACTGAGTCTACTGACTTGCTGAATGAAAAGTACAACCATTTATATAAATTTAATTGAGTCCTTGGCTCTGTGCTAGTTGGGATTTCCAATTCAGTTTAGGTCATGATTAACACTTGTGTTGCTGTCCCCTGAAATAAACATGCAGTCATCCTGCTTTTTACAAATTGTCTAGGGCTAGGGTAAAAACTTGTTTGTAACAAGACCTCTATGCATTGTCTTAGGAGTCTTAGGCAAACAGGACAGTACTTTGTTGGATAACTGGCACCTTCAGAGGTCATCATATATGTGAGCACCTTTATACAATTTCTCCTTACAGTGTCTCCATAGTATGGACTATAAACTGTGAACCAGAAATGTGTGTATTGTACAATATTTGTTGTATCTTTCAATGCTAGTATGTTGATTCTAAGGTAGGATTTTATATGTGGTTTAGATATAGTTTAATTAGGCAAATTACTGAACTTTTCTATAGTTACATCAGTCTTACAAATGTTTAAAAGGTTTGTATAATTTCTTTTTCCCCCCACTAAGAACATACACTGGAGTCAGAGAAAGGACAATGTATGTTAAAATAAGTTGTGTTCTGATGTGTTAGAACATGCTCTCTTTTAATTACGAATTTGTTGTGAGAAAGCTTATAAGATTGCTTCATATATTTGTTTACCATGTTGAATGCATAGGTACATTTGTATATGTGATCATATGCTCATGTCTCTTTTTGCTGTGTGTGCATTGGAAAGCTTAAAGTGACAGCGCAGTGTGAAGTATATAGAAAAATAGCTCTCGTGTGATGACGTGAAGATGTATTTCCTTCCATCTCTGAAGAAAAAATGTTTTTGAAGCAGTACTTACAACTGATATAGAATTTGAAATCCTGGGCCAGTTGTAGTGTTGGAAAGTACAGAAACCCCAGCGCATTATAAATGTTTTCCTAACAGACACAAGAACTGAAGGTTAAAATAACTGTAAAATATATTTCCCTCTTTCTCTGTCTCATTCTAGGATGACGTAGTCTTGTGAGGATTTATCAGCTAAGCAGAAAATGAGCTTAACATCCTGGTTTTTGGTGAGCAGTGGAGGCACCCGCCATAGGCTGCCACGAGAGATGATTTTTGTTGGAAGAGATGACTGTGAATTGATGTTGCAGGTAATTGTATCAGTTCTCCAGACTTATAAATGTTTTAAGTTTGGATTTAATGCCCCAGATACATTTTAATGACCTAAATACATTTTTGAGGATTTATATGTTGAACTCTTAAGTATTTTGCTTTCCCATATTTAGCTTTTACTGGAAATGTCTTCATTCTCCAATATTTCACAATCCAAAACGGGCTGTTCAGCTTTAGTTACAATATATAGAGATTGCTTTCTCTCCAAAGCAGGGCACAGGCCATAGTTTTCTTGCTTCGTCAAATGGGTTCTCCAAAAGGGGCAATCCCATTTGGTGTTACCCCTCTTGAAGGTGTAGTCAGTGATCATTCCCGCATAAGAATATCCCATTTATCATCCCTCCCCAGGAAGTGATGGAGTGAGGGGCGAAGTGGTAGGCTTTGGCTGACTTACATTTCTGTATTGGAAAACAAGTGTCCTTACAAGGTTGGGATACCAATGCTGAAGTGATGGGTAGCAACAGAAAGCCACTAGACAGCAGGGTTATTTTTCCCTCAGCAGATAGGTGTTCTTAGAATCATAGAAAAATTGAGTTGGAAGGGGCCGAAAATGCCAACCTCCTGCTCAGTGTAGGAATCCAAATCAAAGTATATCTGATAGTTATCTAATTTTCACTTGAATGCCTCCAGTGTCAGAGCACTCACCACTTCTGAAGTAGTTGGTTCCATTGTTGTAGTGCTGTAACAGTTAGGAAGGTTTTCCTGATAGTCAATCAAATTCTGACTTTTTATAACTTGAGCCCATTATTACGTGTCCTAAACTCTGGTATGATTGAGAACAGATCCTGGCCCTCCTCTTTATGACAATCTTTCAAGTGTTTGAAGAGTGCTATCATATCTCCCCGCAGTCTCCTTTTCTAAACAGAAGTACCTCTCTTTAGGGTGGTGTGTGTGTGTGTTTGTCCCATTTGCTGGTGCTATAAGTGAGCATCTATCTTTGTACTGGTAATACCAAAATACCTAGGTTTCAGGATAAGTGGTTGAAAAGTCACCATAGACAATTCTGGTTATAATTTCTAATGTCAATGTTGAGAATTCTCTTTATTCTCCACTGAGTGCTCAAGCACAGAATATCCCTACAGAATTGAGATTGCTGGTTAAAGATAAGAAAAAGTGGCTTCTCAGCAAGCTGGTGAGGATCCAAAGCAGAGCCTTAGAAAGGCATGCAAATTATAACAAAAATAAATTATAAATAAAATTCATTAAATTCTAACAAGTATAAACAGGCCAAAAGTTTGATTAAAATAGGCCATGAAGATAGGCATTTATAGGTAAATGGATTGAACAGGAAGGTGAAAGTTGGGTCTACAGGGTTGATATTCTTAGGAATTTAGATAGGCAGAGGAATGAACCCTGATACAATTCATTGATAATTATTGCTATTTTTTTTTATTTATCTCCTGTCTTTTTCTCAATATAGGGACCAAAGGTTTATTATATCTGTTTTTTTTTTTTTAATCTTTGCTCTCTATATTGGGGGAAAAGGCAGGAGATAAATAAAATAATAAACAATTAGCAATAATTAACAATAATCTAAAGTACAGTAAATTAAAACAAAGTTGAGTTATGGAGATAATCTTATTAAAATGACAGCTGATTTGAGAACAATTTAAACATAAAAGAAAAAGAAGTAAAGCACACAACATTAAAAATCTCTTCCTCTGCAGCTAGTCAATTGCCAAAAGACCGTCTGAGGGAAAGAGAAAGGCCTTTGCCTACTGACAGAACAGCAGGAAGGAGGCCAGCCTAGCTTCCCTTAGAAAAAATGGGTAAAATGAGCTTCCCTGGGGAAAATGGGAGGATACTCTTCCTTGATATTTTACCTGAACAGTTAATGATCTTAGTGATAATTCAGGATGGCTGCCATCTATCTACCAAGCTCTTGGTATGAACACTATCAAATTACCTGTTTTAACATAGGACAGTGTTCAAAATAAAGCACGTAATGCAGTATACAGCATGTGCATATACTTGTGCAGCCTGTTTTGTGTCGGCAAGGAACAGCTTATTATGATATCAAATATAGGATTCTGATTTTTTTGCTCTCAAACAAGCTAGAACTTTCAAGTTAGCAGCAGACTTGGGAGGATGTGAGTGTGGAGCCTAACAGCCACTTGAAACTGTCATAACTTTCATCAAACATAAGTATTTTATGATCCTCTATTCTTCTCCAGAAGAGAAATGAAATACCAGTGAAATGCAGGATCTGGTAAAGTTGGCAAGAAAGAGGGAAGTGTCTGGTTCTTGACAGAAAAAGGCAATTTTTAATGACTCCTCATTAAATTGTTTAGAAATTTTATTAATCGCTCTAAACATTTTGGAGTGAATTCTTTATAAGGAACTAAAAATACAAACAAAATGAAGAACAACATGTTATAGCTAAATACTTTACAAAGATAAACAGCATGGAAGCATATAACAAATTTCCCATTTAGAAAAGCAATGCAAACTAATATATTAAAATAGTCAAATGCAGTAGCTGTAAAATTTATCTTTCATCAGAAACTGATGAAAGAGCCAAAAATCCAAGTCTTTTTAAAAAAACTATTGCATGTTCAACACCTAGGAGTGGAGTAACTCTGATGTGTAGCACAAGTAATGAGGTTTTCCCATTTTTGTGCAGCACCTTTTTTTAAAGTCCTACTTCTTGCTTACTGTTATTTCTAAAAGGGAATTACAAAGTGTAATATGTAGAACTGCTGTTTCAAATGTATTTTATTAAGTAAAATGAAGACATTTTATTGTGAAGCTTGTTCTTTTAAATATGTTGTGGTAATACATTTTCAGTTTAATCTGGAAACAATCAAAATATATTACACATAATTTTGAAGCTATGTATCTTCACAGAGAAGAAGTGTATTCCTCTTAGGTGATAAACTAAATGATAGTCTGGGGTATGAATGTTCAATGATTTCCCCCCAAAGAATGCAATGTCTTTAGTTTATTTGCATGGCTTGGAAAACAGAGGGAGGGAATTTGCATTGATTTTTTTTACTCAATGCTGTATTGATAATCACCATTTTGGAGAGTGTTGTCTCTTGCATTCTGTTAGATAATTAATCTTCCAGAAGCCTGTGTCCAGTGATAGACAAGCTTGTTAGACACCAAATCATACCTATTTTCTATTGAATTATATGTCTTAAGAAACAGCTGTCTAAAATCTCTCACTTCATGTCTGAGCATTTTACTGTTCTTTTTACTGAACTTCTGAAAGCCATACCCACCTCTCCACATACTGCACATTTCAACTGCTGAAATAAGTATTTTGTCAGTTGTTTTTGAATAATTCATTTGGCTCTCCTTTTATTATATCATGTGAAAATTTCCTTCTCTTTTGCTAAAAGCCCATGACAGTTCTAGTTTCATACCTTTTTGCTAGTAGTTTTATAATATTGTGTTTAGAAACAGCTGCTCATTTAAAATTGTCTACCACTTACTATGTTCAGTACTTTAAACATATTCAGGGGCTTTAAAAAGTATGTTTGCCATTTTATTAGTCAAATGACCATTTCCCCCACCCGAATATTTTATTTCCTCTTGCCAATTGAAAATCTGTAGTACTTTGAGATTGCTGCCGAGAGAGTGTCATGTAATAGTCAAATCAAATTATCTGTTACCAGAATGGAGAAACAATTCCAGATTGCAAAAATACATTCAACAATGTGACCACTACATATTCACTAATATAAACCTTCAATATGTTTCGATATTTTAGTCACGTAGTGTGGACAAGCAGCATGCTGTAGTCAACTATGATGCTTCCACAGATGAACATCTTGTGAAAGATTTAGGCAGTCTAAATGGGGTAAGTTAAACATGGTTGTTCTGAACAAATATTTTGGATCACTTGCTTATATAAGTCAAGTATGGAGAGATTTGGAAAAATATCGTTAAAATATGACTTATGCCTTGGAATATGACAGTGTGAGAATGGTCATAGTCAATAATTTTTAAAGATCTAAAAATACTAATTAAATTATTTGTTCTTGACAATTTAACCTGACCGGACTTGATCAGATACCTTAACAAGGAATTTTAAAGCAACAAGGTTTTTCATCTCCAGGTGAGAGCAAGACAAAGAGTGCTATTTTTATGTCATCCATGTCCCGTAATTTGCAGAAACAGTCTCTTTGCAGAACGAGTGCCTCTTTTTTTAAATGAGGCAAATCAAGGGCACGGAATGACTATGCAATTGTTCAACAAGATGGAAACAATCCCTCCAAAATGTCTAATCCTGAAGTCCATGGAGAAAGACTTGCAAGATTTGCATCCCTAGATGTTTCCCACATACTGATTTTTTGGAGGAATTTGTTTGCTTGATTGTCTTTTTTTTTTAATCTCCTGAATCTAATATCTATTAATTATTAAGAAAAAATGTTTTGACCCTGAATCCAAGGGTGCCAAATGAGGTTTAACAGTATAAATGTGTTTCTTGAGACCATACAGTTTAATCAATTTTAATGAATGTTGAGGGCATATTAATATTTGGTCAAACAAAGGCTTTCCCAAAGGCTTTCAGAAGCTGAGCTTTAAAATGATAACGTGGGTGTTTTATGAATGTTAAACAGCCATTTATTTCTCTAATATTTTGATGGTATCTCAGTCGTGAAAGGAAAAGCAGGAATTTTATTATGGGCCTCTGCATAAGGGGGGAAACCAGTGAACACTGCACTTCAATTGAAAGATCTCTGAACTATTGTCTTTCTGTGACTTCATAACCAAACTTTTAAAAATACAGTCATTTTAATGGTTCTGACATGGAGACTTGGTTCAAGATTTATTTGATTCGATCCATAAATTTAAAAAATGAAATAATCAAGGAGACAAATTATCACCAAAGGGATCAAAACTTTGAGATGTCCCTAGCTGTGGTACGTGATATGCCTATTGTTTGGAAAAATATATTACAGTGTCAAACTACACAAAGCCACAGATCAGGATGCAGAGAGTTACCTTCGGCATGGTAAATAAACTCCGCACCTTTACACTGTCTTTCAAAATATGCAGTTTTGACCGGGGCATGTTATATAGCATGGATGTTTGTGTTTAAGATAAGCACTCCCATAAGTCGCTTGGACATGTAGTTGTTTGATGGCTTAGATCCTGCAAAGAGGTTTCAGAATAATAAATATTCCCAGGTTAAGAGTTTTTTAAAGGTCTTATCCATGCTATATACATGGACTTTTGTGCAAGCTTTATTTATTTATTTATTTATACATACATACATACCAACCACCCATTTTGCCAGAGACCACTCTGGGCAGTTTACAACATATAAAACCTCATTACTAAAATACAATTAACAGAACAAGTAATAAAAATAATGAAATCCAAATAAATAATCCATCAAAGCATAAAAATACATTAACATAAAACATTTAAGATGGCAGACATTTATTTATTTATTTATTTATTTATTTATTTATTAATTATTGGATTTTTATCCCGCCCTTCTAGACAGGAGTCTACTCAGAGCAGCTCACAACACACTATACACAAAACAGATTTGAAAACAACAATTAAAATCTACAATAATAATATAATCAAGATGGGAGAATAAACAGCAAAAAAATAAAAAAATAAAAATCAAGTATTGGCAGGAGAGAAGGCCTGCCTAAAGAGCCAAGTTTTTAATTGGTTCTTGAAAACACCCAGCGAGGGTGCCAGGCAGATCTCTGGCGGCAAGCTGTTCCAAAGTCGAGGGGCCACTGCCGAGAAGGCCCGGTTTCTTGTTCTTTCTTTCCGGGCCTACATTGATCAGGTAGGCTAGCTAACCTCAGCTGAGTTCATGAGTATAACATTTTTGAATGCCTGCCTAATTGAGTAGGTTTTTAGTGATTTTTTAAAAAATTGTCAGCGAAGGGGCCAAACAATTTCAGGGGGGAAATTCATTCCATAGCCAGTTTCTCATCTTCTCTCTCCATGCCTCTCTCAGAATTTGCGTCCTCAGTTGACCTGCTTGAGATGTTCTTGTAGGATGGGCAGATCCTGTTGGAAGTAGGCATTCTGCCAGGTAGCGAGGTCCCAAACCATTTAGGGCTGTATAGATTAGAACCATCACCTTGAAGCTGGCACAGAAATGAACAGGTAACCAGTGAAAGGCAGCCAGAATTGTTGTGATATGATGATATTTATTCACTCCACTCAATAATCTGACCATCATGTTCTGGACCTGTTGAAGTTTCAGTGATAGCTTCATGGGCAGCCCCACATAGAGAGCATTCCCGTAGTCTAATCTTGAGACCAACATGGTGAGAAACCTGGTGTCAAGGTATAGATGTAGCTGGGAAATCCGCCTGAGATGGAAATAAACAGACTGGACCAAAGATGCTATCTGAGTGTCCATAGTCAGCATTGGGTCCAGTAGGACACTCAAACTATGAAGCTCATCCTTCACAGAGAGAGCAGCACCCCCAAAGTAAAGGGAGGCACTCAATCTACAGGCAACCGGGGCATCCACCCGAAGGACCTCCATTTTGTCCGGGTTCAGCCTCAATCTGTTGGCCTCCATCCATCTAGACCATTGGTCTAGATGGGCGGGGTATAAATATAATAAAATAAATAAAAATAAATAAATAAGTACTGCAGCCAGGCAGTGCTCAAGGGATGGGATGGCATCCACTGCAGTAGGGTGGAAGGAGAGATAGAGCTGTGTGTCATCAGCATATTGGTGACACACCACTCAATTTCTGGATGACCTTCCCCAGTGGCCTCATATAGATATAAAACAGCAACAGAGAGATGATCGACACCTGAGGGACACCATAATCAACAGGCCAAAGGATTGAGACCATCTCCTCAAGCTGCACTCTCTGGGCATGGTCCTCCAGGAAGAACCAGAACCAGGGCAAATCCAGGCCACTGATCTCCAATCCAGATAAGCTCCCAAGGAGGATACCGTGATTGCTGGTATCAAAGGCCACTGAGAAGAAGGTCGAGCAGGGACATTTTACCCCACCGGTCTCCCTCAGAAGGTCATCATGCAGGGCGATCAGTGCTGTCTCTGTGCCATGACATGGCCTGGACTGGAATGGTATTGGTTTCATCCAAGAGTGCCTGAAGCTGGTCAGCCACCACCTTCTCGACTAGTTTGCTTAAAAAAGGAACATTGGTGACAGGACGATAGTTGTTACAGTCATTGGCCGCCAAGCTCATTTTTTTCCAGATGGACCTGATAAGTGTCTCCTTGAGGGTTTCGGGAACCTGAACCTCAAGGAGAGAGACATTAACGATACAAGTGACCCATTCCATTGTTATTGGCCCGGCAGCTTTTAAAACTTATTCTTGAGACACCTGTGAAAATATGAGTTCTATAACAATATTCTTATCTTTCAATATTCATAGCACATGTGGGGGGCAGGGGAGAGCAATATGGAGTCTCTTTGCATGAGCATATTTCCATTAGGATTGGTAGAACTGATCACCATCAAATACTGACATCATTAACCCTTATATTCCACTTTTTGGTCTGGCGTACAGCCCCTAATATACCTCTTGGCTCAGCCATAGAACTAAAAGTTGCCAAGAGTCACAAAATCCAATCATGTTCAAGAGAAATCTATAGTTAAAGCATCTTTCTGACAGATAGCCATCTGATGTTTGTTTGAAAACATCCATTGAAGGAGTCATTGGAGAGCACTTCAAACATTTAGAAAGGGTTACCGTGTCCCAAGTTTATTCTTTTGCAAGCTAAATATACTGATCTTCCTCATTTGAAGTAGTCATTTGTTCAATGCCATTTCTTTATCTTGAGTAGCAGCCTTTCACTATCTTTGTTCTGATTAATTCTGCTAGATGGATAACAATTTTCCTTTTGGAAGAAGACAAAGGTGAAGTAGATGTTTAGCAGTCGTATCTTCTCTCAGCTATCCATTAGAATTTCTCCATCTTTTCCACACAACAGACCTATGACTTCCTTCTTATTCCTCAAGTATTGCTAAACTCCACCTTGTTTTGTTGTTATTGTTAACTTCTCTTGCAAGTCTGAACTCATTCTGAGGTTTAGCCCACTGTCATCTTTGTATAAATACTAGCTAGTCACATATACTGTACTCTTCCTTGGAAATTTGCTTCTCCTTTCATTTACGATGCATCCCAAGAATCCTGTGAGATCCATATAGTAGCATCATCCCCCTCTATAAGGAGTCACCTACCTATATCACACATCTTTGGGAAATGCCAGTAATCTTTCTATCAGAACTGTCCATAGCCCCCTATCTCAAATGAGGGAGATGAGTTTATTTATCAAGTGCTCTCTCCTGCCTCTGTTCCAGTTGATCAGGTAAAGGCCTCATATCGCCTCCAAGAGCACAGCATGTCTCTTGATAGCCCTGCTTCTCTATGACATACTCCTCCTTTTCTTGCCTCTAGTATTTTGTATTCTTCCTCCTCCCTGGAGTACCCCTACTCTGTTGGTCTTCCACTTGCTTAATTTTCCCTGATGAGACAAAAAGGTAGAGGCAGATACTCTACCTTTTCTCAAGCTGCTATACCTTGTTTTCCAGCGGGACAACCAGTTTGCATGTATTTGTAATTCTTTGTACAGTATTCTCACATTGAGGGCTAACTTGACACTGATGTTACAGTTACTGTGGTAGCTCTCTCATCTCTTTGTCCTTTGTCGGCAGTGAGTAACATAGCACTATTGTCCTCTTAAACTCTCCTGCTCAGTACCTACACAAAACCTCCCTGCTTACTCAACCTGCTTATGAGTTATCGGTGACTCTGAGGACAGCTGTGGACTTGGCAACTGCTATCTGCACTCTCTACCAATGTAACTATTGACTTTGTCTCAGCATGCTCTCAGCTGTAGCAGTCCCCAACACTGTGTGCTTTAAAAGATGTAAACAAAAATGCATGTAAATATATTTCTTTTTCTATATTTGTGAAAATAGTTTCTAAAAACAAGTGTGATAAAAATGTGTGGAATGATGCAGAATGAGAAGGAGCAGTTATGTAACTGAACAGATTGGAAATAGGCCAGTTCATCTATCATTAATTGTAACATAATACTCTGAAATTAAAGCGTTTAAACCCTTTTCACAGTTACACACTACAGAGACCATATTTATGATTAAACTTGGTGTTTTTTTCCTATTGATTGAGCTCATACAAAATAAAATACCCAAGCATGAAACATGCTGTTGAGTTTGGAGATACTACATTAATTCCATAAAACATCATAAAAATATCTTGAAAAGCACAACTCTTCCTTTGCTGATTTCCTCAGAAATAAGCCCTACTGCATTGAGGAGGATTTACCAATTGGTACAATTTTTCAGATTGTAGTTACAGCACTTCTTTAGCCGAACTGGCAATAAAAGTAGAAGGTTTGTGGACTGTGTGAGAAGAGCTGAATATGTTTAGGATATAACCCTAGCAATTAATGTATATTTCCTATTACCAAGGTGATGCCATATTTCTGTATGAGATCCATTATACATATTTGGGTGATGTCATGTTGGCAATAAATGAAATATATCATAATGTTGTTTTCTATAATTATGTGCTGCATTGACTCTGTATGAAAAACTAGATACATGTCCAAAAGTTCCTTGTTGCCATGTCTGATACATAATTTCTTTCCTCTAGACATTTGTGAATGATGTGCGGATTCCAGAACAGACGTACATTACCCTAAAGCTTGAGGATAAACTGAGATTTGGATATGATATCCTTATTAAAATATTGCGTTACTATTGGGTTTGGTTTATAAGTTTAAATTAACTGGCGTAAAAGAGTAAGATATAAATATTATGTAATAATCCTGTGCATTTCAGAATGCTTATTAACGTTATAGAAAAGAATAAATTAAAAATATATTTGAAATGTTGAAATAATTAAAAATTAATTATTGTGGTTGTTACTGTACCTGTCACATATGTTACAGTAAGTGTAATTTCCCTCTTCTTTGTTTGTGTTCTGTGAAGCAGAAATTAGCAATTTTTAAAAAGACCTCAACAGAAGCTTCAAATTAAGCACCTGCAGTTATTGATTATAAGGGTACATAATTAGCCTGACCTCAAATTGTATTTCACAGAGTATGCAGTCTCAGAGACTACTCTGCCATCATATCTTAATTCTGAGGACCACCACTAGATCTGGCATTGAAGAAATTAGCTACTTCTGGAAGCACCACTAACTTTGCTTGTTTCTTATGTGATGACACATGCATTCAGGAAGGAAAAAAGAAAAAAAGCTAGTTCTGGATAACACCCTGTAGTGGCAGCTCTCCAAAGCTGCATGGAGCCTGAGCAGCAGAGGGGAGTGGCACATTGACCACATGAGACAGTTGCTTCAGTAGATTTAATAATGAGGCCAGCTCTGGGTCACAGGAAGAAATGTACAGTAGGACCCCCTTATCCATAGGATCAGTATCCACTGATTCACTTATCCACAGTCTGAAAATATTAAAAATATTAAAAGAAAAAAATCCAGAGAAAACTATTTTCACATGTATTACCAGAACTGGCTGCTAGAGGGAGCCAGACTGTGCTCTGAATACTTGTTAATTAAGAATACATAGCATGGTCTCTGGCACACTCTAGTGGCCAGGTCTGGTAATGCATGTGCAAATAATTTTTCCGTGTTTTTTTCCCTTTTACCATGCTATATATAGAGATAAGCCTCTGTTCTTGTGGTATTCTCTTCCATCTCACAGCCACAAAATGGCAAGCAGAGAGGATTTTTTCCCCACTTGGCTTTGTATTTCCACCCATGAAACTCAGAACTGAAAGAAACTCTTGGCTTCTTCCCATGTTTGGGCTTGGGAAGGAAGTAAAGGTTTCTTTCTGCCTTTGCAGCTCCATTGCTGGGAAGAGAGATCAGTTCCGTCTTTCTCACTAGAGCTTCACTATGTCAAAAGTGTGTGTGAGCAAGTTTGTCAATCCTGTCTTTCTCCTGTTACCACCTTGACTATAAAAGGAAAGGAATGGGTGGCTATTGGGATGACAATACTTACAAGGCCCAAAGACTGCTGTAATTATTTTCCTCCTTACATGCTAAAAAGTAGCAAGCCATTGACAAGAAATGGTCAGATGTTGCCTACTGTCACTTTCGACCATCACTTCTCCAGCAATTGGATCACTAAGTAAAAGGGGAGGGTATAATGGTGGAATAACCAAGCCTCATGTTTTGGGAAAGGCTGAGACAGGATAATTATTTTCTGACCCAGATTTTAGTTTGAACCAAAGAATTACAAGACTTGAAAAGCTCATTTTCACTTTTGAAATCTCCCAAAATACCTCTTTAAATTCACACTTGAGCTCTCTAATTGCTATTTTCTCTTCAGAGCTTACACTATTAATTCTCATTAAATTCCTTCATGTACATTATTCCTGAAACATAGTAAGAGAAAATACAGCTGATTTGTACTTCTCCATCTGGTAGTAACACAACAGCCCATTTCTCAGTTCAGATATCCTACCAAAACATGGTTAAGGAAGCTGGAACTTGTTTTTCATTATGTTGACCAGTAAATCCAAATGGGAAGAATAGTCAAAGTTGATTTGTAATGTCTTTTATAAATGACACTTTGATGTGATTTTCTGAATTGATAAACCATGGTTACAATCACTGCATCTTTGCCAGCAATACAACACAGTAAAGAGAGGAGTGAATTCTTGAACTTGAGTACTATGGGTGTTATAATGTTTTATGTCTAGAAATGCACAGGATGGTTTCACATTTCAAAACTAAGTCTAAAACTGAGAGGCCAGAATGCTTCTGCATGCTAATGCATTCTGACCTCTCAGTTTTAGACTGTTTTGAAATTTAGACATTAATTCACTGAGAAGGAAATATTGCAGAACATTTTACTCAGACTTGGTATCAATGTGATAGTACAAATAAAATAATTTGCTCATGCTAAGCAGTATTTTACTTACATTTTGGTATCAATGTGATAGTAATAAATTTTAGTGTAGTAATGTAACACTACATCCTTTAATTTACATATCAAATCCATTTTTCATTTTCTCTAAAATAGATACGCTGTATCTGCATATGGCCCTCAGTGCTTTACTGAAGTCTTACACTGGGTACCAGTGTTCAGGAGTGGAGAAACTGATCCTTCCTATACAATGCTGTTTTCATGTACCTTCTTCCCCTATGGCCCATCTACCAACATCTGATTTGTAGACTGGATGGAGTATGAATAGGCCAGAAAGTATACAAAGATATTCATCTTATGCGTCATTCTCCCTGTTTAAATCATGCACCTCTCCCATTGTTCAGCATATTGGCCCTTGGAAGAGCCACAGTATGGAGTAGAGGGTATGCAATGGGTTTCCTTCACAGAAGTAAGATTGGAGGTTCAACTGTTTCTACCATGCATATTGTCAGAAAAACCCAGAAGAATGTGTAAAAACTACTCCAAAAAAGCAGAGGCAAAGTAACAGATAGTTGATCTACTCCAAAAGCAGTTAATGATACAAACCACCACCACCATTACCATATACATCTGTAGCAGAATAAATACACAGTAAGCAAATAACAGTTTTAAAAATCATATCCCTCTCCCCAAAACCAAAAGAAGCAAGCAAGCTAATAAAGGCAAGAAAAACAATCAAAGCCCCCCAAAACCAAAGTGACCAGAATATGGGAAGATTTCTCTCCCCCATCCCTTGATGTCTTATTCTTTGAGTCTAGTGCAGCAGCAGGCAGGCAGCAAAAGTAATCCAAGAAAGGAGATGATCAAAGGGAGAGGGACATAATTCCCAAAGAAATTGGACGAGGGGAAAGAATCCAAAAAATAATCCAAAGGAGGTATGCTGGCATAGGCAAATGCTGCCTGACAGCAGCAAAAATAATATAAATAAATGAGGGGTTGGAATCCCTCACAGAAAAATCAAAGGGAAAAGGAAGAGGGTCCAAGATAGAGGCACAGAGGTTGGCACACAGGCAGCCCAAAGTGGATGGCACCAGGAGCTACCACATCCAGAAGAAACAAGTAAAATAAAGAACTCTCCCACTGAGTTGCAACCAATTCAGGCCCTTCACAGCTTCAAAATTACCACTTCCTGGAGATTCTGACTGAGTGCTGACAATAGTCTTCTGAACACTGTTGGATGAAAAATTTTCGGGGCAATTTAACAAAGGGTGGAAGAAAGGTTAAACTAAAGAGCAAATCACAAAAGAACACAAAACGTTTGTGCTCCCCTCTTAATATGAATCATCCATATTTTAGAGGCTTTTTTTTTGACTCGATGAAAAACCATGAAACGAGTACAGTCTTTTTCATGTTCTTTTCCTTTAATCAAAACATGAAAATCCCATCCCTACTCACCATCCGTTGTTGCATGCTTCCCACAGAGACAAATATGTGGCCCTACCCAATGCTGAGATAGAAACTGGAAATAATGTTTTCCTCCCATAAATGTTGCAGTTAACAAAATGAATTTGTAGTTTCTAGATAACAAAAATAACTACTTTCCTTATCATATCATACATACCAATCTTTTTACGGTCGTTAGAGGTGAGATGAGAGTCCCTGAAGAAGCACTTAAGGTAATCTGTACCTATATCTATATAATGCATGTTTGTTGTTTCTAGGCTTGGATTGTCTTGCTACAAGTTTATTTTCAACAAATAGCAGCCTCCATACAAGCATGGTTCTCCATGAGAACACATATGACTACTCCTGCTTTCCTTGCAGCCATGTTTGTCAAAACATCTGCCTCCCCATAGAAGTCCCTGTGATTGCTGTATATATGGACTCAAATTAAGATGCAAAATTATACCTCTTACATATCTGAAACCACTCCATTTTTACCTTAAGAATGAGTCTGTTCAATGGATTATCTCGAGGCTCATCTCACACAGTAGGGTTAGAATCAAGGTTTAGTTTTACATTGGCTGAAATCCTGTAGTAAGTTGCAACAAGAATAAGCCCATTGAATCAGTAAAACTTATATAGGTGTTGACTCACCAAATCCCCACTAATGGGAGTAAATGGTTGTGATTTACTGCTGGATTTCAAGCAGTGTATTCTGAACAGCACAATATCCCTTACTATAATTCTGTTGCTTTGCTTGATGGAATTTTATTTACCTTCCAGCATGAGAAGTTTACAAGTCAACTACAGTTATCCCAGAAATCCTCAGAAGCAGAAGGATCAAAAGTAACTAGTGCCAAATCTGCAGAGCCAAAGGTACAAGACACCATTGCTGAAGTGCATCACAAATCTATAGATGCACTGAAATCTGAGGAGAAATCTGCAGGTAAGAAAAATTAATAGGTACACACTATCCCAGTCCTTAAAATCTATTGAGTATTTCACATACTGCATGGTTGATGTTAAATAGCATTACAAGATATATGGATAAATAGTGTATAATGGTTTGATTCATATATACTAGAAATTCTAATTTTGTGGCAGAAACTGTTAAAGACACTTCAGTTTTATATTTTCCTCTGACACTATCCATAATCTGTGAACTGGAAATACACAAGGAGGGTTAACTCAAGGTCCTTTGTCATTAGATAAGCTGAGGTTTGGTCCCTCCCCTTAACTTGTGTGCTGAACAGTATGACACCAGTTACTGAAAAGCGGGACCTAATTTCTCTGTGCTTACTCCTAAAAAATGGAATTAGAATATTTGAATATGCCTCTTGCTTATATATTAGAGTGGTGAAAGAGTACAAAGAGGAAGAAGAAGTAATCTATAAAATAGCTGACTGGATAGCTCCATGAGTTAGGTATCTGGCTGTAGAGGTTGGGAGTTCAACCACAGAAGAGCCAACCTGTGTGACCTTGGCAAGCTGCACAGTCCCAAGATGCTACCAGGAGAAGGGAATGACAAACCATTTCTGAGTACTCTCTACCTAAAAGACCCTGAAAAGGGTCACCATAAGTGAGAATTGACTGGATGGCACACGATGATGATGATGTAGTCTGAGCTGGTATAAAATCCGTTTCCAATACAGTATTAGAGACAATGAGGGAAAATTTAATGTGCAAATACTGATAAAACTAGGTTTTCCTTTTGGACCCTACAAGCCACATGTTCCAGAAAAGTAAATCCTCTATTTTCATATGTTGTTTCTACATCCAGACTAGCTTCTGCAAGGCTGTCAAGGAACACTATGCATTAAATATGTTGCTTGCTTAGAATGCAGATAGCTTAGCTTGTTTTAAACATTTTTAAGGCAGTAGAAGCAAAAGCCGTTGAGTATTTAACTTGGATTGCAGTATGTGAGAGAACCGTTTCTCATATTATAACTTTCACCACTCTTAACCAGTAACTTTGGTTGTACAGATCTTTCTACCATGCCTCGTGGTACACCTTTGTACGGGCAACCATCATGGTGGGGTGATGATGAGGCTGAAGAACAGAATGGCTACAAACAAGATGGTAAACCTGAAGAGAAAATACATGAAACTGGAGTGTTAGGTAAGGTTATCTGAAAAAATAGATCAGTTTTCTTCACCTTTGTTTCAAATGTGATAATGCATCACATATATTTCAAGTCTTCATCAGATTCGTTGCCAAGAAAACAATGTTTACAGTTCATTGTCTGTAGTATGTTCAGTGTAATATTTCTTACATAATACTAAAAGGCATGCACTGTTTTGAAGATATCAGTATATGGTATGACCCACATCTATGTATGTAGCAGGATCAGCAGTCGCAGAGCTAAATGCCAGCTGTATTATTATTACAGCTACATCTGTAGCTGTAATAATAATACAGATCTTCCTGTTAGGCAACTTTTCTGGCTTTATTTTCCCCAGCTCATCCAACAGGAGTTAGTAACAAATATTTAGTTACTAGGAGAAACTAATACTACTGTTATACAGTACTACTATATTTCTACTCAGAAATATGACCCATTATGGTCAGGGGCATTATTCCCATGCATGTGTATACAAGATTGCCATATAAAGGTGCTTTTATTCAGGTGCCTCTGGGATGGGAGCTTTTTTTTTTAAACTAGCTTTCAGCAGAATCTGTTTTGATGAAAGGTATTGTCTCTTCCCCAAGGCTTTTGTGATTAAACCCTGTTTATTTTATTCTATAGGATTTAATCATAATAGCGAGAATCTTACTGGGGATTCATGCCAGTGTAAATGTATTTATGTAAACCCTGATTATTGCCAGTAATTAAAGAGTTTCTGCTCACATTTCTGGTTCCATGACCAAGAAAATTTGCTGTCATGATTTATGACTTACACTTATGCTGGTGACCAGTAGGACTCAGGCCAATATCTATATTTTTATAAAGTTTTGTCCCAGTTTGTGTTTCTTGGCTGTGCTATAATTTCGTAAAGGCAGAACTAACAATTGGGTTTTTTCATATGTGGGGTTATGTATATTATTTTTCATTAACTGATTTAAAGGTTATAGAGACATTCTAAAAGAATTCTTGAATGCAAGAGTCCAGGTATACTTCTACAGTCACTTATACTTAACAGCACGGGTAAAAGTGAAAACAAAATAAAAATAGAGAGTAAAAAAAGATAAAAATGTGGTGGCACTTTAAAGACTAACTTTTATATTCTTTAATGTGAGCTTTTGTGGACATGTTTGATGAAGTGGACTTGTCCACAAGAGCTCATATTAAAGAATATAAAAGTTAGTCTCTAAAGTGCTACCCCATTTTTGTCTTTGTACTCTTTATTTTTTTTCATCTATAATGCTTGCACAGAATAACATGGCTGCCCCTTCTACAACATGGGTAAAAGATGATCCCCTTTTTGATAGTTTTGATAAATCGAAAGCTAAACATTTTTGGAAGGACTCAACAAAAATGTCATTTGTCTGATTTACATGGGTTCCAAACAATATTGAGAAACAGCTTGGTTTCTTGGATACCAATCAGTTGGTGGCTGTTAAAAACAACTAGTCATTTAAATAACAAAAAAAAAAAAAGGAATTGACTGACTGTGATGAAAGCTGTATTATGTGAGGCAACACAAATCCTTGTCACATAAAATCATAAGCTGTTCATTTGGAAAAAAATATATAGTTTATCTGAAAGAATTCTTGTTTATGTTTTTGGTTGTGCTTGATGTTTATAGTTCAAAGGCAGTAAAGTATTATTTCTGTATTGTTTTAGTCCACATTTTCCCTACTGTTTTTAATAACCTGTGATATATATTTGGAGACAGTACAGCCCTTTTTGAGCATAATAAGAAGCCCTGTAGCTACAAAATGATTAGAGAACAGGAAACAAAGAGTAAAAGAAGGAATAAAATGAACATACCTCATAGTAGTTGTATGAAATGAGATTATTTAGTTATCAGTGTGAGGACCAGTGCTTTTTAACTTTTTCATAAATGATCTAGAATAAGAGTTTAAAAATGCTAGGAGAGCCAGTGTGGCATAGTGGGTAACATATCAGTTTAAGAGTAGGAGAGCTGAATTCAAATCCCCACTTGACTGTGAAAATTCACAGGGGGCTGTTGGCTATGGTAATGATTTCTTTAACAACTCACATATCCTGAAGACTCTGTAAGGGTCACAGTGATTCAAATGTGACTACATGGCACATAACAAGTATATTGGTCAGGTTTCCAGATGACACCAAATTATTCAAGATGATAGAAACAAAAAGGGACTGTGAAAAGCTCCAGGAGGATCTTTATAAACTGGTGAAAACTATTAAAATGGCAAATGCAACTCAATGTGAGTATGTGAAACACTAATGCACATTTGGGGCACAAAATCTTAACCAGTTTGAACTGATGAGGCCAGTGATAATGGATATTTGGAATTTTCCTGTTCACGTGCACCATAACTTCTGGATACCATTTGCTGGGAAGCAACATCAGGACTGCACTATTGCCTTGAACTCCTGCTTGTCAGTTTCCTAGAGATATTTGGTTAACTGACCACTGCAGGAAGAGGATTTGAACTGAAAAAAAATCATTGATCTGATCCAGCAAGGCCTTTGTCTTTATTTAATATGCTGATTGAATACACATATGTAGTTGTTCTCAACCCCACCACTTGCCTTCAGCATCAGGACAATAGCTATGAAGAAATTAGGATTTGCATAAACAGCTCACAGATTTCCAGGCATCTCAATGCATGTTTATTGTTTAAATAGTCCAAGCTTTCAATGGCAATATCCTGTGCCATCTTCGTCAGGGAAGGAAAGATATCAACTAAAACAAAGCTAACCTTAACGCAACAAGGTACAGTCAAAACCAGCTGGGTAAACATTCAGACCAAACTCAGGCAAATTAACATTAAAGAGCCAGTACCCCATACTGGCCAGTATTATATAAGGGCAACCTGCCAAGTCTATTGAGTTTACAAAACAAAGGCTTCCAGCAAGCACTATTTTTGATCTGAATGCCCTCAACCATCATCATCCTGCCCAGAAAAGAACAGTCCTTTGTACTTTGGTTCATAAAAGATATGTAGTATTGGAAACGGACACTTTGGATGATGAGCTTCAATTGTTATGGTCCATCTTTAGGAAAATGGATATTCTACTAGGGACATTAAGTGGGTGTTGGACCGTAACAACAGAAGAGTGAGACAAAGGGAGGATGATGATGGTCATTCTTCCTTTTTACAGAAAAGTTTCAGCAAAGATGGGAAGATTGGCTCGTAAGATTCATTTCAAGCCTGTTTTCTGTCCTATTAACAAAATTGAACAAATGGTCCGTCCAGTTAAAGATCCTCTCTAGGACTCAGAGTCCCAGGCATTTATCGAGTACCATGTTGTTGTTGTGGTCAGGCTTGCATTGGCCAGCTTGAAAGATCTATTACAGAGAGAATATCTGAACACAGCCTGAAAAATCTGGACTAACTGAACATTGTATCAAGTTTGGTCATCAGCCCCAATGGAATGGGGTACAAATATTGGCCCAACCCAGTCAATTCTGGGATAGAATTATTATTGAGGTTCTCTTGGTAAAACTTGAACCACATTCCATCAACAGAGATAGTGGTGTTACTTTTAGTGCTTGCTTGGAAGCCTTTGTTTTGTAAACTGGGTAGACCTGGCAGGTTGCCCTTATATAATATAATACTAGCCAGTGTGCGATACTGGCTCTTTAATGTGAATTTGCCTGAATGTGGTCTGAGTGTTTACCCAGTTGGTTTTGATTTTACCTTGTTGTATTTAAGGTTAGCTTTGTTTTAGTTGATATCTTGCCTTCCCTGATGAAGATGGAAGCAGGATATTGCCATTGAAAGCTTGGACTATTTAAAAAATAAACATGTATTGACAAGCCTGGAAGCCCGTGAGCTGTTTATGCAAAGCATTCATCATAAAAGACTGAGATCTCAAATTAGGATTTATTTATTACATCTATTCCCCAATGTGCCTGCTCTTTTCTCTAAACAATAAGTGGCTAACAAAGAAACAATTAAGTTAAAATAGATTAAAAGAAAATAAGGCATAAAATTACTAAAATCATGATAATGAAACCAATTAAATTTGTTATAGTAATCAGTAGAACAGTTTAAAATGCTGGTTTGAGGAATTGTTTCTTCATGTCCTTCTTAAAAGCAACAAAAGTAGGAACTAGTCACAATATTGAGAACAGTGTATTCCATGATCTAGGAACAGCATATCTAGGATTTTGCGGGATATATTCATGAGTCAGAATGGGCATGGGTCTGTCAGCAAATACTTATGCAGAATCTGGTAGAGTATTTTTCATATAATGTTCTATTTTCTACGTGTTATCCATCGACTGGCATTTCTTTGTTTAACATGTTATATTGAAATATGGAAACTGTTTTCTATATGCTAAACATTTTAATGTGCTTGGATCCAAATCCAAAGTAGAATCAGTAAATCTACTTTGTATTTTGCTAGTTCATAAATAGGACTAGAATAATAGAATCATAGAAAAGTGAAGTTAGAAGGGGCCTACAAGGCCATCAACCCCCTGCTCAACGCAGGAATACAATCAAAGCATATATCTAATATTGCTTATACTAGTTAGTTTAATACAGTTTAAAATAAGCTTGTATTAAAGTTCCAAATTAACCATAATTTGTTCAGTGCTTTACAGTGTTAAAAAAATTATAGTATATTGATCCAACAGAAGTGAAAGTATATTGTACATGAGGGAGCATGGTTTAATGAGGGGACTGAGTGGGAGATTAGTTACTGTTAAGCCATCTAGATACAATTAGCCTTTCCAGTCTTAGGTTAATAAGATTATTTTGTATTACTGCTGTTCAGCCTTAACAGAAACCACTAAGGAAAGATTGCTACAAATACAGTGTATTACTTTACATACCTGCTACTGTTCTTCTTCCTTTTAAATATATTATTGTTTTATACTATTTTTCTCCCCCCCCACACACACTCCGATATTACCACACACAAACCCGTAGTAGCTTCTTAGTACCCTATTTCCCCGAAAATAAGACCTAACCTGAAAATAAGCCCTAGTATGATTTTTCACCCCTTCACGGATTGCTGCCTTGTCGTGGTGAAGGGGCTTGAGTAATTCAGAGAAGCTATGGGCTATGCCGTGCAGGGACACCCAAGATGGACAGGTCATAGTGGAGAGTTCTGACTAAATGCGATCCACCTGGAGCAGGAACTGGCAAGCCACTCCAGTATCTTTGCCAGGAAAACTCCATGGATAGAAACAAAAGGCTAAAAGATATGACACTGGAAGATGAGCCCCTCAGGTCGGAAGGCGTCCAACATGCTACTGAGGAAGAGCGGAGGACAAATACAAGTAGCTCCAGAGCTAACAAAGTGGTTGGGCCAAAGCCGAAAGGACGCTCAGATGCGGACGCGCCTTGAAGTGAAAGGAAAGTCCGATGCTGCAAAGGAAAATACTGCATAGGAACCTGGAATGTAAGATCTATGAACCTTGGTAAGCTGGATGTGGTCAAACAGGAGATGGCAAGAATAAACATTGACATCCTGGGCGTCACTGAACTAAAATGGACGGGAATGGGCGAATTCAATTCAGACGATTATCATATCTACTATTGTCTGCAAGACTCCCGTAGAAGAAATGGAGTAGCCCTGATAGTCAACAAAAGAGTGGGAAAAGCTGTACTGGGATATAATCTCAAAAAAGATAGAATGATTTCAATGCGAATCCAAGGCAGACCTTTCAACATCACAGTAATCCAAGTTTATGCACCAACCACCCATGCTGAAGAGGCTGAAATTGACCAATTCTATGAAGACCTTCTAGAACTGACACCAAAGAAAGATGTTCTTGTCATTCTAGGGGACTGGAATGCTAAAGTAGGGAGTCAAGAGATAAAAGGAACAACAGGTAAGTTTGGCCTTGGAGTTCAAAACGAAGCAGGGCAAAGGCTAATAGAGTTTTGTCCAGAGAACTAGCTGGTCATCACAAACACTCTTTTCCAACAACACAAGAAGCGACTCTACACATGGACATCACCAGATGGGCAATACCGAAACCAGATTGATTATATTCTCTGCAGCCAAAGTTGGAGAAGCTCTATACAGTCAGCAAAAACAAGACCTGGAGCTGATTGTGGCTCTGATCATCAGCTTCTTATAGCAAAACTCAAGCTTAAACTGAAGAAAGTAGGAAAAACCACGGGACTAGTCAGGTATAACCTAAACCAAATCTCTTATGAATACACAGTGGAAGTGAAGAACAGATTTAAGGAACTTGATTTGGTGAACAGAGTGCCTGAAGAACTATGGATGGAGGCTCGTAACATTGTACAGGAGGCAGCAACAAAAACCATCCCAAAGAAAAGGAAATGCAAGAAAGCAAAGTGGCTGTCCAATGAGGCCTTACAAATAGCAGAGAAGAGAAGGGAAACAAAATACAAGGGAGATAGGGTAAGTTACAGAAAATGGAATGCAGACTTCCAAAGAATAGCAAGGAGAGACAAGAGGGCCTTCTTAAATGAACAGTGCAAAGAAATAGAGGAAAATAATAGAAAGGGAAAAACCAGAGATTTGTTCAAGAAAATTGGAGATATTAAAGGAAGATTTTGTGCAAAGATGGACATGATAAAGGACAAAAATGGCAGGGACCTAACAGAAGCAGAAGACATCAAGAAGAGGTGGCAAGAATACAGAGAGGAATTATACCAGAAAGATCTGGATGTCCCGGACAACCCAGATAGTGTGGTTGCTGACCTTGAGCCAGACATCCTGGAGAGTGAAGTCAAGTGGGCCTTAGAAAGCATGGCTAACAACAAGGCCAGTGGAGGTGATGGCATTCCAGTGGAACTATTTAAAATCTTAAAAGATGATGCTATTAAGGTGCTACACTCAATATGCCAGCAAGTTTGGAAAACTCAGCAGTGGCCAGAGGATTGGAAAAGATCAGTCTACATCCCAATCCCAAAGAATGGCAGCGCCAAAGCTCAACTACCGTACAATTGCACTCATTCCACACGCTAGCAAGGTTATGCTCAAAATCCTACAAGGTAGGCTTCAGCAGTATGTGGACCGAGAACTCCCAGAAGTACAAGCTGGATTTCGAAGGGGCAGAGGAACTAGAGACCAAATTGCTAACATGCGCTGGATTATGGAGAAAGCCAGAGAGTTCCAGAAAAACATCTACTTCTGCTTCATTGACTACGCAAAAGCCTTTGACTGTGTGGACCACAGCAAACTATGGCAAGTTCTTAAAGAAATGGGAGTGCCTGAACACCTTATCTATCTTCTGAGAAATCTATATGTGGGACAGGAAGCAACAGTTAGAACTGGATATGGAACAACTGATTGGTTCAAAATTGGGAAAGGAGTACGATAAGGCTGTATATTGTCTCCCTGCTTATTTAACTTATATGCAGAATATATCATGCGAAAGGCAGGACTGGATGAATCCCAAGCCGGAATTAAGATTGCCGGAAGAAATATCAACAACCTCAGATATGCAGATGATACCACTCTGATGCCAGAAAGTGAGGAGGGATTAAAGAACCTCTTAATGAGGGTGAAAGAGGAGAGGGCAAAAAATGGTCTGAAGCTCAACATCAAAAAAACTAAGATCATGGCCACTGGTCCCATCACCTCCTGGCAAATAGAAGGGGAAGATATGGAGGCAGTGACAGATTTGACTTTCTTGGGCTCCATGATCACTGCAGATGGTGACAGCAGGCACGAAATTAAAAGACCCCTGCTTCTTGGGAGGAAAGCGATGACAAACCTAGACAGCATCTTAAAAAGCAGAGACATCACCTTGCCGACAAAGGTCCGCATACTCAAAGCTATGTTTTTTCCAGTAGCGATGTATGGAAGTGAGAGCTGGACCATAAAGAAGGCTGACTGCCAAAGAATTGATCTTTTTGGATTGTGGTGCTGGAGGAGGCTCTTGAGAGTCCCCTGGACTGCAAGGAGAACAAACCTATCCATTTTGAAGGAAATCAACCCTGAGTGCTCACTGGAAGGACAGATCCTGAAGCTGAGGCTCCAATACTTTGGCCATCTCATGAGAAGAAAAGACTCCCTGGAAAAGACCCTGATGTTGGGAAAGTGTGAAGGCAAGAGGAGAAGGGGGCGACAGAGGACGAGATGGTTGGACAGTGTCATCGAAGCTACCAACATGAATTTGACCCAACTCTGGGAGGCAGTGGAAGACAGGAGGGCCTGGCGTGCTCTGGTCCATGGGGTCACAAAGAGTCGGACACGACTTAATGACTAAACAACAACAAAATGATTTTTAGGATGCTCATAATATAAGCCCTACCCTGAAAATAAGCCCCAGTCAAGTGAAACCCCTCCCTCCACCATTGTGCAGCAACCAGAAGAAGATGACATGACTGTATTTGAATAAATGTAGGTTGTTGTACATGAAAAAAATAAAACATCCCCTGAAAATAAGCCCTAATGTGTTTTCTGGAGCAAAAATTTATATAAGACCCTGTCTTATTTTCAGGGATACATGGTAGGTATAAGGTTTTATTTATCTTCAGCAACTAAATAGTATCATAAACTCTTTCACCACCCAGTAGTACTGAAGCCTATTAAGGATTCCAAAACTGGAGCTTATAATATGGTGACTCAAGGCTTTTTTACTTTGAGAAGAAATATTGGTACAATTCATGCTCCTGAATAATGATATTCTTGTATATGTTACTTGTTTTTTCTACAATTCTGTCACTTCGCGGAAAACAGATTTCTCTCCCCAGAGCCTAGTGCACCATCTGCAGACTAATTTATGTTTGACTGGCCTAAATACTGGGTTATTTACAAGATATTTTAATGCAAATTTATTTGGAGAAAAGAAATAACTTGGAAAAATATTCAGAAGCAAACTGATCCTACATGAAAAGCAGGATCATAAGAGTCTTGCTTATTGCCTTGTGAGAGCTTTGCCTTAGTGAAAAGCGCTTCAGTTTGTACTCGAAAGGGCACTTGAGCTTTCTAATCTCCCCGGTGTGCTGCAGTCCTCTGAGCTATATTCTGATCTGTTCTGGTGGTGTAGAAGATTTCAAAAACTCAGAAGCAGCTATTCAGTGCAGTTTTTAAGTAGGCAAGGGCAGTCTCTGAAAATCTAATACTCAAAATAATGATGCTTTCTGGTGAGATAAAATTACCATTGTATACAATCTCAAGGTAATTATTCAGAATTTCATTCCCCAGTATGGGTGGCTGAGTAGGCCCTGGTTTTGAAATAAATCCAGCCTGTTGAGCTTATGTAGCATTTTTAAATTGCGGATACCTTAGTGTGTACGGTAGAAAGAAACTCCTATGAAAAAGACTTTCAACTTTGTGAAGTGTTGGGTCTGGATTAAATTCCATTAATAGATTATTTATAAATATCAGGTTATCTGATGTTTATAAATATCAGATAATCTGATATCAAACTTCTTTTATAGGACGTGAGATTGGAAGGTACAATATCTGGTAATGATCTAATATTTCCCCAATTTCAACACATCTCAGTAATTTTAATTCTCCATGCATTTGCTTACCCACTCAACTTCATTTGTGCTCAATGGTAAAATGCTTCCAATTTCTGACTTGATCACTTCTGACTGAGAGTGTTGGCTGAAGCCCTGAAGGGGAGCATACTACACTGCAACATGTTTATAGGTTCCACTTGTGATGTTAACTTTCTATTAAAATGCAGTTGCTAGTTGACAGAAAACACATGCAGACACTTCAGAGCCTACATCATTAATGAAATGCTTTTGCTGAGAAAGAGCCAAATTTGCTTACCTAATTATGATCATGTTACTGTGCTGTTAAACTAGTATTTATCTGCATTCACAGTTATTGGGATAATCTTGAATCAAGCTTCTGTTTGTACCTGTAAACTAGTCATGAATCCTTAATCAGGAGAAATTAGATTTGAATTTCACATAATAGAAGCCATTATTGTGCTGTGGTTCCCAAAATTGCAATGCTTTTGTAATCCCACAAAAAGAATTATTCATATATGTCTTGTAACTGAATATTTGCTGTTTACAAACTCTTGAAATTTACTTGTTTCTCGCCAGAACCTTCCATTTAATATTTTCCCCCTTGGATCATCAATAAATTCTGTGAAACTGCATATATAAATCTTACATTCTTCATTGTTTAATTAATGAAAGGACCCTTTAGTACACTAAATTTAGATGTATTTTTAATGGTGAAGAATTTATAACAGACTTACAGAGTGAGATGGAAATAACTTGATCACCAAATAAATATTTCTCCTCTAACTATGATAGTGATAAAATACCACATTGATATCATCATGTTGTATCTCCAGCTGTTGAACCTCTGACTAGAAACATACTTCAAGTTGTTGAATATTGAAAGCTGCTGTTCTGTTAGCTCCTACTCCTGCTGCTCAGAAATTCTTCATATGAAAAGTTTTAGTTTTCTT
Source organism: Intellagama lesueurii (assembly GCA_037013535.1). Classification (NCBI taxonomy): domain Eukaryota; kingdom Metazoa; phylum Chordata; class Lepidosauria; order Squamata; family Agamidae; genus Intellagama; species Intellagama lesueurii. The sequence goes on along the minus strand of JBAJHW010000001.1, from coordinate 298,703,616 downwards.
GCTCGAGAATCTATTCTGTGAAATTGCTTCTCAGATAACACCACATATCAAAGCAGATTTGTTCCATCTTTGTGCTTCCATGGACTTATCCACAGGCTAGTCATTGCTTCTCTTCCCAGCTTTGCTCTTAACACCTGCTGTTCTTATCCTGCTACTCCCTACTAGCTATCTGCCCTGAGCACTCCTTGCTCCCTCTACTTCCTCTACTGTGCTGTCTTCCATCCCAAGCAAAAGCTTGTTGTTTTTCATTTCTAAAAACCTGATCTGCTTTCCTGAGCTTGAATTTGTACATTCACTAGTAATTCCTGTAGAGATACAATTCATTTCATGGACACATTATTCTTCATTGCATGTTAGTTAAGCAACATGCCCATCTTGTTGGACCCCTCCTCCTCAAACTGCTGTACACAGTATCCTGTCAGAGAAATCTTTTGGACAACCATTAACACTTAGCATGCAACAGTGCTTACTAAAGAATGTAAAAATATTGTAACAACCAGAACTCATTTAATAATGACTTTCTCTTTAAGAAGGAAGTGATTTTAGCAAACCCCCAAAAGATAGTGATGCTAGGCAGAAAACTGTATCAGAAAATTGCACTAAATTATGCTACACCTGGTAATGTCATATATTTTACATGACTTTGAACTAAAGATAGAGAAGTGGAGCTCAACATGTTTTTTGTTGCCCCTTGTCTTCATGAGCACCCTCTGAAGACCTTTTCTGGAAGTTCAGACAAAGGGGCTACAGCAGGAAAGGAAAATAAGCAGAAACTGATGGAAAACATCTGGCATAAGGACAAGTAGGTTAATTCATGGAAGAGTTCCTTTGGGACCAAGATAGTAGGGATGGATTTTGATTTTTTTTTTTTTTGTGCTTTTTAGTTAAAAAAAGTGAACATACCAGCATGAATCTCAATGTGCTCCTGTGTGAGCAAAAAGGTGCAATTATTTTGTGGCTTAATTAAGGCTATACATTATAGATCTTAATTGCTTAAGACCCCAGAAAAACTCATTGCATTTTTTGTACTAATGTAATCACCAAAGGAAAAGGGGGAGTTTAATTATTTTTAGCCAAGCCTGTCCTCTTCTCATAGAAAGTGACACAAAAGTGTGTATTTGAGAGCCACTATTCCTGGTGTTTTTTTAAACGATCAAGTAAAACAAAGCAAAAATTTTACATTTGATCACTACACTCAGTGTAAACCTCTACATTCTTTAAAACTGAGGATGAAGGTAACAGGATGCTGTCTACCAGTTCTGTAATGCCTTATTATTGTCATTCATTTCTCAACTATAATGATACCCACATAGGAAGCGTGTTCCCCTTGGGTAGTTTTATCTCTCTAAATAAACATGGTGGTAGAAATGAATGAGATTAATCATGAAAGACATCATGGATGTTTTGCTTGTTTTGGCACTCATTTCAAAATGTATCTTGCTTGTCATTGTACCTTGTTTCATCCACATAGTAAACATACTAATAATTTTCTTCGAAATTTGGTCATTTTGAAGTTCTCACTTTTTGTTACTTTTCAATGTACATTTTATTGTAAATATATTTCTCAATTCAGCAGTTGGAGTCTCCTTTTCCAGTATTCTGTTCAGTAGCAGTTACTTGTTGTGTATTCATATTCCTGATGCTTGGCAAGCAATCATATTATGCTAATTGCATAGTGTTTTGCTAGCACTCACAAAAACATTGATTTTGCATTTATTCAGAATGTACATTGTGCTACTCTTCTTCTGCTGCTTTCCTTGTCCCACCAAAAACAAAGTTCTGCATGTTTCCTGCTGCTGTAGTAAATTCTGTTTTTTGTCTTATTTTCTGCTCTGCACTTTCTAAGTTGAATTTTCAAAAGTGTCTTGAATCATAGCAGTTTAACTGGTTAGCTTGGTTGCTACAAACAGCAGGACTGGTTTAAAATCTGACTTAAAGCCAAGCGCATGTACAGTATATACTTCAGTACTTGCTCAGAAGCTCAAGCAATTGAAATCACAGCTTTCTGAATCTTCTCTTAAATACCCCTCTGTGACATCCATGAACCTATTGGACATAAATTTTCTTTGATATTCTTAGTGAGCTTTCTTTCAACCCCATCTTCCATATGAAAATATCAGCAGAGTGAAAATGAGTTGCCTTTCTGGGACTATATTTGATCTTTCTGCGCAGGCTTGCATTTCCTTTTCAAGAATTATCACCTGCCTTTTTATGTGAACTCTGAAATTCCTTAAAGACTCAGATTTCACAATATTGGAGAATTTCAATTTCTTTATTTTTCTTAATAGGCTGCAGCACAGATGGCAAGCAAGCTGAGGAGAAATCTGCAGCTGCAAATGAAGAAGAACCTTATCCTTTCTGTAGGGAACCAAGTTATTTTGAAATCCCTACAAAGGAATTCCAGCAACATTCACAAATACCTGAGGGTACTATTTATGAGATCCCAACAAAAGACACACACATAGCAGGGGCAGGGCATGCTTCATTTACTATTGAATTTGATGACAGCACCCCAGGAAAAGTAACCATCAAAGACCATGTCACAAAATTCACTCCCGAGCAACGCCACAAGTCTAAGAAGCCTTCTCCTTCTGGTGCTCAGGATCTTCCTGGGCTTCAAACTGTGATGTTGGCACCGGAGAGTAAAGTGGCAAACTGGTTAGCACAAAACAATCCCCCAACCATGGTCTGGGAAGCAACAGAGGAAGATTCAAAAAGTATTAAAAGTGATGTTCCAGTCTACTTGAAGAGACTGAAAGGTAAAATAAACAATTTCAGCTGTATTTTTTTCTTTTTGCCTTGAATAGTCCACAGTAAGTATAATAACTCAAATTGTATGCATTCACTACACTGTTAGGATTCCTACGGGCCAGAATAAGACAAAACATATGTACATTTCTGCTTGTCATAGTCAGAACTTGTAGTATATGTAACTGGTACATTCTCCAAAGCAAAAAGCTCCTTTCAGTACTCCTACAGCCCTCTTCACTTGCTTGAGTCATTACAGCAGATTAAAAATTAATGAGGTTGCACTTTTCATTATTATACAAGTGAAAGCTAGATTTCTCTATGTCTCTATTTTTGTAGCCAACAACTAAAAATTATGGACTAAATCATGTGATGTCTTTAACAAAAATGCTTTCTATACTCAGAAAAACATAAAAACTATGCCCTGAGTCCAAAGGATTTTAGAACCCAGGATTTTATGAGCCCAATAGCCTCAAGACTTTGGTTTTCTTGTGCACAGTAAACTGCTTTGGAAACAAGGTACTTCTCAGAAGCAGTATATGATATGACAGATTGACATTGGGTGATGATGAGCCCTTCTGGGGTTAAGAATTTTGAGAAAGTATGATAAATATTTTTAATGATTTCCTGACTCATTCATAGTGAAATTTTCTTAATTATTTCTTCTGCTGCTAAAAATAAATTTCAGAAAAGCAATCTAAAGAGCATACATTAGGCAACCTAATTATGTTCCAATGCTCTAACAACCACTTTTAAAAAAATCAGCCATAAATGCTCAGTATACAAAGCAGGTATCAATGGATCTGACTAGAATTCTTTTTAATCATCTCACTTTGAAACTGATATAGTGTAAATTATCAAGGAGGGTCTTCTTTGTGGCTGTTCCCAAGCTAAGGAACTCCCCTTTGAGGGAGGGAGGACTGGCCCCATCTATGTTGTTCTTCCATTGACAGGTGAGGATTTTTCTATTTAAATAGACCTTTGATCAGGATCTTTTAATGGTGGATGTTGTACTGCTGATGCTAAATGGCTTAAACTGGGTTTAAATAGTTTTAAACTACAGTATATTGATTGTGGTTTTTTGTCAATCTGATAATTTATTTGCTATTGTTTTAATGGTGAAATTTATAGTTTTTTAGCTAAACCTATTTTTGATGTATATGTTGTAAGTAGCCTTGGGTCCTATATGGTAGAAAGGCAGGAGAGAAATAAAATAATACAATAAATACGAAACAAAACAAAATTTTGCATCAATTTGACTATATGGAATATTGGATATTATCCAGAACCATGCTCTGCCACCACCTTCAGTATCTGTTCCCAGATACTATGTAGCCAAGAGGCTTTGCAACAATTGCTGATACTAACTGCAACAGGTTGGAAGCGGCACTGCAGCTCTCAGCCAATTGCTGGGCACCACAAGTTTGTGTTTACTGATTAGGAGTGGCTGTAACTGAAATCTGTGGTATCCAAATCTGACATTCACCAAGGATTTGATGAGGATTCAGCAAGGAGGAATAGGTGTGTAATATTGGACAGACCTTGAGAATTCCACTATTTATTCCTGTAGTGAGACCTTGATAATTACCTTCTTGACCCTTCTTTACATGAGAATTTCCAGATGTACCCTATTGTAAGGTTTAATTTTGTGCATGTGTACATTTCTTTAGTTGCAAATATTTTGTGTTCACCATAAACACCTTTTGTACCCATTTAGAGTACATCTTAAATATGTTTGGTTAAATGTGAAATCTGCCCTTATTTTGTTCTATCTTTGTACTGTGCAGAACATATTTAAATGAACAGAAGTTAATGATAAGCTTCATAAATGTTTGCTGCTACTAAAAAATCATACTTCAGAAACTATAGTGATCATTAGATAGAAATGAAAATCTAGTGTTTAGATTTTAACTTTCAGCAAAGCTTCTAGCTGTAGTGATGATTGTAGTAATCTCTTTTATTTTCTGGCTTTCATGGAGCCATTGTTGCTTTTTTGCTGATATTATTTGATCAGAAACATGTTGATCCGTTGAGTCCTAACTTGGTATAGCTGTTACAATATGTTCAGATTTTGTTATTGAGTATGATTGATCAAGGACTGAATGTTTTTTCTGAATAAGACAATTCAAGTGCGTCTCCTTCACGGATTAGGTGGCAAAAGGCTCCACTGTTGCATGACAAGTCTGAACAGTGTGTGTTGCTATGGAACGTTTGCAGAGCTTGTTACTAACGGATAGTTGAGCTTCTGAAAGAAAAGCAAATAATGCCTCTGCCTTTGCTAAACTTTGAAGCATTGTTGCAGCTTATGTGGAGCTAGATTTCTATTTTTGTTTTTATTTTTTTGTCATTGCAGGAAATAAACATGATGATGGCACACAGAGTGATTCAGAAAATGCTGTGGCACACAAGCATTATAGTAAACGGGCAGCCCTTGAAGAGCAGTTAAGACATCATTATATAGAACAGCGAAAATTGCACACAAAAGCACAGGATACAGAGAAGCATTCAGATCAACCTGTTGCAAGCCAGACTGCCTTTATGATTGAGTTTTTTGATGAAGGCCATCCCCGGAAGAGAAGATCATATTCCTTTTCTCAAAACGTTGGATCCTTGTGTCCAGAAACATCTCCTCCAACACCCCATACAAAAACTGAAAAGGTGAGACCTGCTTTGGGAGACTCCAAAGGGTGTTCATCATCTTCACAGAACAACTCGACTCAACAAAGAGCAGCACATGCAAAGCTTCTAAAGCAAAAATCAGAAGAACCATCTGCTGTGCTACCTTTCTTACAGGCTTCATTGTTAAGAAGTTCTGGGAGCCTTGGACATAGACCCAGTCAAAACGAGGACATGGATAAAAAATTAAAAAGCCAACTAGTTTCGACAACGGTTGAGAAGGAGGAGGATGACCAAAGTGATAAAGGCACCTATACTATTGAGTTGGAAAATCCCAATTCTGAGGAAGTAGAAGCTCGCAAGATGATTGATAAGGTGACCAAGTTAAATGTGCATGCCATTATTAAAAAACCCAGTCCATGATAATGTTAATCGTATGTTAACATCTTTTTGGAAAGATTACATTAACTACTTCTATTTAGCTGTTGCTAGTTTGCATTAGAGTATACCTTAATACTTTCAAAAGTCACATTTTGAACATAGTTTAACCTTCATCTCACTCTGTGTACATTAGATACTGTTGTGTTGTAGGTTTTTCAAAAAGGTGTTCATCAGGGAGATCTGATGAATTTTACATCAGCTACTTCTTTCCAATTAAGACTCCCTTATTACACGCTCTGCAGCAAAATTTTGTGCAGCAGCAATGGCACAGCGCTCCCTTATAGTCTCTTGAGTTCACAGATTGACTGGTTTTAGCATGAGGGTGGTTTATTGTCGAGCGTAGAGAAATGTTGTGGTCCCAACCGAAGGGAGGAAATGTTTACAAATCTTTACAAATATGTAGGAAGGACTGCCTATAACCCAAAGACCCTGTCCTAACCAGTTTGCCCTAGACGATCCAATGGTTCAAAGGATAGCTATAAAAATGCTGTATTTGATTCTCCCTATGTAGTACTAATGATTTCCAGTTATTTTTTATCAGGTTTATAATAAAATAAATGTAAGCAACCATTAGAGTTCTACTAACATATATTATTATTTTTTCTTTATTCCTCCAGTCAATAGTTTGGACAGATTAGCAGTAATTGTCAAAAGGAAGAACATTTAAAAGTTAAAAAGCTTTTGCTGTAAAACGAAGATCAATAAAAAAGGGGAAACATTAACTAGGTGAAAAGGGGAAACATAGGGGGAAAACCACTGCATGTTAACAAACTTAGTTTCCTAACAAAACTGAATGAGTCTTTAATTTGTAAGATGTTTTGGACTGAATTAGAGGATTTTTGCTTTGAAATTGTCTATTTGGCATAATTTGTATTAAAGGATGTGAGTTCTAAAATGATTTTTCATAAGATTAGCAACTTTTACTTGGGTATAAAAACCATGAGAGTTGAAAAGTACACATGCTTTATTGATGACTGCCAGCAATGGTACATGTTGTGGCTGAAGTCATATTACTCATTATATGTCAGTATTTTTACTTGTCCTTTACTTTTACTTTTTACTTGTCCTATAAAACTAAAGCACCAATTAAATATAAATTGTTGAAATTTTCTAGACATGCACTGGGGTTTTAGTACTACTTTTTGATTTTACATTTTGTTCTCAGAGTCAGGTACCCCACATAAACTAAGCATCTGTCTTGTTGGATGAGCATGATTCATTAATAGTCTATTAACTCTCAGCATCATATACAAAATTAGCTAGGAAGGAATTCGGCTCCAAGTCAAATATAATTTTATATAATTTTACCAAGCAAAGCAACTGAACCACACTCATACCCCTTTGTGTATACAGTGAAAAGCGGTGAGAAGCTATTTGTAGCAGTTTATCATCATATAATCACCCATCCTTTGGATATTGTATGCAGTTGATTTTCAAATATTGATCCTATTGTGAAAACCTTTGATTATTCCAAAAGCAGAGGTGATTTCCACAGATACTGAAGTGCATGACATAAATTTTATACTTGTTAGTGCAAGAGCTAATTAAGTGTGATAAAACATTGTGTTGTTTGCTTACATATGTATGTCTTTATTAATAATTAAAATTGTATATATAGAGACAAGTAATAAAGAAGCCATCTATACGCTACTTCTGAACCCAGTTAGTGTGCATAATTGAGGATTGAAATTATGGTATTGAATAAGGAAGAAATGGCTCTCTGTTGAATGTTGGTACTGAAATGTGTTACCCCATGATAGCTTAATGTTGTGTTTTCTGTTGACATTAATGCCAAGAATGAGAGGACATATAGAGCCATTATGAGAAACTGCATCAATGTGTTAGTGGTGTTTCTGGTTCTTCTAAAGTTTGAGAGGAGAACAACAAGAGCTAGGAGTATAGTGCTTCCTGTGTCATGGATATGTAGCACAGAAAGACTGCTGCTGGAAAGAAAAAAGCAAGTGCAGGTTTCTCCTTGGCTGCTTGCATGAAGGTAGTTCTTAGTTATCCTAAGCAAGTCAGAGTGTAACAACCTGAAAGAGGGGACCAGGCTGTGTTTCAGAGTCTTCCCATAGAATCAGCCACCAGTGGTTTTATTTAGTCCTATAACTGTTTCTGGGGAATTTCTGCTAGCTGTTTCTGTTTCTTTTTAAAGCCATTTGCTGCAGTTCCTGCATTAATTCATTCTGCACGTTGATATCATTTTTCCTGATGTTACCACCTGCTCCATGAACAAGTACATGCTATGATCCCTCCAAATCACTGATTTGTGTTTGTTTATATTTGAGCATTCTTTGTTTATTATGGAGTCTCGATACATACATACATACATACATACATACATACATACATACATACATACATACATGCACGCACGCACGCACGCACGCATGTGTGCACACACACACAATCATTAGGTTGTATCAGTTGCTATGAATATATTCATTTAAAGCATTTTAGCTTGTTCTTCAGATAAAATGTCTCCCAAAAGAACCTGCAAATGTTAGAAATAAAAGAGGGAGAAGGAAATGTGGGGCAGTAGTTCTGTGTTATAAGACTCTGCAGGTAAAACCTATCAAGCCAACAAATGGGTTTAAGCACAACAGTGTCTGATTCTTCTCACTCTGATGACTTTAGAGAAGTTAGTTGGAGGAAGGCTCTCAACTGGAGAATTAAACCACTTCTGGCTATTCCATACCATGTGCATCCAGTTTCAAAATTCTGAGGTTTTAGTCTTATGGGAGAACTTGCTAATCTACAGTTAAATGAAAATTTATTGTTTTAAAAGAGTAGATTGTTCTAAAACTATGGTAGGAGAATTAATGGTGTTCCATGAAGCCTGCTTCAGTTATTGAAATTGTTCTACTTGGTTGGTCTGTATCCTTGGAGATGTCACTTGGAATCAACTGAATTGTGGCAGAAGTTATGGCCTGAAGTGTGACAACTCTTAAAAATAGTGGCATGTTTATTGTTCACATGGGATTCAGTTATACAGTGCATTATGTGTTTTCATAAAAAAGGTACATTAAAAGAAAATTGCAGTATTTCAGTGGCAGTAATTAATCAGGTTTCAGGAGTTCCCCAATGGTGGTGCTTCTGGACTCTATAGACAATGAAAAAAGAACAACGAATTCCATGCCAAGATCAAGATGTTTGCTAAAGTGCCGTTATACATTTGGAGAATTAGTGAGATGGACTTTTCAAGGATGAATTCTTGGACTTAACTGCCAGCATGTATTAAAACCCTTAATGTTCTTTTTAAATATTTCATATTGACTGAGAGCCTGTTGCCTAGCATAACAAGTCACAACTGGAATAGGCCCACTGAACCAGCTGAATTTGGTGAGTCAACTCTTCTGAATGTTCCATTGATTCAATAGGCCTACTCTAGTTGTGACTTACTAAATTGAGCAACAGGATTTCTGCCATTGTTTAGAAGTACAGATTCATATGAAAAATAATTATTTGTGATTTGAAGCATGCAACAAGTGAGCCCTCTCCTCTAAGCAGTGCTTTTGAAACCAAGGAGTTGTGTACTTGTCAAACATGTACAAGTACACGTTTATATACTTCATGCACGGTTAGGATTGCATTAATTGGCCATGCTGGCCTTAAAATCTCCTGTCTCAGATATATGCATAAGTACCACATTTGATCATCTTCCTCAGTACAAACAAATCCAATGTGCAGAAAACTTAATCATATTGCAAGTCCCAGATTTTCTGAGATATTGGCTGAAATCCTGTTGCTTAGCATAGTAAGTTGCACTGATGTAGTAGGCCCATTGATTCAACGATATTTGGTGAGTCAACTCCTCCATATGTTCTGTTGATTCAAATGGTTGTACTCTAGATGCAATTTACTTCAGCATAGCAGGTCCATTTCAGTAAATGGAACTTAAAGAGGAGTTGATTCACCAAAATCCCACTAATTCAGTGGGCTTCTCTAGTGACTTCTCCTGACTTACTGGGGGTTTGAGTGGGTTTTTAAATAGATTGTTGTACTTTATTGCTTTGTATGTATTTGGGGTTGCTTATGTTTTTTGGTATGGTATTTATTTGATCGTGTTTAGTATTTGTGTACTCACTGTTGTTAGCTTTTATATTGTCTTTTAATGATGTAAGCTGTTGTGGGTCTTTTTAAAGAGAAAGGTGAGGTAGAAATATCTTAAATAAATTAAATAAATGTAACACCCAGCCTCACAAAGAGTCCTGCAGAACTCAAAAGCTTGGCCATTCATGAGATTTTACTAATCTCATGAACTAACAATATTTTAAATAAATAGTGTGAATTACTATTCTAAGCAACAGGATTTTAACCACTGATTGCTTGATTTAAACTTATCCACATTAGAAATATCACAAGTAGGCCCAGTCAGACACAAAATCATGTGTATGTGGCGGAACCACAGGTGGGATAAGTGTTTAGTTCAAGCCGCCTTGGTTCCTGTTACACAATTGTGGGAAGATAATTCAGTTGAGCCATTTGTGTGACACTCCATATACAGTAGTGAGTACTTCTAATATGCCTGGAGTTTCTTGAACTCTTATGTTCTTTTTATATTCAGTTTGCAGTATACATGTCCATACATGTGTTTCAAGAATTCAGTCATACTTGCCAAAATTTGTTCTGCACATTACATCTACAGAAGAATTATGACATCACAGGCAGAAGATTTTTAGTAATTAAAGACTTCCTACTTCTGTCCTGCAGTTTGTCTGACTCATGTGTAGTCAGTTGCATTATGTGCAAATCATAGCAGCCACGGGATAGATGTAGAAAATCTTTAATTATTGAAAATCTCTCACTCTGATGATATAACTGGCAATGTGAAATTGTTGTCAGAGGGCTCCCAAAGTTTGCCAGCAGTGAAACAGGTTATATGCTAGTCAGTCAAGCTGTGGGAAAGAAGCAAGAAGCCTTTGATTACAAAAAATCTCCCCTCTACCAGTAATATTGTCACCCTTTTCTGGGAGCAATTTCACAACTAGATTTTCGCCACTGTTAGCAGTCTTTACCAGCACAGTGAATGAAAATCAGTTTTGTATATAAAACAGATGTTTAAAAATTTTATTCTCAAAATGCCTTTCTTTGTTTTGAAAAAAAGCCCTATTTGATTATCATTTTAATTTAAAACAAAGGCCTTATTGTGAAATAGGGATTATAAATTCTGATTCTATATAAAAAGACAATGTGTTCCATATTTTTCTCTCCAAAGTGAGAGAATGCATTTGTCAGTTTCTTGACAAGGACCTTGAATATCATGGGTTTCCATGTTTTTGTATAAAGATTGAGTCAGTCTTGGTAAGGAGATTATGAAAAATGTATATTGTGGAAAATATGTATGAAGGTTATAACCAGTAAATTGCATTTGGGGAGGATCCTATGATTATATTGAAACTTTCTTACTAGTGACTTGCATCTACTTTTGTTTATAAGGTGTGATAATGACAGTTGTTCCATTGTTGTGTTGCTTTTTTTATATTTGCCATTTTTCCTTGTCTCTCCAAGCTTAGATATATCAGAGGTTCATTTCTCCTCCTTTAGAGACTGTTCAGCCAAGCTGAATGCTTATTTTTAATGTCAATAAGCTAATGTTATCATTCTAACATCTTGATTCAGGATGTTGATGATTAGCAGTAAACATTTATATATTTCATTAAAGCAGTGATTAACTGTTACATTTATTCATATATAGGGGTTTCAGGATATTTCCTCAAGTGCATTAAATGCAGGGTATTAAACTCAATAGTATTGTTATCTACTGGTCTGAACAACTCTATAAATTACACTACTGTAGAATTTGCTGTAACCATGAAAAGATATTTGTGTGTCTTGGTTGCTGTATAGTTCCTGATCTGATCTGATGTACATTCCTAGCCTCTCATTGTCTTGGTGTATTTGCTATTGAGATTACATAACTGCACCAGTAACAGAAGACATGTGTTTGATTAGCCTGTGGGTGAGAAACATGAAGAATCACACTGATTTGCTTCATAGTAGCCTGCTTCTCAACCATATTGGCTCACAGGATAGCCAGTGGACTCCATGGACGCCATCTTTCCATGGAAGAAATGTTGAAAACAAATCAAATAAAACATGTTCATAAATTATTTTCAGGATTGATGCCCATACCAAATAGTTTTTTGATACTTTGAAGTTTTATTGTATGATGAAAAATGTACCCGTTAGAGAAGTACCATTCTATCTGGCTATATACCAGGGTATGAAAACAAGAAGCTGACTGGATAGTTCACAGAGTTAGGTATCTTGCTATGCAGCCAGAAGTTAAGTTCAGTTTCCCACTGTCTGTTTCTTAAATGTGAGTTCCAAAATGCAGGCTGCAAACATAGGTTAGGAGTGCAGGTTTCAAATTCCATCCATGGTGGCTGTTTGTTGGATTATCTTTCCCAATTCACCAAACAAATGGCTGCTAGATGTTTCCTAAAGGAGGTAGCTCAAATCCAATTGCTAGTTTTGACTACGGCAAGCCCTATTAAACCTATTGCTAAATGATGAATCAACATTTATGTAAATTCCATTATGTAAATTCCACAGTGGATCTACTGTAATTGGGGCTACCAGCCAGATTCAGCAAGTAACTGGGGAAACATACATTTTACCGTATTAGTAGTGTTGTACACAAAAGTATTTCATAACTAATTAGTCAATGTGTATATTTCAACTTGAAGTTTATTGACGTGTTTCACCCTTCAGTGTTTCACCTTTCAATGTAATACATTTTTCTGAAGGTGTCTTAATTACTACATGCACAAATCATTCATAAACATTAGATGCTGTTTAAATACATTTCCTAAATGGGGCATCAGAAAATGTCAGTAGGCCTTAGATATGACAAGTGACAAAATGCTTGAGTATTAAACAATAGATTGTATTATTTATCTGTTTTACTTCCTGTTGCAGATATGAGAGTTCTAGTCAGAATTTTTTTATAAAAAAAGAGGTAGTTCCTCTTAATTTCATAAAAGCTTGTACTTAGCTTTCATATCTGGAAATGGATTTAGTAGCTATTGACTATTTGTTCTGTAACTGAGTTTGTACAAAGCTGTATATTTTACGGAAAAGGCATGGCTTCATTGGCAACAGATGCAGTGAGTTTGTGAGATTGCCTTGGGTTTGTCCCTTGTGGAACAAACAGATTGAATGAAGACATATCAAATGTTATTTTACTACACGTATCTGGGAAATTTTAGGTGGTTCTGGAGTGAAGTCTTATTCCTATGGAACTCTAAGTGTCAATAAGTACATTAGAACTGCTATCTAGTATAGTTTTCAAAGGTCTTTTCAGTAATGTAAACAAAGTGAAGTGCAAAAGTAGCACAGCAAAATACTGTTACAAGAAGTAGAGAAGCTCTAGGAAGGCTTCTTGGAATAGGGTTGACAAGGAGAAGCGGTGACAAATTAAAAAGACAGAATCATCTGCCTGAATTAGTTCACAAACTGAATGAATTCTTAACCTAGGTGGGCTTTCAGGTATGAGTTCAATCCTTCCTATGCGCTCAAAGTTAGGTAAAAGTTGCTAATGGTCAATCCAAGTGACAGCATAGAGCAAAAAATATGGGAGGTCTGACCTGGAATTTTATCTCCTAAATCAGTAACCAGACGTTTCAACCAAAGATGGCTCAAATATTTATATAGATTTTATTTTATTCCATCTCTCCTCAAACTTAAGAGTACTAACAACATCAATGCAAAAAAGAAAGCAATATTATTCAAAATTATACATGAGAGATTAGAAATAATAGTTCAGAGCACCCAATGAAAGAAGTAATGCATAGAGTGAAAACACAGGCCCATAAGCATTCCTTAAAAGATGTGGTTGTATCAAATAGCTAAAAGCCATTAATAAGGGATCATAGACTCCTAGAATTATAGAAAAGTGAAGTTGGAAGGGGCCTACAAGGCCATCAGGTCCAACCCCCTGCTCAACGCAAGCTTTCCTCAGGAAAGAGGTTCAGAGCCTAGGTACAGCAGGTGAGAGGGCCCTCATATCCAGTTAGTGTCTGGGTTACTTGAAGTTGAACTTTCAGCCACCTAGAGAATTCAGATGCATGTAAAGGTGTAAAATATAAACAATAAAAGGAAAATAAATCCAGCTATCCTAATCTCAAACCATGTTTTATTTTAAACTAAGTGTGCGATCAGATGGCTAAAAAGACACACACCTAGTCACACCATAAACGGTTGTTTTGCCAGGAGCAATCTCCCTTTAAAGCAATCCTTCTGTCTGCCAGGAAATTGCTCTAGCCCAGCACCCCCAATGTAGTAGCCCTGCAGGTGGATCAAAAGGAGACAACTTGGGCACCGAGCGGGACCAGGCTCGAATACATTTCCTTGTATGTAATCCCAGACATACTGTTATTTTTACAAGAAATGTGCAGTGTCTCAATTTTCTGATTATGCAGATGTGCCTGGTTTCTTGGCGTCCCGTATCTGAGATGTTACTTTCTTGTCTCCATAATGAAGGAGAGTTTCTCGTAATAATGAGAGACGATCTATTATTTCCTTTTGTGATTTAGAGGGCAGAGCTGTATAGGAATTTAATAGCTTCATTTCTTCTGGATACAGGTCTCCTCTACACTCTTGTATAGAATCTTGATATTGGTCAGTAAAACTCTGGTTTCTCCTCTGATTTGTCCTCATGTCAAAAATCTGAGTATGCTCCTGTATATCGATTGGTCTAAGCTCATTGAGGTTTTTATTGTCTTTTGACAATTCAACAAATTGAGGATTAGAAATATTATTTTCAAAGAGCCTAGCTACCATCAGACCTGCCTCAAAAAACTTATCCATATCTTCATATAATCTCTTAACATTCATCTCATTCCCAAGTGTAACCACAATACGAAGGGAGTGGTAGTTATAGAATAAATATTCTATGTTGAGGATGTCATCAATATCAAGAGACTGTGGAGCTATGTTACTCAGTAGTTTCAAAAAATTAATTTTACACTGTATAAGTGAGAGGTGTCCTTTGGGTTTTGGAAAATTTTAAAAAAACAATTTCCATTGATTTAATACTAAATTCCATTTCCATGGTAATTTCAATTTGATTTTGCTTTGGTGATGATCATTCTCATATACAGTGGTGCCTCGCTAGACGATTGCCTCGCAGGACGAGGAAATCGCTAGACGATGCCTTTTTGCGATCGCTACTGCGCTTCGCAAAACGATGGTCTCCTATGGGGAATTTTCGCTAGACGATGAGGTTTCCCCATAGGAATGCGCCGACTAGTGGTCAAAAGCTGTCAGTGCATTCCGACGGGGACCCGCGCTCGCTAGACGATGTTTCCCTATGGGAGATTTTCGCAAGACGACTGAGTTTTCCCTTGGAACGCATTGAAGAGATTTCAATGCATTCCAATGGGAAAACGTGCTTCGCTAGACGATGTTTTCGCAAGACAGCGATCTTCGCGGAACGGATTAACATCGTCTAGCGAGGCACCACTGTAGATTTTGTTTCAAATGAATTTGTCTATCATCCAGCTGACATCCTAAATCTGGATGGTAAATGGCTCTAGTACAGTCGGGGAATTGAATTATCAGCTGGTATCATATCACCCTTATCCTTATCTTTTTGTACTGGATGTTTCTTGTCTCGTGGTTTTGAAGTACATGTTTTGAACCTGGAAGCACAGGGTAGTGATTTCAGTAAGGAACTAAGTGCCCCTAATAGGCAGCTGCAGTTAAAATACTATACATTGCACTCTGAGCTGGCGAAAGAGTTCATATTGTTTAAAAAGCATGTTCATAGAATGAATTGCAGTATGATTTGCAGAAAAGAATGAAACTCGTGCTAGTGGCTACATATAGTTTAACCTGTTAGAACAGCTGATCAGGAAGCCTGGGATTCTTAATTCAAACTTTGCACAAGCCAGAAAATACCAGGAGATAAAATATCCCATGCACAAATGAGATGTAAGACACGTGCATAAGGAAAGGGCTATGTGATTTCCTGTTTGTTCTTCCTATTTGTAGTATTTTATTATAATTACCAAATGACTTTTTTATCCCTGCTCAGTCAATCCTAAGGGCTATCTAGTCCAACATCTTGCTTCCCACAGTGACCAACTAGATGCTAATGGGAAGTCTATAACCAGAACATTTAGGCATGTTGCAGTAGTGAGAATATGATTGGTGAATGGTAGAAAACTTCTTACTACTTCTTATTCTTATGAAACCTACATATTAGAAACCTTCCTCAGTCATTTTTATAGCAATATTAGACTACTTTAATTATTGATATTCCAATCCTAAATACACCTCCTTGACATTGATTTTAATAATACTCCCACATGAGTGTGTTAAAGGTTGTGGTCTAACTGCACAATCCTGTGTATCTAATCAGAAACGAAGATTGTTCAGTTACAAGGCAAGTATATACAGGATTGAAGTCTAAGTCACTTAACCATTTGGCACTCTTTTAGTCTCAGTAGTGCCACTGGTAATATGCCAAGAGGCATATTACTGATTGTTGACTGCTTCTTCCCTGCACCCAAGATAAACCTGTTAAGTTTATCTCATATTTTTTCTCAACAGCTCCTTCTCTTTTTACTACTTTTTATAGTCCTCTTTTCCTGAATCCTTGAGCACTTGGATAGTCTTTTTCAACAAACATTCATTCGATCATTCATTCATTCATTCAGCTTCTATTACCGCCCATCTGGCTGCAAGGCCACTCTGGGCAGTTATGAAACCTTAAGATTATTTGAGACAGTACAATTAGTACATGCATAAAATACATATTGTACAATGTTAAAATGATTATGTTGGTAAGTAAGAAAAGACAGACATATTTAATCTTTACAGAAGTTGTTTTTGACAGCTTCACATCAATAGAACTGCAGCTATAAATAAAGTTGGGCTTATTTATGCTTCAGTTTGCATGACAATGGCTATACACAACGTAAGTAATTGCAGTTTGTGCTCCAAAGCAGTATTTTATTCAGAGGCATGAGAGTATTTTATTTGAAGGCAAGGTTAAGAGTTTTGAATTCCACTTTACATTGTTAACTGAATAGCGTTTTCAGTCTTATCATTCTTAAAGCTGCAGATTGATGTGTTGATCATTTCAGAGGCAGTACAGACTTACAAAACTACAATGACAGATTTGTAAGTCTGTGTACTGTATTACGTATGTGTACATCAAAAAAACTGCATGA
This sequence comes from Intellagama lesueurii, assembly GCA_037013535.1. Taxonomy (NCBI): domain Eukaryota; kingdom Metazoa; phylum Chordata; class Lepidosauria; order Squamata; family Agamidae; genus Intellagama; species Intellagama lesueurii. The sequence continues at coordinate 298,686,628 of JBAJHW010000001.1, read as the reverse complement.
AAATGATTACTTTGTATACCCAATATTTTTTTTAAATTATGCAAGAAATGGTTAAAGTTGTACATATATTGTAAGTTATTTTGCAATTTATTTTTGTTTATAAAATAAATGTAGAAACTGTTAAAGATTATATCAGTGAATTACTTTGAAGACAATTTTGTGACTAAGACAACTCTATTAATAATGGCTAGCTTTAAAGATCGTTAGCAAGTGGAAGTAGAGGAAATGAAGGCAGTATAAAAAATTAATTCAAAGAATATAAATATCCTATGCCTACCTACCCTAACTACCCTGACAGGTAGTAGTGTTTGCGTTAGAATTTTACAAAATCAGTTCATTAGCTGCATTCTTCAAAGAATGGAAGCAATCTATTTGGATCCAGGTTCTGTTGCTGATTTCAATGCTGCACGGTTCTAGCTTTAAGACTGGTAGGACTTGATATTCTCTCCTGGTGAATCACAGTTGATTCTGCTTTTTCTGTCACTGCTAGTCCCCTAATTATGAGCTTGTTGCATTGGTGTCAGGAATACATGCACTCATGCTTTAAGGGAACTCAGGTAAAAATACTTGTACACAATAGGGCTCGTTATGAACATGTATCTAGTGGCTACATTTTTTATAAACCTAAGTCCATTTTTTAGATCACAGTAATGCTAGTAATAAATAAATATGTGTATCTTATATACAAACTGAAACTTGAAAACATGAAGTCTTATGTTAGCAATAAAAATAATTCCTAGAATATTTTGACTTTAACAGGCGGACCATTCAAATTAGTGCAAAATTTGATAGTAAATATATGTCATAATGAACTATTAGTTTTTAAAAAGCTAACTTATTCTGTATTGGTACCACCCATACTTTCAAAATGGACATTATCAGGAAATCTTTCAGTTAATGTGTATGATGATTTGTTTTATTTTCAGGTTTTTGGAGTGGATGACAGCCAGGATTATAATAGGCCTGTTACCAGCGAGAGCCAGAGAGATTTAGTAAAAGATTGGGCTATAAATTCTGCTACAGTAGTGCTGCAAGAAAAAAGACCACTGAGTACAACTGGATTTCTTGACACAGAGGTAGAATTCAATTTTTGATGGGTCTTCTTCTTTTCTCTTCCAATAAAGGAGAGGACCTTAATATAGTCAGTGCTAAGTAGCTAGTAAGCAGAGCTTGTTTATAGAATATTAACTCTATATTAATCTTTTATATTTTTCATTTCTTTATTGTAGTTTATCTTGTCTTACCACTAGAAAAAAACATGACCACTTGCAAGCTTTTTCTTGGTCTTTATGCACACACTACACACTTCAGAGCAACTTGTTGCAAGATCAGGAAAATTCTGGATTTTGTAACTGAAAAGGAAAGGACTTGCAGACGATGAGCTGAGATAAAAGGAAATTGATCCTTTTTAAAGCTAGAAGAATGTTGGTTTATTGGTTCTGGAAAGGCAGTGCCTAAAATTCATTTCAGCAGACACTTGTCCTGTCTACAGTAAATATTGTCAATGTTAGGAGGTTTCTTCTGATGAAAACCTCATGTAAGGTGCTCAGTATCCTGAGCCAGGGTCCCTGCTTAACCTTCCACCTCCCTAACTTTCACAGGTTGAATGTATTCTCGAAGGCTGGTTTTTAACCTCCTGGGTAAGAAGGTTGATTGTCCTCTCTGGCACTTCCCTCTCATTTTGAATTGGTTCCTCTTCCCCCTCCTGCTCTGTGTCACCTGTCACCCCTTCTGATATTAGGGTCTCTGCTTTTCATCCTGGTGTCTACTTCAATCTCTTCTTTTTGTGACCTCCAATGTACTCTCTGAAGAGCTGTATTTTTTCTTTCAGTAGGGCAGTCAGCTTGTACCTTTTTTTTTACATTTGTAGTCAGAAAGATGTACATGGCAGCAACACTGCAGGTTACTGCAGCATCCTCTTACTATCCATGCCTCTTTCCCTTATGTAAGTTCAGCACTCCTGGCTTCCCCTTCACACTCCTCCATTAAATATCAATTCAAAATGCCTCTCATGACCCTGCTGTGAGTAAATGTGTAGACCTCATCTGAGTGTCTATGCTGGTGTTTGTACTATTGCATTTTCAGAGTTTTACAATTTATTTATGCAATCAGAAGGCACTGGAAGCTTCTTCTGTTAAAAGGCATTTGAAATACTGTAAAATTTGTGCAAGAGTTGCATATATTTTTGTTGGGTTACTTATCTTTGCATCTTTCTGTATTATGTCCTTTCATAACGAATTGACTATCTCAGGATTCTTCACTTTGCCTGTAAAGGCAAGCCATTTTTAAAAAATCTTACTTAAAAGTGCCTTCTTATTAATCCCAAATAAGAACATTTTTGAAGTATTCGCAGTGCAATACTAAAAGAATGTTCCTGCTGTGTAGAATCTGTAATAAGTGACTCCATAAGATATCCATAGCAACCCATGTGTGCATATTCCAAATGTCCTTCAGGATTAATGTTACCAGGAAAAATCCATCTGAGAAAGTTTCTGCTTAGTCTTAGCTCACAAGGTGACTAAGGGATATTATGTGTGGAATCATGGTTCTCAAACTTCTAGGAAGTTAGTGTAAGGCTCAAAAGATTGTCTGTTTGTGGTCCAATAAATATATTGCTCACTCTTGTTTTCAGATTGTGTATAAGGACCATTAGTAACCATTAGTTAACTTAGTTCTGATTCTTTCACCCCCATGCACCAGATCTAGATCTTTATGGATTCTGTAACAAAAGATGGCACTGGGAGACTAAAATGTGCTCTTTTTTGGTGCTTGATGGCTAAGCACATCTCTTTATTGTTGTGTAATACTGTTATTCTCATCTTCTACCTAACCTTCCCCCTTGTTTTAAGGACAATAGGATGAAAATGTGACTTTGGTGTGTATAAATATTGAATTAGCAATACAAGGAGCAATCAGTAAGAATGCAACCCGAAGGTTAATATCTTGAAGTAGTCCCATTAAAGTTGCCAGGATGACTTAACAACCAATCCATTTCTTAAAATAAAGAATAGTAAGCCTTCCTCTAATAAAGATGCATAAAATAGATATACACACATCTTTATATTGCATCTTTATATCCACCACAGTATTCCTAGTTTTACGTTACTGTAAATTTTTTGATATAGAAGAAGACTGTGTTTCTGTTTTTCAGTTTAACATTAATTCAACAAGGTATGAATTTAGAATGGCCAATAATAGCTTGGACTTTTGCAGGAAATTTGCCAGGCATATAGCACTACAACAGCATTTCTTACACACAAACATTGTAGTCTCTGTGTCAGCCATGATGACAGGAAGGAAATAAGCAGGTGAGCTGGAAGTTCTCGCTACCTAATTACTCATTGGCTTGATTGACGTAGAATTTCTTTGGGCTGTCAAAATCGCTATATCTTCTACTTCAAACACATTTCTTATGTGAGCACAGGCATGTTGTAGAGAAAGTTCAGGCTTGATTTGATCTAGAATCCACTTGTTTGTCGTCCTTGCATTGCAGGGTATCTGCTGAACTCTTATCCAACATCATATTTCAGACAAAATGATTTTTTTTCCTGTTGCTTTCATCACTGTACAGCTAACACATCCGTATATAGTAATCAGGAATGAGTGTGGATGATCTTGGCCTTGGTCTCCAGTGACAAATCCTTACATTTATTTTTTTTCTAGTTCCTTCATTACTGCCCTTCTGAATCATATTCTTCCACTATATCTTTCCTCCAGCCTCCATTTGGATTGACAGTTAAGCCAAGGTATACAAAAACTTTAAGCATTTCAGTTTCTTAATTGTCAACATTAAAGTTATGCAGTTCTTCTGCAGTCATGATTTTTGTCTTTTTAACGGTCAACTGCAGTTCCGACTTTGCACTATCTTTGTTCAACTTAATCAGGGGTTGTTTGAAGTCATTGCTGTTTACTGTCATATGATATATTCTGTATATAGATTAAACAGATAGGTAGTCATCTGATATCTTTGCCTTTGGGAAACCATTCTGTTTCTTCATATTCTGTCCTAACAGTGTTATCTTGTTCACAATATATGTTACACATCAGGACAATCAAGTTTTGAGGCACATCTATATATTTTTTAGAATAATCCATAGCTTGTTATCAGATCCTTTTCTGCCTTTTATTGTTATGCGTTGGTAGCCAACGTATGTGTGTGATATGATCTCGGCTGCCTCATCTTAAAAAAACAACAACTTGAACATCAGTCATTTCTTGCCTCACAGGTGATAACAGTGTTTCTAACAACACCTTGAGCATCACTTTGCTTGCATTGGAAATTAATGCAATAGTCTTATAGTTATTGCACTCCTTGGTGTCTCCTTTCTTAAGGACTGGAATTTACTTACTTACTTACTTACTTACTTACTTACTTACTTACTTAAAATATTTATCCCGTCTTTCTCATAAGAATGACAAAGAACCTTACATCATTAAAACACAATATTAAAGTTAAAACAGTGAACTATCCAAACATCAAACAAATTAATAACAATATATTAAGAATGTTAGGTAAAGCATTATAAAAATAGATTTAGAAGCAGCAAAATACAAATCATCTCATTTTAAAACATTTCCAGACAGTCTGTCACTAAAGAAAAGCCTGTCTGAAGAGAGAGGTCTTTGCCTGCTTGTGGAAGGATAGCAACATTGAACGATTCCATGTTGGGCCATTGTTTTGTTTTCCATATTTGTTGGCATATTCTTGTTAGGATTTTGACAGATTCGGTTTCTGTAACTTGGAACAGTTATACTGGCACCCCTCCGATCATTTCCAAGTGCTTGCAAAGCAACATTAACTTCAGTTTGTCAGACATTTGGTTCTTCATCATAAGACTCCTCTTTGATTAAATCTGTAATCTTTCTATCTATTCTGTATAGTTCTTCAATATATTGTTTCCACAATATAAACATAATTGATATTATCAAGGTAAAATAATATGTTCTCCTGTTGGTCTTTCAGCATCTCTAATCTAGGTTTAAATTTTCCTTTGATTTCTTGGACTTTATGGGAGAGATCTACTGTTTTTCCTCTTCTGCTGTTCTCTTCTACTTCTTTGCACTGATCATTGAAATAGTTCTCTACATGGTCACTGAAAAGTTGCATTCAAGATTCTAAACCTTTTTCTGTCACATTTTACTTTTGCTTCTTGACCAGCTTTAAAGATTTTACGTGTTTCTTCTCTTGTCCATCTAGTCTTTTATTTTCTTTTGGCTATAGGAGTAGTCATTTTCCATTCTTCACTATTAATATTTGTGGTTTCAATTGACAGTTCTTCTACTTCATGGTCAATTGAGTTTAGTAATGCAAATCTATAAGGACATTAAATTCATCGTGTATGTTAATTAAATTATATTTTGGTGCTACGATTCCACCCAAATTTTCTTCGTTTAGCCTACAGTCTGCATAATATGGAACTCAAGCAAAGCATTAATGAGGTATTAGCACTACTCTTTTTTTACCTCTAGCAATATTTATAGCACTTCACTACTCTATTTTTAAATTTCATATAAAGTAATTCATGAGTAGATTTGTGACATTTCAGAATAATTACTTTAAGAATGGTAACTATTAAATGATTTTTCATGGAAAAAATATTTTCCTTATTTTACAGCATCAAAGAAAATACATGCACAAAGGTAATGGAAAGAGCATTACATTGTCTAAGAGGATAAGTATCAAGTATCTAATTGCCTAAGAGAATACGTATCAATAATTTTTCTTTGTGATCCATGTGACTCACGCACATGGGTCTGGCACCTATGCAGAGCAATCTTCAGAATGTTCTAGAGCTCTGTAGCTTTAAGACTGTCTCCTCCCCTCAACCCTCCATTGTTCATGTTCAGACACTCCTTAACAGTTCTCTCAGTTCCCTCTTGTTTGCCACACAAGCAATAGCCAGAGGGGTGTTCATTCCCTTCAAACTATTAAAAGTAGCTTAATTTCTTATTTTTCAAGTTTCACCCTACTGCCTTCTCTCATGTTGACTTTCTATATTGTCGTTGTTGTTGTTGTTTTAAGTTAATCATTCTTTGTTTCAGTACATTCTCTTATGGCTTTTGCAACATTGTTTAAAAAGTGTGTTGTCTGCAGGGTTAGTGTCTTTTTTGCCTAGGAGAGGGCCATTTTGTCCAACATTGCAATATTTGGCCGGGACTTACTAAAGTAGCTCTGCAGAATAGGCAGTCCAGGTTAAGACTCTATTTGTGTCTTAACCTGGACTGTCTAAGTCTCTCTAAGAGTCAGATTTTTGGCACAAGAGCCTCATGCCATGTCCCCAGTGGTTTCCATTTGGCAACTGCATCCTAAAGACTCTCTAATGGCTGACTACAGCCTGACTTACCATCACACCTGTTGGATCTCAAACCAAAATTGGAATCAACAGCTTGTTCCAATTCCAGAGTCATCTCAACTTGAACCTCAACACCGACAGTTTACTCAATACCAAATCCATTTTTAGTACAGGCTAAAAGACCATTGAACAAACTAAAATAATCATAAGAAAAAAATATAAGTTTTCAAGTACATGAACCTTATCATCTATGGTTGTACAACTTATCTTTAAATCTTTGCTATCATCCAGTGTTCTGCCATCTGCACGGGAGGTTGCAGGGGAAGAAGTTGTTTACATTCATTTATTTTAAAGTGGGCTACATGTCTCATCTTTTCATGGTGCACCTAAGTTTCCACAACAGCCAGTCAAAGAGGCTTTCAACTCCTGTTCCTGATATCAAGGCTCTGCAGAAGCACAAGAATACTTACTTCACCATAGATAACTATTTATGTTATGTTATGTCAGGAAGCATGACTCAATTTGAACACAGGACACAGTACTGGAAGAGGCACACAAGTTCTTTATGTTTTAGCTTTAGTTTATGTTTTCTTTCAAAATTCCCTGAATTTAAATCAAATCCTATTCAAAGTCATTCCCATCAAATATAATCTCAAATACAGGATTAGGGAATGTTTCCCAAATTGTATATATGAAAGTATTATGAAAACAATCATGCAAGGTAACTCAGAGCTATAACATGAACTCTTCACTTGAGTTTTCACTTGACTGCAACTTTAAAATGCACAACCTGCATTGTTATCTGATTAAGCTGCACAACAAATAAATAGACAATGGTTTATGGCTGGATGGCTGGATAAATACATAGATTCACCTTGTTACTTATCTTGTTAGTCTTCTAAACCTCAATGTGGAAGCTCAGACTGACATAAAATTTCAGTTTGGATCTTGGATAGAACCTTGTCTCACTTTTTGAAGCCTCAGATGACTTCCCTCATTAATTGCAATAGGAAAATGAATAGATCCTTATGTTTTCATAGGGCAAAAAATGCATGAAATTTATGTAGGCATAGTATGCTTTCCTGTGGTGAAAAAGTTAACCATGTTTCAGACAAACAAGTGCAGCAGAGAATTTTAAATAAAAGACAATTTTGTGCTTAAAACAATGCTTTGCACGAAGGTCACAGAAAATGCAGAAGTTGATCAAGACAGAGGTGGATGATGCCACAACGCAGAGGCAGACCTTGAAAGTCCAGCATTCCATACAAGTGTAAGCCCTTCTAGACCTCGGTTACAGGAGTTGTGGACAGAGAGAGGGTGATTTGGACAGTTTTCCTCAAAGAAGAAAGCAGACAGAAACAAGCGGAAGAGATGATTTAAGTAATGCCAATGGTAGAAAAAGATGGGATTTTTTTAAAGTATAGAGCTACAAAACCTGTAACTCTCTAGAGATTGTAGATGTCCAGCTCTTATGAGTCCCAGCCAGTCCCACTAGTGATACAGTAATTGTATGGGCAGCAAAAATTGGCATAAAGGAAAACAAAGGGATCAACTGTTGGTAGGCACCATGCCACAGCCCTGTCATGGGCATACACATGTTATATTCTTGCATATGGCATAGTTTAGGGGAAACAACCATGCTGTCAGCTGTGGTGAACTTCTAACTCCACTGTGTACCACAGTTTAGAAGTAAGCATTTCCCACATTCTGCTTGGGAGTTTTCATTTTGCCTGCTAGTTTATTAGTTGTCAGAATGTCTGGAAATATCCCACAGTTCATGTGAAACTACAATATTTGTAGCTGTGCCATTGGTTTTTTGTCACAGGGTTCAGTGAAACCTATTGATATCATCTCCATATTTGTGAAAGTTCCATTATTCATCACACATGTCTTGTATTCCTTTCAACTCCCTCAAATGGGATGGATGATAAATGGCAAAGAATGATGGGGACTGTAGTTCAATAATATCTGGAGGGCCACAAGTTCCACACCTTTACCTTAGTGCATTGTCTGTATTATTTCTCATAGCAGATTAGAGAGGATTTTGGCATATTTTATACAGCTGAAAAACCAGGCTGTAGTACTTTAGGAAGTATGTTTTGCTTATGCAAAATCTGAGCAGGTAAGGTTTATCCCACCCACTTTTGATGTGGTACAGCGAAAATTGTCCAAAAAATATGGAAGTTAAAACCCCAGACTCCAGCCCAGATAAAAAATTCAATGCTATGGAGTTGAATGGTTTACTTTGTTTGTTGAAATGTGTCCTGCCTCAAAAGAACAGAGTTTTTATGGTTAATCTAAAGTTGTGTGAGAGTGATGTAATTGCCTATAAAGGATACTCTATGAAGCAATACAGTGATGGCCCATGCCGTGAGGCCTGCTTTGCCCAATGACCAATTTTCAATAATCACAGCAGGGCACTATATGGGCTGGATTCTTTTCTCAAAAAGTCACTTTACATTTTAAAATTAACCCATTTCTTTGGTGGTTGATTTTTTAATTGTTTTCAGTAAAGTTATCCTGATGGCAATTTTTAGTAAAGACTTCCTCCTCCCATCCCATGTCCTCCAGTGGTTTTCTGACAATGAACGTGATTACACAGGATCCTCAGGACCTTTGGGGGAGCTGTCAGAAATGTTTAATTTCCAAAACATATCCATGGCTGATGACATCATCAGCCTTACACGGAATAACTTACACAGTAGGGCTTCAGCTATCGTGTAGAGTCAATAAAAATTCCAAAACCGTGTTGCATAAAAGCTGGTCAAGAATCAATGCCTACTGGATCTCAACAAATTTGATTAAAGAAATGAAGAAAATAGAAATCCTTGCAAATACTTTTGCAGACCACAGTCCAATATTACTGCAATTACAGACATTTTGCAAAGTTCCACAATGGAGATTAAATACAAATCTTTTAAAAAATGAAGATTTTCAAAAGCAAATAAAAGAAGAAATGGAAAATTAATTCAAAATAAATATGATACCAGAAACACCTATAACCACAGTATGGGAGGCTGGGAAGTGCTTTTTCAGAGGATTAGCAATACGATTCGCCGCAAGGTTAAAAAGAGACAAGAAACAAAAATATAGGGAATTAGAGGAAAAATGGAAACTATGTGAACATCAATTCAAACAAAATCCATCGATAATACATTTGAAAATGAAGATTAAGCTAATACAACATCAACTAAACACATTTTGACTGAAGAAATGGCAAGGAAGATTAAATTCGCAAAACAAAACTTTTTCAAAAACGCAAATAAACCTGGAAGGGTGGCTAGCATATAAATTAAGGAAAGAAAGAAGGAAAACACAAATTCAGGCCTTAAAAAATGAAAAAGGAAAGTTAACTATGAAACAGGAAGAACTAAAAAGAATAATAGAACAATTCTATCAGAATCTGTATTCAGAAAAGAAACATTATAGGAGAAACAAAAACAATATTTGGAAAAACATATTAAGATGAAATTTTCTGCACAAAGAAATATATTGAATGCACCTATTTCAATAAGAGAAGTGGTAGAAGCCATAAAGAAACAAAAGAATGGGAAATCACCAGGCTCAGATGGAATACCAGCAGAATATTATAAAACTTTTGAGGATGTTTTAGTGAACCTGTGTAAGAAGCTAATGGAGTTTATTGAACAGGAAAGAGATTATACCTACATGAAAAGAAGCAATAATATCAATAATCCATAAAGAAGGAACTGAACTGGAAGAAATTAAAAACTACAGACCAATCTCGCTATAGAATGTGGACTTTAATACGCTTCAATATTAGCAGACAGATTGAAAAAAGTTCTTGTACATATAATTAATGAAGATCAGTCAAGCTTTCCGCCAAAGAGACAGATGAGAAATAATATTAAGACAATATTAAATGTGTTAGAATACAACCCGGAAAAGCGATTGCTATGATTTTTCTTGATGCAGAGAAGGCCTTTGACAATGTCGGTTGGGATTTCATGTTAAAACAATAAGAAATTATGAAAGCAGTAAAAGACTTTGTTGAGACAATAAGGACTATCTATAGACAACAGAAAGCGAAGATTTATTTATTTAATTTATATCCCGCCCATCTAGACCAAAGATCAGAATAAATGGCGAACTTACACAGGATATAAAAATACAAAAAGGAACAAGACAAGGATGCCCATTATCTCCTTTACTGTTTTGTACTATTCACTGAAACATTATTACTACAAGTTAGACAGAATACAGATATAAAAGTACTCAAAGTAAGAGGGGAAGAATATAAAAGACAGGTGTTTGCAGATACATGGTCTTTATTCTAGAGGATCTGATAAATTCAATGAGGACATTAATAGAGACAAAATTTTTGGAGAAGTATCTGGACTAAAAGTAAATAAACAAAAAACACAAATTTGGACCACAAATATGAAGAAAAAAGAGATCCAAAATTTAGTAGAAATGACAGGTTTTAAAGGGGGGGGGGAGTTAAATACCTGGGAATGCAGATTACAAAAAAACAAAAAACAAAGCAAGTACCTTGATAAAAGACAATTACATTAAACTAATTGGTATGATCGAAAAAGCTTTGGAAAAATGGTCAAAATTTCAATTATCATTTGGGGAGGATTGCAGCTGTGAAGATTAATGTATTACCTAAAATTATATTTCTTTTTTAGACAATACCAGTCCTTACAAGACAATTAATACTTCAAGAACTTCCAAAAAAAAATAATGAAGTTTGTTTGGCAAGGGAAAAAACCTAGAATAAAAATCAAAACACTTCAAGACGCAAAACAAAGAGCAGTCTTTGGACTTCCAGATTGGTTTTTATATTATAAAGCCTGTGCTCTAGTTTGGATTAAGGTAGTGGATAGTTTTAGAAAATGACAGAGTACTAAAACTAGAAGGATGTGATTTAAACCTAGGATAGCATGCTTTCCTATGGTATCAAAAAACAAAGGACAATAAACAATTTAAGAATAATCTGATAAAGAAAGCTTTGAACTGGGTATGGACTAAGATCTGAGAAGAAAATTACCAGAAAGTTCCTGAATGGATCTCACCTATGGAAGCATTTTCACAACCAACATTAATGGAAAAGAAGAAACTCTTGAGATATAGAGATTTGTTAAAAGAGGACTTAAGTATGAAATGAAGGAAAGACATAGAAGAACAAGGTATAATACTTGATTGGTGGACAAAAACACAAATAGATTCAAGGTATACAAGAGATAAAACAATAGGCTTTTGTAAGGAACAGACACCATTAGATAATGTACCGTATTTTTCGCTCCATAAGACGCACTTTTCCCCCCCAAAAAAGTGGGGGGGGAAAGTGTGTGCGCCTTATGGAGCGAATACACTTCTGCAAGGGCTCCCTCCGATGTCGGGGGAAAGCCCTTGGAGACCTCCTGGGGGTCTGATCGCGGTGGCGGGGGACCCCCAGGAAGTCTCCAAGGGCTTCCTCCAAGCCATCGGAGACCTCCTGGGGGTCCCCCGCCGCCGCGATCGGACCCCCAGGAGGTCTCCAAGGGCTTTCCCCCCGACATCGGAGGGAGCCCTTGCAGACCTCCGAAGGCAAAAAGGCAGGGGAAAATGACGGGAGATTCGAATCTCCCATCCTTTCCCCCTGCCTTTTTGCCTTCGCGGCGGCGGGGGACCCCCAGGAGGTCTCAGATGGCTTCCTCCAAGCCATCGGAGACCTCCTGGGGGTCCCCCGCCGCCGTGATCGGACCCCCAGGAGGTCTCCAAGGGCTTTCCCCCAACATCGGAGGGAGCCCTTGCAGACCTCCGAAGGCAAAAAGGCAAATACCTCCAAAGTACCTTATTTTTCGCTCCATAATTAGCTGCGTCTTATGGTCAGGTGCGTCTTATGGATCGAAAAATACGGTACTTCAGAATGTAAAGGAAAAACAGATTAAAATGTTGTATAATTATCTACTAGAATTAAAAACGCAGGAGGAAATAGTTAAAGAGTATGATAAAATGGGCCCAAAATGTGGGCCACAGTATTAATTTCAAGTCATGGTCACAAATATGGGAAAACAATATTAAGTTAATAAAAGCCGTTAATTATAAAGAAAAAGAATATATAAGATGTTCTACAGATGGCATATGACACCTGAAAAATTACCAAACCTATATCAGAGTACCTCTAACAAATGTTGGAAATGCAAATTAAAAGAAGGTAGTTTTTATCATATGTGGTGAACTTGCAGGGAGATTAAAAGCTTTTGGGAACTAGTCCATGAGACTTTACAAAAAATGTTATCTTGTACAATTCAATGTGAACCTGAACTGTTTTTGTTGAATATAATACCAGATTTGATTGAAAAAGAAAAAAGATATTTGATCATACATGTAACTACAGCAGCAAGAATTTTATATGCCAAATACTGGGGGGGAAAAGGAGATACCAACAATCCAGGAGTTAACAGAAAAAAATTTCGAAGCAGCAAAGATGGATATTTTAATTGAAGTATTAAAAAACAAAGAAATTGTTGAGGCTAGAAAAAAGTGGGAACCTTTGCTCACCCAACCCAAAATAATGAGACGAGACACAGAAATATGGGTTGAAACTAGGGTTATGACTTTATTAACTATTTAAATTTTAAACTACCCCTTTTTACAATTGTAGATCTTAAAGGCTTAGAAAAAATTGGCAAGATTAGTGTGGAGTAAGCTTTGTTCCAAGAGTTAGGTCTCACATTTGATAGATCTGGTGCATATTTGATTAATTTTCTATTGGGGGATAAGGTGCCATACATTTCTGAAAAGGCAGCCGGCTTTGCTTTTAGAGCAACGGTTTTAAGAAAGAAGGTTTGTAGTTATAATGATCATGTTTTAACTGAGGATTGAACTGTTTCACATGATAATGTTGTTTTTGGATGGTTTTATTCGTATACTATGTTTGATATTTTATCCTATACAAACTTTCTTTTGTAATTGCTACAGCTATACACAAATAAATTTGCTTTATTTACAATTCGTTTTACTTACTTAGTAAGAAAGCATATAGGTAAAAGTAATAATGATATATACTGTTCTCTACCACATTCTATATTTTTTATTTACCCCAGTACCTTGTTCCAAATCCCCTTCCCTGTGATCTTCCCTGACCCAATGGAAAATGAATAAAAATTAATAATAATAATAATAATAATAAAATCCAAAACTGAGTTTAATGCAGTCACAGCACATCATCTGTGGCCTTGTCTATGAACCAATGCCTGTTCTTGCCCCAGGTTTCCTCATACAGTGCAGTACTGTCCTGACACCATCCTAACCAGAGTTAGCCTTATAATTATGCACAAGTATCACTTCCACTTTCCCAATGCTGCAAACACTTCCTTATTTTGCTTTTCTGATTCTTGAAAGGTACATCCAGTTTTATGTATTCCCATGAGCAATTGCTTTTCCAGATGTCTCATCATGTTCCATTGATTGCAATCCTTACATAAAGAGTAATTTGTGCCTTATAACGTTGAATGTGTTTTGATGTTTCTTCTGTTTACCTTCTTTTTCTGTGGTATTTGTTCCTTAGTATTTTCATACTTACTGTTTTTTGCTTTAAATATTGTCTTTGAATGATGTAAACTGCCTTAGATCCTTCTTAAGGAGAAAGACGGTAGATTTTTTAAAAAATAAATAAAATAATAAACTGGAACCTTTGCAAAAATGGATCATGTACCATTAAACTTATATTTAGGTTTAACAGAAATCTGGTATATAACTAAGTCTACTCTCTATTTGTGATGAAAAATCTTGTCGTAACTGCAGTTTTAATTGACCCTGGCTCTGAGACAATATTTTGGGTTAATATTTTGCCAAGATATATTGCCATTAACACACTTTTAAACATTTTTCTGTTTCAAGAGTTCCTTGGTGTGTGATTTTATACCTGCTGCTTGAAAATAGGCTCTGTATGTCTTATTTGTGTGTGAGAGAGTGTGTGCACTTGTCTGTCTGTGTCTTCAGACTGTCAACATTGTAACTTTATGGAGTTTTTTGTATAACTACACAGCTTTCTTTGGCTTTTTGGGTGGGTGAGTAAAATGATCAGGAAACAGAAGTAGGCTGTACTCTTGCTTAATTGATTGACTGATTGTGTTATTTGCTCTTCTGTCATGTATGACTTACTCCAGCTCTTTGGTTTATCAATGCTTGCCCTCTAGCATCTTGCATGGAAGAATCTCTCATGTTTGGACAGCACTATCAGTAAGTGGAAGAGTGCTTGGTATTCAGAAAGATGGGATTGTTTACCTTCATTGCCTATATTTTGGCATTTGTTGTCAGCAAGTTTTCCTTTCTCTAACCTGCATACGTAGGGCATATCCCCTGTGTGGACACATTACCACCATCAGTAGAGCACTGAGAGGGTAGTATACATTTTCCCATATCACAGTGGAAAGTGGCAAAGCATGCCATTCTGCATAGTCATAGGTGTTTGCTTTGCTTCTCTTGTGTGTGCTTTCAGTGGTGAATAAAGAGTATATGGGGATATTTCTTTGTGGTCTCTGTGAATCACACTGATGGGTTCAGTTCCTGTGCAGAGTCGGGTACAGTGCACCTTAGAGTCCTTTAGTTCTGTCTTCTCCACTGCCAGAGTAAGATGCTCAGAACATTCTCTATTGTAAGTGGAACTTGAGCTTCTTAGTTATTTGTTGTTTAAATGTATTTTCATTAATTTCTTCCTTCTTTATATATATATACTTTTTACCTTCATTTTCTCCCCCACCCCATCCCATTGTGGGTTTTGCCCATGCTTTCAACTTCTAAGGTTTTATTCAAAAAGTGCATGGGGTGCACGGAAGACTGCTCCCAGAGGCAGGCATTCCTGTTGTCTTTTCTGTTTGGGAGAATCCCATTTATCCCAGTCCAGTACAATTTGTTGAAGCTTTACTAAACAAGAATAGAGATTGAGATAGTCAAAATTGTAACTTAGTCTTTGGGAAAAGTTGCTAAAGGCAGCCAATCAAGCCTCTGAACTAACTGTGGAATGTTCTCTCACCGAGAAGAGGTTGGTGTTTTCTGCCAATGTTGCCTAACCCCATGATGTGGTTGGTTTTGAGGAGCAATCTTTGTAAGATGCTCCATTAGTTCATCCATCTTTGAATTAAATAGGAAGTTCCAACACTGTTATTGAACTTCCTGTTATTTCTTTGTATCTCGATTTTTTACATACATGTAAGAAAACCAAAGTGAATGTTACCACTATGCTTTGTGATTTGTGGGCCTTTGCTATGTGTGCAAACATCTCTGGACCCACCAGAGAATGGAGAAGGGCAGAAGTAGGAGAGAGAGTCTCCAAACAGAAGTATGATCACAGCATTGTCACTAGTCATAGTAGTTACGGCATTCTGGAAGTTGTAGTCTCCAAAAGT
This sequence comes from Intellagama lesueurii, assembly GCA_037013535.1. Taxonomy (NCBI): domain Eukaryota; kingdom Metazoa; phylum Chordata; class Lepidosauria; order Squamata; family Agamidae; genus Intellagama; species Intellagama lesueurii. Next base: position 298,670,976 of record JBAJHW010000001.1, on the reverse strand, counting down.
AACTTTTCCAAATCCAGAGGTAATGTAACATTTCTTTAGGTAATTAATCATTCCATTCTATCTCCTTGTTCAGAAAAGATATACTTTTGTCTAATATGAAATTCCTTTCAGGGCCAAACCTGAGGCTTCTCCAATGAATCCTGTTATTATAATTTAAATGCAGGTCTGCTTCCTATCAGATAGAATTTTGCCTGATTGAGATAAATTTAAGCATGCACTGGAACGTTCTCATTGATACCCAGTATGGTGTAGTGCAGTGGTTCCCAACCTTGGGCCTCCAGATGTTCTTGGACTTCAACTCCCAGAAATCCTGGCCAGCAGAGGTGGTGGTGAAGGCTTCTGGGAGTTGTAGTCTAAGAACATCTGGAGGCCCAAGGTTGGGGACCACTGGTGTAGTGGATAGAGTGACAGACTAGGACTCAGGCGGTCTGGCTTCAAATTCCTGCTCAGGCATGGAAACTAGGGGTGTGTAATTGGTAAAAACACTCCTTAAATATCTCACTTGCCTTGAATGGCCTATTAGGGTAGCTATGAGTCAGTTCCAACTTGCCAGCTTATAACAGAGCTTTCTTCAGTACATTTCCCCATGTAATCATACTTCACATGACCAGAAAGAAATAATGGAGAGGACTCTATTGCTCGCTGTAATGCACTTTGAAACCTAGATGCTGCCAAGTGATTTTTTCATGACGACTAGGGATGACTCTCTTACCTCTGCTTTGTCAATTATAGCACATATAGACCTTCTTCCCATGAGCTAGGGTTCTTTTCTTAAGGAACTTAAATTTCTAGTGAAAATAGAAATTAATCTTGTGGCATCTTGAAGACTAATGAGCTTTTATTTGCATGAGTATTCATGGACTGCACTCCATATCATTAAATGCCATCACTAATACTTCCTTCTTGCATACTGCATATTTTGTAGGTCCATACACCACTACTCAGGTTCAAAAGAAGCCTATACATAATGTTGGATGTCATGGACCTTCAAGAGACATCATTCTCTGGGACCTTTGAATGATACCTGCAAATATAACTGGCATTATATTCTGTTGAGGGTATTGGGAGGGATGTTTAAAAATACTTTATCATAGGCAAATATAATGTGGCTGCTTTTAATGTTGTTAGAGCAATAGTATCATAGCTGTAGTTCATTAATATCAATACCATAGCCATTATTATTTCAGAGGAAATAATATTTCCCTATCCCTGTAATTAACTAATTCAACTAGATTCTGCTCCTTAGGTAAACAGGTTGAATAGCTATTGAGTTTGCAAGAAGGAGGTTTACTTAAAATATATCTAGAGCAGTACTTTTCAATTTTTGACCCTCCAAATTTTTGGACTTCAACTCATAGAATCCCTGATCATTTGACATGCTGACTGGGAGTTCTGGAAGATGGCATACAAGACAACAGAAGGCTGAAAACCTAATGTCCTTATATCCAATAGGTTGCAATTGGGATTGCCTCATATAGACACAGTGACCAGAGGTCATATTTCCAAATCACAGTGCAAGGATGTGGTGTTCAAGAATTGTTCACAACACAGTTTAGAGGTTCAAATTAGAACTGCTAGATAGCTCGTGGTTTAGGCATCTGGCTGTGAAGCCGGATATTGGGAGTTTGATTCCCTACTGTGCCTCCTTAACAGGGGCTGGACTCAATGATCCGTAGGGTCTTTCCAACTCTGCAGTTCTAAGATGCCATGGTATGCTTGTTTGAGGAAACCAGGAAGTCTGCTGTAAGGAAGAACCCCATATGCTTCTTTGGTGACATGATATTTCAACATACTAAATATAGAATTAATACACATGGACAGTGGATATAAGAATGAAGCCCCTCCCCCATTCTTTCAGCAGTCTCTTGTGCCATGTTTTTTATATAATATTTGAATACAAGGAGTAGCTCAGAACGTTTTTTGGAACTCTAAACCAATGAATGTTTTTAGAACACCTGATCAAATTGGACTTTGCTGCAGTCATACTGTATATGTTTAGATTACTTCAACATCATTGGAGCATAACCAAGTACAGGTTCACAAATTATATTAATGTATGATCCAACCTTGCTCTAATCAATGCCCACCAGATATTTTGAATGAAAATTCCAAGGATTCCTGAGCATTGGCTTTGTTGCCCAGCGTTGATGATCATTAAAATTCAGAACACCTAGAGAGCAACAGGATGAGGAAGGCTGATTTGGGAGATCATAATTTACTTTGAAATGTTGTAAAAGTCTGAAACTTTTTCTTCTTTAAAGTGACTAAGGCTGTAATATTGTAGCCACTTATTCACAGAACTGAATAGAATTTTCTGCTAGGCAGACACATGTAGGATTGCAGTATTTAAAAAAATCTGTAAAATAAATTTTTATTTTATAGATTTTTTTATAAAAAAACATTATTTTACAGATTTTAAAAATAAATTTAAAGTAAAAGTAAAGTAATTGTAAGTGTAATTATTATTTTTTTCTTAGGAAAGCACTGGTACATCCGGAAGCAAACGCTGGGTATCACAGTGGGCTAGTTTGGCTGCGAATCATACAAAACATGATGAAAGTGAAGTACGGATGGAGTCATTTGCTCCTGCTGCTCTAGAAAATGGTACTGAAAATAGTTATTTTCTGATAGCTGTTTTAGCATTAAGAAATTGTATTGTCTGGTTATAACTTTAGCACATTTCATCTTGCTTAATTTTCTCATTGCTACTATGAAAGGAAAATGGTTGCTGTTGGAAAAGTGTAAATATATGAGTTGGATATAAATTAAGTTAGTCTTACTTTGGACTCACTGAGATTAACCTGAAAAGCTAGTTATTACTAATTTGTACCCCACTGTTTTTCAGTTGGCCCTATCTACCACTGATTTGAATGTCAATGAACCCAATTCTTTGTCCCATATTTTTTTAAAAAATAACATAGCTTCTTTTTAAAAGTTCTTTAAGATCTTTTTTAATCTGAAAGATCAAAAGAAAGAAATGGGAAAGCATTAGCCTTTCTCTAAATTTACTGAAATATTTAAATAATGCATGATATATGTAGAATTCCAGTGGTCTTGTTTAACAGCTGTCCCTACACCATCAATTTTTCTGTTTCAGATACTGACATCAGTGAATCTGGCCTCTCAACTAGAAGTGCAGGCTCAGCTACTTCATTGACCAGCCAGGGAGATCGAAAGAGGCGAACACTTCCACAATTGCCAAAGGAAGAAAATATTACAGAAGGACAAAGAACAAAACTAACAACCCATCAGAGATCAGAGATAGGTGAAAAACAAGACACTGAACTACAAGAGAAAGAAACTCCAACTCATACTCAGAAAGAAATAGGACAAGCTATTGATAAAAGCCTGAGTAAAGCAAGCAGGGCAGTGAATGGCCTTTCTCCAAAAGCAGAGAAGACATTTTTTCATACCAACAGCTGCTTCACTTCTGGCAAAGAAAAAAGTGAAAATGGCAAGGAAACATCAGTTGTGAAACAAGCATTAGCTAAAATTCAGCAGCAGGAACAAAATGAGGTAACACATTGGGTCCCCAGTAAATTATCTTCTGCAAAAGTTGCAAATCAAGTTGAAAGAGGGAGAGAGGAGCCTTCTGTTTCCCATAAAACAGATGCTAAAGAAAAGACATCAGGGCATGGTACAGGCAAAACAGAAAGTAAAGTAGCACAAAGTGAAGGGAAAAGAAGGAAATCAGAAGAAACAAGTAAATGTCAAACTGCGAAAGGATTTGCTGGGGATAAGAAAGACTCATCAAAGCCATTAGTGAGACAAGGAAGTTTTACTATAGATAAACCAAGTACAAATATACCCATCGAGCTTATCCCTCACATTAATAAACAGACAGGCACTACCCCACCGCCACTGTCTTTAACATCTACTAGTAGAATAAGTGAGAAAAGTGACTCAGTGGAAACAGATTCTAGTCTAGATACTACACTTATTTTAAAAGATACAGAAGCTGTAATGGCTTTTCTAGAAGCCAAACTACGTGAAGAAAACAAAACAGATGAAGGACCTGAAACTCCCAGCTATAATAGAGATAATTCCATTTCACCTGAATCAGATGTGGATACAGCTAGTACAATTAGTCTGGTAACTGGAGACAGTGAAAGAAGACATACACAAAAACGCAAAAGCTTTACCACTCTTTACAAAGATAGGTGTTCTACTGGTTCTCCTTCAAAGGATGTTTCAAAGTCATCATCTACAAGTGCTAGAGACAAAATTGAAAAAAAACCCAAAAGCCGTTCTTCAGAAGCTGGTTCAAGAGGTGATGCACGCAAGATTGTACAGAGCAGTGGAAGAATAAGGCAGCCTTCAGTAGATTTAACAGATGATGATCAAACATCTAGTGTACCTCATTCTGCCATTTCTGATATTTTATCTTCTGATCAGGAAACATGCTCTGGAAAATCACATGGAAGGACTCCTTTTACCTCAGCAGATGAACACATGCATTCCAAAACAGAAGCTATCAAATCAGCAAAGTTAAAGTCTTCTCCAGCATCAGCTGGACAATCCAGTAAGTCAATCACTCTTCCAAGGCCTCGCCCAACAAGGACTTCTCTGTTACGGAGAGCACGACTTGGGGAAGTGTCAGACAGTGAACTTGCAGATGCAGACAAAGCATCAGTAGCTTCTGAGGTGTCTACTACAAGTTCTACATCCAAACCCCCATCAGGAAGGAGAAATATTTCAAGAATTGATCTGCTTGCACAGCCACGAAGGAATAGACTTGGTTCCCTGTCAGCACGAAGTGACTCTGAAGCAACAATGACTAGAAGCACTGCATCATCTCGTACTCCAGAAGCCATTATTAGAAGTGGCATTAGGCTAACACCGCCAGCAGATAGTACTAAAGTTTCCCCTAGAATTAGAGCTAATAGTATTTCTCGGCTATCGGACTCCAAAACCAAATCTCTGTCTTCAACCCATAGTTCTCCATCAGGTATGATTTTTTTTCAATTTTCTTTCCATATTCATTAATGTAGTCTTTCAGCACTATCCATTTTCAGTTGGTAATGAGATTGAAAATAAACCGTACCTGGGTAACACTTACAATATAATTGTCATATTGAATAAGAATAGCTTAATATAGAGGGTGAAATTGAGTAGGAAATCAGAACAAGAGTAGGCCCATTGAAGCAGTGGACATTTGGTGAGTCAGCTCTTCCATAAATTCCATTGATTCAATAGCCCTATTATAGTTGCAATTTACTACTAGACTTCTGCCATAGTCATTTTAATATTGTTCATTCTAATGCAAAATTGTAACAATTTGGCTGAATTTCTTTTAGAGCTAAATGCCTAATTCATTAATGAGTTCAGATTTCATAGAAAATATACTTGGAGCAATGATGTTTTTTCACTATAAAATACAAAGAAACACTACATATATTAGTGATTTCTGAGTTGCTTCTGAAACCTAATAGTTTGAAGTGCAAAGCACATTGAACTTGGACTAGAAGTATCTGAGTTTAGGGTCTAGCTCACCTATCAACTTTCAATTCTCCCATTGTAAAATAGCCACTGAATATCACCAAGTATTTCCATAGGGTGATTATGAGATGTATCATTTCTGATAGGGAACCTTTGAAGCTATAGATAATTTTCTTTGGCTTCCTTTGATCGTCTTGAAGTTTTCTTCAACTTTTGAACAAATAAATATTCTTTTTCTTTCCATACCCACTGCCCACTATTCTGTATAATTGATGAATATTTATTTTGTAGCACTTTTACACTAAGTCCTACACAAAAGGCATTGACAATAACTAGTATCCAGTGTATTTGTGTTCTAGATTATAGTTCTGAAGAGATGTGGTGAAGTTTTTCTTTTCCCTCCTCCTTGGAGTTAGCATGTTTGTTTAAAAATCACCTTATGAAACTTCAGAACAGGGACCAAAGAGCTGTGAATGGATTAGGGTTTTTTTTTCTAATTAAATGAATACAAGAGGAGATCCTAATGAGGTTGGAGAATCTCCAGGCGGCTTCCAATAAAACATATACAGTTGTAAACAGAAGGGACCAAATGGTGCATATGTATGGGTCTCTTTACAGGGTGGAAGGCTTACTGTGTGTGTGTCACTAGTGTATTCCTAAATTCCTCTTGCTGGCCTGCTCCAGAAATCATTTAAAACTTTTCTAAGTCTTTTGTTGCTTTTGTTGTTGTCCAAAGGAATACTAAATGATTCTGTATAGAAGAGACTGTTTTTCTTAATAACTATTTAATATCAGCACTATTCCAAAAATCATTAAATAACTACAAATCCATGTAGAAGGGATATATTTTTTTACAAGTCATGGTACATGATGGCAGTATAATTGTCTAGGTGCAACAAACAATGTTCATTTTTTCTTTTCCAAACTAATTACATCTATAGAAGGGCCAGCTATTACTTTGGGCTGGTGGATACTTCACTGAAATAAAGGATGATCTGTCTAAGAATCACTTTATGTTCTAAATGTTGAAAAGAGATTGAACAGACCCTATAAGGCCTCTTCACACGGCATCCTGTCAGGGATCATAATGTGTAGAGCATAGGAACAGGACTGCAACAATGGCCCTATCCCTGCAAAGATGCACATTAGGTGCGGATGCTTGGAAGTAAAAGGCTTTATGTTGAGATCTGTGCATGTAGACTTTCCTTCGTGGACATTCCCAACTAAAACATGCATGTAAACATATTTACTTGATTATTAGAATGTTTATGTACTAGAAAGTTTAAGGGGGAAAAGAAGGACAAATGTATATCCTGGTAGATTTTTAAAGCATAACACTAACATTTCAGGTACAAAATGAGAGGACTGATGATTTTTCAGAAATAGAAAATAGGCCATAATACGCCTACGTTTTGATATGAATTTTGTAACCATGATTTTTGTGTGATATATATCTCAATACCATACATAAGAAGCTAGCTAATTTTAAAAAAAATCAGTTTTCAGTTCTACAGTTTGTAAGACTTGCACTACCTGTATAAAGTTCTGGAGCATTTTTAATGCTCTCAGTCTGGAAAATGTATTTTGACATTTTTACATCCAAATTAGTGAGTATCCCCTCCTGATTTTGTTGCAGTTTGGTTATTGGATTTCCAAACTGAATTGAACTGAATTCTAAAAACTTTACTGAGTGAGTTGGGATGAATGTATGATTTTTCCCACATTTTTCTTTCTTGGTGGAACTATAAGTTAATATTACCTTTCAAGCAAATGCTTTAAATATGTATGTCTTCATTAACATGATAAACAAATATTTTATACACAGAGGCATACCATCTTCTCCCAGAACCAGATCCTGCTCTTGAAACTTACAGTGGTAGAGTACTAGAAACATTTTTTTAAAATTTTGTTCACTCCTAAATACCTGGTTTTTATTTATATATGTTTTATTTTCAGTGCTAACATTGTACAATGCTGGGTTGCAGGAACAGTTCTACATGTATAAAACAATTCTTTTAAAACCCAAACAGATTTTATCATTTTGAATATATAAAATACTTGGAATTGATGGTTGGAGCCCTTTGAGAACAAATCAGAATGTACTCCAGAACACAGCTGGGCCCAATTCATGCTATTTCTTTGGCTCTCAATTCTGTTTTTGCATGCTTTTAGAAATAGGTGCTTTTTCTGCTTATTGAACTGTTGATATGCTTTTTAATTAATGGTGAAAAAAATCAATCTTCTAAATATTTGACAGCAAAGCCGTCTTATTGGTCTCTGCTCATAAAATCTGGTATTGAAATAATATCATTAGTCTTCAGCTGACTGGACTGTAATAAAGCTATATTATAACTTCACAGGCTACTTCTATTTAGAGTTCATTGTATAAGTTCTCACTCAAAAATGATAGCTATCTTTACCCACTGTAAAATTGTACATTTACATTTCTAACAAAATATGATCAAAATCCTGAATTATTTTTATATTTATTTTATTTATTTATTTTATTAGATTTATACCCTGCCCATCTAGACTAGGTATCATCTGTGCTCTGACTAGCCTCAGCAGAAAGAATATCTTTTGAATACCAGCTTTTTAAAAATAAGATACTGTGCTGTTCATACTACTAAGATGCTATTCATACTACCTTTGCATGAAAGGGTTTTAAATAGTAAAGTGCATGGATGGGCTTTTAAAAAGTAAGTTGCAGAGATCAGGTCTCTGGTGTGGAGGGACAGATTGAGTTTAAACCTTTTTGCACTAGTGAGGTCCCAACTCACATTGGGGACCCAGTCCTTGCTCTTTATGATCACATTGAATGACAAGATTTTCCCAATAGAAATAGCACATCTGGGAGTCCTGCTCTACATCAGGACCACAGTAGGGACAACATGTGAAAGCTATTCTGTCCTCACTCTGGATTGGGCTCACATCTCCGGTTTACTTCTGAAAAGCCAATCCTACAGTTGCTTGATTGCACAAAGAGTATCTCATCTTGTTTGGCTCTACATCAGATAATAATTATAGCCCAAGGTAACCAATCTCAATTATAGCCCAAGGTAACCCAACCAAACCAGAGACACATGTAATAGCATATATTGGTGCTTCACTTGTCAGACTATAAAGGCACAGATGTATTTCCAGTGGTTCTTATTGGTATTAGTGGATATCCTTCAACATACAAACAAAACCTGTTTGTGTAGTGGTCACTGAAAATGAGAATGTTGGCTCTTGAATTGACCTTTACTGTTCTTCCTAAGAAATGTGACATAGGACCATGATTACAAGTCCAATCTGCTCTTATAATGGTTAGTGAATGCTACCTGATGTTTTAAGGACGAATTTCAAACAACACAATTGATTTTTCTCTACAAGTACTTTATTTCACTTATGGTACTTATGGTTTGAGTTATCTAATATATATTTAGACTTCTTTAACAATGGACAGAATTTGCAGAAAAAGTACACGTTCATTATAGAGGTGAAGGATGATGAATTGGGCCCTGATATATATCGTAGTTGGGATAGCAGGCTAGCATCATTCCTGTCTTGTTAACTCAGCATTGTACAAAAGGTAGCCTTTTTTCACATTTTGATAATTAGCCACCATTATTTAACAAACTTTTAGTGCTTTCTTTTTTAAACCGTAGTCAGCAAACACTTTTTAATGAGGTATTTTGGGTTTGGAATAAAGCCAATGTGATGTGTTGTCATGATGTTTCTAAAATCATAACTTTATTTCTTACAATAGAAACAATAATAATTCTTTTTTAATAATTAAACTAATTTAGTAAATTCAAGATGGAGGCGCTTTCCTACTGATTATGCTTCCACCTCAGAAGATGAATTTGGATCAAACCGTAATTCTCCTAAACATGCCCGTCTACGTACTTCTCCAGCCCTGAAAACTACTCGATTGCAGAGCACTGGAACATCAGCGCAAACTAGCAATGTCTTCAAGCATAGGATAAAGGAACAGGAAGATTACATTCGTGATTGGACTGCCCATCGAGAAGAAATAGCAAGGTTGGCTTTCAAGGGATGAGTAGACAGTTAAAAACATCAGCACCTTACAAAGTCATAGGCTAGTAACAGAATGTGTGTGATAACTGGGTTTATTTATAGACTGTATTAAAACCGTGCAGTCGGCTGTGGAAGCATTAACAGTTTTCTTTTATTAGCACGGTAAGACCCTATTATAGTGTTCCTAAATACAGAATAGTTACATCTAGATGTCGCAGAAAAAATAGAAGCTGCATTCTGCTGGATCAGACCACAGGTTCATCTTCCCCAGGGTTTCAGACTAACACACCAGTGCAAATCTAAGGCTCTCACATTCACCCACTCCTCTGAAGTGCTATGATTAAGAGTTCAGAACCTTTTACTTCCACTTTCGATTAACTACACATTTTTGTTTTCTCTAAACCTGTCAAACTGTGGTTAATCTTAACTGTGTTTTATTCTGAATCAGCCAAATTCACACCATAGGTTGTAAAATGAGTTTATTTGGAAATATTCTGGCTCAGAAACAAGATTCGTATTCCAGATATGGAACAAAAATAAAAGAGAATGATAAAATTAAGATATGGTTAGTGAATGGTGACCAGGGACGTGGTGGCGCTGCGGGTTAAACCACAGAAGCCTCTGTGCTGCAAGGTCAGAAGACCAGCAGTCGTAAGATCGAATCCACGCGATGGAGTGAGCTCCCGTCGTTTGTCCCAGCTCCTGCCAACCTAGCAGTTTGAAAGCATGTAAATGTGAGTAGATAAATAGGTACCACCATGGTGGGAAGGTAACAGCGTTCCATGTCTACTCGCGCTGGCCACGTGACCAACTGTCTACGGACAAATGCTGGCTCTACGGCTTGGAGACGGGGATGAGCACCGCGCCCTAGACTCGGACACGACTGGACTAAATGTCAAGGGGAACCTTTACCTTTACCTAGTGAGTAATTTCATAGTAACAGAAAGGTTGGCGAGTGTTGTGTTGGAAAATAGGCTTTTCTCATTTAGATGAGGAGGACCCTTGATGTAGGGAATTTAGAACTCTTCTTGCTGATGATTTGGGTGTAGCTTGCAACACAGTAGAGGTTCATAAGTCCTTTGTTCCATCATCACATCCAAGCCGCACAATGTGATTTTCACAATATATTATAGAATATAATAGACATATTACAGAATAGAATAGACATGTAGTTTATTTATTGATTTTTATTTTTTTTTTGTTTTTGCCTGAGGGAAATCTACATCTTCTCAAGGCCTCCATTAACCCCTTTAAAGAAATCTACATCCCAAAAGGTTGTGTTTTTTTTAAGGAGCTGAAGTCCAAGGAGAAATGCTGTGCTTCAGAAGTGACATGGTGTCTTTCAAACAAGTCAGTTCCCACACTGTTATCAGCTCTGAAACCAACAGCAACAACAAAAAAACCCACAGTAGATTCCTTTGTTGAATGTCATGTTGTTGAAGCAATATAGTGTTTATGTTCATAGCCCTCCTTTCTTTCCAGGAGCTCAAGTTAGTGTAGGTATCAAAATATCTCTCTCGAGGAGGTTAAGCGGGAAGATGATAACATGCCCAAGAGCACCAAGTAAGCTTCAGTTCTCAGTAGCGATATGAACCTAGTCTGTCCAAATCCAGCTGGAGATTTTTTCCCCTGTGAAGGGCCTTGATTCACAGTAGAAGTCAACCAGGGATTAGAGCCAATCAGTGGAGTGAGAAGCAACAGCGGGCAGAGTCAATGCTCTTTGTCTTTTTGGCACCTCCTTTTCCTTTTGTCAGGGCACCAGGGCTTTCCGTACTCTCTCCCCTGCCACACATGCAAACCATTTCCTTTGCAAGCAATGAGAGCTTGAATGGATTGACACACAGTTACAGGAACATGGCTCTGTGGCTGTATCGCTACCAAGATGCTTGCTTGTTGCTCGCCCCTCCACTCGTATGTCTCTGCACCTTTGTCTTGACCCAACAGCATGCAGTTTGTGCTATCAAGAAAGACATCAAAAGTCAGAGGAGATGTGGTCATGGGCTTGCTTTAACCATTACACCACACTGACTATGAGAAATGGCACTTGATATTGTCTTTGAGTCCAAATGGAAAAATAAGAATAAAATTTAGTATTAAAATTAATTTAAGAATTTAGAAATGTCAGGTGAAATAATATTCAGTTACATGTTTTGGACTCTCTAAGAGAGTGTATGATGGGTAATTCTGCTCTGTTATAAAAACACTACAAAACTAGTGTTTTCACATTCATAATTAGAAATGTTATAATAACCATTTATATTAAAACATAATAGGTTGGCTCCAAAGGGATACTTTTATAATCATAAAGCACATTTTATCACACAAATGTGGACTACATGCAACCCTCGGCCCGTCACATACCACACCATTCTTAATAATCATGCAGCCTAAGGACAGGCTTTTGGTGTGATGAAAGAAGGCAGAAAGGAATGCAGCTTATTGTTGTTCTACCACTCAGCAATATCTATAAAATAACTTGAACTAACGTTGTGTAAAATATCAAAATATTCATCTTCTGATTCTGGATATCCAAAATTGTTTGTACAGAATAACTTATAAAAACAATTTATATATCTACAGAAGTATATCTGTAGGATTTTCATCTTTTTTTCCTCCCAAAACTATAGTGTATAGATCCTAAACAAACAGTAAGGAGGCATGTACTTTTTACTATCTATAAATAAATCTGAGAAGGATGAAATGATATAGAGGAGGGAAGCAATCTACCAATAGGGATCATTCATGGAAGCTAGCAAATATACTCTGGACACTGGAAACAGAAGGAAGACCTTGGGAATTGTAGGCTATACCACAGAAATAATGTAATGGTATATATGTGTGAATTTACATTTCTTGGTTTCTCTCCTATTAGCCCCAGGTTCTAACAGAACAGCTTCCACCAGTGAATTAGCAGGCGGTGTTATCCTCTTCTGTCCTGTTACTCCCCATACCCTCTAAAAATGTGTTCCAGATTATTGTGAGACTTTTAGGGCAGATTGAAGGGCTTCAGAGAAAATAGGAGGAGAGAGGAATGAAATGTTGCATGGACAGAAATATGCTTGCAAAACATTGGATTTCACCCTTTCTTTTTACTGGAAGTAGAATGTATTATATAATTAAATCCTCAGTTAACTACAAGGTTAGAAAACATTATGTTAGTCCATGGTTGAAATCATGTAAAGACATTTTTATATGATAAGAGATGCAACAATGAATTTCAAGCATTAAAAATATGGAGAGAACGAGAGAGATTTATACACTTACAGCAGAAAAATGAGAGAGTCATTTAGCTGAGATACTGCCTACTACTGTTCTTTTATCTATCAGAGTTACAAGAAGGCAGTTTCAGTGATCCTTAGTTTAAAATCCTGGAAACTGTAGTGTATTCCAGATTGTAAAGAACCATAATCTAGACTTTGAGCTTGATCACCTGTAATGCTGTATTAATCATTAACAGGATCAGTCAGGACCTGGCTCTCATCGCAAGGGAAATCAATGATGTAGCAGGAGAGATAGATTCGGTGACTTCATCAGGCACTGCTCCTAGTACCACAGTAAGCACTGCTGCCACCACCCCTGGCTCTGCCATAGACACTAGAGAAGAGGTAGGAGATCTTCATGGAGAAATGCATAAGGTTCTTCCTTTTCTTTATTTCTTTTGCTTTATCCTTTTGGCGTTGTTTTTACTTATTTTTACTTCTATGTGCATGAATCTCCACATTTTTTCTTTCCTTTTAAGGTTAGGTTATCTACTATCAAACACTGATCAAAATCCAATAGTAAGTCATAACTAGAGTAGGCCTATTGGTGGGGATCTTGTGAATCAATTCCTTTGTAAGTTCCATTGATTCAGTGAGCCTGCTGTAGTTATTACTGGATTGCAGCCATTCATTCTCGTATGTAAGGAATATGTTTTTTAATATGATCAATACAAGAAGGTAATACAATTAACATGATATAATTTTAAAGAGCAGTTGGAACATAAGATCCTTTGCTTTTAAAAAAAATTGTCATATCCTCAGATGCAACTGAGTAATATCTAAGTGCTCCCCAGAAAAGGAAATAGATGTTTATATCCCATGCTATAAAATATTTATGTGTTAGATAATGCACTGTGCATTTTAGTGGTCTTAGATTTTCCTGGACTCATCTTTACTTCTGAATAATCTACACATTCTAAGCTAAATTCCTTTATTAATTATAAACAATCTAAATTAGCACAGCTTCATGCTGTAGTTTAAGTTTTGGCTTCGTGTGAGATGCTGTTTTTCTATATGTGAATTTGCTTGTTCATGTCACTGTTGCAAACTCCAGTAAGTGCACTTAAAATTACATAAAATCAATTCCCTTCAAGTTATATTGCTGTTTGTCTTGTTCTTAATTATTTGTTTAGTTTTCAGGGTTGGCAGTTTTCTTAGAAAAAATAGTTTCAGGAGCAGGCCAATAGTAAACACCTCTTTTCCTTTAGGAAATTGGAAACACACACTGATAAAATGTGATAATAGTTCTTTTGCAGTGGGGATGGTCAATTATGCCTGTCTGTTGCAACAACAACTACCAATCTTGTGATGCTTTGAAGACTAACAGATTCTATTTCGTCAGTTGCGCCCTCTTCAGTCCTTTATCTGTTGAGTCTGTCTGCACAATTTCAAACCAGTAACAATAAAATAGAATAAAGTCCAGATTTGTAACCTCATATGAAACATTCAGAAATAGAGTTCCAGCACTGAAACAAAGATCTGAGAAGGAAAATTTGTGCTGTGGTTCTGCATTACTAGGCATTAACATTTTCAAGTAAACAACAATTTGTGCCAAAGTAACAGATGCTAGTCTCCAGAAAGTAACTTTTGAAATATAGATTTTAGTACTTCGCTCTGACTTTAACTCATTACTATAAATAGTGATTTCGTTGTTTTTCAGGAAATGGTTGAGAGACAGCCATGATTTTATCTAGCAAACACATACATACATACACACACACACACACATACACACACACAAAACCACCAACTATTCTGTGCCAAAATATGCCAACCCTGAATATTCACTCTTTGTTGTGTTGTCCCTGTTGATTTATTTTAAATTCTTATGCATAAGACTTGGTTAACAGTGTTTGTTGTGTGATTTTTACTCTGTTCATGTTGGTTTCTTTTTATTGTTCCCTACTCACGCTACTAAGCCTCTGGTAATGTAAATATGCATTTTCTCTGAGTTAGATAATGTTGTAATACCTCTTTACTACATAAATGTGAGCACCACCCACTTTTGTGCAGCAGTAACAGAAACTAGAATGCATCACTAATACTATTATGTGACACTCTTCTTCTTTTGGTCAATATCAAGTTGTGGAGCTTCTTAACTAAAATAGTGTTTTGGGCGGAATTTAATAAATTATTTTGTTGCATAATATATAGTGGCATACGCCAGTCATTTTATGCTTTCATAGAGGGAACATCGGGGGTAGGGGACTCATAGCAGTTCTGTAGTTTCTTTCCTAAAATGAACTTTTATCACTAATTTTGTCTGTATGGGTGTAAATTTATATATATTCTCAGTTAGTTGACCGTGTATTTGATGAAAGTCTAAACTTCAGGAAGATTCCTCCAGTAGTGAACGCTAAAACCCCAGATGGGAACTCTAGGCCTAATGAACCCAAGCCACAGCCAACAGATGTACCTGAACCCCCCACAATCACACGTCGTCGAACCTGGAGTAGGGATGAAGTAAGTGTCCACTGTGCTTTAAATTCACACAGACAAATGGAAAATCCAGAGTGTCAATCAGTTGCCTCTTTTTGACTTTCAGTACCAGGTCATTTAGGTGTGAACTGTCTCTTCCACAGCTAGGAGTATGGTTTCATTCTGGATCCTGCATTGTTATTATTAATCCTATAGACAGCTTTTAGTGAGTTAGAGGTGGAGTCTGGCTTAATAAAGCAGAGGTCATGAGCCCCAGAAAAAAAATGGAACTCTAGGGTAATCCTGTGGTACATGAAAAAAGAGTAAAGGGAAGAAGCAGCATACAAGACTGAGGTCATTCTAGGAAGGTTACATACAAACATATGTTTGACAATTATTTATTTCTGTATCACATTAAATTCTGTCTTTTGGCCAGTGAGCTCAATGTGGTGAATATGGCTCTTCCCCACCCTACTTTATCCTCTCAACAACTTTGTTGTGAAGGAGCTCAGTTTTTTCCTTTTCACAAGGTTGACCTGCTAAATTATAATAATCATAATTACATAATTATATTATAATGTTCATTTTAACTATATATATCATTTAGATTTTTGGGATGCCTCCAGTTTTACACAGAGGGCTGAGATACTATTTTTAATATAAAAGTGCATTCATAAAATAAATACATGCGTTTACTTCAGATTGGCCACAGTCAAACTGATAAGCTGCATCACTGTTTTAATTATAAAATAGTAATGCTGTTACCAGATATTTGACTATAGTCAGGTTGTAGTATTTTCTTCTTTTTTTTATGAATATACTTTCAGAGTGTGCCAGAGCTTTCAAAAACTACCTTTACAGCTCAGAGTAGTTTTCTTAATTTTGATGTATATATGTGTCAAAGAGATCAGCATTAGAGATGAGGGTATTCGTATTTGTATACAAATATGAATACCCCTGCACAGGTGGACATAATGAGTGTCTGGCCCCCTAGGGCTGGACTGCCAGTCACCCTTCCACTGCTGCTGTAGGCTATGCGCTCCCTTCGTATCGCTCCGGAGCTCGCGGTTGACTAGCCGCTCTTGGCAGGAGGCGGGATGATGAGCCTCCCTGCCAAGTTGAAGAATGACTAGTTGACCGCGAGCTCCAGAGCGATAGGAAGGGAGAGCGTAGCCCTCAGCAGCAGCAGAAGGGTGAGTGAACAGTCCATCCCCAGGGGCCAGACACTCATTATGTCCACCTGTGCGGGAGTATTCGTATACGAATACCCCCATCTCTAATCAGCATAATTCAGAGTTTTAGCTAAAGCCACAAAGTTCACATTTTATTTTTCAGAAAATAATCTAGAAACTATGTTGATTCAGTAAAAATTATCTCCTTGAAATATTTCAGGTTATGGGAGATACCTTGCTGTTGTCCTCAGTTTTCCAGTTTTCCCGGAAGATTAGACAATCTATAGATAAAACAGCCGGTAAAATCAGGTAACCTGTGCTCATCGTCAATACAGTACCCTGGCAAAGAAACGTTATTAAAAGGTTGAGGTGTAATTTGCAGCTCATATCAACTAAAAATGCATAGAGCAGGAGTCTGCTGTATTTTTTAAACTTAAGAGGTAAAATATAATTTTCTATTCATTTCTTAACTCAAACTTAAAATGGATTAAAATGCACCAGTAGTAAGGAAACAAGAGAGTCTGAAGGAAAGAATTTAGGTTTCTCAGCTAACACCTTCATTTTAATTAAACCTGTCACTTAGCAGTGTGACATGAATAACTTGTGTGGCTGGAAATAACAGCAGCACCTTGCTCAAGTTGTTCAATAGTATTTATCTTAATCCTCAACCTGATTCCTTTGGAAATATGAAGATAACATGTCATCCCAGTTTTTTTCTGTTTTCTCCTGAGTTAATATGCAATAATGCTTTCTTTCCTTTTTCTTGAACAAAAAAAGTACTTCTCTCTGTCCCCTCACCCTACACCCTCAGCTTTTTCATTGCAGCCTCTCTCTACATTTTAGCATTAATGTTTGCTAGTTCTTCTGGTCATATTGCTTGGTTCCATTGTCATACTGCTCTAACAGTTAGGACGTTTTCCCTGATATTTAACTGAAATATGGCTTCCAATAACTTGAGATCATTATTACATGTCCTGCATTCTGAGATGATTGAACACATCTTGCATCTCCTCTAGATGACAATCTTTCAAGTATTTGAAGAGTGCTATTCTGTCTCCCCTCAGTCTTCTTTTCTCAAGATTAAAAATACCCAATTCTTTCAGTCTTTCCTTATAGGGCTTAGTTTCCAGTTGTCTGATCCTCTTTGTTGTCCTCCTCTGAACTTGTTCCATTTTGCATCCTTATTGCATTTTGAGTACTGTGACCATAGATGTCCAGAAATAGAGGGGAATTAGTACTTCACAGGATTTGGAGACTATATTTCTGTTCATGAAGCCGAAAACAGCATTTGCCTTTTTTGTGGCAACATTCCACTGTTCACTCACATTCAGCTTGTGATCTATAATAATTTCAAAATCCTTCTCACATGTAATATTACTGAGCCAAGTAACCCCCATCTTGTAACTATGCATTTGGTCCCCCCACAAGTGTAGGACTTTGCACTTATCCCTGTTAAATTTCTTTCTGTTGTTTTCAGTCCAGTATGCAAGCCTGTCAATATCTTTTTGAATTTTGTTTCTGTCTTCCACAATATTTACCATTCCGCCCAATTTTTTTTATAATCAGTAAATTTGATAAGCATTCTCTGCACCAAGTCATTAATAAAAATATTGCACTAGGCCCAGGACTAAGACTTATGGTACCCTACTTGTCACCTCCTCTTAGTTTGAGAAGGAGCCATTGATAAGCACTCTCCGAGGACAGTTATGTAACAAACTGTGTATTCACCTGATAGTTGTTCTATCCAGTCCACATCTAGTTATCTTGCTAATCAGAATATCATGGGGTGCTTTGTTAAAAGCTTTGCCGAAGTCAAGATATATTACGTTTACACTATTCCCACCATCCACCAGAGAGGTTACTCAATGAGACAAGGCGATAAGATTAGTCTGGCAGAATTTGTTCTTGAGAAATCTGTGGTGGCTTCTAGTTATTACTGCATTGTGTTCAAGGTGCTTGAAGAGTGACCACTTTCTAATCTGTTTTGGAATTTTCCCTGGGATTGATATCAGGGTGACTGGTCTATAGTTATAGCTTCCTCTTTTTTGCCCTTATTAAAGATATGGACATTATCCCTCCTCCAGTCATCCAGCACATCACCCATCCTCCATGATTTCAAGAAATAATAGATAGTGGTACTGAAAGTTCTTCAGCCAGTTCCTTCAGTATTATTGGATGCAGTTCATTGGATCTTGGAGATTTTCAAAGGTATTCCTTGAATGCTTCTTCATCAATCTCAAGATGCAATCCTGCCCCCTCCACTTTTATTTCACATTTGCCTGAAGAGTCATAGACGGACTGTCTTTTGGGAAAATACTGAACTAAAGTAGGAATTGAGCACATCTGCCTTTTCTTTGTCATCTGTTACCATTTTCCATCCTCATTGAGTAGTTTAGTGAAGCCACTATTTCTTTTCTCTGTCTTTTGCTACAAATGTATCAGAATAATGCTTTTTTATTGCTTTTAGCAACAAATTCTCTTGCTAACTTCAGCTCATTCTCAGCTTTTTATCTATTTATTTATTTTATCCATTCGACTTGTATGCCGCCCGCACTCTGCAAGAGTCTCCAGGCGGCTTTAGCCTTTTGCCTTCCTAATATCATCCCTGGAATTCTTTGCTACCTGTTTGTACACTTCCTTTGTGGCCTGGCCTTCCTTCCAGATGGAGCCAGATAATATGTCTTATCCAGGAACTCCTGAAGCTGAGAACCATTTCACTCCAATATCTAGCCCAATAATGACATATTGGAGACTAGATTATAATTATTCAATGCAGTTGGATCCAAGGAAGGCTTTTTAAATAGCAATCTCACTATTTTGTCCTTTAGACATGCTGGAAACCTACCTTGCTGCAAGGAAGCATTTGCCACCCCTTTTACCCACTCACCCACTTCCCCCGTGACTGCTTTTATGAGCCAGCAAGAACAAGGATCCACATGGTGGCCTTCATCATTCCAAAGATGCTGTCCATATCCTCAGGCTACACAGATTGAAACCTGTCCATTAAAACAGGACAAGTTGGAAACAAAGTTACTTTCACATGACTTGTGTCAACCACAGCATCCAAGTCAGAACAGATGCGAGTAATCTTGTCTGCAAAATGTCATGCCAACCAATCACAGTGGGCTCTCAAGTGATTAGCATCTTGTTCTTGTGGAAAACCACCTAATAAGCCCTTAACCACTCAAAATAGGTCTGCTGGATAGTTCTGTGCAGATGCGGGAACGCTTAGGAGCAATTTCTCAATTCCAAAGCTCAACAGGGGCTTTGACAGGATCACCTGACAAGGTGACAGGAAACTGCAAGAGCCATCAAGAAACCCTTTGATCTATCAGTCTTCTGGGGCAGACTATCCTAATCAACTTCCCACCCCATGCGGGGTCTGAGGTTCAGGGAGGCCAGACTCCAGCAGGTACTGATCAGTCTGTGACAATGGACTATATGGACAATCGGCAGTGGAATTATAGAAAGCTTCTGCACAATCAGATCACCCTCACTTGCTCAGCATAGAAAACTAGGTCCAGAGTGTGCTCTGCTACATGACTGAGTCCAGATATCATTTGGGGCAGTTCCGTAGTTGACATGGAATTCTTGAAATCCTAAGATACGCCTGACAAGGACAAGAAGCCAAAGGGACTCCAGCATCACCTCCAACTTGGACAGCTCAGGAAGGGTGGTATACCAACAGAATCCCTGTTCTGTACTGGTCATCCACTTTCAGGTAAACACACTCAAACCCAGCAAAGAGAAGGGCACATGGCACATGAGAAGGAGACTGGAATCACAGTAGACTATTGCAGCTCCACCTACCCCCCCCCCCCATATATAGATTGCTAATGCACAGTGAACCTAAGTAGACAGCTGAGAATGATTGTGTCCTCCAGATTCATTCAACCAGGCATTTGTAATAGAGACTAGATCAGCATGTTCATCCAGGATTAGGTCCTGAATGGTTGATGTTTTTCCTTTCACCAATCTGGCACTCAGCAGCAGCACTTTCAACCCAGGGCTTGACAGAGGACAGGAAGCTCAATGCCCTCAACAGAAAAATCTATTCCCTTGCTGTGTTCTCCCTTATGGTTGCCAATTACCAGACATTTATGGGGGCTCATCAGTAGTTCCTTTGAGAGCAGTAGATCATTGACAAACTTCCAGATGATGACCAGAGATAGCCCTCATCTTCTACACAGAGGCCCACCATCTCGGTATCCAGCAAATTACTACAGCATGCTGTCTAGCCAGCTGCAAAGCCAAAGCCTAGGCAACAGCCATTAATTGAGGAAACATGTGCAGCTATGCTCTTCAGACCTCTATTGAGAGGTGAGTCCTACAGTGGAGGACTTACCATTTGACAAACTCAGCCTCTTTCACAAAGAGACGGATAACAGGCTGGATCTTTACCTGCCTGTCTGGGCAGCTATTGCATCAGAATGTTAGACCCTCCACATCACCACAGAGAGGTGCTTTATCCATTTCACATCAACCCTGCATACAGGGTTGTCCCTCCTTCCCCTATCTTGTGCAAAGAGATTCTTTCCCTCCTTTTCAAGGGTGCAGTAGAACCAAACTCCACTCAAGCCTTTCCCCAAAGTTTCTTCTCCAACTACTTTGCTATCCCCAAGCAAGATATCCACTCCATCCTTAACCTTTGAGCCCTCAATGCCTACATTGTCAGTGCTGCATTATCACCTTGGCAGCCATTTTGCCCCTTCTCCACCAAGGGGAATGGTTTGCCACTGAGGAACTCCAGAATGTGTATTTCCACATATCTATCCATTCAGATTACCATTGTTTCCTTTCTTTCACCTTCAAAGCCACCATTTACCAATTTCTCATCCTTTCCTTCAGCCTGGCCATCACCCCCAGGATGTTCACAGCAGCAGTAGCTGCTCACCCTGGGCATCCATGTCTATCTGTACATCAATTGCTGGTTTATCATTGCACTCTCAAAGGACTACCTTCATGATTCCCTGCACAGAACAACCAGCCTTCTCACTTCCCTGGACCTCCACATAAATGCAGAAAAGTCCCACTTCCTTTCCCCTAGACACTTACAGTTTTTATGTTCTGTCCTGCATTCCCTCTTGGAAAGAGCCTTTCTCTCAGAGGACAGGATGCACACCTTTACCAGACGGTCACCATGGTAGCTTCCACCTGTTATCCCACCCCTGCTCTTCTCCAAATATTTCTGTCTCATGGCAGCAACTACTAACATTCTTCTGTAGCCAAACATCATATGCATCCCATTCAAAACTGTTTCCTCTCCCAGTTTAACCCCTTCAAGGATAATCCTAACAAAATATACAACAAAATTTATGAGGATGATATATGGGGTGTTGGAATGCAAAAAATATAAACACTGACCATTAGATTAAGAGTTGCTGTTAACAAATGGTAGTTGGGTGGTAACACAGACAATAGTGATATCCTAAAGATACTTCTCATCTTGTCTTTTAACAGCTAAACTCTAGACAAGATGCCATGTAGCACTGTAGGTAGAAGACACAATAAAAATAATAGAAATAATCTAGTGCTACTACTCATATATTGTTTTAGTCCTGTCAAGGTTTGAAATGCTCTTTCACCTTGCCAATATTTCCTGCCTCCAGAACTCAAAGAGTATGGAACATCACAGCCTCTATAGTGAGGCTCACTGCAAAGTGCAAATATTAAATATTTAGATCTGTCTACAGAAACTGTGATAAGGTGTGTATGTGGGGGGGGGGGCATTTGGCTAAGCAACAGGATTTCTGCTGATCTTTATTGTTTGCAAGAAAAAGCAAGACTAGTATGTACTTCCACATGAAACTGAAAATACCATTCTATTTTTTTAAACAGACAGAGTTTTTCAAACAGCTGGTCCAGTTTTATTTTCATTGATTCATACAAGTGTAATATGGTAATGGTCACATCATTCTGTTTTGTTCCTTGACTACAGAATATTATTTAAGGACAAAGACCGAAACTGGGAAGACATTGAAAAGAAATTGAGAATTGAAAGTGAAATCCCAATTGTGAAAACATCAAGTATGGTATGATAATATAATAATATTCACCAATATTAGGCAGGATGAAAAAGGGGAAAAACTTATTTCTTCTTCAAGACAAAGGAAATAGATTTTTGATGTTTATAATCAAGAATTTCTTCACATTAAAAGCTGTTTCTTACAGTGAGAAAAAAGAAACTTAACCTCATTATAGCTAAAATCCTGTTAATTAAAGTTTTGATCCCAAGACTCATCTGCAACTCATCCTTAGTCAGTCTGATTGCAGACAAGTCAGGCAAGCCCTAGGATTGAAGCAGGAACTCCTTAGATACCAGCAGTGGCAGAAACAGGAACACTTTAATTACCGTAATCTCCCCCTGCTAGTGCACCTTTACAGAGGCATAATTTGCTTAACAGGCATTTCACCTATGAAATGTTATTATTTCTCAAAAGTATGTACAGACTGCCTCTCACCGTTACAGACAGAAAAACAGTTTATAAAGTGAAAGCAATATAATAAAAACAACAACATGTTCAAGAATATATCCAGAACTTAGTAAAACCAATATTAAAGACCAGTTTTTCTGGATGCCTTTATGAATATGTATTATTAACAAAATAGCACAACACTTAGACCAGAGGATCCCATCTTTATCTCTAATAGGAGGTAATTACCACAGTAGATAACACCACAGCGGATAAACCCTCATTTAAGCACCATAGGTTTTTCTCTGGTAAACATGGTATCATTATAAGCGCCTCCAAAGGAACCTTGATGAATGGGTTGATATGTTCAGGAGGAAGTACTTACCATAATTTTAGATAATACTAAACAGATTTAGTTGCATATATATCCTTGGGAATTACTGACTTCCACAGCCTTTTTGGTTGAAATAGACTTTCAGGGTACAACTGGGAGGTTTGTGTCTGTTCTGGTTTAAAGTTTATTTGAGGGATGACTGCGACAGCAAGAGTCAACAATACAAGGGTCAGTTCACACATGACATGAAAGATCCATGATCAGTGACCCTGATTCTCTCCAGATGTTTTGTACTACAACTTCTGTAGGAGCCAGGTAACATGGCCAATATGCAGGGGTGGTCATAGTTGTAATCCAGAAAATTAGAAGGGCAGTATTTTGCTGATCCCCAAATTAAAGAATTGTATTTCTAACTGCACATTTAAAACTGCTATGGAAACTTCAATTTATCTTCAGCATCAACATAGGTAGTATTCACCAAACATTTTTATAATACATATACCCTATTTCCCCGAAAATAAGACCTAACCTGAAAATAAGCCCTAATGCGTTTTTTGGAGCAAAAATTCATATAAGACCCTGTCTTATTTTCGGGGAAACACGGTATAAAGTAATGAACCCTGGGTCTTGAAACTTCTCTTTAATGAAATTGGATAAAAGCTGTACATGTTTACCTGCAGGAAATATCATCTATATTGCAAGAACTGAAGAGGGTTGAGAAACAACTGCAAGGTATTTAACATCTTATTCAAAAGTTGTTTAAGTCAGCGGTTTCAGAGTAAGGCAGTTGTTTCAGGCAGTAGATTTTAGGTGTCATGTAACAGCAGCTAATGGTCAGTTATCCAATGTGCTATATTATTGCCAGGAATGAGGAGAGCTGCTTCTATGGGATTTTCCATCTCATGTGCCAAAATAATTGGCTTACTTTGGGAACTGTACAGAATAACTCTGATGATTAATGGGGGGGGGGGGGGATGTTTTCAGTAAACCTTTCCTGGTTCATAGATAAGAAACTTGATTGATAGTCTCAAAAAGACTGCTACTCCTTCTCTATGGAGGTTTTTCATCTAAAACATAAATACCGTGCAGCTACTGTAGCACTCTGAAGATCAGTCAGATTCAGTTTGTCTCCTAATTAGCATATGTGGGTGCAATATATTGCATTTTGTCTCCTCTTTCATGCAGTTCAGTTATTTTATCTGTTGGTATGAGCAGGGCAGAAGTATTTCTTTTTTCTTTGTTAACCCATTCAGTTGAAGCAGACATAATCCTAAACAAATGCCTAAAACTATGAAAATTCACATTTAAGTCCTTTTTCTTGATTACTGTATAAAAGCTTCTAGGGTGGAAGTCTTGTAAAATTTGCATACTCCCTAAAAGTAGGGTGTCTGGTATGATGCCTTGGTTCTCATGAACTCTTTGGAAGGCTATACAACTGTGTAGGGGACACATATCCCATTTACTGATTCTCTCTCTCTCTCTCTCTCTCTCTCTCTCTCTCTCTCTCTCTCTCTGTGGGAGGCACCCCCTGCAGGGTGCACAATAATATCAGAGCAATTTTAATAGAGGGTGTGCTCTCACCAAATCTTTAAACTGTCTTTTAATAACGTTCTTTCCTCTTTATGTAGTGATAAATTCAATGATTGACCCTGATGGAACTTTGGATGCTCTGAGCAACTTGGGATTTGCTGCCCCTGTCCAAGCAACTCAGCCTAAGCAGAAATCCAGCCCTGTTTCTCAAAGTGCCCATCCTCAGTTACAACCAAACTGTCAACCAGAAGCAAGGGCTGCTCGATCCACTGCAGCCTCTGCTTCAAGTGAACTTCGCAATGTTGAATCTGAGCATGATTTCAGCATACATTTTAATAGGTTCAATCCAGATGGAGAGGAAGAAGATCCAACTTTGCGTGAATGACATACATATTATCTGTCATCTTTAGTATTGATTGTGCAGAATTCAACAAGAGTCGTAGCATTGTTCAAAGAGTTTTTAAAAACTTGGTAAAATTGCTATTGGTTTGTTATACCAACCACTTAACTGTGATGTTTTGGATGTCACACATACCACTTGACTCATTAAGATAAAAATTGGTACTGACATAGAAATGCGGTTTGTGGTAATTTTATGGGCTTTGCAAGCACTTAACTTTGGATCTTTTCCTTCATAGTTTAATTTGTTTTGGCAGACAGCAAACAGGAGGAAGTCCATCATTATTAAACCTCTAAGTCTCCTGTGCCAAGTTGATCTGTAATTGAGCCTCTTCACGTAAATTTGTATAAAATTATTGATAATTTAAATTTGATTCTAAGGGGATTAAATGAGAATATATTGCATTTTAATACTGTTAACACACCACAGTATAGAAAAAGCAGATTTCACAGTATGTCCATTGTTGCATACTAAAGATTTCAAACCATTATGATTGATATAACTTCATTGCTATGTAAATTTTCTCGGGGCTTAATATAGCTCAAATATTATGTTTGCACTAAGAATTTGCTGGGAGCAGAAGGTGAACATATCGATAGTTAATGAGTCTGTATTGAGAGAAGTGGTCATAATTGTCTTTCTTTAAAAACCACCTCCAGCAGTCTACTTCCCAAAAGGATCCATTTGGCCCTTCGGTGATCCTTTTCAATATGTCTTTTTAATGTTGATGAAAATTAAATGTCATATCATTTCTGTCCTGATGTTTGGAATTTTGAAACCAGTTTAAATGTATGGCTATGTAAGTCTATTGCCTGAAAGTCCTTCTCGTGTTATAACACCAATGCCAAACAGAACATACAACTGTGAGTACTTCTCGAGATTATCATGAATTGATTTTTAAAAAATCAGATTTGGGGACAGAATAATAATAATAATCTGGTGAGTAGACTGACTCCAGGCATACAAATTATTCATGTTTTCCTGTAGATTCACTAGTAAGACAGTCTTATATGTTTATAAGAATTTCCGGAAGAAAACTAACGTAGGCTTTTTTTTTCATATACTGCTTAAGAGCAAAGCTATTAAAATATCTCTTATAAGCCTATTTATCTTTAAAACTGTCCCAGTAACTTAACATTTGGAAATAATAATGAAAGTTAACCTTGTGTTTCCAGAACACTGTAATTTCAAGGTCTCCTGTCAAATGCTACTAATAACTGGAATTTTCCTGTGTTTCTGCATCAGTCTATATATTATGGTTATGGATACAACTTTGAAGCTTCTATGAAATAATCTTTAATATTTCAGCAATAATCTTATGTGTCACTTGTTTAAAAATACTTTTTTCCTGTACATTTTTAAACTGTACAGGATTTTGGAAGTCATGACAAAGTTTGACCAACTTAAACAAAAACATTTTTTGTAGAGAGAGGAAAATAAAAACCCAATGAACCTATTGTATATTGGATTATTTTTTCTTTTCCTTTTTTCCCTTTCTCTTTCTCTTTCTCTCTCTCTCTTGCTTTAAAATAAAAAAACTTGCCTCTTATCAAACTCTGTATTCCATTCTCTATAAACAGAGATCAGGAAAAACTTGTTTACAAATGTTGTTAAAGTTTAATTGGTGTGACAAAATGCACTGAGAGCAGTGACAAGATTTTGGCCATTGTCATTTCTTCCTTTCTTTTCAGTGCTTGGGAGAGGAACCACAAACAAATAATTGGGGTGGGAAATAGGAAACGGTTATGGGGAAGAAAAGTAAACATTTAGGCTATCCACACAATTCTTTTTGTGTTTCTCAGACATTTACAACTTTTGTGTTCTGTAATAAGTGTTTGCATTTACAATGTTCTTATTTGTATGAACGCATACTCCTTATTTATTTTTGTTACATTTATTATGTATGTTGTTATAAGCATTTACAGCTCCATTTTTAAATAAAGTGTTTCTGGAACTTTATACTATAATTTGATACATATGTGTGATTAACTGTGTGAACTAGTAAATGTTCATGATTTGTTTTTCAATGAAGTTCAATAATCATGAAAGAGTATTTGCTAAATGTACTCTGTGTTTGTGTCTGAGAATTGATTTTCCTAAATTTTGGAAAATGTGTGCAAAGGATAATAAACTACTTTACGTCTATAATAGATGTTGATGCAGAGATCTATAGAAACTTTAAAAAGACATGAAGTAATGTAAACAAACATTTTTCTTTCTTATTGGTGGAGAGAGAAGATAATTCTTTATATTGAGCAGCATCCTGATAACATTTTAAGTAGAAGACAGTTGTACTACAATTATAGAGTGGCAATTTTGCTATTTGCTACTGATCTCTGCCATTACAGCTGCAACTCACTGTCCTAATCTCACCATATTTTGGGGAGCAGGAAAGAAGACCCAGGAAACCCTTTGTTTACACAGAGTTCTGCTCACAATCCTTTGGATTTCATCCACTGTATAGCTGGGAATGGCAGTGGAACAAGGGGAAAAACTAGAATTCAATAGTATTATGAAAGTGAATTTATTAAATAAGTCTAGATTAAAAGATTTGCTATTCCTATTCTTATTACTAATAGACAAAAGCTTCATCCCTGACCTACTATTTGTAATTGATTTTTTATACTTTGCAATATTTGTGTGCCCAGAGGCATTCCCCACCAGTCCCCCTTTTCCAAAATGTCCTCTTGCTCACAGGGGATGAGAATTTTCACATTTGCAAGACTGGTGGACATTGCTCAAGAATTATAATAGCTGCTGCTCCTTTGTCATACAGTCATGCCATGTATCAAGGCATTTCAACTGCTGCTACTCTGAATCAGTGTTCTAGCATGGTCTGAATGTTCTAGAGAACAGCAATTAGTTGGGTTGTGTGCTAATGCTTCAAACATATTAGTTATTTTAGTTATACAATTGCTAGTTCCAACTAGAGTAGACTCATTAAATGAATTACTGAACAGCAAGTCAACTCTTATGAAAGTCCCACTGATTCAATGAGTCTTCTTTAGTTGTGACTACCAGTTGGAACATTATATGTTCACCATTCCAAGATGATAAATAACACAAGTCCAAAAATGTTCAGAAGGTAGTTTGTGCTACCTAGCACTGAATCATCTGATCGTTACTCTGATATGCTTCACTGTTAATGACAATCAAACTCTTGTGATAGATGTTCAGAAACAACTATATGTAACATCCACATATACATGTTGCTCAAATTCATGTCAAAGTGTATGGATATTTTTAGTGGATGGATGAGGGATACAGCACAGTGGCAAAGTGCTAGAGGAGAGGAATGCTAGTGTGATGCATTCTTCCTCACCAACCTCAAAAGACAGGGTACTATTATAGAGAAGGCTACTTGTCACTAGTATTGACATACAGTCTCTTTCTTTATGTGGAATGGGTATTGGGGAGGTGGAGGTGGAAGACACCTTGACTTTTACCTCAGGCACCACCACCATTATTAATAGCTAACATCATAGTAGTAGGCATCCTTGAGTCTCGAGAAACTATGGTAACGTGCTCTGAATAGAGGTCTTGGAACAGCGTCTAGTGTGGCTGAGAAGGCCAATACAAGAGTGATAATCCCTTCCACACTGAAGACAAATACAATCTGCCCCCTGTCCAGCTCCCTGATTTTGCTGCTTTCGGGACTGCCTCTTTGCCTCGGCCTGCTGGACAAGTGCCTCTTCAAATTGGGAGAGGCCATGCTGCACCGCCTGCCTCCAGGCTGAACGCTCAGATGTCAAGGTTTCCCATCTGTTGAGGTTCATTCCTAAGGCCTTCAGATCCCGCTTGCAGATATCCTTGTATCGCAGCTGTAGTCACCCTCTGGGGCGCTTTCCCTGCACTAATTCTCTGTACAGGGGATCTTTTGGAATCCAACCGTCAGCCATTCTCACGACATGCCCAAGCCAACGTAGATGTAGCTAACATCACAAACACCATAAATTTACATATTCCCTCAATATTTCTGCTCAGGTTTACAGCACATAGAGAAATTCCTGCTGAGCTCTTCAGTTTCACTGTGTTTGCCTGAACCTCATTTCAGTCAGCTCTCTCACAAGCTGAGTTATAATTTCAATGCATTGGCTGATTCCTTTACGCTGTGCTACATTTCCAAGGAAAGAATAATCAGGCTGACGTTGAACTGTGTGTGATCAAATGGAATGATGCCACAGACATTTATGTATCTTTTGCTAGAAAATTCAACCTTAGAGACTGATAATTTGTTCTCATAATACCAAGGTGAATGTTATAGGTCCAGAGTTGTTCCCCAGCTGATATTGAACCTGAGTGGGAGACAAAATAAAACTGTTTTATATATATATTGTGGCACAAGTGGTATTTTTCAGATAAAATCGAATTATTAAGAATGATCACAAGAGCAGGTTCCACCTTCCAAGGGTCAGGTGTGCAGCCCCTGGACCTCTGGAGGCTGGTTAGACACTGCCTGGTACAGACAGTGCTTCTAGATAAGAGAGACTAAAAATAGAGCAGCATGATAGAACAAAGTATATCCGTTGGTCTTTATTGCAAGCTCGCGTTGAGTTAAGGATATCTAACATTTTGAGAAGCTAAAAATAAATTAGATTACTTTTTCTTAAAATCAGTACATACAAGCATATTCACTTGGTCAAACAGAAAAGAATCTTGATGCAGTCATATATACAATTGCATTGAAGTCACTCTGTTTTATTCTTTCAATATGTGTATCTGTGAGGACATTAACTAGATCTGCAACCAATAGTGTGCACATAGCTATGTACAAAATTCTGAAAACAATAAGAACACCAGATTCAGCTCTATTTCTTGAACAGGTGATTTCAGGCCTTTGGATAGTCTGTATATCTGCAATTGATCACAGCTTGGAAAAGTTCGTGGTATTTATTTTTCTTATTGTAACTTCCAGAGTCTTCCAGACAGCATTGTCTAAGCTCTGCAATTAACTCATGGTAAGATAAAAATGGGATAGTAGCCTAAACTCTTCGTGAGATACAGTTGTGATTAATGAAGGCATAAGAAAAAGCACACAAAGTATTTTTCCTCTACGCTCTTCTTTCAAAAACAAAGTGCATCAAATTGGCCTGGTATGCTGGGTAACATTCATGGACACTAGATGGCACATTGGCACATATTTTCAAAACCATGGTCCAAGCTGAATTTAATTTGTGCACAATCATTTCTATCGATATGTATATGTAGGATATATTGCACGCACGCACGCACACACACACACAAACACACACACACACACACACACACACACACACACTGTCTCTCTTTCCAGACAGAAATCCTCTAGAAGGCAGTTTAAACAATTTCAAAACTTAAATAATTACAAATATAAAATGTCAGTAATTAACACTTGATTGTTAATTGTATCTGACACTTGATTGATTTGATTATAAGAATTAAATAAAGAACATCTGTGATCCTGAGCAACTTTAATATACCTTAATAAATAAATAATAAATCACTTTTGTTGACAATAATCAGACAAGTGGTTGTCTACAGTTCTTGCTATTGTGGATAAAAGAAAATCCACTGGTGGCAGCGATAAAAAGAGGAACCGACTCAAGTGGGCAGAAGGCGTAGCGTGAGCTCCTGGTGTGGGAAGCAGGCAGGGACCACGAAGAAAACATCACACCACCCAACCCCCATAAATTGCCATGGCCAAGCACAGATTTGAATCCAAGTCTCCCAAGTCCTGGACCACAGGAGCTCCCCAACTCAGGCCAACAGTGCTAATTAAAACACTACAGACCCAGGAAACCTGAAAGGTATACACACCAGACTTGGGTGTGTATACTTGGGCTTGGTAAAGAGTCCCTTGATGCTCTCTTCTGGGTCTGCTGGGCAAGAAATATGGCAGCACCATGCCTGCCGGTGATACCTCATCGAAGTTACAGCTGTGCTGTAGAACAGTGACAGGCTATGAAAGCTGTCGTCTGATAACATTTAGAGGGTCTCACCCTGTTTTAGGATTTTGTTTGCTGATCCTTTTCAGTCTTATTGCAGCCTCTTTAATTCATTGGAGGTTCAATTCCAAGTTGATTATTCTCTTGAGAGGGGAAACCTTTAGAGATTCTGTGGCATTTCAGAACTCCTTGCAAAGCATCTTGGATGTCAGGCATGGTCTTTGAAAACAGAGGAATAAAAGCACATGTGGATTTTCATAACCATTCTAGCAATGAGTGTTGTTGTGTACTACTTTTCCCAAGTGACGGAAAACCAGGGACAGACTTACCACAGCTTTGGTTCCTTGAGGAAGAGAGATCATGAGTGATTTACACTATTGCGTAATAGTTTATTTATTTACAAATATAGAAAGTAGAACATAAATGGAGGCAAACTACTTAAACACTTCTCAAACTGACCAGCAAAACCATTGCCTCACATCAGACCCTTTTAGAGTAACTATATCTTAAATTTGCTATTCTTTTCTGAAAACTGTAGTTTCTCTTCACGCATACTCTTCATCAACCACTTGCCTCAGCCAGAAGGGAACATCTTCTGAAAGCTAATTGTTCCCTCCCCTCCTCCCCCACATATCAGGCATATTGCCACATGAAGAAGTCATCTTTTAATAATCAGTTCTGATTGATGAGATACATATCTCCAAGGAAATCCTATTGTGGGAGGGGAAGGTGTCAGAATTTTTTCTACTTTGACAATTAAAGTCTTTCCATACAGGAGAGATTTCCAAGAATCAACACTAAAACAGCAGTTAAATAAACTAGGAGTTACCTTATTAATTATTAATTAATTAATGCATTCTGTAAAGTTGATTCTGACTTGCATCAACCTTTCTCAGGGTTTCCTAGGTATAGAGTACTCAGATGTTATGTATCATTTCCTTCTTCTGGGGCCATATATGTTGTCTAAGACCACAATGGCTGATTTTTCTCCAGGAACCACATTAGTCAATCAAATTCCTGAATGGTGCTCCAACTCAGTAAACTCTCCAGTGTGTATTGCTTTCCATCACATAATACTTTTGGGTAGTTCTTCCACAACCACAGCACCAATAAAAAGTCATGAGCTGAGGAAAAGTCTGATGGGGTTGAGACCTCTCTGGCACACTGTAGGGAAGATACGGCTGATAAGAGAATAGAGTTGTAGTGATAAAAAAACAGGTTGCAGAAGTGGACTGAATCTTCATATTGACCGAGGCGTGTACAATAACAACTTAAAGTCCTAGGAGAATTAATGGCAGAATATTTTCACTCTTATCTCTGAATAAGTGGGATAGTTCCACGAAAGCTTGCATTAAAATATAGCAGTTATTTTTTAAGGTGCCACATCTTTTTTTGCTTTTGTTTTGTTTTGTTTTGTATTTCTTGCTGATATGAACCATGGAAATTCTGGTTCTAAGTCTTAGTCCCAATGGTAGAAATGTATGTTATTTTCTTTTGTCATAAAAAAGGTAATAGAAATGTATTAGGACACAGCTCAAAATGAGTGATTTACACTTCCCAGATCTTGAAAAAACTACCTTTTTGGACTACAGCTCCCCAAATTCCCCCAGTTAGCATAGCCAATGGCCACTCCCCTTAAAATTACCAGAATAGATTACTAGCCGTGGTCCTCCAAAATTTTGAGTGGGAGAGGCTATTGTTGGTATATGCCATTACATCACTTCCAATTTTTGATGACCCTAATAGGATTTTCAAGGTAGGTGAGATGTTCAAGGAGTTGTTTACCATCTCCCAGTGAGTTTCTCTGGCTTGAGCAGAGATTTGAACCCAGGTCTCCTGAAACCTAGTCCAACATTGTTCCCACTACACCACACTGACTCTCAAGTTCACAGTGTAACTAATTTAAATGTTTACATCTAGAAACTTGGTGATGTATATCTCATTCTTTCTGTTGTATTGTGATGCACTTTACAAGCTTACCTTGAGATACATTCTCTGTGGCTGAGAGAACAATCCTTGAGTTTGGTTCCCAACTTCTTCACTTAATAAAAGATCACTTGAAACATGATGCTAAGGAGTCAGTCAACTCACATGTACACATATGCAAAACACTCCATAGACAAACAGGCATTTCATTGATACAAATAGCAGGAGGGGAACAGAGTCCTCTTCTCACTGAGTGTGAATACAATTTGAATTCACTTTGAGGCTTACAGTTGCCTGAACCTAAGGTGGGCAGTATCTTACTCAATCTAATGGAGAAGCTGCTATGGGTGAGTCCAATTCATTATACAAGGGGTCTTGTTTGAGTCAGGACTATCATTCTCCCCAAGGCAATGAGAGAAAACTGTACTACAGTTATACTTTCAGCAGAGGTGGGAAATCTTACCTTTTTGAACTACACTTTCCAGAATCCTCGCACTTGTGCTGACTGTAAATCTGATGTTTAGTACTGAATGCTGTTAAAAATCATGCTTACAGCCATTGTTGTTGTTGTTTAGTTGTTAAGTCATGTCCGACTCTTTGTGACCCCATGGACCAGAGAACGCCAGGCCCTCCTGTCTTCCACTGCCTCCCGGAGTTGGGTCAAATTCATATTGGTAGCTTCAATGACACTGTCCAACCATCTCGTCCTCTGTCGTCCCCTTCTCCTCTTGCCTTCACTCTTTCCCAACATCAGGGTCTTTTCCAGGGAGTCTTCTCTTCTCATGAGATGGCCAAAGTATTGGAGCCTCAGCTTCAGGATCTGTCCTTCCAGTGAGCACTCAGGGTTGATTTCCTTCAAAATGGATAGGTTTGATCTCCTTGCAGTCCAGGGGACTCTCAAGAGTCTCCTCCAGCACCACAATTCAAAAGCATCAATTCTTCGGCAGTCAGCCTTCTTTATGGTCCAGCTCTCACTTCCATACATCACTACTGGAAATACCATAGCTTTGACTATGCGAAACTTTGTCAGCAAGGTGATGTCTCTGCTTTTTAAGATGCTGTCGAGGTTTGTCATCACTTTCCTCCCAAGAAGCAGGCGTCTTTTAATTTTGTGGCTGCTGTCACCATCTGCAGTGATCATGAAGCCCAAGAAAGTGAAGTCTGTCACTGCCTCCATATCTTCCCCTTCTATTTGCCAGGAGGTGATGGGACCAGTGTCCATGATTTTAGTTTTTTTGATGTTGAGCTTCAGACCATTTTTGGCACTCTCCTCTTTCACCCTCATTAAGAGGTTCTTTAATTCCTCCTCACTTTCTGCCATCAGAGTGGTATCATCTGCATATCTGAGGTTGTTGATATTTCTTCCGGCAATCTTAATTCTGTCTTGGGATTCCTCCAGTCCAGCCTTTCGCATGATGTATTCTGCATATAAGTTAAATAAACAGGGGGACAATATACAGCCTTGTCATACTCCTTTCCCAATTTTGAACCAATTAGTTGTTCCATATCCAGTTCTATCTGTTGCTTCCTGTCCCACATATAGATTTCTCAGGAGATAGATAAGGTGGTCAGGCACTCCCATTTCTTTAAGGACTTGCCATAGTTTGCTGTGGTCCACGCAGTCAAAGGCTTTTGCGTAGTCAATGAAGCATAATTCAGCGCATGTTAGCAATTTGGTCTCTAGTTCCTCTGCCCCTTCGAAACCCAGCTTGTACTTCTGGGAGTTCTCGGTCCACATACTGCTGAAGCCTACCTTGTAGGATTTAGAGCAGGGGTCTCAAACACGTGGCCCGCGGGCCATTTGCGGCCCACCGGATGATAGTTTGTGGCCCCCGCCTTGCCTGCCCCCCCTGAAGCGCCCACACGTCCTCTGCTGTCAAGAGTCAAAAAAAGCCTCGCCTCGCTCGCCGGCTCTCTCCCAAGACAGCGCCTCTTGCACCCTCCATCCGGAACTGCAGCCTGCCAGCCAGCCCGCCTGTCTGCCGGCTGGCAGGCTGCATTTCCGGATGGAGGGTGCAAGAGGCACTGTCTTGGGGGAGAGCCGGCGAGCGAGGCGCGCCGCCGGCCCTTTTCCCCGAGCGCCCGAGCCGCCGCTGAGCGATGCCTGAGAGCGGAGCTCACTCCCGGCCCCTCCTCGAAGAGTGCCTCCAAGCCGCCAACAGCAGCTGCTGCCGCCACCGCCTCTTCCAGGGAAGCAGCTCTCTGGCTCTCTTTCTCTCTCGGCATCCCCAGCACCAGCCCGGCCAGCAGCCGCCTCAGCGCCTGGCGGTGCTTCCTCCTCCTCCTCTTCCTCCTGCTTCTGCCGCCTCGGCTCTGGAGGCTGCCTGGGCTCACCTCGCAAAGTTTGCTCCTCTGTTGTGGTGGGGGTAGCTGCTGCTGCTGAGTGCGCCTTTTTTTGAGGGGGGCCCTCAGAGGAAGGTTGCCGGACCTCTGTGTGTGTGTGTGTGTTTGTGTGCGCATGTGCGCGTGCACCTGTGGGGCCCCCCGCCCCATTCTGTTTAATTTCGCGGGTACTGGTGGGGGCTTTTCTCCTTTGGCAAGGCGAATTCTGTGAGGGTTTTTTTTTTAAATTTTATGTCGTGCCCTCCTCCCCCCCCCGGCTAGGCGGTCACCGGCGCTCCCTCCCTTCTCCGCTTCTTCATCCTGCTGCTGCTGCTGCTGGTGGTGGTGGTAGTGATGAAGGAGCCGGAGGGGGTCGTGGCTGGCGATGAGGGCTCGCGCGCCCCTCCTCCTCCAGGCTAAGGAAACTCCTGGGCAGCTTCCTCGGGCTCTTGCTCCACTTGGCGGAAAATCTGATGCGGCCCAGCCTCACCCAGACTCTGCCTCCAGCGGCCCCCAGGTAAATTGAGTTTGAGACCCCTGATTTAGAGCATAACCTTGCTAGTGTGTGAAATGAGTCATAGGTTAAGTCAATTGAAATGGCTGCTGCTGTTGTTGTTATGTGCTATCAAGCTACCTATGTCTTATGTTGACCCTATGAACCCTTATCCAACAATAGCCCAAATCCTATTGTTTACACAAACTGGCATAAGTCCATCAGTTTAATATTCTGCTGTGGTGTGCTGCAAGTTAAGAAGTCAACATAGGCATTTTGGTGTCATGCATCAGTTGCGTGACTCAGCGTGTGACAGCAAATGCCTACATTGACTTTTTAATTCACAACTGACATTTCTGCTGATGGATTTGTTATGTGTTGTCAAGTCGCTTCATGGTGACCTTGTGAATAAGTGACCTTCCAAAGGTTCTAGCATGAACAGACTTGCTCAGATTTTGCAAACTCAAAGCCACAGCTTCCTGTAACGAGTCAACTGATGGATGTATACCAATATTTTTTTCCTGGAGAATAAAATGCAATTTGAGAACTTAAAAGGTGATTTCATACCAAGGGTTTTGCAGTTCTTGCAGAGTTTCATTAAATAAAGATAGGTTCCTGAAGATCAAAGTGTTCATGGCAGTCTACCCAGTTTTCTCTAACCCATGGTACAATACATATGGCACTTCGGGATTGCCCTCCCTATATGGAAGACGACTATTGGCAGGGAAATCCTTATGTCACACTCCAGTACTCCTTCTCTGAGCAACTTGCAAAGTTTCCAATTTGTCTATTCACTGGGAACACAGAGAAGCCAGCTGTGACGGTATACCATAAATCCACAGTTCAATACGTCTGGCGTAGATAAACTCGTAGTGTACTTCAGGGGATGGAAGGAGGAGACATATACTAAGGAATGGCTTCTGGTATGCAAATATAACAGAGAATTTTTCCTGATGGTTTTCATCAGTCACCACCAAGAACTGCAGTCTCCTTTTTTGTTCCTGTCAACAAATTGTGAAGATAGCATATTTGTCTGCTATTGTATCTGTAATCTTGGCAAAATAAATGATTAACTTTACAGATAAATACCTTTGATGGCTAATTGCCAGACTGAAAGTATAGTATACTTTGTAAAATGATTCCAAATGAGTCCAAGTTGACAGTTAAATATGAACAATGGCCAGATAAATACTGTTTAACCCATCCAGAGATTGTCTGTTTTATTCTAACTATTGATGTGTTTCTGTGTGTTTTTAATGAGGCAGGGCATTGCTGTGTCTGTGTCTCTGGGTATGATCATTCTGGCACTACAAACAAAGGAATTATTAAAAGTTAAATTTTGTCCATTAAGGAAGATGAGTTTTGAAGCATAATTCTTCAGAATGCTTTATGTCATAATTGCTATGACACTGTTTCTGGGAAGCAACTGTAGCAGCAGCCATTTTATCAGGTCTGTGGATGTGCAGGAATACCTATCACTATTCAAGAACAAGGCCATTTATAATGATGTTTAGAATTTCAGGCTCCAGGCCACTCTCACAAAATTGACTGAACTCTTTGGGATTTAAACCTGCATACATGAATAAAATCAAGGAGAAGCTCCAATATGATGAAGTCCAAGGCAAATTCTTCCTCATGAAGAAACACGTGAGCTTTATCCAAATAAAGGGTATGGTTGTTAATGTCAGTGTTTTAATTAGGTTCCTTAGATTGGTGTAAGGATGTAGTGGTGTTCCTTACACTGAAGCTAATTTCAGCACTCTCTCATTATTATCTATTAATTGTGTTTGTATCCAAGCTAGTATAGCTCAGTGATTTGAAGGGGGGAGGCAGCAAAAAAGGCCAGTGTGGCTTCACAAAAAGCTCAGGGAGGACCTAAAAACCAAAAAAGACATGTATAGTAAATGGAAAGAAGGCCAGGCCACCAAGGAAGAGTACAGACAAGTAGCAAGGAAATGCAGGGATGGCATTAGGAGGGCAAAAGCTGAGAATGAGATGAGGTTAGCTAGAGACACTAAAAGCAATAAAAAAGCATTCTTCAGGTATGTGAGTAGCAAAAGACAAACAAAAGACATAGTGGCACAGCTCTGCAATGGAGATGGAAAAATGATAACAGACGAAAAAGAAAAGGCAGAGGTGCTCAATTCCTATTTTAGTTCAGTCTTTTCCCATAAGACAGACTATGAACTTCCAAACAAATTGGAAGTGCAAGTGGGGGGACACAGGATTGCAGCTGGAGATAGATAAACAAATAGTAAAGGAATATGTTCTCGAAGGAATACCTTACCACCTTGAACGAGTTCAAATCTCCAGGGCTGAATGAACTGCATCCAAGAGTACTGAAGGAACTGGCTGAAGAACTCTCAGAACCACTATCCATTATTTTCTTGAAATCATGGGAAATGGGGGAGGTGCCAGAGGATTGGAGGAGGGTCAATGTTGTCCCTATCTTCAAAAAGGGCAAAAAAGAGGAACCTGGGAACTACAGGCCAGTCAGCCTGACATCAATCCCAGACAAAATTCTGGAACAGATTGTAAAGCGGTCATTGTGCAAGCACCTAGAAAACAATGCAGCAATAACTAGAAGCCAACACGGATTTGTCAAGAACAAATCCTGCCAAACTAATTTGATCTCGTTTTTTGATCAGGTCACCTCCCTGATAGACAGAGGGAATGCTGTAGACGTAGTATATCTTGACTTCAGCAAAGCTTTTGACAAAGTGCCCCATGATATCCTGATTAGCAAGCTAACTAGGTGTGGGCTGGATAGATCAAGTGTCAGGTGGATACACAATTGGCTACAGAATCGTACTCAGAGGGTGATTATTAATGGGTCCTTCTCTAACTGGGAGGAGGTAACTAGTGGAGTACCCCAAGGTTCAGTCCTGGGCCCGGTGCTCTTCAATATTTTTATTAATGAGCTGGATGAGAAAGTGCAGGGAATGCTTGTCAAATTTACAGATGATACCAAATTGGGCGGAATAGCTAATACCCTAGAAGATAGAAACAAAATTCAAAATGACCTTGATAGGATGGAGCACTGGGCCGAAAGCAACAGAATGAAATTCAACAGGGATAAGTGCAAAGTACTGCACCTCGGAAAAAGAAACCAATTGCACAGTTACAAGATGGGGGATACCTGGCTCGACAAAACTACGAGCGAGAAGGATCTTGGAATTGTCGTAGATCACAAGCTAAATATGAGCCAACAGTGTGATGTGGCTACAAAAAAGGCAAAGGCTATTTTAGGCTGCATTAATAGAAGTATAGTTTCCAAATCCCGCAAGGTGCTAGTCTTACGTTACTACATAACCTTGCTAACGTGTGAAATGAGTGCAATTGTACGGTAGTTGGAGCATTCTTTGGCACTGCCCTTTTTTGGGATTGGGATGTAGACTGATCTTTTCCAATCCTCTGGCCACTGCTGAGTTTTCCAAACTTGCTGGCATATTGAGTGTAGCACCTGAACAGCGTCATCTTTTAAGATTTTACATAGTTCCACTGGAATGCCATCACCTCCACTGGCCTTGTTGTTAGCCATGCTTTCTAAGGCCCACTTGACTTCACTCTCCAGGATGTCTGGCTCAAGGTCAGCAACCACACTATCTGGGTTGTCTGGGACATCCAGATCTTTCTGGTATAATTCCTCTCTGTATTCTTGCCACCTTTTCTTGATGTCTTCTGCTTCTGTGAGGTCCCTACCATTTTTGTCCTTTATCATGTCCATCTTTGCACAAAATGTTCCTTTAATATCTCCAATTTTCTTGAACAGATCTCTGGTTTTTCCCTTTCTATTATTTTCCTCTATTTCTTTGCACTGTTCGTTTAAGAAGGCCCTCTTGTCTCTCCTTGCTATTCTTTGGAAGTCTGCATTCCATTTTCTGTAACTTTCCCTATCTCCCTTGCTTTTGTTTCCCTTCTCTTCTCTGCTATTTGTAAGGCCTCGTTGGACAGCCACTTTGCTTTCTTGCATTTCCTTTTCTTTGGGATGGTTTTTGTTGCTGCCTCCTGTACAATTTTACAAGCCTCCAACCGTAGTTCTACAGGCACTCTGTCCACCAAATCTAGTTCCTTAAATCTGTTCTTCACTTCCACTGTGTATTCATAAGGGATTTGGTTTAGATTATACATGACTAGCCCAGTGGTTTTACCTACTTTCTTCAATTTAAGTTTGAGTTTTGCTATAAGAAGCTGATGATCAGAGCCACAATCAGCTCCAGGTCTTGTTTTTGCTGACTGTATAGAGCTTCTCCATCTTTGGCTGCAGAGAATATAATCAATCTGATTTCGGTATTGCCCATCTGGTGATGTCCATGTGTAGAGTCGCCTCTTGTGTTGTTGGAAAAGAGGGTTTGTAATGACCAGCTTGTTCTCTTGACAAAACTCTGTTAGCCTTTGCCCTGCTTTGTTTTGAACTCCAAGGCCAAACTTACCTGTTGTT
Source organism: Intellagama lesueurii (assembly GCA_037013535.1). Classification (NCBI taxonomy): domain Eukaryota; kingdom Metazoa; phylum Chordata; class Lepidosauria; order Squamata; family Agamidae; genus Intellagama; species Intellagama lesueurii. Next base: position 298,630,881 of record JBAJHW010000001.1, on the reverse strand, counting down.
CCTTTTATCTCTTGATTCCCTACTTTAGCATTCCAGTCCCCTATAATGACAAGAACATCTTTCTTTGGTGTCAGTTCTAGAAGGTGTTGTAAGTCTTCATAGAATTGGTCAATTTCAGCCTCTTCAGCATGGGTGGTTGGTGCATAAACTTGGATTACTGTGATGTTGAAAGGTCTGCCTTGGATTCGTATTGAAATCATTCTATCATTTTTGAGATTGTATCCCAGTACAGCTTTTCCCACTCTTTTGTTGACTATGAGGTCATTTCAGTTCTACATGTTTTAATATTATGATCTGCCTTGAGTCCTCTCAGGAGAAAGGCCGCCTACAAATGATATTAAAGAAAATAAAATAAATGTTACTTTTCAAAAGCAATGAAAGAAGCGGATACATGGTGACTTTTTAGTGTAACAATGTTTTCTAATTAATAAAGTTATCTTAAAAGTCATTTTAAGGAATGCTTAGAGGTATTTTGACAGGAATTTTTATGCGATGCAGTTGCTAGTCCTCAGTAGCAAGAAAAGTATTGTTTTCTTTAGTCTTTTTATTTTATAAAGCCTTTTCAAAGTGCAATATCAGTATTGGTCACTAGAGAGAACCAGAGGGTAATTTCCTGCATTTTCCTGGCATACTGAAATGCCTATGCATAAGACTGATAATGCGTAACATAACAAATTGCTTTTCTAGGTGAGACAACTGTAATATGTATCACGGCAACCATGCAATGTGTTGCTTTTGAAAAGTAATGGTCCAAACCCTGGGTCAGAGGCCATATAGTCTGAGATTTTCTGGGAGTCCTAATTAAAAAAGAATAGCTTTTCTTTTCTCTAGCTTCTGTTATTTTCTGTCCTAGTACACCTTAGCTCATAATACTGTGTTAATATTATCATGTTTGTAGTTTTGTATTAATAAACCACAAAATCGCTATTTTAATTTTACTTCAAGATTCCTATTTAGACCGTAGTTTTTGTCTGACTATTAACGCCAAAGGACTAAAAAACCTTAGTCCCTATTAGTCTGGTGGGGAGAGAATATGGACTCCACCCCAGTATGGTTGCTTACCCCTCTGCAGTGCCATCAGGGTACATTATTTTTTTCACTACAATTGCACTACAGGGTGAAACACTTCCCAGACAGTCTCAGACACTTTTCTGGCACCTTCTCCCTGAACCTGGCGACCTCTTTCTTAGCAGTATTAGGTTAGTTGATACCTCAAGGAGAATTCCACAGTACTTGGAGCGATTCCCTTTAACCGTGCCACCCAGCCACTGCCTCCTCACCCTAGCTGATGTCCATATGTATTTATTTTATTTGTTTATTTGACTTTTATACCGCCCATCTGGCTGCCAAATCCACTCTGGGTGGTTTACACGATTAAACAACATATCACTGAACAAAAAACATAATGGTATAAAATCAAAATTAAACACAGACACACCAACAAAATTTAACTAATGATAACTAAATGATAAAAAAGCAAGGTGTCAGGATTGATAATGTAAGTGTTAAGAGCACCAATGTATTAGGATGTTAGAAGGTCCGGAAAGGCCTGTCTTAAAAAACCATGTTTTTAACAATCGCTTAAAAGTTCCCAGTGAAGGAGCCAGGTGGATTTCAGGTGGGAGGCTGTTCCAAAGTTGGGAAGCAACCGCCAAGAAGGCCCAGTTTCTAGTCTTCACTTTCTGGGCCTCTCTCGGGGTCAATATTCTCAACCGCCCGGCCTGGGAGGATCGTGTAGGATGGGCAGATCTAGTTAGGAGGAGGCGACTAGATAAAAATAAATAAACAAACAAAAGGAAAATATTTGGAAGATACAGGTGAATAGAAGGAAGGGAATGCTTTTGTAGTTTTCACACACACACACACACACACACACACACATTTCCCCATAAACTAATTTCCTACATACAAAATTAAGATTAAATAATTTCATGGACTCTATACAACATACTCGGTTAAAAACTACTTTCGCCTGAGACAGATTCTGATTAACGGACTGACTACCTGTGCCTCTTTGCCACTTTTTTTAAATCACATTCTGTATACACCAACCCATCAGCAGTCAGCCCTGAAATCAACAGGGGAAACAAATCTAGCAAAGGTTTACTGTTGGAGAAAAGGAACCGGGCATCATTTTCACCTTTCTACCTGTCTGGAAAAAATACGATCTTGCACACTTCACATTTAATGCTTAGGAGCCTATGGGGAGCATACTCAGCAACTGCCACTGAATTTAGAAGTTTTTCTCCATGCTTCAGAGCCTTTGAGGTCCCCCTTTCTTCTCCATCCCTTCCTTTTTCAGCCATTTTTCCTCTATTTTCTGCCTTCCAAAGATAGGCATGTGGCGATACAGCCCCACCCTTTATGTATAAAAGAACAAAGCTGGGAACTGCAAGTAAACATTTTTGTTTTCTTGAAACAAGAAGCATCCAAACTGATCATTATTTTCTTTTCCAAGGGGAAGAGTGAGACTGGGCAGATCTTGCCATACTTTCTTCTGGAGTATACAAAGGAATAACCAAATTCCGAATCCTTCCAGCACTCCCTGATACCTCTAAAGTGGCACACGGCATCACCAAGCTGTCCATTCTCTCTCTCCTTGTGTGTGTCATCCAGTTTGCAAGAGCACCTTTTCATGAGGCATGAGAAACTACAGTGGCATGGGAACCACCTCGGTCATTTGTACTATAGCTTTAGAATGATGGTTGATGAAACGTGCTCTGAAGATATGAGCCAAAGAGTAAAAAGAGCACAAGCGCTTCTGACACTGGCTCAGTTTTTACAAATTGATTTCGTTTCTTTCACATATAGCCTAAAATTTTACATTGTCATTTTATATGGTACAGTTGCTAATGCATAAAAGGGTCACTAAATAAAAGCAACCCCTTTCGTCACCTTCTCTTATGATCTGACCTGGCACTCTTGCTGACCAAGAGTCAAGAAGTATCTGCCTCTGTGTGCATAAAAGCATTCTTTCTCTTCCGCCCCAGTTCTCATTTACATGATGAAAGTGCTGAAGCATAGCTGAAGGGCAGTAATAAGTATGGGGAAGCATTCACTTCCATTACCTATTCTGGTTTTCATACAGAAGACTTATGTCTCAAGGGCTGTTAGCTTGGCACTTCTCATAAGTAATAAATTCTTGAAAACATCTCCTTCATAACTTCCCTCGATAAATAAATAAAGGCTATAATCATTGAGCTCTTTCCCCCCCTCTTTTCTGTGCATTTCCCCTTTATATTCTTCAGCACAGGTAATTAAGCCCATTGATTTTACTGAGTTTCCCAATCCGCACCTCCATACCTTATTCAGCCACGTACTCATTATTCTTTTTCTTTTCCAAAAATAACAAAAAATGTTCCTCCTTGTGGAATTAATTCTTTATCTAAACGAGGTCAGGTATTTTTACTGCAATGTTTTGATTGGCAACCTGTAATAAAGGCCTATTCTTCAAAGCACAATGGACTCTCTGCAAATTTGTCATTTTTGTAGCTAGAAGCATTTTTTTCCCTTAAAAAAGTTAAGTGTCTAAAATTAGTCATTCTGAATGTTTTGGGCTCTTGATTTTTAAATATTAGCAATGAACTTAATGTAATACCTTTTATCTCGTTCACAGATCATCACTACTGGCCACAAATGTCTCAGTTAGACAAGCTATTGTTCACTGAAACTTTAAGTTGCTCTCCAAACCTGAGTTAGAAATTATGATTTGATGGGTTTTCAGTTCTGGTTTGGATACCAACTAGAATACTCTTTAGGTGATACTTACTTCATCCAACAGGCAGGGAAGTGTCTATCCTTGGCTTCTATTATGTACTTTTCCTCATATGGAAAGCAATGCTGAAGAGGAAAGGTTTATGTTGACATGGAGTTTCTCCTGCAGACTGGAAAATTAGAAGTCTTATTCATGGGGAAAGTGTTTACATGTACAAGACCATCCCTTCTTTCAACTTATCATTTGTGAAGAGCATGATGTTAGAGGCGGTAGGTTAGGCACACACCTTGTCTCAGATTCTACAACACAAGGTACGTAACTCTTGAATGGGGCTTGGGCGTTTCATAAGTCAGGAAATCACAAGAGGGAGAAGAAGTGCTCCCAAGAACAAGGTTGTTCATGAGGCACAAAATAGGCCCATGCCTTGAAATTAGGTCCAGATGTGATTCCCTATAACTAAACAAGCTTTTCTTTCCCTTCTTTTTTAGCAGCAGTAATGTAGAATATGTCACAATTAAATAAAATTGCTGCCCTGTGTATGTGTATCTGAGGAAGTGGACTTGATCTAGAAAAGCTCACAGTGAAATCTAACAGTTAGCCTTTAAGGTGTCACAACTTTAAAACAAATATAATATGCTAACCAATGGACATGTTCTGGTTATTTGTCTGTCATATTGCTTGATGTTAAGTAGTGACATACAGGCTTTCACTTTGGATGCTTATGCACCAACTCAGCCAGGCTTAATTGGAATATGGATCGCTGGCGTCTCACAGAGCTGACTAGGACAAAGTGATTGTTTTTGACTGGACCACTGTCACAATGAGTTGGTTATTGAGCTGCGGAAACCATCTAGTATGTAAAACTTTGCCCATTTTTTTTACAACAGTTATTGACGCATTATGTATGAACTTCAGGATTAAACTGGAGGAGACTTATTTTGTATTTTATTTTAAGCTATTTCAATGCCATTTTAAAAATGAGAAGTTCCTTGTAAACTGTAACTCTAATACCTGGTGGAAATCAGGCTATATGTCTAAATATGTGACATTGTACAACCATAAATATAAATAATCTAGTAATTTCTTACATTGGAGGCATGGATGCTCAAATATGAACAGACAAGTTGCCCCAGAGACTGGTAATGTCAGCATTAGCTGCTATTGTGAAAATGTATAATACATCAATATTACTGTTAATCATTATTTGGGGGCAGAGGGTTTGCATCCGTAATGCATTACTAACATGGCATTTTTAATTATTTATTTTAAAAATTGAACATAGAGGAATATCCAAAAATTATCTCCAATTCCCTCCTCAATGCTCCTTAAAATTAATATTTTTGAAATACCAAGTAAATATTACTCGTTACACCCCAAAACACAACACATCAGTGTTGATGGGGAAAACAACAACAACAACATGTCCTTGTGTTACCACAAAATGTAATGCATTACAAGTACCCAAACCCAAATGAAGATATGCCACATGTGTAAGGACAATCACACAGCAGTATTTCCACATCTGCTGGTGCACCTATGAGAGGGGAACATTTACATGATCAGATAAACCAACAGGATTGACCATTTCTACTTATAACATGTTACTTCCACGATCTGGCTCTCTTATCCTGAGAGATACTCTTTTTGTTTTAATATGAGCCAGGTATGTCTTTGCTGTGTTTGCTGTCCCTACTACAACAAAGTGGTTATTCGTGTACATTGGAACATTAAGAAGGTCATAAAGGTTAAAGACTGTGACTATGAAGAGATGAGACAACAAGAAAACAACACTGTAACAGCGCTAATGCCCAGTTATGTTTAAATGTATTGTTCATATTATAATAGTAAATGTATTGTTTTGAAATGCATTGACTTGGCAGATATATGGCACATGGAATGTTGGTAGGAATGGTTCTGATTGGCTGGGAGAAACTAGTGGAGTTGAGGTGGACTAGGTTTTTGGAAGGATCTGAGAGTAGAACCCCTCTGAGGGGCCTAACGTCGAGGGAGGCCCGGAGAGAAAGAACAAGAAAGCGGGCCTTCTCAGCAGTGGCCCCTTGTCTCTGGAACAATCTACCCCCATAAATTTGCCTGGCTCCCTTGCTGGGTGTTTATAAGAGCAAGCTCAAGACCTGGCTCTTTAGGCAGGCCTTCCCTCCTGTCATTATTTAATTTATTTTTGCTATCTTGAATCATATTATGTTGTTGTTGTTTTATACTGTTATTGTTTCATGAAATTGTTTTATGAACTTGTTGTTAGCCGCCCAGAGTAGACTTCGGTCTATATGGGTGGGATATAAATAAAATAAATAAATAAATAAATAAATAAATAAATAAATAAATAAAATAGTAGAGAGATTGAGTAAATAGTGGTTTGAGGGGGAGAGAAGTGATAGGGAGAAGGAAGAGTTGTGCTGAATGAATTTAAGATCCAGAAATAAATAACATTCTTTGGACATTGTTACTTTAACAACATCTTATTAAATTAATTCAAGCTAAAGGGTTTGGAGCTCAATATCTGAGGGTTGGCTACGTGAAGAGTATTATAAGGGCCTGAGTGAAGGAGCAAATGCACACACATAGGCTAAAGTTGATGGCAGTGAAAGAGGAAATAAATAAAGTTTATTAAAGAAAACCCTTTATTCTTGTGGTTTTCAAAAGATATCATTACCTAAATAGCCAAGTGACAAGACAAAGGGAGTTTTGACAGCAGTATATCAGAGAGGGCTTAGGACAAGCACAGCTCGAGAGTTCTGTCAGGATCATGTTTTTATATTGTTTTGTGTAAATAGGAGAGGACTCATAAATAAATAATTTTATATATATCTCTCTCCGGGACAGGAGTGTAATTTTTTTTATTGGGAAACTGTAAAGGTCATCACATTTCAAAGAGTGAAATTGCTTTTTTGATACAGACAGAGACATGTCCATTGAATTGCTTTCAGGTACTAGCATGACTTCCTTGTATTGATAGTAGAAATAAAAAGTTTTCAAATTTTGAGTATTTCAGTATCAACAGTTTACCACCTCGGCACTTTAAACATTCCTTTTAAATAAAAAGAAATACACTTCTCCCTCAAATTACATGAATCGAAACAGCACAGTTTTGGTTATACAGTTTTTTTCAAGGAAAATATTATATGTATGTGTGTGTGTTTACACACACACACACACACACACCAATAAATATTGTGCCTGTGGCCACCCAGAATCCCACAACACTGAAGGTATCAAAGTGGTCTAACACAGTACAGTATCTCTAATTCAGCCTCTAGATCAGGGGGTCATAAGAACTTTTAAGATTCATTATACATACTGTATGGAAAGGATTGTCAACACTATGAAAGAGAACCCCAATAGAGAGAACTGTTCTCTCTCGCTCTCTCTCTCTCTCTTTGAACAAACTGTTTATGCTTTGTAGTTATGTTTGGGGGCAGCGTACGGGTTATACATGGATTTTGAACTACAAGGGGGTCTGGTGCCACTAACCGCAGTCTTGTTCAAGGGAGAAGTGTAACTGCAAAATAATTCATGTATCCAGATTCTTAAAAATCCAGTAAACCTATCAAGGAAGCATGATGGTAGAATGATTAAAAAAATATGTTCTGCCTTTATGCATTCTTAATTTTTTCTTTTAGGATTTTTGGAAGGAGATATTCTGTCCTATTTTTTATATCAATGAATGCTTCTTTCCTGTTTTCTGTCTCACAATACCCATTAATGTAATTATCTTGCTATCTGGGAATTATGGGAGTTGTGGTCAATCATACACAGAGAGCACCGGGTTGGAGAGAGCTATATACATGCATGAACACTTTGTGGGACAGATCTGGAAGCTTAACACATATGTACAGGGTTGGCTGCAAGAGGCCTTAAGTATTTAAATAATTTGCTAACAGCTATTTATATGCTGTTAAAGTAACAGAACATTTGTAATAACAGAAGCAGTGTCACCTTAACCAATCTCATTTCACTTGTTGGCTCACTGACAAAGAAATTTCTGTATTTAGGGTCATAGCTGAGTGACTGGACACAGCAACACAGGAATAGGTGAATGTATATCTAAAAAATAAATCAATAATGATAAAATTGTTCTACAAATGTAATGTAATTGAGAGGATCCAAAATTCATTTAGACCATTGACTGTTCAGTATCTAAGGTAATGCAATAGAATGAAGAACTATACAACAAAATGTCAGCTAAAGGACAACTGATTTCACATTCTAGGTTTGAAGGGCAAAATTCAGTTCAATACAGGTTTAAGTGTGTTTAAACACACCAAATCCAAATCAAGCAGCTTAAATTCATTTATGGGAAAATCTGATTGAACTCTAGTGGGACTTAAATCCCACCCACCCCCCCACCCCCAAGAATTCTTCAGATTGGGTTGCATGGCAGCTAATTTGTAAAACCCAGAATTACTTTCCCTTTGGATGATGATGATGTGTTTGAAAAAAGTTACTGGAGTAGGCAAAGAAAGCAATTTTGAACATATACTTAGAGGCAGTGAAGGGGATTACCTCTGAGTCAGTGCAGTGTACTCTTTCTTACCACAACCAACAATGCTACACACACTCTGGAGCAAAAAGGCTTGGGTTTGGGATCAGAGGGCATAACTCACAAGACAGCCAAAATAACAGCAATACACATTCAGCACTGACAGCCACTCTTGCTTCTACCGTTCTTTAAGAAATTGCAAATATGAATTCTCTATAGTTGCTTTTACAGATAGTACATGTAAAATCCAGCACAGGCAGATTTTGCTCATGTTTTATTTTGGTAATTTGGAGAACTGTGGGGTTCTCCAAATTACCACTTTTGTAATTTGTGTTGAGACTTTGAACTGTAATTTGTGTTGAGACTTTGGGTGCTACTATATGTTACAGAAGAGGGACGTGGTGGCGCTGCGGGTTAAACCGCAGAAGCCTCTGTGCTGCAGGGTCAGAAGACCAGCAGTCGTAAGATCGAATCCACGCGACGGAGTGAGCTCCCATTGCTTTGTCCCAGCTCCTCGCCAACCTAGCAGTTCGAAAGCATGCAAATGCAAGTAGATAAATAGGCACCACCTCGGTGGGAAGGTAAACGGCGTTCCGTGTCTAGTCGCGCTGGCCACGTGACAACGGAAACTGTCTTCGGACAAACGCTGGCTCTACGGCTTGGAAACGGGGATGAGCACCGCCCCCTAGAGTCGGACATGACTGGACTAAATGTCAAGGGGAACCTTTACCTTTACCTATATGTTACAGATAATCCAGTAGTTCAAGAGGGAATTCCTTAAGTGCTGGTTGTATGCAATTTGTCACCAAAGACATTTTTCTCACTTCCCATAATTTGCAAATTAGCTTGCCTGCTGTTGTGGTTGGTCTTTAGTTATAAACACATCCTTCCTTTGTATGTTTGATTTCTCAGACATGAAAGACTGTTTGAATTATGTCTCTTGCACACAAATGTGATTTCCTCTCTAATGATAGGTTTTCTCTAGCATACAGTTTCACCCTAATTTGTCACTCAAACTCTTGTGTCTCCAATGCTCCTGATCTGTAGGATAGAAATGTCTTACAACAAACATCTCCCTCATTCTCTTCTTGATTGACTACTTGTTTCCACCATTTCTCTCCGTTTCTTCAGCAGTTGTTTGTCATTTACACAACCCTGCTGACTGTTTTACAATCTACTCATTATAACTGATGTGCTGAGTTTAGTGTTTATTGAGATTCTGGAATTCCCATATCAGGATTCTGGCTCGTTGCCTCTCTGGAGCTGCTGTGTGGGAAGCCAGGTGCTGCTGTGTAGGAAGAGCTGTCAATCTGCACAGACTAATATCTCCTCACTCCCAGTAGTTCCCCTGTTGGAATTGTAAATGTTCTATAAAATTATATTATGAAGTACTAGTTCAGAGGTTGTCTTGCAGCCTATTTGACAGGAAGGAGATAAACAACTTATCTTCCTTCTACAATTACAAGCCTTACTTTGGCAGTCTTCTGTTTCTGTTTTTAAATGTATTTACCTATAATGCATTCAAGATTGTGACTGCTGAATAATGCAATTTCAAGATAGAAGCTTGGTGATGAAAATGCAAAGACTTCACACTCCGGGGTAGCTGCTTCTCTTGCAGTAAAAAAAAAAAAGAAAAGAAAAGAAAAAGAGGGAAAATGCCATGATTCAACCAGGAGGTTTCTGTGGAAGCAAGCAGTAAAGAAATTGACAGGTGTGGCAAAAAAGTAGAAATCTGGTTTTGTAGGAAACGTCCCAATGGATTTTTATGCAAACGACCACGCAGCACTTTAATAGACAGATTTATTGCAACATAAGATTAAATAGAGAAGGTGATGTGTATATATGCATACTGGATTTTGAATTCCCAGTGTAGTGTAGTGGATAGAGTGATGAACTAGGACTCTGGAGAACAGGGTTTGAATCCCCACTTGGCCATGGAAACTCAATGGCGGAGTGGAACTTGTAAAAATCACTCCTTAAGTATCTCACCCTGAAAGCCCTATCAGGGTCATTATAAGTCAGTTCCGACTTGATGGCACAGAACACATACACATACTGGAGTTGCAGTCTTTGGTAGAAAAGAGGGAAAAAAGATTATTTAACTAAAAAGACACACAACCCAGGATGCAATTAATCAGATATACATTAAATGATGGCTTGTATGCATGTCCTTCTATGGTTGGAGCCTACAGTGTATTTCAAATGATTCAGATTGGTCAGAATAAACACACTTTTCTTCCTGTGTGATTGCCTAGATTGTTCCAATATGGGGTTGAAGGGGTGTTCTTCCTATACATAAAGAGTGGGGGAGAGTAGAAATTGGACAGATCTCTCTCTTCTCCCCCGCTCCACTCTGCTTTCTGCATTTACACATGTGCGTGTGGGAGTGTGTGCACATACAAGTGTGTGTGTGTGTGTGTGTGTGTGCACATTGCAAGTACATGTGGGGTTTGATCACTACAGCTGGCAAGAGTGCAGAATTTTAAAGCTTTGGGAGAGGAAATGGGGTGGGGGAACAGGTAAATATGTGCATGGAAGTGTTTGTGTGCATGTATGCATGTGCAACATGCCAATCCCCCTTGACAGCACCTGTGTGTGTATGTCTGCTTTGCTCCATTTCACTAGATCAATGTGCCCTGCTTAGTTCTGTCCGATTTCTCATTCCCTCCTCTTCACCTTGCCCCACTTCCCATCTCACAATTTTTTTTCACTTCCCCTGCCCTGTACTGAGCAGGGGAAGTGATTAATTTGCTAATATTCAGAAGTGACAGGTCTGAGATGAACCTGACAGGAATTGTTAATACAGTTTTGTGAACAAATTGTAAAGAGCATGAAATGCTGTAAGTTTCTGTAAGGATCTATGTAAAGGAAAAGCCTGAAAGTAATAATTTAAACAGCTGTAGAGGTGTATGTAGTAAAAATATGTAACAGCTGTAGGAGAAGCTATGGATTGGCTAAACTTGGAATAAAGCCAACAGCCTCAGCACACACAAGTTCGTTGGGTCGGTTGGTTGGTCGTTGGTGTTGGTTGGCGAAGAAGCAAGAATCAAGGAGAAGAAGAAGGAATGCCGGACTGATTTATGGACATTGACTACTGAACTGATTTATGCCTAAACTCTGTTGATATAGACGTGAATGACCAATGGAATGATCAAGGACAAAGCTGTATGTATAAATCTTGCTACAAACCTGACACAATATATATATTTCTTCACTAAATATTGTCTTTGTGGTTGAAGACTCATTTGTGCAACTTCAACTCTGGGAATTCTGCTTGTGGTCAACCCCTGTTATGTTGCCAACTCTGTCAAAGGTTATGGGCCCAGAAAAACGTCCAGGGAAACGCCCAGGAGAACGCTGAACTGAAAGAATCCAGAGGGAGTGCTGCCAGACGAGTTCAAGCAGTAGCAGTAAGTAAAACAGCTTTAATATACATTCCGGAAGATGGCTAGTGATATGCAGATACCAGGACTGTCAATAACGAAGTTGAATGGGGAGAATTACTCCACATGGCAACAGAAAGTCCAGCTACTTCTCCAGAGAGAATCATTATGGGATATAGTAGAAAATCCACCAGCTGTGTTAAATGAAAGACAGAAAAAACAAGATAGCAGAGCACTTGCATTAATAGGCTTGACTCTAGAAGATCGTCTCCTAATCCATCTTAGAGGCTTGAATTCTGCAAAACAAGCATGGGAGGATTTAAAGAGACTCTTTGTAAGAGTCAGCGTTGGGAGTCAAATACAGCTTGCTAGAAAATTATTTCGCACCAGGTTACAAACTGGTGAAAGCATGCTGCTCCATTTAGAAAAAATGAAAAGAATGCTTATGGATTTAAGAGAAAAAAATATTGCATTTACAGAGCTGCAAGAAGTTTTCATAATATTTTCTTCTCTAGACCAGACATATGACCAATTTGTGTCAAATTTAGAAGTTTTACCCCAAACTGAACTGACTATGTTGAATGTTACTAGTAGGCTTTTGGAGGAGGAGCAGAAAAGGAAGGATAATTTGCAACTCCGTGACACAAAAAGCTCTAGCCAGTATAAAATTCAAAAAGACAAGCCGAATGAATTTGGGGAGGAAGAAATCACAGCTGCAATTACTCAATCAGGAAGGCGATGTTTTGCCTGCAGTTCAAGAAAACACTTGATAAGAAATTGTAAATCTAAAAAGAAAAGAGACAGAAAGCAGCCACGACCAGACGACGAATCACATCTAACAGAGACTATTTACAACTCTAAAGGAGATAATACGGAATGGATAATTGATTCGGGTGCCACCGCTAATATGTGCAAAGATAAGAAGATGATATATGAATTCCAAACTGTATTTAATCAACAGGTATTCTTGGCAGATGGTGTGAGTGCCAAAATAATGGGTAAAGGTAAAGTGAAACTACCGTGTCTAACCAAACCAATTAATGTGATATATGTGCCTAAGCTAAAGCATAATTTACTGTCAGTAAGCTCATTAGCAAAAGAAGGTTTTACTAGCACATTTTACAAGAACAAATGTGTAATTAAAGGGGAAAATAACTCTATGCTAACTTGTTACATAAGAAACAACTTATATAGATTAAGCAATGTGAATGTAAATAATGTTTATGGTAATGTATGTCCCCATGATAACTGCATACATTTATGGCATCTAAGGTTAGGACATGCTAACTACAAAACACTACGTAAAACCATAGAAAATTCAATTGGTGTAAATTTAAAACCATGTGACAAGCACATAAATTGCCAAGCTTGTCAGATAGCAAAAAGCAAATGTGCTCCAGTGATGAAAAATAGCAATGTACAAGTAAAGGATATTCTAGATTTAGTATCTATGGACTTAATTGGTCCAAAACAAGCATCCTTAGGAGGAGCAAAATACATTCTCTCTATACAGGACCAGAAATCAAGATTTGGTTTCTGTTATCTAATGAAGGATAAGAGTTCAACGTATGTAGAATTTGAAAAATGGTTAAGATTTGTGGAAAGAAAAACTGGAAAGAAAGTGAAACAAATCCAGACTGATAATGGAACAGAATTTACAAATGCTAAATTCCAGTCAATTCTACATAAACATGGGATTATACACAGAAAATCAGCTCCATATACCCCAACCCAAAATGCATTTATAGAGAGGAGAGGCCAAACACTACAGAACATGGCTGAGGCCATGATAAGAGGCAGTAAATTGTCAGATAGATATTGGGGGAAAGCTATTCTTTGTGCGAATTTCTATCTGAATATTCTGTGGCATAATGGTATAAATAACATTCCATACACTATCTGGACAGGAAGAAAGCCAAATTTAAAATTCTTACATGTATTTGGAACACCAGCATGGGTGAATATTCCCAAAGAAACAAGAAAGAAAGGTGATAGAAAGGCTAGATTAATGTATTTCTTAGGTTACCAACAAAACAAGAAAGCATTTAGATTTGGTTTGCCTAATACCAACAAAGCAATTATAAATAGCAGTGCATCTTTTAATGAGCATGCATACTGGGACAAAATTAGTTTACCACCAGAAACTATCATCTACATGCCTAAAATGCAAGAAATCAGGGAAACTGAGATAGATGAAGATTTACAGCCAGAAAAAGAAATTAAGCCAGAAAGTGAATCTGACCAGGAAATCCCTTCTACTTCAGAGGAGAATGAAACTCAGGAGGAGGAGAGAGTAATACCAAGGAGATCAGCCAGGGAGCACAGACCACCAGATAGATTTAAACCTGAGACATATTATTGTCTGAATGTAACAGAGCCACAAACATATGAAGATATATGTAACATGCCAAAATTAGAACAAGAAAAATGGAAAGAGGCAATGAAGAAAGAGTTGAATTCACTTAGAAAACTTAAAGTATATGAAGAAATACAACAACCTGCTAACACTAAAGTAATAGGATGCAGGTGGATATTTAAAAGAAAGATTGATGCAGATGGGAATCTGAGGTACCGAGCTAGATTGGTAGCCAAAGGCTATTCACAGACATCAAATGATTACGATCAGGTTTTCGCACCGGCTTTAAGACCTGAAACGTTAAGGTTTGTGTTAACATATGCTGCCAAACATAAATTAGTTACAAGACATAAAGACATTGAAACAGCTTACCTTTATGCTGACCTTCAACATGAAATTTACATGAAAACACCACCAAGCATAGAAAGTGAAGGTAAATGTTGGATATTGAAAAAGAGTCTGTATCGATTGAGGCAGAGTGGATATGAGTGGAACCAGCATCTATCTAAAACACTAAAGAGTAATGAGTTTATTCAGGGGATTGCAGATCCATGTTTATTTATTAAAAGAGATGAGAAAACAATCATTCTAATTTTTGTAGATGACATAGCAATATTTGCTAAGGATGAGAAAACAGCTAACAATGTAATAAAAATGCTAAAAGAAAATTATAATTTAAGAGATCTGGGAGAAATCAGTAACTATCTAGGAGTGGAAATTAAGAGATATGCTAATGGATTTAAAATATCTCAGAAAAACAAAATATTGAAACTTCTGAAACAATACAATATGGAAGATTGTAAAGGTACAAATACTCCTATGACAATTGAATTTGAAAAAGAAATAATAACAGGTCTTGAGTGTGACTCAGAGTTGTATAGATCATTAATAGGAAGCTTATTATATTTGAGTAGATGGTCCAGACCTGATATTTCTATAGCTATTAACCTATTGTCCCGAGATGTAAGCAAGCCAAGTGAGAGACATTGGCAGGCTGCAAAAAGAGTACTTAGATATTTAAAGGAAACAAAAGATAAAGAATTATATTTAGAGCCAAAAGGAGAGTTGATATTGTCTGCTTATGCTGATGCCAACTATGGTAACGACGTAATTACTAGAAGGTCAACATCTGGCATGACAGTTCATTTAGGCAAGGCACTGATTAATTGGAAAACTGCTAGACAAAAGTTTATCTCTCTGTCATCTGCAGAATCGGAATATGCCTCATTATCGGAATTATGCACAGATCTCATATTCTATAAACAGCTAGCAAAAGATATAGGGATTAATGTACATGAACCGATAGAAGTAAACGAAGATAATCAAGCAGTGATTTTTATGGCAACTTCTCCAGGTATCAAAAATAGATCAAAACACACAGACATAAGATACCAAAATGTAAAGCAGAGTATAGAAAATGGATTAATAAAGTTGATTTATTGTACAACAGAAAAGAATGTTGCAGACTGCATGACCAAAGTACTTGGATATACAAAACATGAACAAGCATGTATTATGCTAGGAATGAAATAAATAGGATCTTGTATGTATATGTACTGAAATGTAAAAATATTGTATAATAATGTAAGAAAATGAATTTATATGGATAAAACAGTATAAACAATTGGAGGAGATTGACAGGTCTGAGATGAACCTGACAGGAATTGTTAATACAGTTTTGTGAACAAATTGTAAAGAGCATGAAATGCTGTAAGTTTCTGTAAGGATCTATGTAAAGGAAAAGCCTGAAAGTAATAATTTAAACAGCTGTAGAGGTGTATGTAGTAAAAATATGTAACAGCTGTAGGAGAAGCTATGGATTGGCTAAACTTGGAATAAAGCCAACAGCCTCAGCACACACAAGTTCGTTGGGTCGGTTGGTTGGTCGTTGGTGTTGGTTGGCGAAGAAGCAAGAATCAAGGAGAAGAAGAAGGAATGCCGGACTGATTTATGGACATTGACTACTGAACTGATTTATGCCTAAACTCTGTTGATATAGACGTGAATGACCAATGGAATGATCAAGGACAAAGCTGTATGTATAAATCTTGCTACAAACCTGACACAATATATATATTTCTTCACTAAATATTGTCTTTGTGGTTGAAGACTCATTTGTGCAACTTCAACTCTGGGAATTCTGCTTGTGGTCAACCCCTGTTATGTTGCCAACTCTGTCAAGAAGTGACTCACTTCTTAAGCCACTTCACAATATTGGCTTTGGGACTGCCAGGTTTGATTAGAATGATCTAATCAATTCTAATCAAGTTTGACTGTTCACATGGAAATGAATGTGAATGGTCAGGCTTGATTAGATCAGTCTAATCAAGCCTGTCCATTCCAAAGCGGCCCACACTAGCTCGTTCCCTGCTGCAAGTGTAGCCATACCTTTAGTAGCCTTAACAGATTAGCTGTGATTCACAGTATCATGATTCAAATAAAGGGCCCATGTACTATATGTACGCAGGAGGAGAACCACACAGTCTGACTGAACTTTGTTTCTGTTTTCCCCAAAGCAATTTCTGCTGTCAAAGAGACAAGGTCTGCAATTTTTTTTAACTGAACAGTGGTTTTTCTCTTTAGCACTACAACTTACTTGCACAGAAACAGAAAACAAATTTATCTCTAACAAGTTTCTTTCTCAACTGACAAACAACATGCTTGGGCCAATCCACATTCTGTCACTGCAATAGCAAAATTCTTGATTTTTACTGGACCTAGATTATATTTTTAACATATAAATCAAACTGAGGGGCAGTAGCAGAATACACATGTATAGGTGTTACTTCATTGTTTCTGTTGAGATTTACACACAGCGGTGTTGTTTATGTTGTTTGAGATTCTTCAGTAATCTCCAAACTGAGAGCAAAAATAAAGACTCTGAACACAGACGTTCCCTTCACCTAGAGTGTATTTATAAATATACATACGTAGCACCTCAGAACTGGCAAAGTCCACGATTCCAACTGACAAATTGACGTGCTGCTCCTCCATGCATCAACCCAACACTAAGCTTAGTCAGCACCTCGCTTATATAGTGTAGTCTGATGCAATCATGACAGAGCATATTGAACTCTGCACATGTGCAGCAGAGTCACATGACTTTCACTCTTGGCTCACTGCCAACCTGAGTGACTCAGCCTTTTCTGGTTTCCCACAAACCATCAAGGCAATTCCATATTACATTTTATACAAAATGCTGATAGTTTCAGTGCGAACACTGAAATCTTAAGAAAATTACTTTTTTGGAAGCTGAAAATAACAAATTAAATTAAATTGAAGTATATATGAAGTGAAGAAAACTGAATTCTTGAGAAATATATCTCACATGGATTGACAGGGATATTGATGTGCTGGGTGAAAACAGGCCCAGGAGAGGAGTGAAGATTTAATTACCTGTCAAACCTAGAAAAAGCCAGTCCTCCCAGTCAGATTCCAGAGGCGTTGCAGGACGAGCAGAGGGAAGACAGAACCTGGCTAAGTGGCAGGCTTGTGAGTGCCAATTTTAGTTCACAGTTCTTACACATTATTCTGCAAATCATTTGAAAAGAGTGCTAACACAGAGCAATTTAAGAACAAGCTATTGTACCTCAGTACCTCCCTTCAACACAAATGAGGACAGCAGAACTCCTGGAGAGTATCAAATCAGGCCACAACACTGTCTGTGAATGTTGTCAAAGAAAGCATTCAAATGAACTTCTGCTACGTAGGACTCTGCACTTGGGGGCTGTGGCCATTTAGTGTGGTTTCCTGGCTGGAACAAGGGGTGGTTCAATGGACCTTGAAGGCTGGCATACTGACCTAGTAGTGGCAACAATGGTAAGGAAGCCCCAGCCCTACTTACTGCTAAACGCTGCTTCTTCCAGAAAGATGGGTTGCTATGGTGAAGGTAGTAGAATTATCCAAAAGATGGGAGCTGAGCAAGCATTTGCTTTCCCTCAGAGCCAGATACCCATTATTTTCTACAATGCAGGAGTAGGTGATACTTTTATTAAGCCACTAAACAAAAATCAATCTGCTAGGTTCACTTCCTCAGACATGCATCAGTGTCTTGTTGATAGTGCAGAGAAATTACAATCACAAAAGTTCATGGCAGATGGTTGTGCCAGGTTACTTTCTGAGAGGTAAGTTGGAAAAAGCACAGGCTGCATTGGAGGGGTGGTGTTGAAACTACAGCTCAGGTAGCTGTTCATTGGATATCGCACTGCAGCTTCTCAAATAAAGAAACCCTGGCATTGAGGGTGACACTTACTAGATGGTAACAGAAAGAAAGAAAGAAAGAAAGAAAGAAAGAAAGAAAGAAAGAAAGAAAGAAAGAAAGAAGTCTGCCAACAAGAATTTAATTCACCAGTTAAGCTGCATTCTTCTAATATGTGAGGAAGGTTAAGCAGCCAATACTCTGAGTCTAATTCAAGTTTATCTATCCTTTACAAGTATGCAGGGCATGGCAATGGTCTGTACAGATGGATCGATGACATTGCCTTGTTTTAAAGTCTCTTCTTTTGTCTCTTTATTTGTTTGTTTGTTTGTTTGTTTATTTCCTAAACAATTCTAAGCTTAATCTGAATAATCACTGCTCTGGTTGAGGGGTGTAGTTATGGTTTTGCCAGTCGCCTTACATCTCTCATGTTACATTATTCCATGAATGTTGTCTATTAGATCAGACAGTGTGAGTAAACCATTTCAGGACATTAATATAAGAGCACAGAATGTTAGTTAGTTTTTAAAAGGAATTTTGTTCCATTAGCAATTACTTTGAATCAGTAGCAGATTGTGATGGTGTTTTATTTACAGCTTTGCATACTGTCTGTCATCACTGTGATTGGAAGGGACTTTTTTTGGCTGAGGTAATTATCTGACGCTCCAGCACTAACCAATCGTTCCTTCCAGCCTTTGAATACAAAGAGAGCACTGCCTCTCTGCTGAGTATTCCTTTTCCCATTTTTAGTCTGTTGGAGGTAGTTGTTTGTTTGCTGTTGATCTGCTCAGTTGGTTGCTAAATATGTATACAGTAAAGAAGGCAGCATACACAGTGTAATTTGAAGCAATTATAAGTAAATAATTTTTTATTCTTTTTCCTATGAATGTCTCAGAATAAGTTATTGAGACTTTAAGTGCCAGTTTATAAGAAAGGGATGGGCTCTGGGGAACTTCGATAGGAGCGCAGGTGGTGACTTGGGAGGCCAAAAGTGAGAAGAGAATGGGCAAGGGAGATGTTGCTGAGTTGGCCCCCTCGCTCATTTTTCTTGTAGTCCACAGATGGCTGCTTGAAGGCTATCCTGATAAACAAGCAGCTACCTATTTCTTTGAAGGTTTTCTAAGCATTTCAGGATACCATTCCAGGGCCAACAGTTGCAGCTGAGGCAGGCAATTGTGCATCAGCAAAAGCGTTCCCTAGTGTGGCAGAAGCCAAGATCAATAAACAGCTGGCAGAGTAGCTGGCCCTTTCCACTTTCCCCCTTCTGACCATTTGGGAGTGTCCCCACTGGGAGTGGTTCCCAAAAGGATACCAGGGAAGTTTTGTTTAATTCACCACTTGTCTTACCCAAAAGGAGGGTCAGTGAATGATATTGTCCTCCCAGAGCTCTGTTCAGTTAGGTATGCATCTTTCAATCATGTGGCAAAGCTTGTCAGATCATGTGGCAGGAGTGCACTTATGGCCAAATTCAATGTGCAATCTGCATTTTGACTTCTGCCTATGCATCCAGAGGACTTTTGTCTCTTGGGCTTCAAATTTAATGGTTATTGGTACTTTGCTAAGGCTATGCTGAAGGGCATTGCAGTGTTGAGTGTGGCCTTTGAGGCATTCAGCACATTTCTGGCGTGGGCAGTTAAGGTCAGAGGCAAGACAGACAGGGTCACACATTACCTGGATGATTTCCTTCTTTGTGGTCTGTGCTTTCTAACAAATGTGCACAATACTTAGAGACCTTTCAAGAAGTAGTGAAGGAATTAGGGGTTCCATTTGAAAGAAGAAAAGCAAGAGTCTAATTCTATCCCCAGAAAAATAAGCAAGGAGGCCCCACCTCCCAGCCTGCTTCTCTGGGGGATAGAGTTAGACTCTTATGCAAAGTCCTTGTACCCCCCTGAAGATAAACTGGCATTCTTCCGTGAAAAGTTGTGATGGTCACTAGTTAAGGATAAATGTGTACCGAGGGACATACAGGCCATATTTGACCACCTTAATTTTGCATGCTGAGTAGTCACACTGGGCTGTGCTTTCTGCACTTCACTGTCTAGGGCCATGGCTGAAGTTAAAACTGGTCATCATCAAGTTAGGGTAACTGCAGGGATGAAGGATGATGTGAAGGTTTGGCTGGAATCTCTACTTAACTTTAATGGGGCATCTTTTTGGCAACACCACTTCCAGGACAGTACATAACTACAAATAAATTCCAATGATGTTGATTGCATTGGTTTGGGGGCTTACTTCCAGGGGCAGTGGTGCACTACGCACTGGCTGCCTCTGATATCAGGAGGGACCTGACATTTCTAGAGTTCTTTTCCGTTTTGTTGGCAATAACAATGTGGGAGGAAGAGTTCAGGGATAAGAGGGTCCTGGTCTTGTGCGATGATGCAGTTGAGAGGGTGATAAATCAACAAATGTCACTTTCACCCAGAGTCATGTGCCTGGTGTGGCATTTTAGTTTGTCTTACAGCAAACATCACTTTCATGGGATGCCATGTGCCTGGGACAGAGAATACCATTGTGGACACCCTGTTTCACTTTCAGGAGGACTGCTTCCACGCCTTGCCTCCTGATGCAGCTGTGCACTCAGACCCCTTCCCAGAGGAACTCTGGATCCTTGGCAGCAACCAATAATCCAAGGAGTGCTGCATTCATTGGCCCCATCCACACTGGGATCTTATAACAGGGCAGCTGAGAGTTGTTGTTGTTGTTTTGGAGTTTTCAGAGGGTACAGGAGGTGGGGGAAGGCCAGATACCAAAGAAATGGTCCTCCAATATTTGGTGGCACTGAGGGAGTAGGGTTTGGTACCAAAAACATGGCCATACACCTGGCAGTCATTTCCTTTTTATAAGTAAAGCAGGGTGTCATTTTGAGAAAGGAAAGCCTTATAGGGCTGGTGTCAGATGGCCTCCACCCCCATTGGGACAGGTGGTGGTCACACATCACCTTCTGGTTCTCTTACTCATCTCTCTCCGATGAATATATTGATCTCCCTATGAGGCAGCTTTGTTTAGAGCTGCATTCACATTAGCCTTCTTTGGGGCACAGCGAGTGAGTGAAATTGTTGCTAGTTCACAAAGGGACCAGTCAGGAAAGATATTAAGTTTGGGGGATATAAGCATTATGGGTGGTCAAACGGAGATCCAAAACAGATCAGATGGGGAGGGGGAATGACATCTTGTTGGAACAGGCAATAGGGAGGATTAGCTCTCCAGTACAGGCAGTGAGTACTTTTCTGTGGGAAGGTCCTGCAGTCCAGGGCTCCTTGTTTATTCTCACTGACAGTACTTTCTTTACATGGTTTCAATTTATGGTGATAATGTGGGCAGGTTTAACTTTCCTGCAGCTGCCAGTGGGAGAATATGGCACACATTTGTTCAGGATGGGGCGGCTACAGACATTTCTTCCATGGGGCTGCTTGCCAGTTTTGGTGAAGGCATTAGGTGGGTGGGGGTCAGAGGCATACAAATGTTATGTGCACCCTGATGATACACTTCTGGTATTCTTTTACAATATATGTTTACAGGACTTTGGAAAATGGTATGAATCTGTGGGTACAGTATCATCATTTGGCCCCAAAAACATACAGCAAAGATGGGTATGGGTCTCCATTGTGGTCTGGAAGGAAAACTTCGTGTCAGGTGGTTTGGCAAGTGAGGGATGAAATAGGAGTTGTTCATGCCCACCATCAGGTGGCTGTTGCAGCTCCACTTGGGAGTAATGAGGGTCATTATCTGCCAGCAAGGAAGAACTTGGAGTTGATGCTAGATATGGAGGAGGACTTGACCATGTTTTGGCTTTGGCTGCCGGGGTAACTTTGATTTGGTCAGATATGTTGGAATGGCAGGTGTGGAAAGAAGCAGTGAAGCTGGGTAAAGTGGACCTAGCACAGAGGAAGGAGGGCAGTTGGCCATATCATTGCTGAAGGTGGTGTCACTGGATACATCATTGAGATATTGTTTACACAAACCCTGCTGAACTTTACAGAGCTGATGGGGTGCAACTTTCAGACTTGGGACAGGATACTTGGCTTGCAGATATTAGGTGGGGACTCTAGGACTGGTTGAAGTGGGAGGGGTTGGACCTCTTGCCCACCTCTTGTGGTAATTTGTATGCATGGCTGCAGATACTAGGTAAGGGAGATGGGCAGTGGCCCTGTCCCACGTGGTGACTCCACGGGGGTGCTAAGGCAAACATCAGATGGCAGGTGGGTCACCCAATGCTGTAGCCTGTCATTTTTACACAGTCTGTTAATAAAGTGTTTTAAAGTACAAGCTGGAGTGTTTCTTCAGGGGCATGGTGTTCTCTTGAATGGACCCGCAATGCCTATAATCTGTATTGCTCCCCATCATTATCACCATTGCAGCGATAAGTTATTTAGTATGTATGGGAAGAGATGCTCCTTGAAGTATTCAAGTCCCAGGCAACTTTGGATTTTAAATATCATCAGCATGTTGATTTCGGAATGGAAGAGCACTGCCAGTCAATGCAATTCCATTAGAGCTGTAGTCTTGTATTCTTGTCAGCTGTCTAGCTGCTGCATGTTAGACTCGCAGTTTTTTTTATTTTTTTATTTATAAAGAAAAGACAATCTATCATATTACAAATAATAAAAACAAAGCTTAACATAGTAAACTGTCATCTTACATTGTTATCTAATTTAACTGTTAACCAATTGCTATTCCCAATTCTCCAAATCACATTTACACCATTCCCCTTCACATCTTAAAGAAATATCGACCAACAATCTAAATGCTCCAAATTGTTTTCCAAACCACGTGTCTCAAAATTTATTTCATTGGCATATTTTAATAAAGGCTTCCAATTTTCAGTGAATTGACTGTGTCTTATTTCTCCTCTATATAATCTAACTTTATTAGTCATTTTTTCCATCAACATTGTATGCCATATCTTATTCGTAAATGCTTGTAATGTGAGATCTTGAGCGTTTTTCCAATTTCTAGCAATCTCAGATCTTGCGGTGCCTATAAGATTTGCAACTAATTCTTTATTTTCAAGTTTCTCATTTCCCCCTGTAAATAATGAAAATAACAATAATGTTTCATTCATATCTATTTTTTGATTAGTCAGCATCTCTATCCATCTAATTACCTCATGCCAGAATGCTTCTATTTTGGGGCAAGAAATCCACATATGTTCCAAAGTTCCTTTTTGTCCACAGTTCCTCCAACATTTATCCGATATATCTTTATTAATTCTATGTAACTTTGTAGGATATAGATGCCACCGATGCACTACCTTCAGAACCATTTCTTTCACATTTGCTGATATAGATTTATATGGGTATTTATTCCATATTCTTGTCCAGATTTCCTCGGGTATATTAATATTTAAATTTGTTTCCCACACTGTTTTAGATCCTCCACCTTTTCCATATTCTTTCTCAATAATACTTTTATATATTAGTGAGGTTAGTCCTCTCTTTTTATTTTTATCTTTTTGAATACAATATTGTTCAAATTCAGTTAATGTTCTTAGAGAGCCAGGTTTTTGTTGTAAATGCATAGCGAAACTTCTTATTTGTTTTATTTGTAGCCAATTGGTTTTTGTTTGCTTTGTTTTCTCTTCTATTTGCCTAATAGTGATTGGTTCCCCTGAATCGAATAAGTCAGTAATTCTATATATTCCAATTTGTTTCCAGTCCTTAAATTGTGCATATTTCTCTTGAGACTTAAAATCTGGGTGATCCAAAAGGGGACATAAAGGGGATATTGGCGGAGCCAAAGTTTTGTTATGTTTTCGCCATATCCTTAATGTTTCAGAAATGAATGGATTCTGTATTTGTTCTCCTTTTCTGATTATTTTAGTGGTATAAATATACTTATTTACTATGTCCATTTTCATTTCACCTTCCATTTCCACCCAATCGGGATTCTTGCAAGTCTTGTCGATTTGTATAAAATTAATAATTTGGTTTATTTGTAAAGCTTCATAATATTTTTGGAGCTGTGGTATCCCTAATCCCCCCTTTTGACCCTGTCTATATTTAACACTATTTATGAATCTTATCTTCTTTCCCTTTCCTGCGATGAATTTTTCTAGCTTTCCTTGCCATAGTTTTACTTTTTTGGTATCTGGCTGTTAGACTCGCAGTTCAAAGGCACATTTTTCTTAGAACCCCCCCCCCCCCAATCTTCATCTCAATACATCACGACTGCTTTTCTTTTCAAGACCCCCAATGTTCAGCACACTGAGAATACCATGTCATTTTTAGTCACTTTGTAGGAAACGGAATTCCTGCCTCATTAGGAAGGTAGCCCAATATGTTCGTTTTTTTCCCCATCAATGGGAGTAAATAAGTGGAGGAATAATTGTTCTCAGCAGATAGCTAAACCAATCTGAAAGAGCTCAAAAAATACAACCATCATTAAGTGCAAATGTACCATTTTATGACAGCTTAAAGCCAAGTTTCCATGAGATCTAATCTAAGTTTTAAAATAAGCATTATTTAGCTAAGTAGCCACAGACATAACATTATTTGGTTAAAAAAAACCCTGTGCAGTCCAGCAGGGGTGGGATCAATATGCAGAAGTAGTCATTTTGACACTGAACTGGTCTCGTGGTGGAAGCTAGACAGGGTCCGGTCTGGTTGTGAACCCCAAGGGGAGACCGCTGGGCAGTCCCATCTCTGGGGAGGAGGGTTAGGAGAGCAGCCTGCCTCGTGCTTTGGAGAGCCTCTGGCGGCACCCAGGCGGGCCAGTCCTCGCCTTGGTGGACTCGGGGTCTGACTCCCAAGCGTTTTCCTAAGTTTCTGCCTTTTGTCCTTGTCTGGGCTACCCCGCCCAGGAACCTTTTTGAATGCCCATGTGCCATCTCTGGCTTTTCCTGGGAAAGCAGCGTCTTCATAACTGTTTTATGAATAATTTTATTGTAAGCCGCCCTGAGTAGACATTGTCTAGAAGGGCGGGATAAAAATCTAATAAATAAATAAATAAATAAAATAAATAAAGAGTTGCATGTATATTATAATGATAATCTGCTTCCCATTGAGCTGGCCTAATGTATCTAATGTATCTGAGATCAGAAGATCTGGAAAAGGAGCAGAGAAGGGGAAGAGAGAGGAAAGGGGTGAGGTACTCCAGTCCCCTCTCAGCCTAGACTCATGGCCATTATGCTGGCACAAATAGAGACCAGAGACAGAGTAGTCTTGCGTAATTTCCAATTTCTCTGGCCTAGAAGAGTTTGGCAGCTTTAGCTGGCATGGAGTCAGCTCAGCCAGGACTCAGACAGGTTGGTTAGCTAGGATTGGGCTTAAAATAGAGATAGTTGGTACCTATTGACAGAATTATGTGCTGTTTCAATAAGGACAGAAATTTTCTCACTGCTTTAATCATTTCAAGCCTCTCCTTCCAGAAGATGCCCTTCTGTATGACTTTGCTTTTCCAGGATCTTTTAAGTAAACTCTTGTCTTTTAGTATCTAAGGGTTGGTTTAATATATCATGGTCACTCTTACTCATCTTTCATGTGTTATAATGCAATAATGAATACTTCAGTATGAAAAGATCAATACACCAGATTTTTTTACTGAGGAAAATTGCCGCGCTCATGATGTGGAACTTTCTGGGTGAAATAGCAGCTTCTGTCTTTAGTTTCAGTTTTTGAATGCATGTAACAAAGTAGAAACTGAAACAAAGAACTGGGTTGGCATACAGCTGTCATTATAAAAAGGATGCTGTGTGAAATGTTTCTGCTATACCATGACATACATTTTGACTCTTTATTGTAAAGTAATTGGTTCCACTTGTCTTGAATCACAATTGGTTTAATAAAGGAGGTGACGAATATTACAGGGACCTAAATTCTTCCTTGGGCTTCAATTAAAATAGAAACTGGAGATGAATAGCTGATGGAAGCCCCCCTTTCCCTTTAAAGAAGATGAATTTGCATGGCTAACAGCACCATGATCATGACCATTGGTACTCCTGTAGCTGTGGGAAAAACAACGAGGAAGGTCTGTTGTCCTTTCTTCTTTCAGGCACTGGGTCTGCTTCATAAGAGAGCACCTGGACAAAAGTCTTGGGAAAACTAGTGTTCCTAAGGACCCTAGGCTTAGCATTGAACTCCACAGGGGACAGGAGAGAGGGTGGCACTTCTTGCTCTTCCTCCACCCTGTGGCCACCAGAGTGCTATTGTTACCATTGCTCACCCAATGAGCAAGGAGTTTAACAGGACATCTTTGGGTCTTGGAAAGGGTATTTTAAAATAAACTGAGTGCTTTCTCTCATTCTCTCTTTCTCTGAGTATGTTTAAAATAATCTGGCTTATTTCTAAACAAATCCAACATTAGCAGGGCAGTTGGGACTCAGGCTAGCTCTATGTCTAGCACAGTTCTACACAACACATGTCAATGCAAAGAAAGACAGAATTTTGGTTTAAAATGATTGTTTATGATATGGACATTCATTCAGATTTCGTTGTTTAAAAATGTAAAAATCAGTTAAGGGCTTGTCTGCATGGGCTCTTTTGGAATTGCGGGATTGGGCTAAATAGAGTCACCTGGGATTAGGTAAAGTCTGGTGTGCCACTTGGTGCAATCCTCACATCAAAATGGCATACCAGACCTCAAATAACCCTATTTCATCTGGTTCCTTCCCCTGGGATTTTCCCAAATTGTGTGGCTCACTTTCAATGAGGAAGGCTCACTTTGGTTCATTTCCAGTGATCAAACATGCTGGATAGAATGAAAACAGAGTGATCCTATCTGCACGAAAAAAGTAGAAGCCCCTGACACGGAGCAAGGAAGATGCTCTAGGAATGCTCTAGGCATAGGCTGGTTTGCTCCAGTATTTATGTTGTGTGATTGCTGGAAAAAGGAGTGAACCAACCTGTCCCCATAGTGGACCAAACAACTAAAAGCCCACCTGATCACACCCAAGGAGTTTTTTCAGAAAGAGTCTGTTTTTTTTGTCCTGAGATACTATTTCCATTCAGGTCTCTGGTTTTGTTTCCAAGTCAACCGGTCCTTATTAAAAGCTTGTAACTTTAAGAACTGGTGAAAGGTTTATTTTCCTTCTCATCTCTCCTCCCTTTTTCTTTATCTTCCAAGTGTATATTTTACTTTAAAAGTCCACAAGGTAAAGGGCTGCCTTGCTTTTATTGATCTTGGAACCTTTTTGACTGAAGAATGAAATAAAAATGCTTTAAATAAATGATAGTTATTTCCCATAAACCACTCCATTTTTCTCAGCTGTTTCTTCTTATACAAGCCTATAATTTTAATGTTCCACCTGAACAATCAGCCAGCCATTGGTGTAGTTAAATTCATTTTTCCTTCCAGAAATCTTCCTACTCTAAAAATCTTTCATAGAACTGACCAGGAGAAACTCTTAACTTCACCTAGTTCACTGTTTTTAGGTAAAATCCTTTACATCAATCAATCAATCATTTTCAGGGCTGATCCTGGAATAAAGTTGGCAAATGCAGGACAGAATTATCACTATTCCGGGCAACTTCCCTTGTGCCCCCTAAGCGAACCTGCTACTGCATTCAGGTATGGTGGAGAATGCTCTCCCGTCACCACTGTTGAACCAAGCTTCAAATGCCAGCTCCATTGGTCTCCAGAGGTAGAAAGGGGGAGGGCACAATCTTGTCCTTCACCTCAGGCAGCAAAATGTCTTGAGCCAGCTGTGGTCACCTTTAGATGCCTGTTGGTGATTAATAGGTTCCTGGTGGATAGTGGTATTCTAAGCTACCAGAATTTTTAATGTCCACCAATCTGCATGGATGGGGGCTGAATGGCACAGCTTTTTGTAAGATGAATTTGAGCACAGAGATACTAATAGTACTACATACCTTTGAAAATTAAAATGAAGAGAGAGTGAAGAGCATTGATCAACAGTGTCAAACAAGTGAGGGTGCAATCAGACAGGCATTTGTATCACTGTTTGGTCAACTGAGGGAAAGGGCTGGTTTACTCCTTTTTCTCGCAATCACACAAGGTGTTCTCTCTCACATCTTTCTGGGACCCTGTCAGGGGCTTCTACTGTTTTGTTGTGGGCAGGATCACATCGTATTGGTTCATTCCCATATCATATGATCATGGGGAACAAACCCAAGAGGACCTTGCAGCTGTCAATTTGCCTTCCTTTTTAAATTTCCCATATCGTGAAGTGATTTAGGAAGGGAGTCATTTAATAATATTGGGAAATTATACATTTCCTTTGCCCCTCTGTGGTGTGGCTTAGGAAATAAAAGTGTGTTTGTTTGTTTTTTTACACTGTATTAGGGCAGCACGGATTCACTGCAAAAATTAATATTGAAAACTTCCTCCAGGAAGTGAGAGGAGACAGGCAGGGGCAAGGAGGATGGTGTTTTCTGTTCTTTTCTTTTCTTTGTGACTTTTCTTAAAGGTTGGGTCAAAAAACTTTGTTGTTGTTGTTTAGTCGTTAAGTCGTGTCCGACTCTTTGTGACCCCATGGACCAGAGCACGCCAGGCCCTCCTGTCTTCCACTGCCTCCAACCATCTCGACCTCTCTCGTCCCCTTCTCCTCTTGCCTTCACTCTTTCCCAACATCAGGGTCTTTTCCAGGGAGTCTTCTCTTCTCATGAGATGGCCAAAGTATTGGAGCCTCAGCTTCAGGATCTGTCCTTCCAGTGAGCACTCAGGGTTGATTCCCTTCAGAATGGATAGGTTTGATCTCCTTGCAGTCCAGGGGACTCTCAAGAGCCTCCTCCAGCACCACAGTTCAAAAGCATCAATTCTTCGGCGGTCAGCCTTCTTTATGGTCCAGCTCTCATTTCCATACATCGCTACTGGAAAAACCATAGCTTTGACTATGTGGACCTTTGTCGGCAAGGTGATTCTCTGCTTTTTAAGATGCTGTCTAGGTTTGTCATCGCTTTCCTCTCAAGAAGCAGGTGTCTTTTAATTTCGTGCAGATCACCATCTGCAGTGATCATGGAGCCCAAGAAAGTAAAATCTGTCACTGCCTCCATATCTTCCCCTTCTATTTGCCAGGAGGTGATGGGTCCAGTGGCCATGATCTTAGTTTTTTTGATGTTGAGCTTCAGACCATTTTTGGCGCTCTCCTCTTTCACCCTCATTAAGAGGTTCTTTAATTCCTCCTCACTTTGGGATTCCTCCAGTCCGGCCTTTCGCATGATGTATTCTGCATATAAGTTAAATAAGCAGGGGGACAATATACAGCCTTGTCGTACTCCTTTCCCAATTTTGAACCAATCAGTTGTTCCATATCCAGTTCTAACTGTTGCTTCCTGTCCCACGTATAGGTTTCTCAGGAGATAGATAAGGTGGTCAGGCACTCCCATTTCTTTAAGGACTTGCCATAGTTTGCTGTGGTCGACACAGTCAAAGGCTTTTGCGTAGTCAATGAAGCAGAAGTAGATGTTTTTCTGGAACTCTCTGTCTTTCTCCATAATCCAGCGCATGTTAGCAATTTGGTCTCTAGTTCCTCTGCCCCTTCAAAATCCAGCTTGTACTTCTGGGAGTTCTTGTTCCACATACTGCTGAAGCCTACCTTGTAGGATTTTGAGCATAACCTTGCTAGCGTGTGAAATGAGTGCAATTGTACGGTAGTTGGAGCATTCTTTGGCACTGCCCTTCTTTGGGATTGGGATGTAGACTGATCTTTTCCAATCCTCTGGCCACTGCTGAGTTTTCCGAACTCGCTGGCATATTGAGTGTAGCACCTTAACAGCGTCATCTTTTAAGATTTTAAATAGTTCCACTGGAATGCCATCACCTCCACTGGCCTTGTTGTTAGCCGTGCTTTCTAAGGCCCACTTGACTTCACTATCCAGGATGTCTGGCTCAAGGTCAGCAACCACACTATCTTTGCACAAAATGTTCCTTTAATACCTCCAATTTTTTTGAACAGATCTCTGGGTTTTCCCTTTCTATTATTTTCCTTTATATCTTTGCACTGTTCATTTAAGAAGGCCCTCTTGTCTCTCCTTGCTATTCTTTGGAAGTCTGCATTCCATTTTCTGTAACTTTCCCTATCTCCCTTGCATTTTGTTTCCCTTCTCTTCTCTGCTATTTGTAAGGCCTCGTTGGACAGCCACTTTGCTTTCTTGCATTTCCTTTTCTTTGGGATGGTTTTTGTTGCTGCCTCCTGTACAATGTTACGAGCCTCCATCCATAGTTCTCCAGGCACTCTGTCCACCAAATCGAGTTCCTTAAATCTGTTCTTCACTTCCACTGTTTATTCATAAGGGATTTGGTTTAGATTATACCTGACTAGCCCAGTGGTTTTTTTTTTACTCCTTTCTTCAATTTAAGCTTGAGTTTTGCTATAAGAAGCTGATGATCAGAGCCACAATCAGCTCCAGGTCTTGTTTTTGCTGACTGTATAGAGCATCTCCATCTTTGGCATCTTTGACTCCCTTCCTAAATCACTTCACGATATGGGAAATTTACAAAGGAAGGCAAAAAACTACCCACAGCTAAATGGTGACACTGAGTACTGACCAGAAAAATGAAATGTTACCTGGCTCCACTACATCACTGGAAGAGAGACCTTAAGCCTGTTCATAAATGTTTATTATAAAGGTATTCCGGTGAGGCTCTCTTTTCACTGTATATTTTGTAGCAAACCTTGATTTGCCTCTGTGTAACCATAAGAAATGGCCTCAGATACTTTACTAAACTTTTCAGTAGCCCTCTTTGTAACCATATAAAAATAGACACCCAAAGAGTCTGCTCAGAATGGTGTTCCTTGCTCTATGTTGAGACATTAACTGAAACAATTATGAGATTTGAAAGAAGAAAATAATTGCAAAAAATGCTCTTAAAATACAGTGCCTTTTGCAATTTAACTTTGAAGGCATGGCAGAACAGGCTTTTGAATCTTGCTGCATCCCTTCTCCTTTCTATTCAACCTGATGTTCTGAGATTTACTTTGTCAATCTGTGTTCAGTCATAAGGTGAGCCTGTCAAAGCCACACTCCTGTAAAGTCTACACAGATACGTCAGTCTCCTCTCTACATATTATGGTATTTGACCATTGAAAGTGATGCTCGTGGGGGGCTACTGTGCTCCCCTCAATGTATATGGTCTCCAAACACCTATTAAATGGCTAAATAGGACTTGTCTTCTGCAAGTCAGATTTTGATTAGTTGCTTATGAAATCTTTCCTAGAATTGGCAGGAAGAACCTTTGACAGGGAATTTAAAAAAATGAGGAGGATCATTTATAACTTATCTATTTCAGAAAGATTGCTTGTTGTTGAAGTCATTTCTTTTCTAGGTACATCATATTCTCTAGACTCTAAATAATAGATAAAGGAGCTTCTGGAATCATTGTTGTAGTCATAGATCAATGTCTTTGTAGAAGAAAATTATCTTTTAATTTAGCTATCCCAAAGTGAAATGGATGTTCCTGTCATGATAGTGCAATATTCTGATTTTATGATAGGCCTCTAGGAGAACAGATCATCTCTGGGTCTGCCTTCTTCTTTGTTCTTCTCTGCCGAGTTCAACAGCTTGCTTGCCACGGTTCTTTCATGGCTGCTTCTGGCTTTGCCCATTGTGAAAGAAGTTTAGATCCTGATTATGACACTTCAGGTGTGATCCTACTGACTTTACTCCATAAAAAGATAATCTCCCTGTTGGTGTGCCAGCTATTGGAAAGGAGGCCATAGAATGTGATTCTTTGTTTTTAAAAGGGCATTCACAGGAAGTTACCTCATGACAGGTCACACTATTTGTCCATCTAGGCTAGTATTGTCTCCTGTGACTGTCAGCAGTGCTTGGCACAAAGACCTCAGGCTGGGGATTTACTCATCGCTTTTTACCTGACACTTTTAAGCAGGTGTGGTCTTGCAGATGTTGATGGACTGCAACTCCCAGCATTCAAAGTTGCTGACTATGCTACTTAGGGCTTATGGAAACTGCACTCCATCAACATCTGGGCCTCTACATTGCCCACTCTAGTTTTAATGGGAGATTCTGCATATGCTCTGCCACTTAGTCATCATCAGGGTTTTGTCTTTGTTTTCCTTTTTTGTTTGTTTGTTCATTTGTTTTGCCTTTGTTTTCCTTTCTGGACTCCAACTCTCAGAATCTTGCAAGAATTTCCCCAGGTAGAATTCTGGGAGGTGTAGCTGACAGACACACATCTATAGACACCTAGAGAACAAGGCCTGTTTTCATCATCATCATCATCATCTAAGAACTGCATTGCTGGAATGGACCCTATGGATCAACAAGTCCAACCCCTGTGGGGAATATAACTGCTAACCTCTGGCTCCACAGCCAGGTACCTAAACCACTCAGCTATCCAGCAGTTCTTCCAGACTCTTTGGCTATCTTGGGCCTATTGTTGTTACTGTAGGGGGGGGGGAAACCTAGGCCAATGCTTCTTGGGAGGCCTAGGTCATACTGGAAAGTATAATTCCTTGGATAAGCCCTCTAATAGAACCTAAAGTGCATTGAGACTATAGCTCCCATGAAGACCTAGGCCTCCCAGGAAGCACTCGGACAGTTTCTTTTAGTAAGCTTGAGCCAAATAATCAATTAGCCTGGAACGCAGGTGAATGAAATGTAGGTATCGGTAGGTATCTGTCGGCAGGCAGGAACTCCCAGAATTGTGCCTGAGAAATTCTTGGAGAATTCTGGGAGTTGGAGACCAAACAACAAAATACTGTATAGCACATCCCTTGTCATTGTCTCTGGCCTAGAATTATACACAGATAAATCCAAAAGGAATTATTATCAACACAACACAATATGCTAAAATAGCAGGACTCACGATCTAAAAGCAACAAACCATGGAAACTCTAATTTGATTTTGCTGGATGAATAAGATTACACTATGCCTTGAGAAGAGAGCAGAACGTATTTCATCATGACTTGCATTGTCTGGCAGCCTATGGCTGCTAGCTCTGGGAAATGACATTTTTTAAGACTGCAGGTCTCAGAATGCCCCAGCCGACATGACCACTGGCTGCAGAAAACTCCTGCACATGTATCAGCCTCAGCACCTGGGTGTCTGATTCCTTTCCAAACAGGAATGAGAAAAAAGAAAAATGTTACCTTGTAGAACAGGTTTTAAGGGCACTACTGTGGCGAAACTGTGGGAAACAACAAAGACAGAAGTGCATTGGTACCTTTAAGATTAAGGAGTTTAAGTGTGAGGTTTTGAGCTACCAGTTTTCTTCAGTCACATCTGAAGGGGATGTGTGAGGAAAGAGCTACTAAAGTGACTTGATTGACTCTTCTGTCCTTGTGGAAGTCAGATAATCTGGCTTTGCAAGGCAGTATTTGTTGATTGTTATATGGAGTGGAGTTACAGATAGATAGATACTTTTTAGTTTTAACTTTCATCTAGTTTAATGCAAGACATTATGAGTCTGGTTTTTTTAACAAGAAGGCATGCAAGAAATGTAAACAACAACAACAACAACACATGATATTAAGAAACTAGAGCCATTGCTAACCCAAGGGTTTGTTCAGCTTGAGTTTGGGAGATTGGCATAAACAGAGAGTGGGTGGAGGAAAGGGGAGAGATCCTTGGGTCTGAGCCCATGACAACAGTATTGGTTCTGTGCTGAGCCTGCCTGTTTCATGTTTCCTTCTGCTGAGTGATAGTGTTGGTATATGCACTTGGAATTGATAGATTTGTGTCCTTCCAGCAGCAAATTTGAATGGGCAGGTTCAGATTCCTCCAGCAGCAAAATTTTTGTACACTCTAAATTTCAAGGTCAAAGCCCCAGTTCCCACAACCTAGTTAAGGCTATGATGGAAACCAATGCCATTCTGAAGCAATGTACCATATTTATATCTGACCTTTAAGCATTTCTGTTGTGTAAATCAGCAACCTGAAGTGGAAGTTTTTCTCTGGGGGAAACCAAGAGGAACCAATAGATAGTCAAAGGAAAAGAACTCTACGTGTCTTGACTTTCATTTTCCATCTCTTTTTTCCTTATTAATCGGTCCCTTTCCTCTCTTCCACTCCTGCACCATCTCTAGTTCTCTTTGTACCTCATTCACTTTATCTTTCTTTCCCTCCTGAAACCACTTGAAATTCTCTCACATCAGAAGGATATTTTATTTGGACAGTCGAACTGCAGAAATCTTGCCTGTGTACCATCTCTCCTTTTTTAAATACAGTGGATCAAGCAGAGATGTCCAGCGCTCCATCCTGCCCGGTGAGATTT
The DNA here is from genome assembly GCA_037013535.1 of Intellagama lesueurii. Classification (NCBI taxonomy): domain Eukaryota; kingdom Metazoa; phylum Chordata; class Lepidosauria; order Squamata; family Agamidae; genus Intellagama; species Intellagama lesueurii. The sequence goes on along the minus strand of JBAJHW010000001.1, from coordinate 298,596,599 downwards.
GAATTCTTTCAGCCTGTGATGCCAGACATGGTGGACAAAGCACTTGATCGCTGCCGGGCCACCTCCTCCTCCCTTGACCCTTGCCCGGCCTGGCTAATCAAAGCAGCCAGGCCTATAACAACGGAATGGGCCACAGTGATAATTAATGGGTCTCTCCAGGAGGGCAAGTTTCCCCTTGCCCTCAAGGAGACACTCATTAGGCCCATCAGGAAGAAACCAAATTTGGCGGCGGACGATATTGGCAATTATAGGCCCGTCGCCAATGTTTCTTTCCTTAGCAAAGTGGTGGAGAGGGTGGTGGCTGATCAGCTTCAGGCTCTTTTGGATGAAACAAATGCCCTGGATCCGTTCCAGTTGGGCTTCAGGCCGCGCCATGGCACAGAAACGGCACTGGTCGCACTGATGGATGACCTGTTGAGGGAGGCTGACCGGGGCAAAATGTCCTTGTTGGTCCTCCTCGATATCTCAGCTGCCTTCAATACCGTCGACCACGGTATCCTCCTGGGGAGGCTCTCCGAGCTGGGAATTGGTGGCCTGGCGCTTGCCTGGTTCCGATCCTTCTTGGAGGACCGTCCCCGGAGAGTACAGCTTGGTGAGAGTGTTTCGGCCCCGTGGAGTCTCAATTGTGGGGTTCCGCAGGGGTCGATCATCTCCCCAATGCTCTTTAACATCTATATGAGGCCGCTGGGTGGGGTCATCAGGGGATGTGGGGCTTCGTGCCATCAGTATGCTGACGACACCCAGCTCTACATCTCCTTTTCACCTACCTCAGTGGATGCCGTTCTGTCCCTTCAGTGCTGTCTGGAGGCCGTGCTGCAATGGATGCAGCTGAATGGGTTGAGGTTGAACCTGGACAAGACGGAGGTCTTGAGGGTGGGTGGCCCCTCCATGGTTTGTTTGGGAAACTCCCTCTCTTTTGGGGGGGTGACTCTCACCGCAAAGAGTGTGGTGCGCAGCTTGGGGATACATCTGGACCTGGCGCTTACCATGGAAACCCAGGTGGCGTCCGTGGCCCGCTCCACCTATTTCCATCTGTGGCGGATTGCCCAGCTGCAACCCTATCTTGATGGCGGGGCCCTCACCACTCTCGTCCATGCGCTTGTAGTCTCGAGATTAGACCACTGCAATGCGCTCTACGTGGGGCTACCTTTGAGATTGATGCGAAAGCTTCAAATGGTGCAGAATGTGGCGGCCAGACTCCTTAGTGGAGTGAGAAAATACCAGCATATCTCTCCCACTCTGGCTGCCTTGCATTGGCTGCCCATTCGCTTCCGCATTGACTTCAAAGTGTTGATGATGACGTATAAAGCTTTAAACAGTTTAGGACCTCGATACTTGGCAGATCGCCTTCTCCCACCTAGATCTACCCGGATCACTCGCCATAGCAAGGAGGGACGGTTGAGGGGCCTAACGCCGAGAGAGGCCCGGAAAGAAAGAACAAGAAACCGGGCCTTCTCGGCAGTGGCCCCTCGGCTCTGGAATAGCCTTCCATCAGTGATCCGCCTGGCCCCCTCGCTGGGTGTTTTAAAGAGCCAATTAAAAACTTGGCTCTTCAGGCAGGCCTTCCCTCCTGTCAATATTTGATTTTATTTTTATTATAATTTTTTGGTTTTTCCATCTTGAGCATTACTAACATGATTGTTTTGAACTGTTTTAATTGTTTTAGTTTTATAATGTTTAATGGAACCTGCCCTGAGTAGACTTTGTCTAAAAGGGCGGGATAGAAATCGAATAAATAAATAAATAAAATAAATCTCAGTGGATATTTCTTTCTTATCATGAAATCAACTTTTCCATTTGCATGACATAGGGGCATCAGTACATAACTTTCTTGTTATTAAAAGTTCAGTTCCAAAGTTATAATTTTTTGTTTGGGCTGCCCCCATTTTTAGAATTGCCTTGTAGAATGTTGGTTTGCTCTGCTGCACAATAACTTCAATGCACTCTCATGCAGTGATAATAAAAGAATGCAACATAACTTAGAAAACTCCTGTCAGAATGGTTCCAGAGTGCCTTAAAATTAACTTTTGGGACAAAAGTAAAATTGTAACAAATTATTATACTGTTTTTCGAATGTGACTTTGTTGCACTCTTGTTATACCAAAGCAACAAATTACAACTAGCTATGGCATTTATAACTCATTACTTCCAAGCTCTGGGGAAAGTGGAAAGTTTGGGTGGGGGATGTCACCCTGGACTGAATGTTGAGATGGAGGGTTGAGCCTGGGACAAGTCAGTCTGGCTGGAAATTCTGATTTAATGCATAACTGAACTTATTTAATGCATAATTGCTTAATTGGATTCAAAATGATTGTTTGTGCACCCTTTTTTCTAATTTAGGATCTCACTTCATCAACATTGAGTTAGAAGAGAGGAATATACAAGAGATGGAAATTCTCCTGGGGGAAGGAGGTTAATGCTATTTGCCCGGAGGTTCCTGTTTTCCCATCTCTCAATATTGTTAACAGTTTACCCACAGAATCAACACAAATGATTTGTTTCCATTATCCATCACCCCCAGCTATTAATATCATTATGAAGCAACTTGTCTCAGACATTAGTAATTGCTATGCAGCGTATCATTTTAATAGCTCATGAAAAGCGAAAATAGCAATGATCATCTACATTTTCCTCTTGGGTCTGAAAGGTTTTAAGTACTACCTATGTTGGAGAGATAGTTTCAACATTCTTTTGCTAACTAGATTAACATTATGCCATGTGAACCCTCCTGCAACCCAGAGTTATTTTTTATTTAGCAAAATGGTACAATGTGCAGAGTAGGAGTCTTTGAGTCAGAAAGCCAGAGTTCAAATCCCTGTCCAGCTGCAAATGTATGTGATGGCCCTAAGCCAATATCTCTCTCAGGTTAACCTCCTTCACATGCCCAGTGCTCCCTGAAGGAGAGGTGAGATGCAACTAAAATAATCAGATATCTTTTATCAAGAAGAACCCTGTCATATAAAAAGCAAATGTGTGAAGATGGATGTAATCTCCATCATTCATTTCCAGCCATTGCCAGTTGGGTATTACGTGTGTGCATCGTTCTGTAGCATTAGTATTGTACATTCCTTGTTGAAACATCTCTGTCCTGTTGGAAGTCTTTTGGTTTTTTTTCCTTTGTCTGTTTAAAAAAGAATCTGTCACAACTAGCAAGATCGTATTTCCAGGAGGAATTGCACCCAGAATTCAGAGAATATACTGACTCATGAAAGGCTGGAGTTCATTGAAAGTGACAGAAAATTCACAGAATCTCTTCCCCACCATGCTGCTCATTATGCTGCAATCCATGGGCTGAACAAGATGCCCTAAGGTCAGTTCAGATCTTTCACAGCAAGAAATATATCCTGACATCATCTCAAGTCTTTGCTTATAGATTCCTGCCTCTGAGTTATGATATTACTTTAATACGATGGCAGGAAAACTGCACTTGGGCAATGGATCTTGCTAAGCTATGGTAATAGGATTTATAAAAAGGATTGCAATAAAGGCAACAGCATGTGCAGTCTTTTCTGGGGATAAGTGAATTGCATGCAACTTAACTACATTTGAAAAGGAACATGTTGTATTATGCCTCTGACTTTGAGCTTAATGGCTTATCACCTGAGCTCTGTAATATTAGAGTCTTAGAGAATGAACCCCGAGGATTCAAGATGCATATTGCTCATGTCAATTAAGTACAATCATAATAACCTTTTGTAATATGCTCATACAATCATGGCACAATTCCATGCTGATCAAAACAGCAAAATACCTTTAGTTTGGCTACAGTTCCAAGAATCTCCCAGCCAGCATGGCTATTGCCCATGTTGGGGGATTCTGGAACTTGTAGTCCAAAATGATCCCGCTCCCCCGCAAGCCCTGTTCTAGCATAATGCCAAGGCAAATAGCACCAGAGCAGTATCACAAGCCAATACCATGCCTATACTAGGTTGTTATGACAATGCTGATAACAATCACTATTAACTGATTTGTCTGGACTTTGAGATGAATGGCATAACACAACTGTAAATCAAACAAACAAAACATGTGACCCAGCAAGTGAAACCCAGCTATGGGTTGGTATCTATGGATGGTAGCTCATCAAAAGTACAGTATATGTGATTATTTTGCTGCCTCTTTTGAAAAAGCAGGACATCACTAAGCACCTGCTAAGCCACAGTTCATGAAGGTAGGTTAGAATCTGTTCAATAACCCACACATTGTGGGATAAGGCCTAAATATGTTAGTAGGGTAATATGGTTTATGTAGTCAGAATTATATACCAGATGGATATATGGAAATTATCTCCCCGCGTATATGTTTGTGTTTGTTTTGTATGTCTGTTTGAGTTATAATTAAAAAAAAAAAAATTACCCACACATTGTGGAGACTTTGTGCACCCATGTGGGGAATACAGACTTAAATCCTACTACAGTCCAAATTAGGGTAGAGTGATTGAATCAATATGATTTACATAAATATTGACTCATCATTCAGCACTAGTCATGGCACAATGATCTGCTCTGCTTGGGACTAGCAATGGGTCTACTAGTAGCTGGGAACTTAAAGTCCTGTGACTTAAGTCCCCATTCCTGGAGATTATTATACTCAGACACCAAAAAACAAACAAACAAAAACAAAAACCGAAAACCTGGTGGATGCTAACTAGTGCAAATAGGTAGCAATGGAGAAAGTTGTACTAGATGTATCTATAATTATCTTCTCTTGCTGCATTTTGGAACAATTGATATAAATCTATAAGCAGAGCTTGGAAGAGTTACTTTTTCAAACCACAACTCCCAGTATCCCTCAGCCTGGGGTAGTAATCCCCAGAGTGATATTTCTAAAGTGAGTCTATAAATAAACTACAGCCATCTATAGATTAGCAATGCTTCTGCCAAAAGAGACCAGCAACTTAGCAGCTTTTATTTTCCTTTTACTTGATATGCCCTGATCAATACAGCAGAAGCTCTATAATCCAAAGTCTGTCCACCATTTCCCAAACCTGACCCAAATACACCATAGGTGTATAAAAATATGCGTGTTCCATGCTTGTTGCTAGAGAAGGGGCAAGTAAACAAGTTCGGCTTCCTGTTCTTCTGTAGAAGCACCAAAGCCTTTGATGTTATTGGGGAAAGAGTACTAACGAAACAGCAAGCATTGTCCCAAAGGGAATACTTGGAAAACCTAACAGGTGATTTGGGAATTTTCAGAAGCATGATAGAATGTAGGACCAAGTGCCACCATGTTTCAAAAACAATTTATTCAACAAGCTTTCAGAGGCACAAAGCAGTCTCAGTACCTAACCACCAGACCAAAGCAGACACAGTAATTTGTTTCAAATCTGATGCCGTACCCACTTCAGCATTGAATATCTCTGTGCTTTGTACAGTAGATGACAACACAAAGAAAGCATGTTTTGAAGCTCAGCTGTTATGAAGGGAAGAACTTGCCTGTGGTTGTGTTTCTCATACGGGAGAAATGATTACACACATTATTCAAAATGATGCAAATTTCACTGCAGTTTGTCAACAACAACAAAACCCCAGACTCTTTTATAGCTGGTAAGTATGCAGGCTAATGTGGTCAACTATGAGACCTCCAAAGCTGGTGAAGTCCTCTTCATTTCACCATGCTTTTTGTATTTCATAAAGGATTAAGAAATACACGGCTCTCCAGATGTTGCTGGACCACACCTCCCCAAATCCTTCATTAATGGCTTTGCTAATCAAGGCTAATAGGAGCTGTGCTCAGACAATATCTGGAGGGCTGGAGGGTCTATACCCATTCCCAACACCACCCTGCAAATCATTTGGAATATTGGGTGTGTGTGTTAAATAAGTTGCTCATGTAGCAAAGTGGACAGAATGAGGAGAGTTGGTTCTCATCTGGACAAGTAAAATAAAATTGAAAAACACAGAGATACAAAAACTGAGTTACAGAGAGAGAGGGGGGAGAGAGAGAATGAGAGGGAGTCTGGCATACTCATCTGTGAACAAATCTTATTCTGGATCATTAGCGTGGTCATGTTTTGGATGAATGTTATGCCCATGTAATAGGCAGCTTCTACATTTTTCTACTTTGAGACTATGTGAATGATCTCATGAAAGCATACTGGATAAGAAAGAGAAATATAGGAAATAGAATGGGGAAACTATTTCCATACATATATTTATTATGACATTGTTTATTACAAATTATGTTAATATATTTATTATACTTTTTGACATTTGAATAAAATATATCTGGTAACAATTTTTGACTTTTAAAGCCCCCTGCCTCCCTTCTGAGGCTTCCAAAGGCTTCCGCAGGGCAAAAGGAAGTCCAAGGAAGAATTGGAACCTAAAACACGGGAATAGGAAGCTTTTAATTAGTGTAAATTAGGTTCTGGTGCCCAATCTGGGTTGTCCCAGACACAAAGTTACACAACAGGATTTTGCCCAATATTTCTTTTTATTTTCTTTCTTTCTTTCTTTCTTTTTTGCATTAGACAACTGAATTATTACCAGGGAGATATATCATTTCATGTCCTTCGCAGCTAAGCCTTGCAAATTTATATCACATACTTTTTTGTTTTTTAAGTTTGTGAAATAGAAATTGCAGAACTTTTTTCACATAACTTTTCCTGGTAAATACAGCATCAATGCCTCCGTCGTATGGAGGCTCTTGTTCTGTCCCCTCTCAAATGTAAATGTCTTTTGTGTTAGTAATAACTACTGCAACAACACAGTAATAAGTACAGGAGAAGGTTGTGGCCTGATGCCTTCCATACAAGTCTCCTATAATCTCCCATAATCCCAAACTGTAGGCCATGCTAGTTGTAGTCCAAAACATCTGGAGGGAACCTGCTTAACTATTCCTAACTGCTGTGTGTAACCAATTTCTTTGAGAAATATGGATTATATCCTATTAGTCCCTTCTAAAAATGGAATTACATTTTCTGGCAGTGGGTTAAACTTGAAGGATCCTTCAGGAGAGATGAGCATAGAAGGCCGCAGGAAAAGGGAGACGAAAGAGGGAGAAAAGTGGAGCTCCATTCACACAGGCCAAAATCTTAACAGAGGTTCGGATCAGGTTTGAGTAATTTCCATGGCTAATTGTGGCTAATTGACGAGGTACTGGAGTGTATTTCAGTCAAGTGTCTGGTCATGTACCTAACTGCGCAATTGAGAAAGGTACTGGCATCTTGACAGCTACCTGCAATTAACTGTGATAAGTTACATAAAACATATGATTACACCACTGGGATTCCAGCCATAATGTTAGATTTCGCTCATGCACCTTTGAGTAGGTTTAGCTTGGTGAGTTGGCATAAACTTCCAAAATATTTTAATGCAGCATGCTTAAGCTATACAGCAGCCATATTGTTGATCTGGAGTTTAGCTTTCCAGTGGACAAAGTCTTTTTGATTTTCAAAATCCTGGCAAAGATCAAGGGTGTCAGTGATGGGAAAGTTCTTCTTTATTTATTATTTATTTAAAATATTTTTATTCCACCTTTCTCTTTAAAAGGACTCAAAGCTGCTTACATCAGTACAAGACAATATTAAAGCTAACAACAGTGAGTAAACAAATACTAAAAAGTTCAAACAAATACCATACTAAAAACATAAGCAACACAAAATACATTCAGAGTAGTAAAGTACAACAATCAATTTCAAAACCCCACTCAGGTAGCCAGTCACTCAGGGAAAACTTGCCTGAAGAGAAAGGTCTTCACCTGCTTGCATGACAGTAAAGATGGGCCAGCCTGGACTCCCGTGGGAGAGAGTTCCAGAGTCTGGGAGCAGCAACAGAGAAGGCACTGTCCCGTGTACCTACCTAACACACCTGTGAAGGTGGCAAGACTGAGAGAAAGGCCTCTCCTGATTATCTTAACACTCAAGCACTCCTTGATGGGAGTGGATGAGCATTGCTTCTGTTCATTTTAATTCAGCTTGGGCAGGGAACCTCTGGGAACCAAAACATCTGCTCAGGATTTGCAAAGCCCTCCACTTACCCAAAGAAGTGAGCACAGAAGATTTGCAAGGCAAACCGTAGCGGCCCTACAACATGCTATTAAAATATGCTTATCAATGCTTGTCAAATTTGCAGATGATACAATTGGGCGGAATAGCTAATACCCTAGAAGATAGAAACAAAATTCAAAATGACCTTGATAGGATGGAGCACTGGGCCGAAAGCAACAGAATGAAATTCAACAGGGATAAGTGCAAAGTGCTGCACCTCAGAAAAAGAAACCAATTGCACAGTTACAAGATGGGGGATACCTGGCTCAGCAAAACTATGAGCGAGAAGGATCTTGGAATTGTCGTAGATAACAAGCTAAATATGAGCCAACAGTGTGATGTGGCTACAAAAAAGGCAAATGCTATTTTAGGCTGCATTAATAGAAGTATAGTTTCCAAATCCCGCAAGGTGCTAGTCCCCCTCTATTCAGCACTGCTTAGGCTTCACCTTGAGTATTGTGTCCAGTTCTAGACACCACACTTCAAGAAGGATGCTAACAAATTGGAACAAGTTCAGAGGACAAGGATGATCAGGGGCTGGAAACCAAGCCTTATGAAGAAAGGCTGAAAGAATTGGGCATGTTTAGCCTTGAGAAAAGAAGACTTTTCAAATGTTTGAAAGGCTGTAATACAGAGAAGGGGCAAGATCTGTTCTTGATCATCCTAGAGTGCAGGACACGCAACAATGGGCTCAAGTTAAAGGAAACAAGATTTCGGTTGAATATCAGGAAAAACTTCCTAACTGTTAGAGCAGTACGACAGTGGAACCAGTTACCTCGGGAGTTGATGAGTGCTCCAACACTGGAGGCATTCAAGAAAAGGTAATCACCTGGCAGATATGCTTTGATTGTATTCCTGCATTGAGCAAGGGGTTTGACTTGATGGTCTTATAGGCCCCTTCCAACTTCATTTTTCTATGATTCTCTGATTCTAATATGCCTTCCTTTATTTCAAATATGTTCAGCGGCCAAGCAACTGGAGCATGTTGCTGCCTTTTAGCTTTTCCCATCAGAAATCAGTAAATGTGTTAACACTCATTTTAAATATTAATTGTAGAGGGCAGTAGTAAAATATATGGCCCTGATGTTAAAGCTAAAAGCTTATTTTTGAAGAAGCAAATGTAAGTGTACTGTTGACAAACCATCATCATAAATGAGAAACCAATTTGACAGTCTCTTTCAAGAATTTCTTCCTCCTGTATTACTCCTCTGGTTCATTGTTCCTTTGGGATAACTTATCTCCATCACTGTGTTCCATACATTTCATAATGTATGCACTACTCTCTTTTTGCTCCCTCCAGGCCAGGGTCTTGTACTGCCCTGTAATGTTGCCTCTGGTCCTTTTCATCGCCTAATGCCTCAGTAAGAGGGATCTCCAAATGGACAAAAATGTTGCAGCAAAAGCCACATAGAGCCCAGTGGCACGTTAAAAACAAACACCTTTGTTGTAGCAAAAATTAGAGATGGGGAACCTTTGGGTTTCCAGCTATTTTGGCATGCAACTACCACAATCTTTCGTCATTGGCCACCCTGGATGGGGCTAATGGGAGCTGCAGAGAAAACATGTGAAATGTCAAAGGGTTCTCTTGCTTTGGCATAAGCTTTTGTGGACAGAGTTACTTCTTCAAATGCATGATTATCCAGAAATTAAGGTAAATAGGGTGGGATGACAGACAGGGCAATGCAGAAACTAGTGGCAGCAGTGATCATTCCATTACTAAGGCTGGTCATTCATTAAACTGCTCCTGGTTTGTGTTACTTGCAACAGTTTGCTAAGCGGCTTATGTTTGTAGTATCATTGTACCCTTCTAACCTACCTGAAACTGGAAACACTGCGGTCAACATTAGGATGGATTCCTTTCTCAGGACTGCCTCTGTGCTGCATGCTAGCAATCTGCACCATTTGCAGAGTCAGCTGCGTTCAGGGCGGTCATGTACACAGGGGGTCAGAGGATTGGTGGCTTCTTCAGCATCACGTCCCTCAGAGGCAGGGGAAAATACTTTTTTTACTGCAACATGTCGACAGTGAGATGCTGGGAGTTGTAGTCCACAAAACACACACTTCCTGTCTCTGACAGGTATGAAGCTACTTCGCTTTGCAAGTACTGTGACCTCTGACTATGCAACTGTGACTGCTAGAAAAAAGGTCACACAAGAAACAAGCAAAAGCTTGCTGCCTGATCATCCTTCCTCTATAAGCACCTATCTTTGTACCAGACTCTTCATTAAGAGCTGCATAAAACAAAGTAATTTTGATTAAAGAAAACTTTATTGTTGTCTTACATGATTAGTCATGCATCAGCTCATGGAACTGAAGAATCACATGCAATGTTGCAAACAGAAGGCAGAATGCAACACTGCACAAGCTGTCTTCTTCTTGCTTTACAGAGTCTTTTCCTCCTCTACTTTCCATGGTGGCCCTCTGTGCTCTCCTGAAATCTATTCTGGCAGGGCTCTGCTCTTGTTATAGGAAATGGAAGTAGGACAACCCTTCCCCCTTGTTTTCAAAGAGGCCATCATGCTGTCAGAAGATCAAGCAACATCACTTGGCAGTTTCTGTCTTGACTATGCTGTGAAAGTGTTTTATGTTGGAGTAGATAGGGCATCAGCAGCATCCTGAAGGCTTCCACGAGTATTTAAGAGGCAGTTGAAAACATTACTTTTCAAGGAGGCCTTTCACTTTGACCCTGGTTGAATGCCTCACCTCCTATTCCACTTTACTATGAAAATCTGTTTTGATGCCACTGGTTTTTATGTTTTTATGCTATGTTACTGCTATTTGTGTTGTAATTTAGTGCTATTGTTTGTTGAGTTTGGTTTTAGATTCTTGTAAACTGCCCAGAATAGTGCTTTGGTACTAATGATGCAGGATACAAATTAAAGAATTTTTGTTTCTTGTGTTCTTTCCATCTTGGATTTTTGTGTTTTTAGTAATATATTGCTATTTTAAATTGTAAATTGTTATATGTTATGTTGTTACCCGCCCAGAGTAGTCTATATGACTAGATGGGCGGGCTAAAAATGTAATAAATAAATAAATAAATAAAGTAATAAATAAATAATAATAATAAATAAATATTGTTTACAATATACAGTACAATTGGGTATCATTTGGTGTCTGGAAAATATATTTCATTAACATAGACACCATCCAAGTGCACGCATTTGCCAGGCAGAACCAAAGTCTTAAAAGATCGTTGCATTCTAACAATGTAGTGCTGTAAATTGCCAAGGCTAATCATGTGGCTTACAGTAACACATAGACTGGGTTCGTTCTACAATCCTAAATCTTAAGAAGCAAATCCAGAGAGTTGCACCTGCACACTGCTGCTGCTATTTTTGCTGTAGAGACCCATTTCTTCCTGTTGTTTCTGTACCTCCATTCAGTGCCTGTCTGTGCTGCTGTTTTAATAGCTACAGTATACACAAAATGTTTATGCATAGACATTAAAACTACAAATGCTGGCAGAAGCCAGAATAAAGGTAAATGTGGTAAGGCAAAGAGGCCACAGATACCATTCTGTGGCTGAAGAGAGGCAGGCCTAGTTCCTTGGAGGAATAAAAGGGATCTAACCCACCCCCCCAAGAAAACCTTAGTGGGGGGAGAAAGAGCTTGGGATAGAGGGGGAAAGGGCCCCCTCATGCCTGAAGGTTGGTAAACCAATCAGACCTCAACTGTTTAATCCCCAGTGCCAGAAGATAGTTAAATTTAGCATCAGAACTGGCTCAATTAAAGAGAGATTAAAATATTCTATTTGTCTTGCTGTTTCAGTAAGAGGTGTGAGTGTCACTCTATTTTCTAAACCGATTGGCATGGAAAATGGAAGGCAGCAAGCCATGCAGGCCAACTGAGTTGAATTAGCAACTGTACACAGTGGTTGTCCTGCTGCTGTTGCAAGAGTGAAGAGCTAGACAGAAGCACTTGGAACTGAACTGAGCGACTGTGGGAACATTCTAAGATGTAGGCACGAAGTCCAGGGCACCAGTTTATAGGTACCTGGAAAGTCGGTCTGAGAGATCTTTCAGGCCTTTTTGAAAGAGAACTGCTAAATAACTCAGTGGTTTAGATATGCCTTAGGTCCTTTTAAGGAGAAAGGTGGGATAAAATATTTTAACTAACTAAATAGATATAGGTTCAGAGTTCAATTCCCCACTTTGCCTTCTTGACAGTGGGTGGACTCAGTGATCCATAAGACCCCTTTCAGCTCTACAGTTCTAAGATAAGATTATCTGCATTTTATCCAGTCACTGTCAGAAACCACTTTAAAACTCTTACTTGTCCATAGGCTGTATATATTCACAGCTCATTCTTTCCCAGGTTGGCAAGTAATTGAGGTTCTGCATTTTATTATGTTAGAATGAATATCTCAGATTCTTTTCTATGCTTGGCTTGATTTAAAAGTGGCACCGCATACCTTTTGAGGCCATCTGATTATTTCGTTGTACTGCAGTGCTGTGTGTTAGCCTTCTGAAGTATTAAGCAGGTATTAATAAGTGAATAAGATGCAGTATCAAAGCATCTCTATTTTCAGCATTCAGAGCACACTTCTCAAGGGCATAGAAAACTTGTCCTGCTTTCCGCAGCACTGCTTCCTTGTTGAACTGTTGCTACACAGAAGACAATCACCAGCTCCCCAGTGGGTCTGCAACCAGTGATTTACACACACATGGAAAGTTGTTTCCTTTGATAATCAGTATAGAAATGAAGGGGTCAGTCTTTCCATTTATGTCAGTTTCAAATGTGTTCCTTCTGCTCTGATTCTCAGTGGTTTTTTCAGTATCTTCCTCAATATTTATATTTGAAAATGAATTATACCTCATACAACAGGACAGGACATTACAGTTTCCTAAAGTTATTCTTTGTTACAGAATTCATATAGAGTAGGAGCCCTTCTCAGTCATTTGTGAACTATGTGCAAAGCTCAGATGAAGAGGAGAGTGTTTAGCCTCACCTCCTTCCTGCTGTCCCCCTGCTCCATCACCCTGCTGAAGTGGTCTCCACTATACACAGGCACTTCCATGTGCATCGGGACCCTAATTTTCCAGGGGGACAATTCACACGAAGAACTTCCATGATAGTGAAGCTCTTCCGCTTCTGACTAGCTGTCCTCCTGGGGCTGATGGGGGGATAAAGTTCAAACACTTCCTCTTCATCTGAACTTCATACACAGACCCAAACAACTGAATAGGGCTTAGATTTACACTGTAGGCGTTTTCTGTCATCTGAAGCATCATAAGCTGTGGCTCTGATTTTCCACCTCTTGCCATGTGGAGGTTTTTATTTTTGTTTTAACAGTCAATAATGGCTGGAGGGAAATTACCTCAACATATCCATGGTGTTTTGCCCCTGAGGGCAGTGTAAGGTACAGTATAGAATTTAAAATTGCCTCATGCCAATGATGCCACGAAGCAGAAGTAACATATCCTGGTTGCCAATAGGTTGGCCTCATTTAGTACAGACACTGAAATTCTCAGTGTGTTCAGGAAAAATAATAAATGTAAATGTAATTTTTGCTTTAGGCTCAACCCTAGTTGCACTGCTGACCCTTCTGCTAACTCTGAGTATGTTGGAAATCCAATATATTAAAAAATACCCCAGAACCTACTCAAAGGATTTTTTTAACCCTTATGTATGAGTATTCTATTTTTAAAAACTATTTTCTCACAAAAGTATGTATTTCTAGGCCTATAAAATATATTTTGTTCTAAATCATGCATTTATTCTAATCATTTTGTAATTTTTGAGCAAAGAATTGCTTTACAACAGTCAGAAAAGTGCTAAATTCCAAGGATGACTAAGTTTCATATGCCCATTTGTGTGGATCAGTTCACTCCAGAATGTGCAGTGAACAAAATCATCCCTGTATCAGTAGGCATGTCAACATCTTTCTGTGGGGATCTGTGCTTAACCATGTGAAGATTTTACAGTATGTGTATCAACCCTCTTCTAAATGAAGAAATGTCTTCTAAGAATCTTTGTTCAGCATCAGATATAACTATAAAGTTGTATTTTAAATCAGCCTAAGCACTAATGACACCAGTTGCATTATCTCCTGTTCATTTATGATTGATACTGTATTGCTTGGTCCTTTAAGCAATGATTAATTATCTGGGTGTCAATGACAGCTAACAAATTTTTATCTATTCTGAAAAGCCTTGAGTAGGAAGAAAAGCACAGTCCTTCAGTTTTACTTTTAAAAACTAGGCATGCAGCAAGTTTCAGAAAAGGGGATGAGTTGGAAGTCTATAACAGCCACAGACTGTCCTATATTGGGTTCATTTATTTCCCTTCCTTTTTAAAAAAATTGTTATTTTAGGTGGTGAATTGTAAGTTAATTCCTTTACTTTCACCAAAGCAGGTGTTTGGTTTGAACAGGTTGTTCACGAAACACTCCAAAACTACTGGGATGCAGAAAATACAGCAACATTATCAACTGTTTTTTCTACTACTTTTGCATTTTCTTTTGTTTTCCCCAGCAGCTGTACTCATAAGGTCTACTGATACTGGACCCAATTTATAGGCAGCATGAATAGTAGCCACTGATAGCCTTATCCTCCATGAATGTATGTTTAATGTTTTAAAGATAATAAGTAGCAAAATTGGTCAGCAATGTTAGTAGAGCTTATACTAAAAGGTATCTCAAACATTAAAAAAATTAAAAAGACTTCTTGAAGATTTCCCTCGGTCTGTTTTTTATTTAGCAAACAACAGTGCAGAATCTGGGGGAGGTATTTATTCTCCTTTTACTAATTTCTTTTTAAAAAAGATTTTATTATTTTTCTTTTAATTTTTTTTAACAACTTTAAAAAAAACCTTTTTGTTATTTGGAAATAACAAAAGCAATAATAGGGATTACAATAGGAGACATAATAACTCAATTGCCCATACAGTCCCATACACAATACGTTTATCTCTATGAATAATCCATTCCATTCCTGCATTCTATTCATCTTAAAAGACAGCAGACCGGTACTCCAGCCAGTTATCATTTTATTAACTGACATTAAAAGTAGACACAATCAAATTTGTCTACACAGCTCTTGTTATTGGTATGATGGCTGTGATGCATAGACAATTTGGAATGAACAAGAATTTTCAAATGCACACATTCATCATAATTTATTGCCCCCCTCTCAGGCTCAGCAATAACACTTAGAAAGCAATATATGTATACAGTACATAGTTAATTGCGATTCCAATGTTCTTTGCTCAGGCAATGTTGTCTATGAGCAAAATGGTGTGACTGATGTTGCTGTTTCCACTATTGACTTTTTAAATAATACATCCATCTTGAAATAGCCTGTATATGACCAATGATCATTAAAGCTGATCATTCATAAAGGTCCCTGTTCTGTTCTAAAAATTACCTGTGGCCTTTAATGGGTAATTATAAACTGCTGGATTGCTCAGTGGTTTAGGTATCTGGCAGAGCCAGAAGTTGGGGGTTCAGTTCCCCACTGTGCCTCCTTGACAGGAGCTGGACTTGATGATCCATAGAGTTTCTTACAGCTCTGCAGTTCTAAAATGATGATGATGATGACATTTCTTGCCACAAGATGCAGTGCTGGACATTGGCATCAACCCTTTTGAAAGAGGATTGGACAAATTCAAAGAAGACTAGTTTACCCCAACATGGAAACTACATAGTCAGTAGTAGTATATCTTTGAATATCAGCTGCTGAAAACAGGTGGTAGGCTGAGATGAAATACCACTTCCCGTGATCCCATAAACTAGGCTAGGCAACACATGGTTTGCAGGTTGCAGCTGTACCAGTTGTTTTGGACTTCCCAAGGGCTCTTTTTGCCACAGGGCAAGGACTCTTTCTTCCTTTTCCTCCCTGTTGGGAAGGGAATGAGGTGCTCTGCCATCCCAGTTTGCAGAACTCTATGAACATCAAGACACGTTGGCACCTTCCTGCATTGCAGAGAGGCATCAACGTGGCTGTCAAATCATGGCAGCAGCAGCAGGAGGAACCCATTCAACCTATGGCAGTTTTGCCCATGTTCCTGTATGCAGACATGCCTGAAACTCATGTTCTCAGCACTACCCCCCTCAGATGAAGACTTCCACCGGTATGCTGGACAGTTTCAAAAGGCTTAAACATGAAGAAATACTTTAAAACATATACTTTCCTCTTTTGCTCTCACCAATCATTGAAACAAGTTATGCAAAGCCCACAGTGATGGATATGCTACAGTATTACTTTTCTGCCACTAAGTACATACATATATCATCAGACAGAGATCTGAACATGGCACTTCTTTCATGCTGGTAACTCTCACTCTTGTCATAAATTTCCCAGCTGAGTGTTGATTGCCAAGAAGCCTAAACGGGAATCGTTGCTTCTTTTTATGAAAACAGAATACCTGCACTACGGTAGCTTTCTAGAGTTTCTATCTCCCACAATTTTCTTAGCATTTGTGGTTTCTCCCCCCCCCCCCTTTGTCTCTTCCTTGCATACGCATGGATGCACACATACATACAGTACAGAATGCATGGTACTGAGCATACAAATTCATCTTCCTAAATCAGAGTCCCAACAACACCATGCATTTTAGGAAAAAATCATGTTTCAGATTACTGTTATTCACATGTATAGTTTATATTGTACTGTCATTGTGCACGGTGTTTACAAAGTAGAAGAAACCAGGTTTCTGCCTTGAGGAGCTTACAGTCCGCAGTTCAATAAAGAGGAAGCAGAGGAATGTAGAAGTATCATTTCAGACTTCTAATTATCTGTGCTAATCTTCTCTCAGCACTGAACAGAAGTGACTCACATACACTCCCAGGGAGTTAGGAATAGTTATTTAGCAGGATTCGGCTTCTATCTAATATATTTCACAGCAATCTTCCTTTTGCATCCAATTATTTTCTCCTTTTTGTTTGTTTTTTTAGTTAATAGAAATGATAAAACTCCCTTCAAGGCTTTGATGATATAAACACGGAAAATGATTTAGTCTCAAAAAATTATCTGTACTTCTTTATGGTGAGGCTGTATTAGGTTTTTGTTGTTGTTGTTGTTTAATACAGATAATGCATAATTAGAGATGAGTTGAAGACCCACATACGGGAGAGGACATTGGATTCTCTTGCAACAACAATGTATTATTCTTTTAGTAGACACCTCTCCTATTCTTTCACTTCAGGACGGGCGCTTTTCCGAGTTACCTTCTCTGGCTTTTCAAGCATCCTTGTGGTGTAGTAGAAGTAAACAAAAACAAATCCCCTTGAGAAAGCATTGCTTGTTCATCATAATCCTGTTTTTGAATACACATAAGACTTTGGGAAGGTGTGGGATAATTTCCATCAAGATGATATCATGTGGGGAGGGGGATCTATCTCTTCCTTGCTAGGGAGGAAAGAGTTAAACCTCACCTCCTTGCATGCTGCTACTCTGTGTCCAGGATTACGTTTTTAAAATGCCCCAATTTGCCTACAAGGCACACTATTAAGATGATGTGTGTGTGTGTGTGTATACACAGTACCTATTATATACACAGTACCTATTAGAGTATTTGACAAACCAATAACATAATGCATAATTAAGGGACATTCCCCAACTCCTACCTCTTAGCTGCAGGTGGGTGGAAGAGGAAATATCAACTTTCCCAAATTGTTTTCTCATTTTAAACACTAAAAAAGAGTTAGCCAAAATGTGCCTTGTCCAGATGTTAGTGGGCTGCAACACCCATCATTTCTTATCCTCAGTTATGCTTGATGGGCCTAATTGAAACCTCTATCCAACACTATAGGAGTCCCACAAAATGCCTGTCTCCAGAATAAAGACAGATGTCCAATGCTCAGAGGACCATCTCTAATCTATTGATGAGTTTTTAATCAGCCATTCTGAGCAAGGGCTGGATAGCTCAGTGATTTAGGAATCTGGCTGTGGATCCAAAGGTTGGGAGTTCTATTCCCCACTGTGCTTCCTGGGAGAAGAGCCAGTCTGTGTGGCCTTGGGCAAGCTCCACAGTCCCAGGATGCCCCCAGAAGAAGAGAATGGTAGACCACTTCTGAGTATTCTCTACCTGGAAAACCCTGAGTCTCAAACCTCAATTGCTTTTGACCCACCCACCCTGAGGCTTGGGACTTGGGACTTAGACAGTGCATGCGCTGCCCAGCTAAGGCCAGCACATGATGAGAGACAGGGGGCCAACTTCCCTTCCTGGAGCCAGCTCCTGCCTCTGTGCACACGCTGGGCTATCAGCTGGTCAGCACATGCATAGATGGAGGCAGCAGCCAGCTCCCAGAAGGGACGCTGGGTCTGCTGCCTCTCAGGATGGTGGCGTCAGTGACAATGGCGGCAGGTAGGCCTATTCCTTAGGGACTCAAAACATGACTGAGTTGCAAGTCAAGTCCATGTCTGTCCCCCAAGCCCTTAAGTCGAGTTTGAGTCGAGTCGCTGGTGAGATCTGAGTTGGCAGTGAGTTGTGATTCATGGGTCCCCATCCCTGTTTATCAGTCATTAAAGCAGGGACTAGATTTGTAGAGCACTGCCTCCTGAAAGAGTAACATTTTCTGTTTTTTCCAAGTAGATGTCATATAGTAGTTACGAATCTAGTCCAGGGATTTCAAGAGCTTTGTTTCACACCAGGGGAACGAATACAGATGCCCATTTATTTTAAAGGTTGGAAAAGTTACATTTTGGGACTGCAGCTTCCACAGTCCCCCAGTCAGTACAGCCACTGGCCATGTCAGCTGGGGCATTTGGGGAGTTATAGTCTTTCAAAGTAGCCATTCCAAGCTCTTCATACTGGACACGGATGAGGCAACCTCAGAGCTTGGAAACATTGTCCTTTTGGACTATGATTTGTTAGTCTAAAAAAGCAATTTTTTTGAAGCGGCAGGCAAAGGGCACCATGATGTACCCTCAGCTATGGAGGATTCATATCTATTGTGTAATTCAAGGTTGGACGAAGTGCCTCCCTTCAGAAATTGTTGGACTGCCAGCATGCCAGTGGTGTGAAATGACAGGAGATGAGGCCTGACAACATTTGGAGAGCCTCGCATTCCGCACCTCAAGCTCAGCAAAGCCATAGATTGAAGATTCACCCCTTGCAGTAACTCAGCAGAGAGGCTCTGTGTCAGATGGATTGAGAAAGCAATCCAGGTTCCCATGCCAGGCCATCACAATTAATGGCATGAAAAAGAACACAGATCAAGCAGTTCCCCTTCTGCACCACACTCCTGAACTATCACAGAAAGCATAGCAAAGCTTGCCATAACTTGAAGATTTTCCCTCATATTTTTTCTTTATCACACAAGCTTCCAGTTAGATTTGCTTCCTCTGTGATTTGCAGGCAAGAAACATAGATATTGTTGGGACTTTGCAGAAAGGGAAGGGGGTGTGCTAAAGACATTTACACAGGAAATGGAAATTTATAAGCAGAAGTTCAACCTGGCACGAAGATTGGCCATGACCTTTGGGACTTCAATATATAATTTTTCTGAACTGTCCACAAAATCTTGGTGCACAGCATGAGGAAGATGAATGATCATCAGAAGCTACCTATTTGCTTGATTTTTTTAATGGTCTAAAGAAGGTATTACCTGCTCTTTCATTTGTATTGTTTTGGGGACCACACAGCCTTTTTCTAATTTTTTCCATCCCAAGAAGCTTACTATCTACACTCTTCGGCTAGGGAGAGATACAAAAGCACCAGGTTCTGCAAAGGTACATTAATCTAGGTAGACTACCTGGTTTGTGACACCTGCAGACTGATAAAGAAACATCCAGAGCTTTGAAAAAGTCATTTTGGGGGGAACCAGCTCCCCCAAAATCCCAACCAATATGGCTACTGTCCACAATGAATGTGTAAATGGTGGATTAGGGGATTCTTGGAGCTACATTCCAAGAAAGTAACTTTCAAAAGCTCTGGAAAGCTTTGCATTTTATTCCTGAATGAAAACTAAAAAGCAAGCCATTATGTATGAATGATCCATCAAATTATTTATAATCTATAAGCATTTGAATGGTATACAGAAAAAAGAACTGGGAAGCTGTCTCAAGTGTGATTCTGCAAGGGTTCAAATCCAGGTCACTTGCTTTTCACTACCATTATTACTGGCTTGGACGAAGTCATTAAAACCCCATTAAATGTGGGCTAAATTTAATCTACCAGCAGAACATGGATGTTCTGGCATGGCTAAACCTGCTGGTCCCTTGCTGCCATTAATTTCCCAACATATCTTCTACTGAAAAAGAAATGGATAAGTCATATTTATTTCTCTTTAATGGCCACTTACTGTCTTTAGACTGTGCTGCCTGTGAGATTAGCTAAGGGAGACATGATGGGAAGTTAATGGAGTAGATGCAAAATTCTGTTCTCCTCTTGCTCTACATCAGCATTCAGTCTATTATCCAAAAGGGGGGCATCCTGTTATGTGAATCAAGAAGTGAAGCACTAGAGACATCAGTCCTACATTTTGTAACACCCAAATGGAGTTTCATTTTCTTGGATTACAACTCCCAGAATGGCTATGCTGGTTGAGATTTCCAGAAACTGTAGTCCAAAAAAGCATTTTCCCAAAGATCAACCCAGACAATTCTTCTAGGAGAGGTTCAAAGAATCAAACAACTAGAGCTAGAAAAAACCCACAACATTCACTGAGTTCAACTCCCTGAATAATCATTCCTGACAGATGACCATTCAAACTCTTCCAACAAAGGAAAGAGTGCCACTGTACAAGGTGGTCTAGTCCTCTGTTAAATAGCTGTGTCAGGATGATCTTTCTAATGTTCAGTCAAAATCTCCTTTCTTGTAATTTGAATCCCTTGCTTTGAATCCTACCCGTTGGAGCCACAAGGAATAAGCGTACTCCACCTTTCATGTGACAGTCCTTCAAATACTTAAGTCATAACCCTATAGCTATCACACTATTTCTCTGTCTTCTCTTTTCCAGGCAAAACATGCCCAGCTCTTTCAACCATTGTTCATGCAGCTTGGTTTCCATACCTTTTACCACCTGTGTTAAGCTCTTCTAGACATATTCCAGCTTGTCAAAACCCTGTGGTGCCCAGAACTGGGCACAGTATTCCAGGTGATGTCTGACTAAACCAGAATAGAGTTATTGTGTTAACTTCCCTTAATCAGGACACTATACTTCTGTTAGTCCAGCCTACTATTGCATTTTTGTTTTGTTTACTACAATATCATATTGTTGAGTTATATATAGCCTGTGGTCTACTAAGACACCTAGATTCCTCATACTGCTGCCAACACATGTGTCACCCATCCTATAGTTGTGCATCTTTTGTTAAGTACCTTAAGTTGAGTATGCTTGTCAACCAGGTACAAATTCACCTAACAGCAGCAGTGCTTGGCCCACATTTTACAGGCTTGGCCATAAGACTATAATAAGGGACACTATCAAAAATTGCTAAAATCAAGATACACTACCTTCAGGGCATTACTCTAATCTACCAACCTTGTGACTTTATCAAAAAAGAGAAAGAAAGAAAGTTAGTGTGCCATGATTTATTTTCAAGAAACCTGTGGCTGTCTTAGTAGTCACTGCATTCTTTTCCAAATGCTCAAAGACTGACAGTTTGCTTATATGTTCAAGAACCTTTCTTGGTATCAGTGTCAAACTGACTAATTGGTACTTTCCTGGATCAATTTTTCACTCTTTTTGAAGATAAAGAATAATGCTTTCCTGCCTCTAGTCTTCATAGACCTCACCAATGTGCCAGGAATTCTCAAACATAATAGATGAAGATTCTGAGGTTACATCTGCAAATTCCTTTAGTACTCTTGGATGCTGCTGATTTGGTCCATGAATCCATGCAAAGTCTTCAGACATTCCTGCATTACCTCTTGACCTATCTTCGGTGGGAACCACCAGACTGTTTTCTTTATTCTACTTGTACTAAGCTGACAACTGCTCTCCAATTGGGAGAAGATGGTGACGAAGTAGGTGTTCAGCAGTTCTGCCTCTCTCTATCCTTCATTGGTATTTCTCTGTCCTCTCCATGCAGTGGACCTGCTGCTTCCGTCTTCTTTTTCTTGCTGTAAGTATAGCTGAAAAATG
This sequence comes from Intellagama lesueurii, assembly GCA_037013535.1. NCBI lineage: Eukaryota > Metazoa > Chordata > Lepidosauria > Squamata > Agamidae > Intellagama > Intellagama lesueurii. The sequence goes on along the minus strand of JBAJHW010000001.1, from coordinate 298,574,580 downwards.
TGCAAGGTTACATTATTTTCAAAGGAGATCAGGCATATTAATGGATAATAAGGCTATCACAGGCTACTAGGATGGCAACAAGAATAGCTCAAAATGCCTGTTGTTGGGAAAGAACAGCAGCAGAGGGCTATTGTCCTGCTCGTGCCTCTCTTGGGAAACAAATTGAAAGAATGGATAATTTTTTAGTCCGAACCATCAGGAGTCATTTGTATTACTACCTGAATTTCTAAACAACACCAAAACAACAACAACAAATGGTTTACTGCTTGACACAAATAGAAAGGTATAACTTTGGAAAGAAAAAATGACAAAGCTTTTCAGGAAACGTAAAAATTGTACATCTTAAAGAAGGGGGTGGAGAACAGCTGTCAGAAGAACAAAAGACAGAAATTCTTGGAAAGCCCCAATGAAGGAAGTAAGGCAGAAGCACAAGTCAGGAGGCTGCTATCAAAGCCTTAAGGATTGTATATGCCTGGCTTTGCTAATAGACCATCTGACGCTTTAATCATTTATGAGACTGGAGAGTTCTCTTTCTAGTACAGGTCAACCTTACTTTACAAAATCTAATTCAGAATAGATGAGCAATAGCTTCCAGAGAGGACCCATTGTGTAGACAACAGGATTCTGGTCTTAATCTTTGTTAGGTTTTTAGTGAAACTGTGCCTCTCGCTGGTAATCCAAATATGAAAATGAGGGATTGGGGCTTTTGCCATGTGCCAGTAGGGATGTACTTCAGATATGGATGAACCCCAAATCCCAAACTTAATTAGCCACATACAGAAAGATTTGGAAGACATTTCAATCAAAGCCAGGGTCCCCCAAAGCAAAACAAATCTAAATCTGAACACTTCTGAAGATCCATTAGCAATTTGGATTCAGAGGTACACAGAGACACAGGTAGTGTCTTTCCAAAAATTGACACATTGTTCCCTAAATTCTCTCTGTAAGGAACTTGGAGAATGGGAGAAAAAGATATGTAGTTTTCTTGCTGGCAGCTCTAATTTTTAATTACATTGAATTGTTCCCCCCCCCCCCCTAAATCCAAGCCCCAGTTGAATTAGGCAGCCTTTGAAATAGTCATCAGACAGAAATACTTTCTGGATCATCAGCTCAGGTTCTGAAAGGAATCTTGTCGTCAGTGTACATCCCTACTACTGGACATTAATATTTATGGGGAAAAATGAAGACATTTGGAATAACTATGAAAAGAGAAACTTTTTTTTTTTCCAATTAATGGCTGTAGTCAAACACTGATTCCAGTATTCTCAGAATACTATCCATACTGACACACTGCAATACAACTTTCTGAATGTGGATCTGTTTGCCTCTAATTCCCCAGTCCCAACCATCTCTTCAGGCAAGCACACCACATTCTTTCCAGTGATGCAACGTAGGCAGGCTCCCTCCCTCTCCATCTGTAGCCCGAGGCACAAATTGAACCCAAGTATTTGATGAAGAACGGAGAGACAGGCATGGAGATGTTCTCCTAAACTCAGCTGACCAGAGAAGGCAAAATGAATAGGTGCTGTATATGTCCCGTCCATTTCTCCATATTCTGTGAACAACAGCTGTTTGTGAGACAGCAGCATGAGACATTTGACACTGAAGCAAAAGCTGAACCACAGGCTTTAAAGCAAAAGTTTTCTTCTCTAAGGAGTATATTTTAACAGATTACCTTTCATAAAAGACTGCCTAGTCTGTAACTCAACTCTTATATGTAATCAAAGGACCTCAGTAAAAAATAAGATGATTAACTGAATTGTGGATGAAGCTATAAGCTTCACTTATTTCCTAACATTTTCCTTAGATCATTGCGATAAAATCAGTGACATGAATATTTGCAGTAAAATCTGTCTTATAAATTTACAAACGTTCTAACCATCTGTGATAATTTAGCTGTCCGTGGCCAGTTACTGGTAGGAGTTTAAACCATAGAATGAGGTTTGGAAAGCTATACTGGCTTCCATAAGTGTACTGATTAGACATCCGTTTGCAAAAAAATTCCATGTAATCCATTGTAAATGGTATTTTTTACAACATCAAAGTATCAAGAGAAAATACTTGTCTCTCCAATTAGCCATTAGGAGTTTATTAAGCTCATCTTTGTGTGCAACATTAAAAGTTGGGCTTTGTAAGCCAAAATGTCTCTATAATAACCTCTCTGTAATGATCAAAGAGACTGTGAGTTTCCCTTGCTCCAAGACTGTGAAACCTGGACACTGAAAGTTGGCAAGCATACTAATGTGACCGCAGAGACACATATTTCATCATCATTTTGTATTTAAAAGTTATCAGTTAATGTTAGTTAATGATCATCTGTCTGCTGCCTGTAGTACCATCTTCAGCTGCAAAGTGCCGGCTATTACTTAACCAGGTGAAACAAAACTGGATGCATTCCTGAAAGATTCATTTCTCTGCAGAGCTTCTATGCATCTGCGTCTGTTGTTTTCTTCTGCACAGTCCCCACAATCTTCAAACAGTTCAGGAAAAGAGAGGCAGCGTGAAACTCTGGCTATTTGGTATTGTGGAGGGAGGAGGAGAGCAGTCAGAAAAAAAGGTGAATTTGCAGCTGGGTGGCGAAAAAGAACGATTCATGAAAAAAGAATATTGAAAGAGCAGAGAATGAGTGTTGGGGAAAAAAGAAAAAGAAAAAGAGCACCAAGTTTGTGGGGAAGAGACGATGGGATTTCTATTTCTAGTCCATGGAAAGCCGGTTCTGCAAATGTACACTAAATCCTTATTTGTCTTCAGAGGCATAGTAGGAGAAATTCATTCCTAATACATTTTCCCTGCATTTATTTTATTTAATCAGCACAAAGATTGTGGCTTTTATTTTGCATGGGTCTCTTCAGAGTGCAGAGAAATGGGCAACAGTCCACAAAAGCTTTTGTCTAATAAAATCTGATATATTGCCACCAGACTCTTCCTCACCACTTTTACTGTGAGGTAAACTCGGCCCTCCCTCTGGGGATTGATATTAAAGAAGTTACTAGAATCCCCGCTTTTTCTTTGTCTTCACTTACAACTCTTTTGTCTTTAGTAACAGCGGGTCAGAAGGAGATTCAATAGGTACTAATATTTGCTCTTACTGCATCTCCACCCACTTATTAAAAATATTAGAACCCTGCCTAAACAGTGGCCATTATGCATATCAGTCAGTAATTAAACAATTACTACACATCATGGGTATATGCCTTGGTTTCCACATCAGTCAAATAGGTTGTTTTTAATATAGCCTACACATTCTGCTACAGATTTCATCATTTTTGCTTTTTGGCTAAGATTTGTAAAGTGCTGTATAGGACAGATTTTCAAAAAAAAAAAAGGCTACAGGGGACAAGGTACTACATATCATGTTGCAGATCCTGAGTAGACACAATGTTGCTAAATTCTATTGCTCCAGATAATAGTACTGAATCTTGGCCTGCAGGGAGGAATGGTGCCAATGTATTTTGATTACAGCAAGCCAAAGAAAAAATAGAAGTATCTATGAACAAGGAGGATTTCCAGTTCCTTCTTAAATCTACAACACCCTAGCACACAGTGCAGATTTTATTTTGGTGTTTAAAAATCAGCATGCGTAACATCCCCTTTTCTGTCATAACACAATGCTAAATCTTTTCCAGGATGTCTTGAAAAAATATGACCTTGCATGTATCACTAGACTGTTGTTTGATGCTGAGAGACAACATCTCAGAATAAAAATAGGAGAGCAGGTCCCAGCAAGTATAATAGGAAATGGAAGAAGTACAGCATTGAATTTTCAAGAGGCTGTGCCCGTTGATGAGACAGTTCTTGAGTAGGGGAGCAAAGGGGGTAGAAACTAATCACAGGAGAGGAATCTTACCTTCTCTTTTACTTTTTCCCTGTTCATAACTTCAGTTGGCTTTTTCCTCTGCTGCAGTTTGTGGAAGGAAGGAAAGGGAAAGCATCTCAGCCGGCAGAACTTGGAAAAGTTATTTTTTGGACTACCAACCATGGTGGCTGAGGTATTCTGGGAGTCCTGCTAGAGAGACCAGGAGGGAGAGAGACAAAAAAGAGAGACCATAACCATTCTAGAAATCAGTGGGATGGAAGAAATTTTGGAATTATTATTATTATTGACTACAACTTGTGGAAACCTGCAGCCAGCATGGCCACTATTCAGGAAACTGTTCCCCCCACATCTCAAAAATAAGCTTTCCCAAGCCCTGTCAACCTGCTGTGTCATTGCATATTACTAGATTTTGGCCCTAATGTCTCTCTAGTACTGCTGAGTTACACACAACTAGTTTTAGTTGTATATAATATGGGGGCTGAGGTTGCCTACAACTCAATTCATACATCAGAAATAAATGAACGCTTAGTGGGAAAAGATGGGTAGAAAGACTGTCATTACAGGAAATGAAAAAGAGGAGATCTTGAAGGTATATAGGAAATTCAGATATCAAATCTCCCCCGCCGTTCAAAACAAGCAAGTCTTTGGCTCATTAGTACTGCAGTTTCTACCTCAAGTAAATATGAGAGGTGAACTCCTCTCTCTTATTAACTAAACCATCAATAGTTTTTCCTGACCCCTAAAGGGTCATAGAGTTGGAAGAGACCACTGAGGCCATCCAGTCCAACCCCCCACCATGCGGGAACATCCATCAAAGTACTCCCAACAGATGGCCATCCAGCCTCTGCTTAAAAACCTCCAAAGAAGGAGACTCCACCACCCTTCGAGGCAGCCTAATCCTTACTTAGGGCTAAGTCGAAGACTTCCTTGTGCCAAATATAGATAAACTGGAATAGACTAGTAAAGATTATGTAACTGTGGACAGGACTGCAATGTGAAACTGCTGTTGACACTATCAAAGTACAGTATGTGTTTCATTTCAGCACTACCATACCATCAGTAATGTGCCATATAGAGACCAGGATGTAAGGCTTAGTTCGACTGGATTCTACTGTAGTATTTACCTGAAGTGGAGATAGAAGACTGCACCAATGTCCCCATGTTTTGTGTGGCTGGGTGGATGATCTGTAGCTGAATTTCTTTACTTCTGGGTGTACAGCTTCAGTTAAATCTTTCTGCTTTCATTCCTTCCCTCATTTAGGAATTTACCTGCTTTTTAAAATGGAGGACACACTAAGACATTAGTGTTTGGGAGAGAAATTCTGCCATTATTAAGAGAATCTTTTTTTAAAAAAAGATATAATAAAACAAGGCAGTCAGCAGCAGTAAAACATTTTGCACTCAACTTCTCCCACGAAGTGAGATCTCCAACTTTCTTTTCATGATGCTTCTTCAATCATCTCGGAAGATGCTGCAGTTTTCCCTTCATGCACAAGAGATGAGGAACAAGGATGAAAAAAAAGCTAGTTAATGACTTTACAAAGATGGATGACTGAATTGGAAATGTATACTGCATGACAAATTCCTCTGAATTTCCAAACATCTCCACTGATTGCTATCAAATTCAAGCATTATCAAGGAAGATGATTCTGCAGAAAACCAGAAAAAAATGGCTACAAGCTGAACATTTCTTTCTATATTGGTATCATGGAAACCCAGAAGTGATATAAGATGCTGTCAAGGCTTACTAGCAAGCTGTTAAATATACAGTTTAGGTGTCTATTTATGAAAAAAAAATGACATTATGAATTCAAAGTATATTTTTATTTACTGTTTTTAATCGTATAATGTCTGCTGGTGCAACCTGTACCAGGGGGATATTCACTAGTGGGCACAATTTGTCCATTTAGCATTTATTATTTCTCATGCCCCCTTCACGGATTGCTGCCCCTTCACGGATTGCTGCCTTGTCGTGGCGAAGGGGCTTGAGTAATTCAGAGAAGCTATCGGCTATGCTGTGCAAGGACACCCAAGACAGACAGGTCATAGTGGAGAGTTCTGACTAAACACGATCCACCTGGAGCAGGAACTGGCAAGCCACTCCAATATCTTTGCCACGAAAACCCCATGAACAGAAACAAAAGGCTAAAAGATATGACGCTGGAAGATGAGCCCCTCAGCTCGGAAGGTGTCCAACATGCTACTGAGGAAGAGCGGAGGACAAGTACAAGTAGCTCCAGAGCTAACGAAGTGGTTGGGCCAAAGCCGAAAGGACGCTCAGCTGTGGACATGCCTTGAAGTGAAAGGAAAGTCCGATGCTGCAAAGAAAAATACTGCATAGGAACCTGGAATGTAAGATCTATGAACCTTGATAAGCTGGATGTGGTGAAACAGGATATGGCAAGAATAAACATTGACATTCTGGGTGTCAGTGAACTAAAATGGATGGGAATGGGCGAATTCAATTCAGACGATTACCATGTCTACTATTGTGGGCAAGAATCCCGTAGAAGAAATGGAGTAGCCCTGATAGTCAACAAAAGAGTGGGAAAAGCTGTACTGGGATATAATCTCAAAAATGATAGAATGATTTCAATATGAATCCAAGGCAGACCTTTCAACATCACAGTAATCCAAGTTTATGCACCAACCAACCATGCTGAAGAGGCTGAAATTGACCAATTCTATGAAGACTTACAACACCTTCTAGAACTGACACCAAAGAAAGATATTCTTCTCATTATAGGGGATTGGAATGCTAAAGTAGGGAGTCAAGCGATAAAAGGAACAACAGGTAAGTTTGGCCTTGGAGTTCAAAACGAAGCAGGGCAAAGGCTAATAGAATTTTGTCAAGAGAACAAGCTGGTCATCACAAACACTCTTTTCCAACAGCACAAGAGGCGACTCTACACATGGACATCACCAGATGGGCAATACCGAAATCAGATTGATTATGTTCTCTGCAGCCAAAGATGGAGAAGCTCTATACAGTCAGCAAAAACAAGACCTGGAGCTGATTGTGGCTCTGATCATCAGCTTCTTATAGCAAAACTCAAGCTTAAACTTAAGAAAGTAGGAAAAACCACTGGGCTAGTCAGGTATAATCTAAACCAAATCCCTTATGAATACACAGTGGAAGTGAAGAACAGATTTAAGGAACTCGATTTGGTGGACAGAGTGCCTGAAGAACTATGGATGGAGGCTCGTAACATTGTACAGGAGGCAGCAACAAAAACCATCCCAAAGAAAAGGAAATGCAAGAAAGCAAAGTGGCTGTCCAACGAGGCCTTACAAATAGCAGAGAAGAGAAGGGAAACAAAATGCAAGGGAGATAGGGAAAGTTACAGAAAATTGAATGCAGACTTCCAAAGAATAGCAAGGAGAGACAAGAGGGCCTTCTTAAATGAACAGTGCAAAGAAATAGAGGAAAAGAATAGAAAGGGAAAACCCAGAGATCTGTTCAAGAAAATTGGAGATATTAAATGAATCTTTTGTGCAAAGATGGACATGATAAAGGACAAAAATGGTAGGGACCTAACAGAAGCAGAAGACATCAAGAAGAGGTGGCAAGAATACACAGAGGAATTATACCAGAAAGATCTGGATGTCCCAGACAACCCAGATAGTGTGGTTGCTGACCTTGAGCCAGACATCCTGGAGAGTGAAGTCAAGTGGGCCTTAGAAAGCATGGCTAACAACAAGGCCAGTGGAGGTGATGGCATTCCAGTTGAACTATTTAAAATCTTAGAAGATGATGCTGTTAAGGTGCTACATTCAATATGCCAGCAAGTTTGGAAAACTCAGCAGTGGCCAGAGGATTGGAAAAGATCAGTCTACATCCCAATCCTAAAGAAGGGCAGTGCCAAAGAATGCTCCAACTACCGTACAATTGCACTCATTTCACACGCTAGCAAAGTTATGCTCAAAATCCTCCAAGGTAGGCTTCAGCAGTATGTGGACCGAGAACTCCCAGAAGTACAAGCTGGATTTTGAAGGGGCAGAGGAACTAGAGACCAAATTGCTAACATGCGCTGGATTATGGAGAAAGCCAGAGAGTTCCAGAAAAACATCTACTTCTGCTTCATTGACTATGCAAAAGCCTTTGACTGCGTGGACCACAGCAAACTATGGCAAGTCCTTAAAGAAATGGGAGTGCCTGACCACCTTATCTGTCTCCTGAGAAACCTATACGTGGGACAGGAAGCAACAGTTAGAACTGGATATGGAACAACTGATTGGTTCAAAATTGGGAAAGGAGTACGACAAGGCTGTATATTGTCTCCCTGCTTATTTAACTTATATGCAGAATACATCATGCGAAAGGCCGGACTGGAGGAATCCCAAGCCGGAATTAAGATTGCCGGAAGAAATATCAACAACCTCCGATATGCAGATGATACCACTATCACTAAACTAAGATCATGGCCACTGGTCCCATCACCTCCTGGCAAATAGAAGGGGAAGATATGGAGGCAGTGACAGATTTTACTTTCTTGGGCTCCATGATCACTGCAGATGGTAACAGCAGCCACAAAATTAAAAGACGCCTGCTTCTTGGGAGGAAAGCTATGACAAACCTCGACAGCATCTTAAAAAGCAGAGACATCACCTTGCCAACAAAAGTCTGCATAGTCAAAGCTATGGTTTTTCCTGTAGTGATGTATGGAAGCGAGAGCTGGACCATAACGAAAGCTGACCGCCGAAGAATTGATGGTTTTGAATTGTGGTGCTGGAGGAGACTCTTGAGAGTCCCCTGGACTGCAAGGAGAACAAACCTATCCATTTTGAAGGAAATCAACCCTGAGTGCTCAGTGGAAGGACAGATCCTGAAGCTGAGGCTCCAAAACTTTGGCCATCTAATGAGAAGAGAAGACTCCCTGGAAAAGACCCTGATGTTGGGAAAGTGTGAAGGCAAGAGGAGAAGGGGACGATAGAGGATGAGATGGATGGACAGTGTCATCGAAGCGACCAACATGACTTTGACCCAACTCCGGGAGGCAGTGGAAGACAGGAGGGCCTGGCGTGCTCTGGTCCATGGGGTCACGAAGAGTCGGACACGACTAAACGACTAAACAACAACAATTTCTCATGCATTAAGTGATTCTCACAGTCTCTTGTTGATCTGAATCAGGTCAGAGGAATAAGCCTGGGATGCAGTGGTTTGGGCTTAATAGCTCATTTCTGCTTTTTCAAGAAAACAAAGGCTTCCAATTACATTCTGCTGATAAAACATGAAGCCACAATTTGATTTATACAAGCCACTTCCATCACCTTTTCAAAACTCTAGCAGTTTCTGGTTTCCTATTTTCTGGGACTGGTTTGGAGCCAGGAGAAGACTAGGCAAAATGTTTTTAAAAAAACAACAGGTCAGATGTGATAGCCATTGTTCTTGAAGACAGATTGCTTGGAAAACAAAATGGTTTGCAGATTAATTGCAAAACAAAGGTCATGTCCACTGACAGTCTTTCCTCTCTCTGAATATGAAGCTCTGGCTGAGACCCCTATGATCTGCATACCTGAACAAACCTTTCTGCCTCTTCCTTACCTCCAGCTTTATACCATATATGCTTGATAAAGAGTTCCAAAGACTTTGAAAGCTTGGCATGTCTGCAACTTTGAATTGATCCTATAAAGACATTACTCAGCCCAAAATTTTGTTTCTGTTAGTCCCAGTTTCTTGAGAGGGGTCCCAGTCTTTGCAATTTCTGGGAATCAGACAATTCAGCTTGCTGAAAAATAAAAATAAAGAAAAAGTATCTCTTTAGAGAGATTCCATGACTTCACCCTAAAATAATATCTTCCTTCCCCCAACTGAAATGGTGCAAGTATTTTAACATATCCTCAGTCTGATTGTGTGGTGCTGAAGGAGACTCTTGAGAGTCCCCTGGACTGCAAAGAGAACAAACCTATCCATTTTGAAGGAAATCAACCCTGAGTGCTCTCTGGAAGGACAGATCCTGAAGCTGAGGCTCCAATACTTTGGCCATCTCATGAGAAGAGAAGACTCCCTGGAAAAGACCCTGATGTTGGGAAAGTGTGAGGGCAAGAGGAGAAGGGGACGACAGAGGACGAGATGGTTGGACAGTGTCATCGAAGCTACCAACATGAATTTGACCAAACTTCGGGAGGCAGTGGAAGACAGGAGGGCCTGGCGTGCTCTGGTCCATGGGGTCACGAAGAATCGGACACGACTTAACGACTAAACAACAACAGTCTGATTGCCATTTTGTGCACTACTATACATTGGGAGTGCTAATAGAAATGCATACTATATTCCAGGTGCAGCAGCCAATAACGGTAAATTTTAATGCAGAATCAAGAAAGGATGGTGTCGCGCACCCCCAGTGTCCCTAGTTTGTTTCCCTCAAACCCAGGTCCCACCTTTGGGCACGACGTTCTTAATTCTCCATACACCAACTGCCACCAGTGGATCTTTATCCACACTTTACCAATAATGCTGCCTGGACACGTGTTGTCAAATATAACTGATTATTTATTGTTTAGTTGTTGAATCACATAAGTATATTAATAGATGTTGTATGATGTTTCACTCATTGCTTGGATATTACACACGTCTCTGTATTTGTATTACTTCTCATATAAATCACTGTGAATCACTGGAATACTATTAGATGACTGTCTATTCATTGTACTTCTATCTTTTAACTATTCTTTAATTCATAAACCAACTATACCACACCAACTTTCCAATCTCTCTCATAAAACTCTCTCATAAAACTCTCTAAACACCTCCTCTCTCCTTCTCTCCCAGTTTCCAACTGTCTAACTGTCTCTCTGACTCCGCCCTCCTGTCCTCTCATAGGCTCCAGCTCTAGAGCTCCACATGACGGACAGGTGGGACATAGGCATTCCGCCACAGATGGTTGTCACAAAGCTTTACAGTTGCAGCTGTTTATTGTTCCTTGGCACAAACCTGACTTTCACAAAGAACAAATGGTTCTGAAAATCAACCGTGACATCCTAAGCATGGTTAGGTCAGTAAAATATATTTACTAAGTACTCTACATTGTGCCAGCAAGCACAATTCAGTGAAAAATGTATTGTTCTGGGAAAATGCGACACCACAGAATTATTAAAAGCTTGTATTAATCCTTGATTTGTTATCAGTGTTTTTCTCTGAAGTTATAAATATTTAGGTTTCTTTTGCATACACACTAAGTATGTGGGAACAGTCCTGCTGTGGTTCTGTCTCATAGGAAGTAAAGGTAAAAGGAGGTACATTTTAATGATGTGAGTGGGACCAATTGCAGGAGTTCTTCCTATCCACCTGATACTCTTCAACTGATGGCATCAAGGAGGAGATATCAATTCACTTGCCTTGCTCACATAATTTTAAGGGAGGGTACAACCTAAATCATGTTCAATTTCTGACCTTTCCAATATTTTTTCACCCTCTTCTCCCATTGTTTTACTAATTACAGAAAGAGGGACAATCCATAAATGGTATTGATGCCATAACAGGCAGGATCTTTAATGATGGGTTGCATGGTGATCTTACTCAGGAGACCTACTCATATGTAAAAACCCAAGTTTTATGTTGAATCCTACTTTCAATTCTTCTTGAGAGGTGGAATTGGAATGTTTTACGTGGAACACACATGTTTTTAATGGTGGATCACTTACTGTTCTCATCTGAGAAATTACTTTTTGTGACCAATAAATTAGTTTCCTAGAGCAGTTGGAGTCTCTTGCTGGAATTACTTGAATGAGTCACTCTAATGGAGGTTGCTGCTGGATATACATTTTAGAGGCATCATGTAGCTGTGAAGACTACAGAAGCATGCAAGTGGCTAGTAAGTATGTATCCCAGTAGAGACACTTCTGTGGCAGAGTGTGCTGTTAATAATTAATATAGGACGAGGAGAGACCATCCAGATTTTATTGTTTTTGTCTTTGCCAGATGGCACAACTGTAACAAAAATCAGCTTGCATGGAAGTCATTTCAGATTGGTAATTAAAAAGCCTTAGTTTCTGTTCTAGGAGGGGGAAAGTGCTTTACAATTCCCATCTTTTCAGGTCTACTATCAGAATTGTACCAAGGTGGAATGGTGGCCATGCTAAAGATGAATAAGAAGATTTTTCACTTCATGTTTTGATAGGAACTTACCAAAATTTATAAATTTCTTCCTAAGTGGGCTGGGAAGAACTCAAGAGACCAAGAGGGAAAATCTGTGTGTGGAAGAAACAAACACTGAGATCTGCCCATTCAGACAAAGGGATTTCGGGCTCAACTCTTCAAAACCTTTCTTTGAAATCCTACATATTCACTCATGCCTGTGGTGCTGAACAGGGTCGTCACCTCATTTTCCATCTGGGTCTTCACCTTTGACAGCAATAAGGCCAGCCAATACAGCATGAGCCTCCATATGCTGAGAATAACTGAAGCAGAAGCTTTGTAGTCTACGGACTACAGATGAGGTCTCACATCAGAGAAAGCTCAACTGTGCAATAAAATAACATTTCTCTATGTAGAAAATAAGCATGTTAGAGAGAAGAGTAAACTCTCTCTCTGACATCTAGCTTGTTCTGTGGATGAACTGATGCACTCAAACAGAGGCTCATCAGTGGAGTAAGAAACCATGTCTTATTTTGAATGCTGTGAAATCTCTCTGTCTAGATAAAGTTTGTCACGACTAAAGATGGGCAAAGAGCTGTCATGTCTTACTCCACAGATTTCTTCCCTTTCCCATTTTCAAGTCTGCTCTGTGCTGGCTCTGTGCAGATTTTTTTTTTAAAACAGGAAAATATCTGTACCTTTTTTCCCTACGTATGTTTTTTCTCTCTAACGGACAGATGAACTGCCAACATTAACATAAGTATGTTTATTCACATTTTAAAATGATACACAGTGTTTTTGTTTTTATTTTATTTTTTCAAATTCAGGTTTAATTATCTTTTGCTTCTTTCACACTACACATTGCTAACATGGAAATATGAAGATTTCAAACAGAAACATACATCTGTTTCTGTGTTTGATATAGGAGATGTGGACTGGGTAAATCCATTTTTTCAAAAGCCTCAATGCAGCAAATTTCTTACACGTTGTTAACCATGCATACATTGGATCTGAAACCAGTGGGGGCCTATTTGCATAAACAGTTACTGTAACATCTGGAGCATTCCTAATTCACTCAGTGCAACAGCTGACCGATTTGGTTCCTGCAGTTTCATTCATTCATTTTCTTTATAACCCACCTTTCTCCTAACAAAGGAATTCAAGGCCCGCCCCCCCCGTCTGATTTGAGATGGTTCTGCTGCGTTGTGTTTAAAGTGTGGGGAAGTGCTTTTGCTGGACTTGCAAAGTCAGTGTATTTTCTCTGCCTTACCTTCACCTTTGGTGATGAGGGAGTTCCTTTGTGAGTATGAAACAGGAAACTTTTATTTCATGTCCTGACCTCCTTTCAGGTTTGTTGATTTTAAAAAGCAGCTATTACTATTATATCCAATGAAGCCTTTAAAAGAAATGTCAGCAAATGCACATGTACAGAGCTGCAAACAACTTTGCAGAAGGCCCTTTTGATTAACGTTTCAAAATTTGAATTACATCTGGTGCAAGAAGCACAAACAAAGGTGCTTCAATAATGTCATTTACAAAATGTTTTGTGCAGGAGCTCAGGTGGGCACATATCAACCTGAGAACAAGGGGTGTGCCCAAGAACTGCCCAAATCATTGCACTAAGCACTAATTTGGGCAGTTCTTGGCCCTGTCTCTCAGAATCAGATGGTATCTACAGAATTCTTCAATATCTAACACAATATTGAGGGCAATGTGGAAATAATTTTGCTTTTAAAAAAATAGCACAGAGGTTTCTGATATTTATATCCCTAAATCAAGTCCTATTTCAGTGAGACATGCATTCACATCTATTCATGTTTACTAGAAAATGCTCCTCACTTATTGAATTGTACTTGATTCTTTGGAAGTATGCATGGAAGTATGCCTTAGAGCGGTAGGGGAAGATTTGCCCCAGATTGCTGGCTGAGGGTCACAAAACAGAACAGAGTGAATCTTAGTAATAAGCCATAAAACTGTATTGCTTTCAAAAGCAGAAGAATCACCAAAGTGGTTCTTGTCAAATAATAGAACAGTAACTTTTTTTATAGCTCTAAGTGGAATTTTCCAAAGTACAGACTGAGCAGAAAGCAAGATACCTAATAAAAAACAACTACCAAAAGCTATAGCAGCAATGACAACTTTCTCTGTTCAGGAAATATTTTAGCTATTATAACGCTTCTGTTTGACCTGACTCAGCAACACAACTTTCCAGATTTGGTCTCATGCCAACATATGGCATCATTTCCACATTTCACATTCTCCTTCCTCCCGCTCAGAGCCAAATGTAATTGCATGCAATTTTAAAATTACAACTCTTCTATGTTTATGCAGGAAGCATCGCCCAAGCAGCACTGAAGGTGCTGAAAGTGACAGACTTAGCCTGAAGATCCCTGATTTGATCTGATCTCTACCCTGCCTGTCTCCCAGAAGGTCTTTATCTGGCTGCAGATGGACAATGGTGAGAGCTTAGCCTAGCCTTTTGTGTTAGGCAGTTCCACAGTTTGGGAATAGCCACTAAGAAATCTTCCTTTTGTGTCCCTTCCAAACATATTTGTGAGGGTGTCATAATTGAGACAGAACCTCTCCTAAGAACTTCAAAACCTAGGCAGGCTTATATGCAAGCTGGCATCTTTTAGATAGCCTGAATCTGAGTTGTGTCATAAACAGCACTTACAAATATGCCTAGAAAGAGCTAAGAAGCCAATGATGCAAGAAGAGGAGAGAGCTGCACTTTTTCACTGGCCCTGGTTAAGAGTCTGGTCATACATTCTGGACCACTGAACTTTCTGAACACTTTCCCAAGGCACAAAGTGTTACAGCAGTCCAAATCTGATCTAATTCAAGTATATGTAATCATAATCAGGTTAGATTTAATCAACTTTAGTGATCATCATGCTTTTGATACAGCAAAGAATTCACTTTTCTTGCTCTTATCTATCATTCTCTGTGTCAAAGATAGTTTTCACTTATACAAAGCTAATAAGCCATGAAACCAATGGCTGAAATGCTTCTGAGCACTTGCCAAATTGTACTACAGAAAACCTATGATGCTATCATTGTGCTTTCACTTAAATGGGAGGGTTCAGAGTTTGGGAAAGTTATTTTTTCAGCGTACAAAACTATCATTTCTCAGCAGTCATGGTCATTACCATGCAGGTTGTAGAAGTCTGGGAATTATAGCCCAATCCTAGCATTTCCAGTGTCTGGTGTTATCTTTAACAATTCCACCTTTTCTTCTGAAAGTTAATCTTTTTCAAAGAACCATCACAGTAGTATAAATATAAGACAAGAAAAAATGGTACTACAATAGCGAAAAATAAAGGCAGCCCAGGAAAACACCTGCTTTCATATTCTAAGGTCCAGGAGTCCAGAGTCTTTTGTGTTGTGAAAATGACCTGGTCAGATTTCTGAGATATCAAAAATCTGAACAGCTGCATTTCAAACTGGCCAGCTTGATTGTCTTATTGCCCTCATTCAGTCTTGCTTGACTGATGGTCGCCAGAGGCAAGCTGAACTTAGTGCCCTCTGCCATTTCATCATGTGATTTTTCATTCACCAGACATAGTACTGCTCTGTTCTTGACTTCTTCCAGCATAGTTCACAAGTTTAAAAAACAGAGATAAAAGCAAGTCAAGAAAAATGAACACAACATCTAGGAGAAAACAGCAAGCAATTATGGAAGTGGAAAACAACAAGAATGGAATGAGGAGTTTGACCAAGTCCTGACTGTGAGTGGTAATATCTTTCTGAAACTTTGTACTGTACTTGCTAGTTATTTAGATTTGTCCTTAAAATAGTTTTGTCATTTTATATTTAACCTGAACATGGTGTCCAATTATGATTGGCTCTAGCAATAAAGAGAACTGGCAAGGAGAAAGGTTCGAATAGATTTATTCTGGTCATGAAGCTAATAAAAGGTGCTGAGAGTACGGCACTATTTAAAGACAGTAGACTTACAAAGGCTGTCATAATACTGTGTCAAGGGCTTAAGAAATGTTTGGTCATTAGAGACAAATACCCTGTTTCCCTGAAAATAAGACCTAACCTGAAAATAAGCCCTAGTATGATTTTTCAGGATGCTCGTAATATAAGCCCTACCCCCAAAATAAGCCCTAGTTAAGTGAAACCCCGCCCTCCACCATTGTGCAGCAACCAGAAGAAGATGACATGACTGTATTTGAATCAATGCAGATTGTTGTACAGGAAAAGAATAAAACATCCCCTGAAAATAAGCCCTAATGCATTTTTTGGAGCAAAAATTAATATAAGACCCTGTCTTATTTTCAGGGAAACACAGTATTTTCTAAACAATATAATATTTATATTAATATTCACTTAATTCTGATCCTGATTAATACCATTCCTATTCTTCATACCAGCTGCTTCAGCTTCAGCACCATTTCCACCTACTTGTTTCTGCTTCTCTCCTCTTCTTGGGTGAGTCATGTGGGTGATTCCAACCAACCAGCAATCATGTCGCAAGTGGGACAGTATCCCTGCACTGGGCAATGGCATTGCTAGGAGCAGGAGTCAACTGAGAAACAGCCAAAGAGTGACATGCAAATCAGTAAGTGAACATTTGCATAAGCAGTGCCAAAAATTGTCAGAAACCCAAGATATAGTATTTTTCAGCATTGTCAAAAATGTCACAGAAAACATTCAACAATTTTTTTTAATCGCTGTGTTTCAGATTCTGCCTGCCATTGTTTTCATTGTTTTTGTCACATCATCTTGTCTATTGCTGCATTCTCATAAGCCTTTGTGCACTCAGTAAGCCCAGCTTTAGATAGCTTAATAACCAGCTGTGCTGGTTATGTGAACTCAGGTACCATACTCAAAGGCCAATATGAATTAAACTTTCCCAGGCTATTGCAACCACATCTTTTCCCAGTGGTTGTTATGAGCTTCATGCTGTCAGTCATGGACTTCTACATAGACTCCTGTCATAGACTGACTTCTGAAAGATCATCCCGTCTGGTTTTTATGAATACTTATTTATATTCAGTTAGCACCGCAGGTATAAATTGATGCTATTTGGCTTATTGAGACAATTGTAGCTGCTATGGTCCAAAGGCATTAGAAGAGGTAGTGCATATCTTCCATTTTCATTCGTTTATCACATAGTGAGTGAAAAACTGGTGCTGGATATGTCAACTGCAAGTAACTTGGAACCCATCATCAGGAGGGCTGCATTCCTGAAAGAAAACTGTCAAAGGTGAGGTAAAAGACAAAGAGGATAATTTGCACATTGAATTATTATTTAGTTGTTATAAACTAAAAATGGGATGAACTTTGAAAAACAGGTGTTTTTTTTAAATTTAATAAAGCCGACTTGTGTCTTTAGTAGCCAATTTAAAAAAAAACACAATAAATTTGGGAAAGGTTTGGAGCTTCTAGATTGGGAAAACAAGGAAAAATTACCCCCAAACAAGGGGATTTCATGAGCAAACAAAATTTACAAAATATGGAGGGACTGGGAGAGTGTGGAGGGGCTGAGAGAGATGGTGTGGTAGGGCCCCCAGAAATGTCTCTGGGGAAGACCAAGAGCCAAAATTTATTTCTTGTATCAGGAAGGCAGCAAAGACAGTGAGGTTCATATTGCAACAGCTATTGAAGAATAAAAGTCTTTGCTTTGCTTTTGCCTTTTGTGGAAATGTAGACCCTTGCTGAATGTGCCCTTGACATCTTATGATATGACTTTCAAAACATTTTTAGGTAGCTTTCAAATCAATCAGGGGGTAAGGAGAAAAGAATATCATTTAATAGGCTTGTAATGCCTGCAAACAAGCCCATATTTTGTGGATTCTAACAAAATATACCCTTCTTGTACCAACAGCAACAACAAAAAGATTATCCTTGGAATTAATCAGCATTTTAATAAGTAGCATTAAAATATAAATGGAATCTGGAGGCATCCTTTTATATGAAGAAAGAAGGACTTTTCTTTTGGTGCTCCAGTCTGGACAGATTTGCTTTAATTTAAATCATTTCTGTTCAGGCACCCCAAATGCTGTCTTCCCAGAGGAAAGGTTTAGCTAGGAAGGCTTTGAGATCTCACACTGGTCTAGCTCCACCCAAGCTATCATTATTTTCCAAGAGATTTCTATAATTCCAATTACTCCTATATGAGAAATAATTTGACACAATGGGTAGAACATCAAAATAGGACTTAGGAGACCTGTGTTCAAATCCCTACTCCACCATGGAAACTCAATGGGTGATGGCAATGATAAACCAATGATAAACCACTCACGTACTTTAGAAACCCTAACAACAACAACAGCAACAAACTGTCAAGTCAATTCTGACATATAGTGACCCTTCTCAGGTTTTTCTAGATAGTGAATACACAGAAGTGGTTTACCATTCCCATCTTCTGGGGCAGTGCTTCCCAAACATGGGTAACCCTGGTGTTCTTGGACTACAACTTCCAGAAACCCTGGCCAGCACAGCTAGTGGTGAAGGCTTCTGGGAACTGCAGTCCAAGAACACCTGGGTTACCTAAGGTTGGCAACCCATGTTTGGGGGACACTCTGGGTCTGTGCAGTTTGCAGCCAAGAGGCACAGTGAGGAATCAGACTCATAACCTCCGGCTCCACAGCCAAATACCCAAACCACTGAGCTATTCAGCCAGTGGAAACCCTACTGTATTAGAGTCTCTATTACTAAGAGTTGATCTGATGGCAAATAATATACACATTTCCTTCTGTGTCTGATATACATCTAAATAGCTGACTTGGTTTGGTCCTGACCCCAGTGTTCCTAGTTCTTTAAAAGCAGCATCTCCACACTTATTAACTATCAGGAGAAGGTACATCACAGGATATTTTAAATTCATTTTTCCAAAACTTCAGATTTGTCTACAGAAGGCTTTAAACAGGATAATGTGGAACAAAGGAACAAGCAACAATAGTTCCAACAAAGCGGTACGAGGAGTACAGGAAGCTGCCAGACAGTAGATTTAGAATTTACTGTATACTGCCTGCCAGTAACTCTCCAGATCTACTACACAGGTTTCTCACATCACCACTACCTGATCCTCTTTCACCTGGAGATGTTAGGGACTGAATCTAGGACTATCTGTGTCCAAATTATATGCTCTACCACTGACATATACACTGTCTCAGGATGTAGAGGGTAGACCAGGGTGGGAAATAAGCAGGCTAGACACGACCTCTTTGTCCCCATGAAATTAGCATGAAGGAAAACAAGTGAAATGGTCATGGACTTCACATCACAGGATGGCATGGACTGTAAAGGGTTATATACTTGCTTTTAGCATTGACTGAGAATAGTCTTGCTCAGCTATACCAGGCTATATTGAACTGTTCTAACTAGAGATGGGGACGAATATAAAAACGGATCAGTTTTTCTGACGAATATAGCCGATTCGTCATATATTCGTCGATCTGTATTTGTAAAATTTTAAATCAGGACAAATATGGCTTGGCGAATATTTCCTTGGTTTTATTCGTCGATCCGTTCATATTCGTCTATATTTGTTACCCCTTTTGGGGGTTTCTCTGAGCTTGCTGGCGCCAATTCGAAGCTCTGGCCAATCAGGACAGAGATCCTGGATTGGCATGTCCGGCAGCCAATAGCGCTGCTGAAAGGTGTATCTACTTTTACAGACACTTCATATAAACTTTTCCCGTCCGGCCGTTCCCCACTTCTGTTCGTGCTCTCCAGAGTGAGAACAGTTGCTTTTCGCTGGCTTGCTGGTGCTCTTGCGGTTTCGCTTTTGCGGCAGCAAAGCAAAGACTTATATTTTTCTTTTTCATCATCATTCATCAATCATCATCAACTTTACTGGGAATTTGGGGAGGGATTTCAGGTAGCTTAGACTACTTCTTCGGAAGGGCTTAATTTCATTTCAAATTCAAATCAATCAAACCTTTTTTTTTCCCCTGGAGGTGTGTGTGTGTGTGTGTGTATCGTCCGGTGGGGGGGGGGGGAGAGAACTGTCGTTGTGTGACTGTAGAATCTCTTTTCCTTTATATTCAGTTTTCAAAAGTTCATTTTAGAGAGGCTTGTGTCTCTCAGGGAATTTGGTGGGTGGCTGGATCCATCATTCCTTTTTCTTCCAAAACTTATTTGTGTGTGTGTGTGTGTGTGTGTGTGTGTGTCTAGGTGGGAGGATTATTCAGTTTTCAAAAGTTCATTTTAGGGAGGCTTGTGTCTCTCAGGGAATTTGGTGGGTGGCTGGATCCATCATTCCTTTTTCTTCCAAAACTTGTGTGTGTGTGTGTGTCTGACTGAAACTTAGCTGGCAGGGCTTTTCTTTTTGGACTTTTTTGGCTTCTCTGCCACAGTGGGTCAGGGGGAAAATTTTCCTAATTACATTATACTGAGGGGGGGGGGCTTTGTTTAGGCAGGTAGGTCACATTTTAGTAAAAGAATTACACCACCATCATTCTAAAATATAATTCATACACACTCTCTGACCCTCTATTAGTTTCCTTCCTCAATCTCCATTGCTTTATTTGTTTAGTTGGTTTGTTAGGCAGGCAGTAGAAAATGAAGGGATTTTCTCAGGGGCAATCCAAGGGGAAGAAGGCTGTGAAGCTACGCAGGCTAGGTAGCAGCGCCGTCATCACAACCACCACGTGCACAACCATGTCTATGATAACCAGTGCCACTGTCCCTCCTCTGGTGGCCTTGCAGGCAGGCACGGAACCAAAGCTTCCAGAGGTGCCAAAAGAACTGCCGCTCCTCTTCCTAGAGGAATCTGAGGAGTTACTGGTTTCCGAAGATCCCCAGTCCAATTTGGAACCAGTAACGGCAGGGCAGGCTTCACAGCCCCACCCACCCCTGTCCCCAGAGTCATCTGTTCCCTCCTCCCAGACCAGCAGCACCTCTGGGACACAGAGTTCTTCCCAGGTCAGCAGTCAGGGGCAGGCAGGGGGTCCTTGTTTGGGCAAACATGGCAGAGGGGCCATGTGGGATCATTTCACGGTGCTCAGCAATGACCCACGGCTGGCACGCTGCAATACCTGCCTTGGGGTGGTCCGGAGGGGGTCAGACCCCAGGCATCTGTCCTCCACCGCCCTCCGCCAACATCTGGAGAGGCACCACCCAAGGCTCCTGTCCAGGGAAGGTACTTCATCTGCACCGTCTGGGAGAGGGAAAAGAGCAGCTCCAGGGGAGGCAGAAGGGAGGCAGGAGGAGGCGCCTCCTTTCAAAAGGGCAACCACAGGGGTTTCTGGGGCCGGGAGCATGAGGCAGGCCACGCTTCATGAAGTGGCACCCGTTGGGTCCACCATGACCCTCAGCCGGCGGTTGAAGGGCAAGGCCCAGCAGGCGGCCACTTGTCTCATCGCCGAGACGATCGCCCTGCTCGGACTTCCACTGTCCATTGTGGAATCCCAAGCCTTCCACTGGTTGCTGCATTTTTTTGCCCCCTGGTACGACCTCCCCTCACGGAGAACTCTCAGTTCTAGAGTGCTGCCCTTGCTCTATGGCTCTGTGAGGGAGGTGGTCCGTGACCATTTTTCATGGCTACAGGGGCGCAAGGTGCACTTCACAGAGGACCTGTGGAGCGGAGATCAGCACGGCTACCTCTCACTCACAGCCCACTGGTGGCAGCCAGAGGACTTGCGTAGTGGCAGGGCATTAGCGACAGGGTCGCAGGGGGAGGCCCTTGCCCTGCCCCCAGGCTACAGGTCCGTTCTGCTGCAGGCGTGACACATGGAAGCTCAGGCGATGGGGAGGAACATCGCCGATGAGTTCCTGTCCGCGCTGCAGGAGTGGGCACCGGAGGGGGAGATGACCCGTGGCCACATGGTCACAGATGCTGGGCGGAACATGTTGGCGGCATTGAACGCGGCGGGCTTTGAGGGCATCATATGCATGGCTCACAAATCACACCTTGTGGTGTGCGATGCCCTCAGCCTGGGCAGCCACGTCAAGCCCAAGTGGGACGTAGGCACCCGGGAGACGCGGGCACTCCTGGAGCAATACCGCCAACTGGTGGGCCACTTCTCCCGCACCCTGAAAGCTGCCCACTGGCTGCGTGAGAGGCAGGAGGAGTTGGGTCAGGAGACGCACGTTCTCCTGACAGACCTGCCCACCAGGTGGAACTCCACCTACACCATGGTGTCCTGCCTGGTGGAGCAGAAGGCCATTTTGGAGGACATCATGTCCTCCATGCCCATTCTGCCCGGGGGGAGAGAGGTGGGCATCAGTGCCACGGATTGGCTGGCCCTCTCCCAGATGGTGGAGGTGCTCAAGCCCTGCCTGGAAACCACGGACATTTTGTGTGGTTATACGGCAAAACTGGGGCAGGTCATCCCCCTGATTCATGCCCTCGATCGGTCCCTGGAGACTGCTGTGGCACCAGGATCCTCCCTCCTTCCACGGACCAGGGCTTTGGTGAAGAGGTTGCAGGCAGGCATGCAGAAGCGACTCCATCCTGTCTATAGCGACAGAGCTTACCGCATGGCCTGCCTGTGTGGTCCTCGAATCAAGGGGGGCTTGGCAGCACGCACCTCAGACCTCGAGGAGTGGAGAATGGAGCTCTCCACTGAGGTCCGCAGGGCGTTGGGGGCACAACGCTTGCGTGGGGTGATGGGAACGTCAGGCCACGAGGGACAGGGTGGTTTGCCTGAACCACAAGGAAGGACTTCACCTGGTGAAGGCTCCATTCACCACCAACATTACTGGAGCTCTGTGGTGACCTTGGCACTTGCCTCAGAGGAAAGACAGCCGGCTGAGGAGGATTCAACAGAGATAATGGTGCGGGAATATCTGGCTGAGCCCCCTCAGCCCCACCAGTCAGATCCCCTCCATTACTGGGCTAGGAAACTAGTCATATGGCCGGAGATGTCCAATGTGGCCATGGACCTCCTTTCCATCCCCCCCACCAGGGTCCAGAGCGAGCGCGTGTTTTCCCATCTCAGAGACATACTCCGACCACGCCGCTCGCATTTCGATCCCGTTACTGTGGAGAGACTGTCGTTCATCAAGGTGAACCTTCCCTTGTTGGGCTTCCCCTCACTGAACCCAAAGAGGTAGGGTTCCAATGACAGTCTCTCCCTTAACACACCGCCTGCCTGCCTGCGCCCGCCTGCCTGCCCACCTGCCCACCCTCCAGTCCTCCTGGAAAAAAAAAGACCTGCCTACTTGCCTGGTGGCCTGTAAACCTGCCCCTCAGTCAGAACTCCAGCTGCCGATTCCAGTTGCCTCCTCGGGCCAAGTTCCAACCAAGTCATACCTGCCTGCCTGCCTGCCTGCTGGATCAAGGCAGACCAGCAGGCCAAGAACTGTTGAACTCCTGCCTGCCTGCCTGCTGGATCAAGTCAGACCAGCAGGCCAAGAACTGTTGAACTCATGCCTGCTGGATCAAGTCAGACCAGCAGGCCAAGAACTGTTGAACTCCTGCCTGCCTGCCTGCTGGATCAAGTCAGACCAGCAGGCCAAGAACTGTTGAACTCCTACCTGCTGGATCAGGTCAGACCAGCAGGCCAAGAAGTGTTGAACTCCTGCTTTCCTGCTGCCATGTGCCTGAGTGCCCGATGGGGCAACACACTCTACTTTGCTGCTGCCAACTTACCTCAGTGCCCCGATGGGGCCCAAAAGCCTGTCCAGGCATTGCCCCATCGCACGGCTTGAGAGTGCAGAGTTTATCTTGTGCCAACAACAATCACCATCCCTTTTCTTCATCAATAACAAAACAAACAACACCATCGCACGGCTTCAGACTGCAGAGCTGATCATCTGGTTTTCCAAAGCTGTCCTCCTGGCTTCCCCGTGCCAAGAGGGCTGGGCTGACCCAAGCCCTTCCTTGTAGTCAAAAACAGCATACTTGACTAAATAATTAATTCTTTCTGGAGGCTTGTGTTTCATATGCCACCTTGATGGCAAACGCCACCCTCTTGCTCATCGATGTTGAAGATTTCTGCCACTACACACCCAATGGGCAAAGCCTACTTTACTGCCAATTGCCTCGGTGCCCGATGCCTATTAAGACATGCTTCTCCTTCGTGTCCTCTGTGAATACACACTAATGGGTTAATCTGCGCCTGAGCAGAGCAGCCTCCGGAAACTTCCACAGCTTTAAGCAC
This sequence comes from Intellagama lesueurii, assembly GCA_037013535.1. Classification (NCBI taxonomy): domain Eukaryota; kingdom Metazoa; phylum Chordata; class Lepidosauria; order Squamata; family Agamidae; genus Intellagama; species Intellagama lesueurii. The sequence goes on along the minus strand of JBAJHW010000001.1, from coordinate 298,550,624 downwards.
TTAGTGCTGGGACCTCCCCTACACCTGGCTATATAACTCCGCCCCCAGCCCAGTGCTTCAGTTCTTTTTTGACCGCCGCTGTAGCAGCAGCTTCGTTTGGAACTTCACAAGTAGAAATGATTCTGTTCCTTTCTTTGACCTCCCTTTGTTCTTTCTTCTGTAACAAGTTGATTCTTTTGCCTGGGGATAAGGTATTAGCCGGCATTAGCTGTTCCTTGTAAAACTTTACAAAGCCTTTACAAAGCCGGCTTTGCAGCCCTCAGGGCTTTTCTCTTAAAGACATAAGGTCTCTTTTACCTTCTTTATAAAATTACCCCCAGGCTTAAGAGCAACAGTTTTCTGTCTGTTTGCAATTTCCTCTTCCTAGCAGGTTTGAAGAGGATGGCTTCTGAGCTTTGCCCCACCTGTCAATGATTCTCCTGACTGAGGTACAGCCTCTCCGGAGTTTGGCATAGAACAGCCCTCTTGTTTCAAGGGGCTCGTTCTTACAGCTGTTTTGCAGTGAGCTGGGCTTCTGCACAGCCTAGGATTGCCCTTGGAAGAAGAAAGGGCCTCCGTAGCTCCTGCTCCCTGCTCGTCAGTGGGGTACAGCCTCTTTGGAGGCTGGCGCAGGAACAGCCCTCTTGTTTCAAGGGGCTCGTTCATACAGCTGTTGACCCCGCAGCGAGTTAGGGCTCTGTCGCCCTGTCCCTTGGAGAAGAAAGGGCCTCCTGCAGCGCTGGTCACCTTCCCCGCATGTCAGTGATTCTCCTGACAGGGGAAGAGCCTCTCCGGAGTTTGGCATGGAACAGCCCTCGTGTTTCAAGGGGCTCGTTCTTACAGCTGTTTCGCAGTGAGCTGGGCTTCTGCGCGGCCTAGGATTGCCCTTGGAAGAAGAAAGGGCCTCCGTAGCTCCTGCTCCCCGCTCGTCAGTGGGGTACAGCCTCTTCGGAGGTTGGCGCAGAACAGCCCTCTTGTTTCAAGGGGCTCGTTCATACAGCTGTTAACCTGCAGTGAGTTGGGCATCTGGAGCCCTGCCCTTGAAGAGGAAAGGGCCTCTTGCAGCGCCGGTCGCCTCCCCCACCTGTCAGTGATTCTCCTGACATGGGGCAAAGCCTCTGCGTGTGATTGGCGCATGACAGCCCTCCTTCGTGGGCGCGTTCATGCCGCTGCCGATTCCGGATAGAGCTGCACGCCGAGGCTGTAGATGTTCCGGCGACATGCGGTAAGCCTTGGGGGATGGTATGGGCCCCTTCAGCTCCCGCAGCTAGCCCTACGTGTCAGTGATATGCCTGACTGGGTTAACACCCTTGGGTGGTTTGGCATGAAACAGCCCTCATTTATCAAGGGGCTTGTTCACGCAGCTGCTATTTCCAAAATCAGTTAGGTGCCAAGGCAAGAGCTTTCTGGCAACATTAACAGCCCTAGCTTTGCCTCTGAAAAGGGGGGGGGCTGCAACTCCCACCACTAGCCCTGCTAGTCGGTGATATCCCTGGCTGGGGTAGCACCTATTTGGTGGCTGATAATTTGGCACAAAACAGCCCTCTTTATCAATGGGCTGGTTTACGCAGTAGCCTGCGGCCCTGCCTCAGCTGCCGGTGCCAGTATAGGCTCATAGGTAAAGGACTCATAGGAGTCCACCCTGGAACCCTGCCGCTGGTGGGTAAATTTTCCTCAGGTAGGTCCTCTCACACTGACAAGTTGTGTAGGACCAGTCCCTTTATCCAGTATAGGAGCTATGAGCTCTCTGCCACCGCCACCATCCCGCTCCGCCTGGCATCGTTCTGAGCCACGGGCTATGGAGTGCTGTACGCCTCCACATACGCTTCACTGGTGTAGTGCTCCCTCGAACTCGGCTCCGGCAGCACAGTGTTCGCAGGTTCAACCGAACCTGCTGTTAACCCTTTCGGCTTCTCCGTTCTGGCAACTGTGTTGAGCCTGAGCTTGGTCAGGCTCGTGCTAGGGAAGTCTTCTCCCTTGTTCGTCAGAAGGGCTTACCTTATTCAAGATTGGGAGTCACAGGGGGAGGAAGTTTTCCCAACCAATCTTCCTACACCCCTCTCAGTTGTCACAAGGGGTCACTCTCCTTTCCTATTAACAGATGAGGAGTTCTTTGGCCGCCATGTAGCCACTTACTCCTCTGCCATGGGGGCTTATCTTCACCACTTATGGAGTTTGGTGCTGCCCATTCTGCAGGTAGCTCCTGTGCACCTTTACAGTTCACGCCTCCCACGTCATTAGGAGGCACTGTTGCTGGTGCCTCACGAGCGCACTGCTGCTCGTTACACCTTTAAGCCAGCATCTAAACAACTGACGGGTCGGGACCTGCCGTTTGTTATTCTTGATAACCTGCTCAAGCTTTAGCCGGCGGCACAGTTATTTGCGGCGTAACAACCGCAAGAGCCTGACGATGCTCCTATCAGTCTAGGGCATCACGGGAATGTCTATGGCCTCAACCCCAAAGTTACCAGCCACCGCCCCTAGACATGTGGGCAGGCAGTGCCCTGACCGGCAGGATTGCAGGCAGGACCGCAAGACTGAGCGGTCTCTTTACTTCTCTGTCATTGACCAGTTAGTCCGTTTGACTCCTTGTCTTCCCAGCTATGCCACTGAATTCGATGTGCCCCTGTCACAGGCCGTGTTATGGCCGCCTCCACCCCTAACCCCACCCCCCCCCAAAAAACAAGGATGGAGGCCTCTGGCCCGTCCTTGGGGTTGGAAGCCTGAATTCTTTTATTACTCTGCATAGTTTCCATATGGCTTCCTTGGACTCTGTTATTCACTGGTTACGTCCAGGGGGTTGGTTTTTCGTAAGATGCTCCCTTTCATGCGGGCATCTGGTTAGACCGTCATCGCTTTCTCAGGGTGTCACTTGAGGGAATCACTGTTTACCCATGGTTGGATACCTGGCTCCCGGTCGCGGGGTCCAATTCACAGGCTGGTAAGCATACGTCCTTGGCACTGTCCCTTTCGTCAGCGTTAGGACTATAGGTCAACTTAGTGAAGTTGACGTTACCACCTACACACTGTGTAAACTGTGTTAATGTGACTTTGGATGCTCTCTTGAAGCAGGCTTTTTCCTCTGCCATCAAGTCTGTGACAATGCATAATTTGTTATGCTCCCTTTTTATTCAGGCGCTTGGTTCCCTACCCTACAGGTCCAGCAACTCCTGGAGCTGATGACATCTACTGCAGATGTGGGACAGCTTGCTCGAACGAGGATGCGGTCCCTTTAAGCCTGGTTTCTCTCACTCTTTCAGATATCTTGCGACCGTCCATCCATGTTGCTCCAGGTGACTCCGGAACACGCTGCTCAACTGGATGGGTGGAACCCCCCTGCCCCCACACCCTACGGACAGGGGGACCCTCTGGTCTCTTGACCCAGTTGGTTCGGTCACTGTTGGATACCAGCCCGCCACACTGCGGGGGGCTTGTCCACGCCACCACGTGGCCCTTCGCCGCTGGTTCATGGTAGTAGCCAGCCTGCATATCATTGTGCTGGAGCTCCTGGCACTCACCAATGCATTTTAGGCCTCTGAGTCCCTGCTCCAGGGTCGGGTGGTCCAGGTCGCATTAGGCAATGCCACTGCAGTTTATTATATAAACAAGCAGGGCGGCACTCACTCGTTACGCCTTCTTTTTCACACCATCTACCTTTCGAGATGGTGTTATGCTCGCCACATTTATCGAGTGGCTGTACATTTGGCAGGTGAGAACACTTCCATGGCACTCCATCTCGGCAGACCAGTCCTGCTCTCACGAGCGGGCTCTCGACGATACCATCTTTCGTTGCCTCTGTCGCTGGTGGGGGACTCCAGGCATGGATGCTTTCGCATCTTGAATGGACAAGAAGTGTGCCATGTTCGGCTCCCAAGCCGGTGTCGGCCGCGCCTCCCTAGGGGATGCCTTCCTGACCTATTGGTCATGGGGCCTCCTTTACAGATTCAACCTTTTCCCCTTCTTCAAAGGCCTGTTGTTCAAGTCCACCATGAGTGTGCGACCGTCATGCTTGGTTGCCTCGCTAGCCATGGTTCTCGATCCTGCTCCCGGGACCTGCAGAATACATCACACTGCACCTGGTCCCTCACCTACTGCCTCGGGACAGGGGTCGGAGGTTTCATCCGGACCTCGGGTTCCCCTACCTGTCGGCTTGGAGTCTTCCCCGACAGTAATGGACGTGCTCCATCATGCTTTCACACCTTTTACCACCTTGACCTACTCCTTTCATGGGTAGGCGGTCTGTCCCTTTGCATCATGACAACATTGGCCTACTAGGCCAATGTCTCTGGACGCACTCCTTCGGTTTCTCCTTCACTTGTTTGCCTGGGACTGGCCCTTTCTACCTGCATGCTATTTCTCCGCGGCCCGGAGAATATGCGCCCTGCCTATAGACCACTGACACCTCAGTGGTCTTTCCAGTTAATTCTTTGGCAACCCTCCAGGCTGCCTTGCTCCTGGCACTATCCTTAGCTTGCAGGGCCGGCTACACTAAGAGCCGGTCCTCCTTTTCTGCAAATCATCCTTACGGCCAGGCCTTACCTTCTTGCCTAAGGTATTTTCTGCCTTCCATTTCAACCAGCCAGCTGTCCTTCCTGGTCTCTTTCCCACACCATCTTCATTGCTTGAAACAGCTCTGCACACTCTAGACGTGAAGCGTGCTCTGTCTCACAACGTCTGTCACCTTTGCTGGCTCTCCTTTGGAGTACCGGCTTCCTCTCAGACCACGTCTAGCTGGATGGTCCAGTCCATCCGCCTTCCTTATGATTTGGCAGAGACTCTTCTTCCAAAATCAGTGAGAGCTCACTCTACTGGAGCTGTGGCGTCCTCAATGGCCTTTCTCTATCACGTGGATGTTGCAGATGTCTGCCGTGCTGCCATGTGTGCCACTCCATCTCCCTTGATCTCGCCCTACCGCCTGGTAGTCCGGCCGAATGCTCAGGCTGCAGTAGGGCGAGCTGTCCTGGCTCTGCACTTTCGTGACGTCCCTCCTCCTGGTTGGTCAGCTTGCCAGTCACCCATTAGTGTGTATTCACAGAGGACACGAAGGAGAAAAGAGGTTACCTACCTGTAACTCTGGTTCTTCGAGTAGTCCTCTGTGAATTCACACGTCCCGCCCTCCTCCCCGCTGTCCGTCATGTGTGCCATGGCATGTTGGGCAGCGGCGGTCGGTTCTTTAAGAACTGAAGCACTGGGCTGGGGGCGGAGTTATATAGCCAGGTGTAGGGGAGGTCCCAGCACTAAGTGCTTAAAGCTGTGGAAGTTTCCGGAGGCTGCTCTGCTCAGGCGCAGATTAACCCATTAGTGTGAATTCACAGAGGACTACTCGAAGAACCAGAGTTACAGGTAGGTAACCTCTTTTTCCCGCCTACTTTGGAGCCAACTACCTCAGTGCTTGATGTGGCAACACACTCTACGTTGCTGCTGCCAACTTCCTCAGTGCCCAATGGGGCAAGACACGGTACTTTGCTGCTGCCCACTACCGCAGTGCCCGATGGGGCAACATACTCTGCTTTCAGTTCCATGCCAACTCAGTAGGTAGGCAGAAGTTGGTACAAACTACCCAAATGAATTAGCTCAGCTCACCAGTGGCCCCGCGGATTAACCGCTGTAGTAGCAGCGTGGCCGGGCTCTGCCCCACCCAAAGCCTGTCTGCGCATCACCCAAACGTGCCAAGAGGGCCATCTAACCCTTTTGGCTGGCACACCCAGAGCCGGAGCCGGCACCCCTGAACAAGCAAAGAGGGCCATCCAGCTCTCTTGGCAGACCCAGACTGAGCAGTAAGAAAAATGAATAAATAGTTGCTCTTGTACAACTAAAGTGTACAAGAGCAAAGTGTTGGGTGACGCCCATAATGTGCCAAGACAGAGGGCTGTCCGGCCATGTTGGCACATCCAAAGCCGGGCTCTGCCCCATCCAAGCCTGTCCAGGCATCACCCCATCACCCAGCTTCAGACAGCAGAGCTCGTCTGGTTTTCAACCCGAGCATCTTTCTTTCTTTGAAGGTTGTCAGCAAGTCTAGTTAGACGTTGGTGGACAGGTGAGTCTCCTAGGCCAGGCTCTGCCCCACCCAAAGCCTGTCCGTGTCCGGGCGTCCCCCATGCCAAAGAGGGCCTGTCTCAGCCCCACCCAAAGTCTGTCCAGGCATCATCCCATCGCCCCATCACCCGGCTTCAGACGGCAGAGCTCATCTGGTTTTCAACCCGTGCCAAGGGGGCCAGCCTGTCTAAGCCCCCCAAACCTCTGAGGGCTATCTTTATCATATCCGGGCGGTCTCAGCAGCCAAGTTGAAAGCAATCCCCAGCTTTCCAGATCTAAACAAGCATCTTTGTCGCCCCATTGCCCGGCTTCAGATTGCAGAGCTGATCTGTTTCCGACAGCCCCGCAGCCCCGTGGATTAACCGCTGTTAGTAGCACCGACCCTGTTCATCTGATGGTGCTGCTGGTGCTGTTGGAAGTTGCAAGCAACCTCAGTTGCCTCCTGGGGGCAAAAACCTTTCCCTTGCAGGCAAATCTGATGTTTCTGAAGAAGACCAGAGTCTGCTCTGCTGCCTTTTGCCTCAGTGCCCCAATGGGGCAGGGCACAGTACTTTCCTGCTGCCAACGTCCTCAGTGCCCGATGGGGCAACACACGCCACTTTGCTACTGCCAACTACCTCAGTGCCCAATGGGGCCAAAAAAGCCTGCTTTCCTGCTGCCAATGTCCTCAGTGCCCGATGGGGCAACACACGCTACTTTGCTGCTGCCAACTACCTCAGTGCCCGATGGGGCAACACACTCTACTTTGCTGCTGCCAACTACCTCAGTGCCCCGATGGGGCCAAAAAATCCTGCTTTCCTGCTGCCTTTTCCCTCAGTGCCCAATGGGGCCAAAAGAGCCTGTTTTCCTGCTGCCAACTTCCTCAGTGCCCGACGGAGCCAAAAAGCCTGCCGTGCTGCCAAATACCTCCTTGCCTCCAGTCCTCCTGAGGGCAAACTCTACTTCACTGGCAAATGTTGTGCTGAGCTGAAGACAAACTCGATGCCTCATGCATGCCTCTGCCAAAGGGACCTCTCATTCTGCTGGGGCTAAATATAACTCCCTCAATGCCATGGGCTTCTGTGCTGTGTGGTAAACTCTCCTGGGGGACTCAATTTGTGGGTGAATAACTCGGAGTTCCGATATCCAATCTTCACCAAAGTTGGCAGGCTTGTTGGGAAAAGACATAGGAAGCTCCGTTGTGATTCTGGAGTCTCTAAGTACCTGAGGGGAGCTTTCCTGGGGGGTCCTCTTTGTGACTATATAACTCGGGGGTCCGTGATCCAATGTTCACCAATCTTTAAGAATTTGTAGAAATGCATCTGAGGAAGCTTCCCTGCACATTTGCTGTCTCTAGGTCATCTGGGGCCAGTGTTATAGCCATTTAAAGTTCAGATGAATCAACAGATCGATTCATCGATTCGTCAAAGAATATTCGTATATTCGTATTCGTTGATTCATTAACCTTGACGAATAATGGATCAAAACGAATCGCCATTTTTTTATTCATCCCCATCTCTAGTTCTAACTTGATTGTCAAAATCTACAGATAAGGCAGTTCACTCTGGTAGAAAAGTAATTATATCATTCTCCCTCCCTCCTTCTCAAGTGCTGCAATACAGAGAGAGGTATATTATTGTGGAGGTATTTTATTTCTTTACCTGTTCTGGAAATCTAAAAAAATATAAAGGAGAAATCATATAATGCACCTCGATTTGTATCTGTAGCTTTGGGTTTCTGTTCTTGGGCTGTATATACACAGGCTTCTGGGAAAAATTATAATCTTAAGAAAAATGCCTCATATCCAGGAAGCCTCCTGCAGTGATGGTGGCGTTAAGGAGATGTGCTGCTTTATCTTCTTTATCCATTAATTGCCACATATTGAATAACGTTGTCAATGAGGTAGCCGTATTAGTCTATTTCAGCATGTCCTAAAAATAAAAATAAAAAGTTGCAGCATATTTCCGGATGAGCTTTCATCAATCACAATCTGATTCCTCAGTTATGTAATATAATATGGTCTGTGATTTTGAGGAAGTGGATTGTGAGCCATGGAAGCTCATATTGAAATAAATGAATTAGTTTATAAGATAGCATGACTCGTTTCTTTTCACTTTTGCTGTACATATTTAATAAAGTTATATTATTCATCACTCAAGTGGCCTGTATTCTTCTCTGTGATCTCCGAATCAAATTGATATCTCACATGAAGGCTACATATACATGTCTGTCTGTCTGTCTGTCTGTCTGTCTGTCTGTCTATCTATCTATCTATCTATCTATCTATCTATCTATCACATGAACACATGGTGGCGCTGCGGGTTAAACCGCAGAAGCCTCTGTGCTGCAAGGTCAGAAGGCCTGCAGTCGTAAGATCAAATCCACGCGACGGAGTGAGCCGCCGTCGCTTGTCCCAGCTCCCGCCAACCTAGCGGTTCGAAAGCATGCAAAATGCAAAAAAATGCGAGTACATAAATAGGTACCACCACGGTGGGAAGGTAACGGCGTTCCGTGTCTAGTCGCGCTGGCCACGTGACCACGGAAGATTGTCTTTGGACAAAACACTAGCTCTATGGGTTGGAAATGGAGATGAGCACCGCCCCCTAGAGTCGGACACGACTGGACAAATTGTCAAGGGGAACCTTTACCTTTACCTATATATGTAGTGATAGTGTTCTGCAGTGTGAGCATCACTGGAGGAAAGATGTTTACATTTGTAGGATGGATTATTGAATAGTCATGCCATGTGACATATATATATGCACACATACACACACAAATACATATATGTATGCATACACACACACACATGTATATGTGTGTATATGTATATGTATATTTGTAGAACTGACTTTCTGCTAGGTTTGCACAGCTAAATTCATGCTGATGTGGTCCAGTCAGTATGAAAGAACTTTGAGGATTATTTACGGTTGTTATTTTTGCTGAGATATCTTTTTAATGCCTTTTAAAAGCAGGTGGAAAACAATACTGGAGCCACTAATTTGAAAAGACTGAAAAGTGTTTGCGGACCAAAAGCGTGATGAGTGCAAGTGGTTGTAGCAATCTGAGAATGGTCAGAGCAGAGTGGCAAAGACACAAGCAGCTGAGAAAGGGCCTTGAAAGTCTCATCTACCATATATTCCTGAGGTATGCAAATGACCTTCTGAACCTTACTAACACCATTTTTATTTATTTATTTATTAGACTTATATACCGCCCATCAGAACATGTCTACTCTGGGCGGTTTATACAAAAAACAAAAATACATATATAATGAATGAAAACATAAATACATTAAAAGATGGGGCCCAATTTTACTACAGGAGTAACAATATTTTTAAAAAAACAACAACTGAGTGATGGCTGTTGGGAAGGCTTGCCTGTAGAGCCAGGTCTTTAGTTTGCTCTTGAAGGCCCTCAGCGAGGGGGCCAGGCAGATCGCTAATGGTAAGTTGTTCCAGAGACGAGGGGCCACTGGCGAGAAGGCCCGGTTTTTAGTTTTTTCCCTTCGGGCCTCTCTTGGAGTTAGGGCCCTCAACTGCCCAACCTTAGTGTTGTACCCCATTCAAGGGTTATTTTTAGCATTTCCCATGATTGCATAAAGAGGCATCCAGAACTGTTTCTTGATTAGAAGTAAGAAAGGCCAGTCCTAGCATTAGACAGAATAAGGCAGATGCTTCAGACATCTGATTCTGAAGAAGGATCATAGCAATGGCAAAGTATTAACAGGACAGAGCTGAGCATGCCACATAGCCTGCCCCCATCCTTTTAGCTAACCTGCTACCTTCAACTCCAATGGAGAATGCTATCTTGTTGACAATATTGAAGTAAGATTCAACAGCCGGGATAGTTAGATTCCCTGTGCGGGATGGATCCTGGTAGGTGCCGTCTTGTCTTTTGCTTCAATCAAATTGTTTTGACCCAGCCAAGGAAGGGAGGGAAGAAGGAAATGGAAATGAGCTGAAAAAAAGAAAAAGAACAGAGAGGAAAGGGGAAAATGGAGATGCCTCTCAAAGAATGGGAAGTAAGGAAGGTTCCTTTCTTCACATACTTAATAATTATACTGATGTACTGATAGTACTTGTGAAAGCAAGAGGAGAAGGGGACGACAGAGGACGAGATGGTTGGACAGTGTCATCGAAGCTACCAACATGAATTTGACCCAACTCCGGGAGGCAGTGGAGGACAGGAGGGCCTGGCGTGCTCTGGTCCATGGGGTCACGAAGAGTCGGACACGACTAAACAACAACAACTGATAGTACTAATCCGCTATTTCTAATGTGATGAAGACCAAAAGGAAGTGATGTGGGTTCTCTATTTTGGCTACCCTTGCCCCCATCTTAAGTAAAACAATTTGACTCTTTGTCTGACTCTCCTACACAGAAGACCATGTCGTATGTTACAGTCCTCCTGCCCCCCATTAGGTGTTTAGCCATCAATTAGAATAATCTGTGTCTCACCCTTAAAATTAAACCCTGTCCCAGCTCAGCCCCAAATAAATTAGGAACCTAATTTAAGAATGTTCATAGACGGAAAATATCCTACAGGAGCTGAATACAGGCAGCTTCCATTGACTAACTATAGAATTGAGTGCCACAGCCTAACTCTGAACATTTTGGCTAGCATTTCTTGTGAATCAGCTCTGCTTCTGAAATGGGATCTGTCTCCATAATGCCAGTTCAACTCTCAAGGTCAGCCAAAGCACACACATTTGGGCTCTCTTTTCCATTTAATTAAGGGGTTGTATTTATTTCCTCTTTCCTTTCTGCATTCAATAAATGTATCCAATTAATGTTTAATGGTTCTCTTATGATACGACACTGGGCACATCTTTCCCTAGTATTTAATAGTTAATATTCACCAAAAGCGGCATCATAAGCATGTTTGCTCAGCAAACTCACTGATTTTGATGGAGCTTGCTTGCTACTTCATATGCTGCTTCAAAAGCATAAACGTATGTCACATTTTGGACACTAAAGAAGCAAAAGTTGCTATAGTTTACAAATGAACCCTAAAAGCAGGTTACATAGGCTCCATTGTGAACATATGATGCTTACTTAGAATCCCACAGCTCTTAGTTGCATCTGTGAATGATAAAACCGACATGTGGAATCAACTGCGCTTTTTTTCCACAGCACAGATGATTGTTGCCCAGCCAGGATGGAAGGTTCTGTCTTGATGCTATCCCCTTTCCAGTGTGTGGAAATTTGGTTTAGGCAAATCACCATACACTCTTTCACCTCAGGCAAGAGAGGACCTGCTGTGAATCAGCTGAGAAGACCAAGGGGGTTGGGGGAGAGCAGAGGTTAACATCTGGTTTTGGTGCATCAATGAAAGGACCAACACAGTTCTTCCATCCCTCATCATTCATTCCCACCAATGAAACAAATGTTCAGCAAGAAAAGAGATGTGCCAGTTTAAGTCTCCTTCAGCTCCCAGCCTCCTCAACAACCACTAAAGCACTGTCTATTCCATTTTCCCCCCAGTGGGCTAGCATTGGAAGTCTTAGTAAACAGTGCTTCTAATGGGCAGAGTCCTTAGGGGAGGACATACTAATTGTTTTTAAATTGCACAAACATCACAAGGCTGCATTTCTTATTTTCTTTCTTCTAGCCAGAGTTCGATCTGCTGCTAGTTCTGCTTGTTTATTTTTAGACTTTTTAAATAATTTGAGGGGGGGGGGTTGAAGTGAAGCATGGTTATTGCAGAGTAACACTGTTTGTGTATGTGATGGGGAAGAGAGAGGAATCTACTTCACAAAAAATACATACTTCTGAAGAAGTATTTGTGGTTCCAGGCATTAATAAAATATTTTGAAGAAATATTTAATCCACCACTCCATGAAAGAGTGAGGTCATTATTACTATTTCTCACGAAACGCTGGTAATAGTTCACAGTTACTTGCAATTAATAGCTGATCAGATTTCATTTTCAAGTACAGACCTCAGCATTGCTCAATTACTTGCTTTGGCTGCAATCCTAGAAAGCCATGTGCTTAAATAAGGCATATGTGAGGGCTTCACACACCCAGCGGCACTCTCAAATGTTTTCTGAAGCCACACAACCACCAAATGCTGGTTTCAAGTGCAAAAAGTACTTTGTTGTGGTGGGTAATCAGCTGTAATAAAAAAATTCAAAACACTCCTCAGATAATGGCTGGAATCCTGTGCCTTAGCATAGTAGGTCAAAATTAGAGTGGGTCCATTGAATCAGTGGGGATTTGGTGAGTCAACCCCTCCATAGGTTCCATTGACTCAATGCGCCTACTTTAACTGTAACTTACTACACTAACTTACTACTACACTAACAGGATTTCAGCCAATGTGGGTAACTCCCATTCCTGCATTGGTGCCAGTGACCCAAATACTGCTTCATTATTGCTATGAGTAATAACCATGTGATGCAAGCAAGCTACACAATTTGGTGTTTCTGCAAATTTCTTCTGTCATGTGGAGATCAAGCTATAGTTATCATTGAAGCTCTGCCATTGTTTCCCAGGCATATTGGTACCATATGTTGAGTTTTGGACTACCAACTCTTCAGGTCTTCCAGCTGGTAAACTATGAGGCAAAAAAGGAACTTTTCTATATGAAACATTACTAATATGTGAACTCATTGTCTGCAATGTCTTGAGTGAGTACCCTCAATCCTGGCCCTACTAATAAACAGAGTGAGGCAGCAGCATAAAGCAGTAGATTTTGAAAAGGTAGCCAATTCTGAGTTATCAATTTGTTAATTAAAGGTTTAGATCCGTGCCAATGATACTCTAAGTATAGCTAAATATACTGCCAGGGAGGAGGAAAAGATGCTTGCACAGGTTTCTGCTTTAGTTGACAAATAACATGGTTGTTCTTGGCTATCATACACTTCACCTGGGGAGGTGGCACCATTTGCTGCTCTGCTACAAATAGCAAAATGTATTGGGCCAGCCATTGGAAAGCTGCACCCAAATTGCAAGCTATCCTGGAAATTAAATGCAGTTAAGGCTATAAAAGTAGTTTATAATAGTGCTAACTGCCAGCAACCCATTATGTTACACAACACCTTATTTCTAATAGCATGTCACCTAAAGATTAGGTCTCAGCATCTCAAACGTGGCTGACTGTCAGTTCTTTTCATCTTTTTGAAGTATGCAAAGCTTGTTCATTTGAGGAGCACGAAGTGAAGGCACCTTTAGCATTCCAAATTCCTACCTGTCAGAGGTAAGGAAGGGACAATTACCTCACAATTTACATTGGATTAGGCACAGATGAATTTGAATTAAAACCTGTTGACTGCACAACGTAAAGTTCAATGCAAGGAAGCCCACTGTGGAATTTTTTTGGGAGCAGGGATTTTTGTTTGTTTGTTTGTTTGTTTGTTTGTTTGTTTGTTTCAGCCAGCAAGGGTGATCTAAATTTGCTGTGACTAGGCTGACATTGCTTTTGTCTGCTTTCTGCTTAGTGTGATTACCTAATCCAATGCAAAGGGGTGCTTATGGGGTGTCAGTTCCCCTCCAAACTGGTTCTTAAAAACAACTCAGCACTAGAACACACTATCACTAGAGCATTTGAGAGAACAAAACAACAAAAGAAAGGAAAAGAAAAAAAGAAAAAACAAAGAAGTGGAAATTGCCAATTAGCACCCTGTTACCACCTTAAGGCAGCATCTACTTTTGAACTTCTGTGCAAACCAAGCTCTCTGCCTCTGCCCTGCTGACTCTTGGAAATTGTGTCTGTATGGCTATAGTGATGTCACCCAGGGAAACCCGATTTCCACATGTGTCAATCACAGTGCATAAAACCATATTTTCCCTGCTGGGCAGTTGCACCTGAAATGAGCAGGACTGCACTGTACATCTCTACAAGGAGCTTTTTCCTGTCCAGCCTATCCAACCAAGCAGTTTTAACAGCAGCTAAAGCAGCTTTCTTCTTTCACACACCACACTGCCCAAACAATATTGGCAATTATTTTTATTTTTTGGCTGAGTTCAGTTTTGATTGCATAACTCTGACTTCAGTTTCATTAACTTCACCTCTAACTTTCATTGCAGTTTCTTGATCTTGAAAACAACATTTTGTGACTTTGAGATTTGGCCATGCAGAGGATCTTCTGAAACGCACAAGCAGCTTTCTAGAACTGAAGCAGAGGTGGGGTGTTTTTGAGCCATCAGTATCATTACTGGTTTCATAGAAATGACCTTGAATTGGACCTCAATGGTTTTTATAATGTGCATTTGTCTCTCTCTGTGTTTTAAAGCATGCATTTTCACTCATTTTGAGGGCAAAATGATGACTTGCTAATTTTTGTTCCCCAGTGTGGAGTCAATAACTGGAATTCCATTAGTCAGTTTGTAAATGGCTGAAGGTGAGACAGATGCCAGTACTGAGAAACACAGTACTCTAGACTTTCCCGCAGTCCCAACACCTGTTCATTTTCCTAACTATGCTGGCAATGAACTTTTCTCTTTGAAATGTGATAAAGTCAGCACTTGGCACCAAACTACTCCCATATAGTTTGGGTTTCCTTGTGACAGATGACAGTCCTTTCTTGGTTTAGGCTCATCGGAAACTGGATAGAATTATGAACAGGCTGTGTGGCCACATGCAACATTTAACCTAATATAAACAAATTATATCAATACACTTTCAATTCTCTCCTTTGTTTACTTCCATGCTGACCTGTCAGCCACCAAAAACAAAAAACAAAACAAAAAAAAAACACAAAACCTTTTGCAATGCAATGTTATTGTACAGTGACTTTGCTGGAGAGTTGGCTGACAGCTGTTTTGCAGCTGTTCAAATTTCATTTTTAAAGCACAATGTACTTGCTCAGGGCTACTTTTCTACACCCCCTTAATTATTTTAACAACTAGATATTCAAAACTTCACACCTTGACAAGGTCATCTGTTTGCAAAATTACTGATCTTTGAATTTCAGGATGCAAGTTAGTAGCTATTGGCAATTATTTTAAATTGGTAACCAAAGATTTTGGAATGCTGAAATTGCTGAAATTAGTATTAGAGGATGACCTAACCTTATTTACATATTCTTTTGATGTCTTACCTTAATGTTTGGTGCTTTGCAGCTTTTGTACTTTCTGTTCTTTTGAGGTTGCTTGTTGGTGGAACTGCAAGTTCTATAAGGTATATTTTGCTTTATTGTTTATTCAGAAGTAAGCTTATTAAAACAAACTGTTTTATCCATGCTAATGTACTTGTCCCAAAACAGTTTTGTTTTCTAAAACTGGACGTGGCTAGAATTTATAATATGGAAAATGATATTTGCAAGTTGGTTATGACTGCATGTATAATCTGTTAGTGCTATTTTAGGGCATCTAGCTATAACATAATGAATTGTTTCCTTGAATTCTTGACAGGCCCAGGACAGAACCCTCCAGCATCCCACTTCTTGCTTCTCTCCAGAATATTATATAGAACCTGTAGGACAACATTGTCCTTTGCATTACAGCACATCAAGTTAGCTTAGGGAATACAGAGGTGGCTGTGTGGTGTGCCCAACTCTGTCCTCTAAAATCTCACTACTGTTCCCTGGTCCCCAGCTTTCACAGCCTAAGGCAATCCCTCACACTACTTTGGGGTAGGATCCACTTGAATCTCTCCAAGAGAGGCCATAATGCTGATCAGTTATCCACTGATTTTTAAGGTTGATGTAGAACTAGGCAGATCTTGCTTTAAAACAAACAAAAGGTGAAGATTCCACGAAAATTGCAATCTGAGGGCACTAATGAAATAAAATAGTTGATGGATCAGGGTTTCTGAATTTGGTTTAAAGTCATGTGGTATTCTTTTTTTTTTGTGTTGATGTGTGCATTCTCTTGGGAAAACTTTAATTCATTTGAAGCTATGTGGTATATCAGTTGAGGGGGCTACATGGGCTTTTGGAATCATTGCAATTGAGGCTTTGTGCTGTGCCTGCCCACACTCATGCTGACTGCCTCTCACAGCCAGTAGTTGTTGCTGATGTGGTATTATTTTCACTAATTCTTGATTTTTTTAAAAAATTCTTGCAATCTGGTATAGCCCTAGAATAGAATGACAGATAGAAAAAAAAATCCCAATCACTCAAACTACAGATATCATGCTTGGTTATAAATAAAACTCCAACATTATCATCTACTTTCTTTCCATTCACACACATATCCCAGCTTCAATCCCAAAATATCCACCAATTATCCAGGAGCTCACTTCAGAATCAAATGTCCACTGCCATACATCCACAGTCACCCACCAGCCAGTTTCAAGCCATGGACCTCCACCAGTTTCTGAGTGCAGACTTACACTCCACTTAGCAAGTCTACCTGCTTTCACTGGAGAACCTGTCTTCCCATGTCGGTTCTCTGTGAGAACATCTACTTGTATCTGCTTGCTCTCCTCCTCCATCTGGCACCCTGGTCTGTGTCTGAAGCCCTCTTTATCCATGGACTGAGAGAGGTGTTCCTGTGATGTAAAAAGATCCCAAAGCATGACAATCTACCAAGGAAAGAGGTCTGTCAGGATCGGATAAACTCAGGGGATGTCAACAAGCCCTAAATCATGTAGGACCCACATGCATTTAAGGAAGTCCTGCTCCCTCCACTGTCACTTTAATCACAGAAACTCTACTGTTTAAAAAGTGGGAGGTTGTGGTACTGAAGTAGGCTCTCATCATTGTGGGGAGGGACACTGGCCTTGGAGCTTCCCCTCTTCAAAGTGTCAGATTTCAGTGTTTAAAGAGAGAATGGAGGGGTGAGGCTAGTATACCTTAATAGAGGTTCAAAGTAGTTGAATTTATTACTCCCTCCTTCAGTCCTTCACAAATTTTCCCTGCTCAAAAGCCTTCCAAAGCTCAAAGATGACCTTTTTTTTTATTCCCACATGAAAGCAGCTGCATTTTGTTTGTTTTTAACATCTGAGTTCATGAAATTGTAACCCATATTAGCGGCAGCAAATGACCACTGGAACTGGTAGAGCAGGATAGTGAATGGACAGGAAGCCAAAATGAGCAGCTAAGTGGAGCTGGCCAATTCTGGTCCTGTTCTCTTCTACCTCCCTTGCAGTGATGCTACAATACAGCTCTTTATCATCTATCCTAACCACAAGTAATCTATGTATGTTTTGCTGTAGGCTTCCACACAGTTGCATTTGAGTCTCTGAAGGAATAAAGAATGACCTCTACTACAACCTCCAGCCTAGAGGCCCAGGAAGGGTCCATTTGCCCAAGTGGATCAGGCTTCACTGATCTATAGTGTTGTTAATTGTACTAGGATTGCTATTAGCGTTAAAATAAGAGGAGGTGAAATACAATAAGATCTTCACAAATAAAAAAATGGGAAAAGTATCTACTAGGCAAGAGTTAGATATAACTGAGATTGGTTCTGGGCACAAGAATTGAGCATGCAAACTCCTAGAATTTCTTAATCATGCCCTTTATTTTATAAACAGTATACTTTATATTGTGGTATAGAAACCAAAACCAGATATTTTTATGCCCAATGAGGAGGCACCAAGGCTATCATCTTGGGCACGGCTACACTGCTAAAATCCACCAGGATTTAAGCATCTCGAATCACACACATAATTGCAAAATAAAGCAGTTAAACTTTTGCATTCAGAGAGCATGAAACAGTTTTTCAAGTAAATGGTTCCACAGATTGTTCCCTTTAATAGGAAACTCAGGGGGTGGTTTAACGATGATCAGACTGAAAGACAAATGGAGCGACCTCAAAATAAGGTACTGCTTTCTTCATTGTTGGGGAACACTCTAGGACTTAAGAGTGTTTTCTAAATAGTCATTTCCTTTTAATTCATAATTTCTCAATTTCAGGTGCACCTAGAGCAGGGGTAGGCAACCTCAGTGGCCCCAGGTTACTGGCCCACAGCCCTGCTGAAGTCACCCACCCCTCTTATTGTTACATTTTAGGTACAGAGCTTGTGAATTAAAAGAAATTGTCATTTAAAAAAAATAAAGCAAAACTGCCAGACAGAAACCTGTTAAGGTCACAGAAGGGTTTTGTTTGTTTGTTTGTTTTTGTTTTTTGTTTTTAAAAAATTATTCGTTTTCAATGGGGATAGGATTGGGGGTAGGGGGCTGGGGGGCTGGGGGGATAGATATTGGTAGGCTAAAGGTAAAATTCCAGAGAGTGAGAGAGTACTTTGTATTGTATTTTAAATCATATATTGTTTAATTTATCTTTTAATATTTAACTTGTGTTTTTAAATTGTGTGAATGTTAATGTTGTGAGCCGCTTTGGGTCCCTAGTTGGGAGAAATGCGGCATATAAATAAAACTAATAATAATAATAATACTAAGAAAAGAAGATAACAAAAAAGAACAACTTAACAGGTTTTACCAGAATTGCTATAGTTACTAATCTCTCCATTCCCTAGTTGGACCTTCACATTCTTCTTTTATCTATGCTTTCCAATCCATATTTCGAGTCCAGCTGTAAAATCGTTCCCAGTTTTTGAGTCCTTTTTGAGATGACCTTTCATTTAGTGCTTCTGTTAGTACAGAAGGTCACAGAGTTTTTATGGCAGTTGAGCCTATAGAAAAAACAGGGAAAGGGTCTAAAGAAACTGGACATCTCAACAGCTGTGGGCCAAACAAAAGCAAATGTTCATTCTGTTATCATACAAGTTTTCAAGTCTACAAATGGCGCAGGCAGGGAAAGCAATCATATCAAATTTAGATAGGAAATTAAGGTGGGCTGTAGTTTGAAGCTGGCATTTGCTTTGCAATGAGAGAAAAATCACCTATTGATGCTGATCAAAGTCCTCAGCTTGGACTGGCAGCCATTAAGCACAACTAGGGAATGTATGATGGGGGGAGGGCAGAAATATGTCCTTCCTTCCTTTCTCCCTATTCAAACTTCGCCCCCACCTCAACTGGAAACCTGGATGACATGACAAGCTTCTTGTTCCAGGCTCTCTTACTACAAGAGTGAAGCAGAGTGCAACACTTGAGATGTTGCTGGATGGCAACTCCTATCATCCTTAGCCAACAGTGAGGAACGCTGAGCACTGCCATCCAATGTCACCTGGAGAGCAGCATTTAAATTAGCTGTTTCAGAAATAGGCATTTACAAGGACATCTTGATGCTGAAAACACAAAAACATTGAGTCACTTTTAAGACTAACAAATTTATTTCAGTGTGCATTTGGGTGTGTTATATCCCACTTCTTCAGACACAATACTGTGAAATAGGCTAACATGGCTAACTCTCTGAAACCTTGTTGTAAGTCTCCTACATAATATTGTCATTTGGATCACACCTAGGATCGATCAATCAATCAATCAATCAATCAATCAATCAATCAATCAATCAATCTATCTATCTATCTATCTATCTATCTATCTATCTATCTATCTATCTATCTATCTATCTATCTATCTTCAACTATTGCTTTTTCAATTTTCTAAAATACAAACAAAATTATAAGGCAAGTTAATTAACTTGTGGAGGCTGAAATAGTTCTAAAAGTCTACTGACTTTCTCAGTATTTCAGATGAATGATGCTATTAAATTTCAATTTTTATTATCTATCCCATTATAACAGAAAAAGGTATTAACTCTTGCAATGAGAAAAAGATCTTCAACTAGGAATATTTTACACCACGCTTTTTCAATTTGGTAGGAAAGAAATACCCTCAAAACGTATTTGAAAGGAGAAAGTTTGAAGGAATTTTTACAGATTACATTCCAGATTCTTGCATTTACTTTACCCATGAGGTGGGTGAAGGATGAGTGCATGTCTTATCTTTCATTGTAGCACTTGGAAGCCACCATCCTCACTTCACTTTTCCATACTTCTACTACAGCACAGTCCTTATTATCCCACACTTCAGTTTAAGACCAATGGAAAATGTCTCAAAGTGATTTCTTTTTTTAGAGCTTTCTCAGATCACGAAGTGTTAGGAAGCCAAGAAAGCTGCAGAATGAGGAAAAGATGTAAAACAGAGACAGAACAATAAATAAAAAATTGCACCACTCTTGGCCATTTTTTAACTTTACAATCATCTCAAAAATAACATGAAAAGAAATTCTAAAGCACCCTGAGAATGAGGCAGAAAAAAGGAAACCAATGGCAAAATAATACTTTGCACAAATTAAACAAGAAACAATTACACCACACCACCAACGTCACCTTTTTTGGCATCTGCCTCCTACCTATCACCACTGCAATGTTTAGTGGAGGGCTTTGTAGAAAAAGCAAAATGGTGTCCATGCTGGAGGTGGGGAAAAGAGAACAAATCTATACTATGATTACTGTGAGTAATGAGGAGACACACTATTTTCAAGCATTTCAAAATTCATGCATTTTTCTAAACCCCCCCCCCCCAAAAAACCCTCAAAGAAAGGAATATCACTAGAAAACAATCCTTTGCATGTTTTCTCAGAAGTAAGTCCCACATTCCATGGCTGAGCTCAGTCACAGATTAAGTGTGTGTAGTTGAACTGCTGCCTTAGGCCTTAGCTGCGTTAGCTTTGGTATTCGTACATCATACAATAAGATTCATAATCTGAAAGGGCAGCAAATGGTGAGTTAGTTATTTTTATTGTAATTTTAATCTAAAGGGGAGGCATTTGTGGCAATTTTCTCTCTTAGCTGCTAAAAATAAGATAACCAGTCTTGGATGACATGCACCTTTGTGAGGCAAGGGGGAGGAAGATATGTGTTGTTCCACCTAAGGCTTTGACCCATCAACGTAAACCTCATATTGCCACTGAAACATGGGGGTGGCGTGCGGGATACAGTTTCCCTTTCTGACCTGGCTAGCACAAGCCAGCAGGGCTTTAAATTAGGTGATATGTTTGCCACTTCACAGATAACTTTGAACTTTACTTTATAAAGTATTAAAGCCAACAACAGCAACAAAAGAAACACATCCACTGCATGATTAGTGACTACGTTGATAAAGTTGGTGAAGCCCTGTTAGTTCAGCATGTATTTAGCAAAGAAGATGTCTGACCTTCCAGATGCTGTTGGACGACATCTTTCAGCATCCTTCACCATCCTTCACCATTCCCTGTTGCCTAGGACTGAAGGGAACTGTAGTCCACAGCCATATCTGTGTTGCTCTGCTCTGTTTTTAAAATGGCTGCTTGGTGGTTGTTTTCAAGTTTGCTTTTATTATTGTTCTGTAGTTGTTTTGTAGCGGGTATTCTACTTTATTTTCTTATGGTACACTTTTTTTTAGTAACTTGTGTAAACAACTTTGATGTATCTCCTGATATAGAAGTAGGATATAAATAAATTAACCAAGTTAAATAATTGATGCTGTAATGGGAATCAAGCTGCTGCTTTCTCTCATGTGAAAGCCATTTCATGTCCAAAATATTTCTTCAAATGTGACATGAAAAAGTGATTAGAACCGCAACATACAGCTTGGTTAAAAGCTTCTTTTACTTTTACCTGGAGTCTCCTCTCTCAGGCATTGTACTGATTATTGGTGCTTCTGGAAGTGATATGAAGGCCACATTTATTATCCATTTATTGAGAAGTAAGTCCCATTGAACTTAGTGAACATTACTTCTGAAAACTTTGTTGGTTCTCCTGGATCAATCAGCAGTTTTTTATACCATCAACTATAGTATCCTCCAGGACTGGCTATCAAGTTTTGGGATTTGGGGTACAGCACTGAGCTGGCATCAGTCCTTTCTCAACTACCGGTGCCAGATGGTTCAGCTCGGGGATGCCATTTTGTCCCCATAGGTCCTACAGTGCAGTGTCCCACAGGGGTCGATCATCTCCCCACTGCTCTTCAACATCTATATGAGGCCACTGGGGAGGTCATCTGGAGATTTAGAATATGTTGTCATCAATCAACTCTATCCTTTTCATTTAGGCAGGGGAAATTGTGCAGATCCTGGAGTGCTGCCTGGCCTCGATTATAGATTGGATGAGGGCTAACAGGCTGTGAACCTCAACAAGATGGAGATCTTGTTGTCAGGTGGGGATCCTGACTGGTATGGGGGCCTTTTGCCTGGTCTGGATGGGTCGCACTCCCCTTGAAGGGCCAGGTCCATAATTTGGGTGTACTTCTGGCCCTGGCCCTCTTGATGGAGAATCAGATGTCACCTGTGTCCAGGTCTGCCTTAGTTTCAACTTAGGCAAATTGCACACCTTTGCCCCATCGCAAGTGGAAGTTCCTAATAATACTGGTTCACGTGTTGGTAGTCTTGATGATTGACTAATACAATGCTTTTTATGTGGGACTACCCCTGAAGGTAGTTCAGAAGCTGCAGCAGGTGCAAAATGCAGTAGCCATACTTGTATTGGCAACATCAAAATATGATCATGTTTCCGTGTCTTGGCCCATTTGCACTGGCTGCCGATTTCCTTCTGGGTCAAGATCAAGGTGTGGATGTTGACATGCAAAGCCCTGAATCATTTAGAACCTTACTACCTGGCAGAGCACTTCTCCCTCAGATCTAACACTTGTCCCACCTACATTTTCTAATACCTGATGTTGCGGGTGGCTACCCCACGGGAGGCTGGGAAATCTACAACTAAGAACTAGGTCTTGTCAGTGGTGGCTGCTTCGCTATGGAACTCATTACCAGTGGAAGAGTGTCAGGCCCCCACTAGCATTCAGAAGGCAAATTAAAAGCATGGCTCTTCCATCAGGTCTTTGAAGCTATTGAAGCTGATGGTATTGCCGTCGCCATCTTGGGATTTGGGTTTGTATGTTTATAACGTTCATGGGTTATAGGGGTGGGGCTTTTCTTTTCTAATGGTTTTAGTTCATGTATACATTCAGTTGTAAGCTGCCCAGAGTAGTGTCTCCCCATAGATGGATGGGGTAAAGGTTTAATAAATAAAATAAAGAAATGGTTGCACTGTAAGAGGATTACCAGAACATATGTAAATAAATTTTATATTTTTGATTAGTTAAGAGGATTAGTTTCTGGGATACATCTTGTTATCCATATGCAAAATTCAAATTCAAATTCAAGATTTTGGAAAAAGAAAATTAAAACAGGCAATAACAATAGAACTTGCTCGTATAATTTACCAGCATATGAACAGCCATTGCATTATGCAGGGATTTTTGCAGGAATTTTTGCAGCAATTTTTTCAAAAGAGAAGCACTGTCTTTTCCACATGAATGATTCTTTGTGACTGTAAAAGGCATTCTAGTGTAATATGACCATTTCTAAGGACATTGGGATGTTAGATTGAGATGTTGGTTCTACTGTTTAAAAGTAAATTTATCTTACTGCACTATGATGGGACATTTTAGTCTCCCATAGTAATGTTTTTTTGCAGACTTGTACAAAACGAGACCAGCAAGGTAGGCTTTGTACAAGATGGTCACTTGCACACCTAAAAGTCTACAAAAAGTTATCCTGAGATTTATCTACTTGCCATCTACAGGTTTCTTTTTTTAAAAAATACAAAAATTGGCCACGACAAAAAAAAGTATCAAAAGAAACAATTACGTTTTAGCATTTGGATTAATTAATCTGAAGATTAATACTAGAGCAGAATCATAAATTTATTTGAAATGATCTCTGCTAAGGAGGTTAGCACTGCAGGTTGGGAGTATCTTGTCTCTTTGTTAGGCTGCTACTGTACAATCAAATACCGTGAGATTTACTGGCACTGTTTCAGTAGTGTAGGCAATCAGGGCATGATGTCCAGGCCTGCGGGGACACCTGCAACAGCGTTCTTTCCCCCTACTTGTCCTCCAAATTAAAAACAAACATTACATTATGAGATTAATGCTAGTTCCTTATCACTAGTATTGATATACTAGTTTAGTGCTAGATCACCTCTGGACAGATTTTTAAAAGAAAAAAGGTACAAACAAAACAGAAAAATGTAAATTGGTTTTGTGACTGCACCAATACATATCCAATGACAATTGATCATAACATAAAGTGTAACCAGAACATGATTAAGTGAGAATGTGGGAAATTACAATATGTGTTGTGCACAAGCCTAATTGTCAAAAGCCTAATTAACAACTGATAAAATGATAAACTGGAAAGATAGTTTTTAGACTAAAGTAGAGATTAACCTTCTGTTATAAATATTCTGAATGTATTGTGGGATTCTGCATCTTTATCAACACCAGTTTTAGTGGTTTAAATGGAATTACAAACCAATCCAGATACAGTGGAAGAGTTCTGAGAAGCCATGACACATTGAAGTTGATATAGATTAAATACATATGTTTGCAGATCTTATCAAGAAGCAGGGTTTGATTCACCTTTTCAGATTTTATGTTCTGAACTTTTATTTCTTTTATTTTTGTATTTTCAGCTCTGCATGGTTTACAGCCATTGAATTGTGGCACCTTCCTTTAGTCAGTGAAAAGTCAGTATCTGTGAATCCCCCTGAACAGTTTATGGAAATTGTGGAACACAATGAAATGAATTCCAGCTTTGTATTTCAAAGGACAGACATTAACATTCTGTTAAAGCAATGCTTTTCTACATAATTTATTGGAGTTCGTTCTGAACATGTAGCTACTAGATAATTAATTATTACCAGTTTCAATAGCAGTGCATTTTAAACTTTTCATTTAGAAGAAAGAAGGATGAGGCATACATTACACATAATTAATATTGCCATTTGGAAAGCAATCATAACTGGTGTGAAAATGTTCACACGAGCCCACTTCAGAACTCTAAAGGATCACACTGATTTCCTCGAAGTTTTTCTTTTGAGTAGTAAAAAACAAACAAACCTGAAGAAGATGTCTCACATCCACTTGTGGCCAAATCTATCTATCTATATGTCTATCTAATGTAATCTATCTATCTATCTGTCTGTCTGTCTGTGGATTTATGCTGGTGTAAGTAAAGTTCTGTAAACTATAGCAACAAATTTCAACTATTTGTTAATATTCACATGCCAGTCCTGCAACTTTCTACATAATTAGGAATATTAGTTAAGTAGTGGCAATGTAAGGTAAAGGTAAAGGTTCCCCTTGACATTTAGTCCAGTCGTGTCCGACTCTAGGGGGCGGTGCTCATCCCCGTTTCCAAGCCATAGAGCCAGCGTTTGTCCGTAGACAGTTTCTGTGGTCACGTGGCCAGCGCGACTAGACACGGAACGCCGTTACCTTCCCACAGAGGTGGTACCTATTTATCTACTCGCATTTACATGCTTTCGAACTGCTAAGTGGCAATGTACTGTCATGATTATCCAAGTTACACTTAATGCTGGTGTAAATCCCCAATAGCATTCTGCCGGTTTTTAAAAATCTGGAATTGGTGGCTTCCTACAAGTGGTGCAAGAGGAATTTCTGAGAAAATGAATGTTGGGGGAAAAAATTAAGTTTGAGGGGATGTGTCAGGAGAATACAGCTAGCAACAACAATAGTGAGAAATCAAATTTCAGTGAAGTATTAGAATCAGAAAGAGTTTTAAAGTACATCAATTCAACCACCTGCAAGTTCTCTCTGCCAGTCACATTTTGTTTAACACTGTTTTCCTAGATCCAGAAGTGTTGTTGTATCTCAGCAGACAGAACTCCCACTTCACTAATATTATGCACTAGTCATATCCTCTTTCTGTGAACCTAGATTTTAGCTTGTTTTATGATTTCAGGAAATGGAAAAATGAAAGCAAAACAATTTGACAGAATGGTGATTTGGCATGCAATATTATTTGAGGATTATGAAATCAGAATATTCCCTTCAATGGTTAACATCAGAGTCCAGCCACTAATCTTGCTCATCAAAGCACTGTTCCCTATCTGCCAACGGAGAACAAGAGATTCATCTGAGAGAGATGACACCCTAATCCCTCATAATAATAGGTAAAGGTAAAGGTTCCCCTTGACATTTAGTCCAGTCGTGTCCGACTCTAGGGCGCGGTGCTCATCCCCGTTTCCAAGCCATAGAGCCAGCGTTTGTCCGAAGACAGTTTCTGTGGTCACGTGGCCAGCGCGACTAGACACGGAACGCCGTTACCTTCCCACCGAGGTGGTACCTATTTATCTACTCGCATTTTTACATGCTTTCGAACTGCTAGGTTGGCAGGAGCTGGGACAAGCGACGGGAGCTCACTCCATCGCATGGATTCGATCTGACGACTGCTGGTCTTCTGACCTTGCAGCACAGAGGCTTCTGCGGTTTAACCCGCAGTGCCACCACGTCCCTCATAATAATAGTGCCCCATAATACAGAAATCAGTTGTTCATGCTCATTCTGGTTGTCAACACCTCCGTTTCTACATCCTCTTATAAAATGTGTATCCTCTGGATGCTTCTTGCAGGTATATCTTCTGTTCACCCACAATTCCTTGGTGCACCAAATCACATCTTCCATATAAAGTAGTATGGCTAATCCACTTCTCTTCAGAAAGCCCTAATAATATTCAATAATGGCAGGAAGAGTAACTATTGTACAGCCATTGTTAGTAAGGATGAGTGTCTACCCTTCCCGAATGTCAGGACTTTTATAGAATCATCCGGATAATAAAAGAGTGTGGTATTTCCAAGAAAGAGAAAATAAGCACACCTTTCAGGAAAACTTGAAAGTGTTGTCTGACAGACTGAAAGCCTTGACAGTGTAGATGCAGGCAAAAGAGATGAAATGGAGCTGTGTTGTGAAATTTTAATGATCAGTACTTGCTAAGAGCTCAAGAATTAGAGCAGAGCAAAAAGAAAAAAGGGCAGTTCATCTGCTCTTTTTTCTTTGGAGACATGCTATAAAATTTAATGGGTATTTGAGAAGAAGACACCAAATGGCTCTTCAATATGCACTGCAGCTTAATAAATATCTTTGGAGCGGTAAGTGCAATGGATTGCAGTACTTCTGAGTGAATTTTAAACTGTTCAAGGACACATTTGCTGTGCAGTACTTTTCATGCTACCCAGATGAAAGCTGTAAGGCACGTTCAATAAAACTTACCTTATGTAAATGACCATAGGATTGTTGCCCCAGTTGTTAGAAATTGAGTAAATTCTAAGATCTCATTTTTTCACATAAATTGATAGAACAGAATTTTTGGAAGTCCTGGGTTCCTCTTCACAACCAAAAATTGGGGGCAGACACAGTATGTACAATGAAAACAATAGAGATAATTTGCCTCAAAAAGTCTGTCAGCAAGCCTGATATGCTTCGAAGGAAGGAGATGTTACAATAACAAAACCAAACATGAAAATTATAAATATATTTTACAGTAGGGTATCCCATGATGCTAAAACAAGTAGGGTTACTTCCCTCAAATTCTATTAACCCTTCTTTTTAAAAAAGAAGTTAATTACATGCTGTGACCACCTCTACCTGGTGAATCACCATTAAACTGCCATTACTTTTACTAGGCTTCCCTTAAGCCTAGTATAGGAGCCCAAGCAATTGTAAGCTTAAAACA
This sequence comes from Intellagama lesueurii, assembly GCA_037013535.1. NCBI lineage: Eukaryota > Metazoa > Chordata > Lepidosauria > Squamata > Agamidae > Intellagama > Intellagama lesueurii. Next base: position 298,523,317 of record JBAJHW010000001.1, on the reverse strand, counting down.
TAAAAAATATGATCTTTATTAAATATAACAACTGGTGAAAATAAACAGATTTCAATTTCAGGTTACATTGTGTCACATGGTATTGTTTCAAACCTTCAACCTCCCTCCTTTAGATACCATCTAATACTTCATACACGGCCAACTCATAGAAACCCAACCTCCCTTCTTTAGAAACAATTTAACTCTTCTCCTCTTCAGCTCTTCTTTATATACTTCCTGCTGGCTCCTCTGGATTGGCTCTCCTCCTGCCTTGTTCCAGCCAATCTCCTTATTTCTGCTGTTGCTGGGTGAAACAGGTGAGGGTTCCATCACACATGCCATCAAGGGTTTTCCGGGTATAAAACACTCATAAGTGGCTTATCAATCCCTCTTCCTGGGGATGCTCTGGAACTGTGCCACTTGCCCCAGGCCACACGAGTGCTGGGCTTGTGACCCCATCAGCCACACATGATCTGGGACATCTCAGCTGGTCCAATTGGAATTACATCTCTTCAGATTCAGAATCGGAATTTTAAAAACTCTGAATTTCTGGATACCCAGAACTCCATTACAGTAAGAATGAATACTATATAGTCATTATTTTCCCCTCTAAAAAACACAAGCAGGCGAAACATTTTTAAAGGATGTCCCCTGTGTCATCTGACACATTCCCAGTGATTGTGTCAAACAAAAAGAGTGCACACCAACAGCCAGCAGTGCCTAGGTATCGTGAAATAGATTGTAACAGGCATACTGGTTGAACTCCGAACAGTGGGAATGCCAGCAGAAAATGCCAGCAGCATTGGGAGAGAAAAGGACAAGTGGGATCGGGGAGTGGACAATACTTTGGGTGGCACTGGCAAGCAGGCTGGAGCAGCAGATAGCCTGTGGTGAGAGAGAACTCTGCCAACAGCCTGGAGCACAACACAGTTGAGTGAGTAACACAATCTTGGAGTAGTGCTTGGAAGAATGAGAGAGGCAGAAGAAGGGGGCAGCAGACAGAAGCATGGTGCACCTAGCAGTATGCTATTCTCTCTTCCTTTAAGGGGACTTCAGAGAAACCCAGCAACGGTAGGTTGACCTTAGGAAAAATAAGTTTTTCTTCAGATCCAGGCATAAGCCTTGGAAACACTGTTCCATTGAACTACAGCTCCCACAATCTCTTAGTAGCCATGCGGAGTGGGGAATTATGGGATTTGTGGTAAAAAAAAAAGAACACAAATCAATAGTGTTGGGAGCTAGGACTTACGTTTTTTTTATTACAGTATTATTAAAATCATAAACTATTTGTTTTCAGCAACATTATGGAGCATACTAAGGGCTGATAGTTGTGTATACAACATGTATGTGTATATATATTTATAGGAGGAGAATCATATCTATCGCCTTGAGCCTGCTGGAAGAAAAGTGGAATGTATGTAAATGTAGTTGACCTAGCTTCATCAGTGACCTTCTCTGTTTATATGGAGGCAATTACCACCAGTAGATTAAGCGATGCACCCATGGGTGAATTAAAGTTTTTAATTAGAGCCTAAGTATAATACCCTTTACCCTGACAGAGCCATTTCACACAGTAAACAGCAGTGAACCAGGCTTTCTTGTCAGGTGTCCATGAGGAAACAGGATTTAAACTTGGCTGATACACATGTTTGTAAACACTTGTTTGTCTAAATGACAGTTACAAAAATATTTAAAGTATCAAAATAACGTCAAGCATACGCTCAAAAGCGAGCCCCGTAGTATGGTGGCTAAACTGCAATACTGCAATCAAGCCTCTGCTCACAACCTGAGTTTAATCTTGAAGGATTCATGTACCTGGCATGCAGTTAACTCAGCCTTTCTAATGTTCTTTGGTATTCAGACAAATCTGTAATTTGTATCAATGTTCTGCATGTGTATATAAATGGCAACAGCAGGTTTAAATGAATCAATTATCAATCATTCAGCCCAATTCAAAGGCAATTACTATAGCCAAAGATCTGTTGAACAAGCCACCAAAATTTCATTTATCACACAAAGAAGAAATAGAGTAATACGACTTATCCATATCCTTCTCTTTATTAAATCGATAGGAAACAACCATCCACATGTATTGAATCTGCCAACTAACTCTAGAATTATTGAGCATATAAGAGGGCCAGAACTCATTTAAACAAGATTTAACAAGATTTCATTGCTTATATATCAAACTTGCTAATTTCATATTTTATTCCTATCATTACAAAAAATAGTGACAAAGGCTTTCTTCAAAGGTGGCTACACATAAAATGTGTGTTTAATGCACAGCCAGCTAAATCTTGTCAGGGTCTGAGTGGTAATGAACTTCAGTATTAATGAAGAGACTTATGTCAAAAAGTAAATATTGTCTGAAAATGTATCCCCTGCCATCCACCAATAAACATGGATAGAAATGGGGAAGCTGTGAGGAGATGTTTGGATTTTGTAGTTCAATTCCCAGAAAGTCATTCTATCCTAATCTAGAATCATAGCATCATAGAATAATTGAGTTGAAAGGCCATTGAGTCCAGCCCCCTGCTCAGTGCAGGAATACAAATCAAAACAGATCTGACAGATGTTTTCTCTTGAATGCCTCCAGCTTTGGAGTGCTCACCACCTCCTGATGTACTTGCTTCCATCGTCATACTGCTCCAATAGTTAAGCCTACTAAAGGCAGCAGCCAAGGTTGCAAAACAAACAAACCCTCCAACATTTTTCACAATTAGAAGTGAGTTTCTAGTGACTTCCATTGTCATTGCACTTCTAGTCTCTATTTTGCCTTTCTTTTCCCCTCACCTTTTTATTGTGAGTTTCCAGTGCTCATTCTTTCAAAAATAACTGAACCTTGAAAACTGCCCTAGAACTTCCTATTTCTTTGAGGAAGGATATATGTGAAAAAATATATCAGTATCTATGATCCAGTTCATACATCTGATACTTCTGAACAGTCGTCTCTGGTAGCTAATGAGACATTTGCAGACTTGCAAACCAGGTTGGAATCCTACTGAAGTACTATTTGTACTCATGTTGTGACTAGAGACATGGCTGCTATGATTTGTACAATTACAGGCGGTGTAATTATGCTACAATTGTGCACACTGCAGCACCCACTTGGAACAGGCTTAATTTAATTCCACCCTAATAAAACCTTGTGGCTACATTAGAAATTTCCACAAGATGCAGGAAAAGCTTAAATAACCTATGTACATACTGTATCTTCAAATTTAAAACTATACAAAGTAAAATAATTATACTGTCACAACCTTAATATGATACAGTCCAACTCCTTATGCTGTTTTGGATAATTTTTTCCCCAAGATTCTTCTTTTAATTGACAAAGAGCTCTCAACTCTGGGCCTGACCTGATTAATGTTTCTTGGAATGAGTTAGCTCAAAGTGCAACACAATTTTTGTTAGACTAACAAAAACGGTCCTTATCTACAGAAAAAAAATGTCTTTTTAAGCTAAAATGTTTCTTCTTTTTAAAAATTTTGCTGACTTGCCTTGTAGATCAAGTATGGGGAATGGTGTGGTCCTCCAGATTTTGTTGGCTGCAACTCCCAGGGTCTCTCATTAATGATTATGTTTGCTAGGACTGATGCTACTTATAGTCCACCAGCATTTGGTGGACCATGTCCCATTGGAGGTGAATTAATTTTAACCAATATGAATCCAGCATAGAGATGAAACAGGATTAAACCAATACAGAGATGGATTAGAATGTTGAGCTAGAATTGGAGAGAGCCATGTTCAGTTCCCCATTCAGTATGAAGATCCAGAGCTTAGAAAATTTATTTTTCTTAGCTGAACTTCAGAGAATCTTTGGTCATGCCTTTTGGTGGATTCTGGGAGTTCTGGTTCAGTGTGAAGGCCACACTGATGGCTTTGGGCCAGTGACTGACTCTTGAGCTCCAGAAGCATTTAGGATATGAAACAGAGTGCTTTAAAAAAAAATCCAAGTTAAAGACAAACAACAAGGCTTCTATTTAGAAAATACACCCTTTGATAGAATCCTTCTAGAGACAGAGGGAAAACTTACTAAGTTTATTTATTTATTTATTTATTTATTTATTTAACTTATATGCTGCCCACACTACCCAAAGGTCTCTGGGCAGCTTACAACAATATAACTTTCTGTTAGATTTTCATACACAGGAGGAAGTAGTGAAATCTTGTATGATTAAATGGGCACAGAATGTTGGGCACAATATAGAGCTAGCACAATGGGAATGAATATGGAAAACGAATATAAAATTAACTAAATCTGTTACATTTAAAGAGAATATTTACAAAATGTTTTATAGACGGTATATGACGGTATATGACGCCCATAACTTTAGCTAAAATGAATGCCAAAATATCAAATTTATGTTGGAAGTGCAAACAGAAGAAAGGATCATTCTATCATATGTGGTGGATTTGTAAAAAAGCGCAAAGATATTGGAACAAAGTGAGGCTGTTGTTACAAAAGGTTCTTGAAAGTCCAGTTCCTATGAAACCCGAATTATTTTTATTAAATATTTTGCCGGTCTCAATGGACCTTGCAAAAACATACTTAGGCATTCATATTATAACAGCCGCAAGATTAGTTTTGCAAAACATTGGAAGGAGCCTGAAATACTGCAAATAGAGGAACTGATAGCCAAAATTTTTGAAACTGCAGAAATGGATAAATTATTGGAATGGCTAGATGAAACAAGGAAAAAGAACCACCAGAAATGTTGGGAAAAACTATATGTATGGTTTCAAAATAGAAAGAGCAACTGATAATATAAAAATATAGACAGCCATGTAACTAATAATTAGATTAACACTAAGTATGTCTGAATTGGATTGTGTAACATATTGAAAGTATAATTTGAATGAATCGTATACTATATGGGAAATATATTAATTGCATGTAAGGTACCTTTTAAATCTCACTCCCTTTTTATCTTTATCCCCATTGTTCCCCTTTGTTCCCTTCCGTTCCTTACCCTGACATGAAAATAAAAACTTTGATTGCAAAAAAAAGAAAGAAAAAAAGAGAAAAGAGAGAAAAAAAATCCAAGAAAGACCTTCAAAAAAATTCCTTGCCTTATGACATCTGCTTTGATCAAGCCTCCCTTTTTAAAAGGTTGAAACCTTTCTTTTTACTTTTTAACTTCCTTTTCTAAAATAAGTACGCTGATGTTGTATCTTTCTCCTCTCTCACTGCATTTCTCATTTAAACCTAAGTACTGTTTGCTATGTCTTTGGCCTCCCCTCCCCTTCTAAAAATCTACTTCTGCCATGGCACATTGCCTCTTACAATTCTTATTTTCCACTTGTACAATTCCATGTTGTTGTCTTTAGCTCTACTTCAGATGCTTCATTGAAAAACGTGTCATGTCCTCCGGTCTTTTCCCTGTACTGTTATAATTCAGGAACAGTTTTAATGGTTTGCTGCACAGCCGGAGCATACCCAACCAGTTTCTATATCAGCGCTATCACATTCCTTCTTTCAGAAAATTAGGCAATCCCTAGATGCAAACATCTAAGCAGGGAAACCGAGCAACCCAGGGAGAAATGGGGGGGTCTCTAGGTACCCAGCAATACTCCTAATGTAAAAAAGGGGTGGAACCCAGAATGGACAGATAGGCTCTCATTTTAGGACATGTTTCATTAGATTTGACAAAATACTTCACAAGAGCCTAAACAAACACAATGAACTGTGCTGGATCAGATCAAAGACTTATCTAATCCAGTATTCTGTTTCTCTAGATACTACCACACCCTTTAGGAAGTCTGTTTTTAAAAGCCATCCAAGTTGGTGCCCATCACTGCATTTACTGGTAAGAAATACTGAAGTTTTAAGTCAAAGCTTGGAAATAATATGTTAAAATTAACAGAATTCTTCACTTTCCATTATATGGGGGGAAATGGATTTGTCAGGTCAGAGATTCTATTAGGGATTCCTAAGAGCCCTACAGAACTTTACAAACCTCTACGGGAAAAATCAGAAGCCTGTGTTCCTCACAGGTGGCATTTATCCCAATTAAAGGTTAATTCCAGAGTGAAAGCAGACATCATTTCCAATCATATAAAAATTCATCTGGGTACCAGAGTATAAGTCTTGTCAATGTTGCAATAGGACAATCTTTGCTGTCTTTCCACAAGCAAAGACATTTTTCTTCAGGCAGGCTTTCCTTTAAATGACCAATGGGACTTTTAAAGGGATTATTTTATTCTGATGTTTTACTTGTGTTTTACTTACTTTGGTTTTAATATGATATCTGTTTAATGCCTTTTCAATACTGTAATAATTTATCATTTAACCTTGTTTCTTTTAATACTGTAAGCTGCCTTGGAGAAGAAAAGTGCATCTAAATATTTCAAATAAATAAATGATTCCAGGCAACACCAACTTGTCTAGTTCTACAAGATTTATCTACGTTGCTTCTGTGTTCCATAAGCACAAAAATAAAATCCCAAATATTTAAAAGTCTTACAGCTATGGGAAAGTGTAAGCACAAATACCTATGCAAAAATCCATCATTGCAGCTTGTGAAAAGCTGCAGATGCGACTGCCATCCACAGTTCTTACAACTATGAGAAGCTGCAAACAAAGGCACATTCGAAAACAACTTAAGGCATAGGTAGGAATTAAATCATGTTATAATTACGTTTCACAATTGCTGGAGCATACATCCTAAAAATGCAAACCTTTATAGCCTAAAAGGCACAATCAAAACTCAGGGAATACAACTCTTAAAATACAAAGTTCTTAAGAATAAAAATATATTAAAGAAAAATATATTGAAGAAAAAGACTTCCTTAAGAATATTAAGAACACACAAAAAACAATTTTAAATTATATTCTCACCCATCCAAACCAATCTTGTGCCAGTTTGCATTTTTAGAGGAAAATCCATGTTGATTGTTATTGCTGACTTGTAGAAATTAAGCCTGTTGTTGTGTTGCTACATGATTGTTGCTTTTTGATGTCTGGCACCCAAAGTGGCATGGAATTGTAATGGTTTGATGAGGAGATGAATTGCTGTGTGTGTGTCATCTCTCTATATTTATAGCTCTTTCAAATGTTCACACCTTCCCCCCAATTGCTAAACAACCTCTTTCTCCAAATTCTGCAGCTGGCTGGATAACTCAGTGGTTTAGGTATCCAGCTGGGTAGCCAGAGGTTGGAAGTTGAGTTCCCCACTGTGCTTCCTGTGAACACAGCTAGCCTGTGTGGCCTTGGGCAAGCTGCACAATCTCAGGAAGTCCCCAGAAAAAGGGAATGGTAAACCACTTCTGAGACCAAAATACTAACATGCGCTGGATTATGGAGAAAGCCAGAGAGTTCCAGAAAAACATCTACTTCTGCTTCATTGACTACGCAAAAGCCTTTGACTGTGTGGACCACAACAAACTATGGCAAGTTCTTAAAGAAATGGGAGTGCCTGACCACCTTATCTATCTCCTGAGAAATCTATATGTGGGACAGGAAGCAACAGTTAGAACTGGATATGGAACAACTGATTGGTTCAAAATTGGGAAAGGAGTACGACAAGGCTGCATATTGTCTCCCTGCTTATTTAACTTATATGCAGAATACATCATGCGAAAGGCAGGACTGGATGAATCCCAAGCCGGAATTAAGATTGCCGGAAGAAATATCAACAACCTCAGATATGCAGATGATACCACTCTGATGGCAGAAAGTGAGGAGGAATTAAAGAACCTCTTAATGAGGGTGAAAGAGGAGAGCGCAAAAAATGGTCTGAAGCTCAACATAAAAAAAAACTAAGATCATGGCCACTGGCCCCATCACCTCCTGGCAAATAGAAGGGGGAGATATGGAGGCAGTGACAGACTTTACTTTCTTGGGCTCCATGATCACTGCAGATGGTGACAGCAGCCACGAAATTAAAAGACGCCTGCTTCTTGGGAGGAAAGCGATGACAAACCTAGACAGCATCTTAAAAAGCAGAGACATCACCTTTCCGACAAAGGTCCGCATAGTCAAAGCTCTGGTTTTTCCAGTAGCCATGTATGGAAGTGAGAGCTGGACCATAAAGAAGGCTGACCACCGAAGAATTGATGCTTTTGAATTGTGGTGCTGGAGGAGACTCTTGAGAGTCCCCTGGACTGCAAGGAGATCAAACCTATCCATTCTGAAGGAAATCAACCCTGAGTGTTCACTGGAAGGACAGATCCTGAAGCTGAGGCTCCAATACTTTGGCCATCTGATGAGAAGAGAAGACTCCCTGGAAAAGACCCTGATGTTGGGAAAGTGTGAGGGCAAAAGGAGAAGGGGACGACAGAGGACGAGATGGTTGGACAGTGTCATCGAAGCTACCAACATGAATTTGACCCAACTCCGGGAGGCAGTGGAAGACAGGAGGGCCTGGCGTGCTCTGGTCCATGGGGTCACGAAGAGTCGGACACAACTTAACAACTAAACAACAAAAAACCACTTCTGAATAGTCTCTACCTGGAAAACCCTAAAAAGGGTCACTATAAGTCAGAATTACTGGCAATCTTACTGTTGATCCCTTTTCTAATGATCTGCAACTTAAAATCTGCTTTTTGCATACCATCTGTCTGCTGGGTTGATATTTCTATTTCTCTAACAACAAAGAAGTAGCAGCTTCACAATTGAGTTCTTTAAGAATGCTTAAATGGTTACAATCTATACCTAGTGATCTGTTGGTTTTCAGTTTGTTGATAAGGACTGGAACTTCACCCCTCGTCACTGTTATCTGCCTGAGTTCCTCTGACTTCCTTCTGAAAATATAAGTTCAGGCACTGCTCTGTTTCCTCCATCTTGAGCAACGAAGAGTGATGCAAAGAAATCATTCATCAACTCTTCAGTTTACTTATTTTCTTTATACACACCTTCCACTTTAATTCCATTGTAATCAGTGGTCCAAACACTTCCCTAGCTTGGAAATGAGAAACCCGTGGCCTTCCAGATGTCCAGTTCTTATAAGTCTAAATTAACCTGACCAGTACTGAGGATTGACAGAGAACATCTGGAGATCCCCCTGCTGTAGCTGGTTTCCTGTGTCTTGTGTATTTTAAAGATGCTTTATTTTTAGCTGTACTGTTTTTACAGACATGTTCCTCTTCTTCGTATTCCTGATTGTTTGCTTGCATTCCTTTTGTGCATATCTGTATTCCTTGTTGTTCTTTTTGTGCAGGTCAGCAGTTACGTTTTATTTATTTTCCAGTTTCACATTATTTACTTATTTAGGAGACTTCTGTCCTACTCTATGTCACAAGATCTCTGTGCAATGTACAAAACAATGTAACAGTTTAAACCCTCTAACATTATTTAAACGAATTTAAAATGGTATATAACTGATAACAATATAAGAAATGATTAACCATTTAAAATCATTAAAAGCACACGTTACCCCCCCTCCCATGTCCCTTCACTATTTGAATAAATAGAAGTATGTACACATAGCTTAAAATATTTGGATACAAACTGAATCAGACAGGCTACATTCTTATCTTTATTTGAAAATTGGGGTGGGGCAGGTAGGGGCTAAAATAAAAGGGAATATTTCAAATGAGCCATTTCCTTTTTCTAAACCTATCAAGACCATCCACACTTACTGAAAAGGAAAAATAAAGGTAAGACATAGTTGCACTCTGTATGTTTAATATAGTTGTCTGGCTCTTGAGTATCCATTTCATGATTTTATTAAAGAAGTTATGGCTTTTTTTCAACTCAGGTGACATTCATTTCTGATTATAAGGTCAGGGGCTGTTTGTCCAATTGTTTAACTTTTTCCATCATAACATTTGGCAGAAGGACCAATACAGATGTGGAAAAACACCAGCACTAAGAGGAGTAATGAAAGATGCTTGGATAATATTTTCTGCATTTTTCTGTACTATTCTGAAGTAACTTGATCACATAATAACAACATGAAGGGGGTGGGTATGTGAGACCCATGAGAAAGTCAGATATTACCAACCTAACTGGTAATATAGAAATAAGAATGTGGTGCTAGCCAGGCCTTGACTATCTCAGACAGACAGCTTGTGGAAGATTTATATCAAATGCTTAGGCTGAAGTGATTTTGCCTTGAAATAGAACTGTCTTAATCCTGGGACTTCACTAGAGATATATGGGTATAAGTACCACGGCTGTTTCTTTTCTGAACTGAACAAATTTTAACTATCCTTATAGCTGCCCTTTATTGCCATTTTGCATTTCATACAGAATAAATTAGTAGACTGAGGTGGGAGAATTTGGCCAGTACCACTTTAGATGGAAACCGTTAGATTTTTTTAATGGTCCCTGCTCCCCCCCCCCACCTTCAATTTTCTTCATGTAATAAAGATAGAAGTGATAAGATGTAAAAGAGATGTAAGATTTTTTAAAAAACAATCAGAAATATAATCCTACTTGCTGTCTGAAACAATTTCTAAACCTACTTTGCCATTCTCAATTTTACAGTTGTCTACTATTCTAGGTATTGGGGCCAGAAGGCATGAAAAATTGTCTTCTCCAACACTGGCTTACTCAGAATCCAAGATTCTCAATCAAGGCCCTGTTGCATGTCTCAGCTTCCAAAGAGACTAGGTTGGTGAGTACACAAGACAGGGCTTTTTCTATATAGCAACAGCTTCAATCGATGGTGGAACTGTCTCCCAAAGGAAGTCAGGCTTGTTCCACCCCTTGGATCTTCTAGAAAATGAGGAAGGCTGTATTGTTGCATATGGATTTGGGTTTCTGAAACTGGTTCTAAGTTCTTTGGATGTTGGAACTGCCATTTAATTTGTTTTTAAAGAATGTTCAAAGTGAAGTTGATTGGTAGTCTGGAATTTTGGTCTTTTATTTATTTGGAGTTTGTAATAAAGGGACAAATGCAAGAGTAGGAGCTACCTTTATACACCACTAAAAATCATTATATAATCTGCAAGCTTTCGTGGATCAGGAACATCCACTGTCCGGCATGTACCAGTGCGAAGAACTTAAAGTCTGAAAGTTCATGGCAGGATGGATTTTATCAGGCACGTCTTTCTTTTAGATGTAAGTCAGGAAAGATGTAGGCTGCATTAGAGCTATTGTTTTAAAGTTGCAGCTGAGGCAGCTGTTGATTGGCTATCACACCCCAGTAATAAAGGAACAATACATGCAACTCTTCAGATTATATTTGCACATGGCCAGAGTGCAAGTCTTTTACAATGTGCACAGTGATTATTAGCAGAGTATTGTGCTCTGAACTATGGTGGAGCATACATTTCTAGAGCACAGACCTATGGCACACATGAGTGAAGGACTGTCAGTTCTCAGGATGAAGAAATAAATAGGATTCTGTGGAAAAAACATACAGAAGATAATGGCTACTCAAAATAACTGAAGAAAGCAAAATGTATTCACCCAAACTTCCTATTCAAGGGGGGGAAAGCTCGCAGCTAGCACCAGGGCAGAAGAGGAAGCTTAGGCAGAGCCTGGTGTAGCTCTGACTCAAAGCCTTCCAGTTTAGGCCTTTCTCTGAAGTACATCACATTTAGGTGTTTGTAAGATAGACAGAACTCCTAGAATGGAGAATTATGGTTATTTGTAGTTCAGAAAATCCAAAAATCCCACCCAAATGGTTTCAAAAACAATACCACAGTTTATTACCATTCAGAATCTGATCACTATTTTCATCTGTTAAAGACTCCCACTTTTGAAGGTAATGAATACATTTTGCTCCTTCAGTTGTAGAGTAGCAACTACTTTCCTCTCTCTCTTTCCATGGAATCCTATCGTGAGACCTGACAGTCCTTTGCGCAAGTATGTAGTCCAAAACATCCCAAAATCCCACCCCTAAAAATCCATCGTAATGTGTTAAGCACAAACTGCATCTCTGATAGGAGAGCCAGAAGGGGGGAAATATAATAAAGTACTATAACATAGAAAAATCCAAATGTATTAGCCCCCCCCCCCCCATCCATGGAATCAGTATCCACTGATTAACTTATCCACAGTCTGAAAATATTGAAAATATTTTTTAAAAATCCAGGAAAAACTATTTTCACATATATTACCAGAATTGGCTACTAGAGGGAGCCAGAGACTGAGCTATGAATACTTGTTAGTGCAGAATACATAGCATGGTCTCTAGTGGCCCGTTCTGGTAATGCATGTGAAAATATTTTTGGGTGGTTTTTTCCCCCCTTTTACCATGCTATATCTGTAGTGTTCACTATTATCCACAGTGTTCTGTATCCACAGGGGGCTTATAACCAATCCCCAGAGGATATGGGGGTCCTACTGTAGTCTTTGTTCACTGGAAAATAGGAATATAGGAAGTTGAGTTTTGCTTTGGTCCATCTAGGTCAGTGCTGTCAATACTCAATGTTGAAAGGAAGAAAGTTTGAAACCTAGAATACTAGGAACTGAATCATGCCTTTCTAAATGCAAGGCATGTTCTTTACCACCACGTAGAGCCCCTCTCTAAAATTCTTAACTGCTGAGAAATGATATGCAGAGCCTCCCCCCCCCCCCCCCACTTGACACATACTTAGTTGGCCTGCTCAACCTGCACCGGAAGTAAGGGCAAAAAGCAGGGTGGAGAGGGGTGGGAGTTAAGAAAATATGCCTGAGATTTAATTGGAAAAGCAATACATACATTTTGCCTTGGATCCAGACTTAGTTGGTAAGGTTTAGCTTTCCCTGAAACAAAAAGTTGGTGTATTTAACTTGAAGTTAGTCATGATTTAACTTATTTCTAATTGGTTTCCCTGGAGACTAACTTAGTAGGAATCAACTGCATGGTAATTTAATTTTTTTAAAGGGTAATTTAGTTTATTTTTTTAATTGTTGATCACAAACACAGACTGCAGCTTCCTAGCAGTTCCTTAAGAGAGAGAGACACTACACTGGAGAGAATGCTGCTGCCCACGGCAACCATTCTAGGGTATTTCTGTGCAATTTGTGGTGCTAGTTGTCACCATTCTGGAGTATTTTCCCTGCTTCTTCCAGTACATCAGGGATAAAATGTCAACAGGATAGGTGGGTTGAAGTTGAGCCTAGAGCTTGGGGTCAACACAATTTGCCACTTTTACACGTTACAATTATTAACTATTCAAGGCATTATCTTCAGCTCTCCTTAAAATACTGGCTTTTTGGCTCCGGATTGAATGAATATGGATGAAAATATTACTGTGTTGCAGAAAATGCAATGAAGCTTCATTTGAAGGTGATGGTGTGATGTAGGATAAATTGCAGGTGAGTGCATGTCTACAGTCAAGCAAATTAAAATGATGCATGACATGCGTTTCATGTTAATGGTGTCAAGTGCAAAGGGGAATTTGTTGCTACAGGCAACTGGATAGAGAGCTGCAGGAGATCTCAGTGAGCACAGGTATGTAATCTTATTGAAAAAGAAGTGGCAACAATTTAATCCAATTGTACAAATAACAGGTAAGAGTGACCTGCTGTTGAACTGATTGATTTTCATGGAAATTGGACAGGGCCTCAAATCCAGCTGAGTTATTTTGTGTGTAAGAGATGGCTCACTCTCAGCACAACATATAAAAAGAGAAAATAAAATTAAGACAATGGTAGCCCAAAAACTAAATTATTAACTCAGTTAAATATTTGCTACATAAGGAAAATAGCAAGTACAAATTGCTGTTGGTATTATGGACTGAATGTTGTCAAGAAAGTATCAGTGTCCACAATCATGCTATCAGGCAAAATCCAAAGAAACAAAATAAAACAAAACTATAGAATCATGCTAGTGATTTACACATGTATAAATTAAAGTGCATAATTCACCATGGTGGAGTGCTGCTAACTAATGAGGTGCTGGTTGCATAGGTCTGTTGTGTAGTCCTTGTAATGTGACCAGCACCTCATTAGTTAGCAGCAATATGACATAGTGAGTTATACAATTTATCTTAGATATATTTAAATCAGATATAGGTATGGAGTAATTTAGCCTTGTAGAAGTCCACACATCAAAAGATTCATAGAACTTGTCATCGTTTTGTCTCTCAAGGTGTTTGCATATCTTGAAATGTGGCTAACTACAGGGCTAATGGCCTCAGTGTCTTGCCCTTTGGTTAATAGGGAAGCCTAGGAGCACTCGCCTTCTTTTCTGGAAATGGACAACAGAATGTCAGATTTTGGAGGTGAGACACTTGATACAAATTCCTACTCAGCAATGAGGTTCATGGTGCAGCTTGTGGAAATTTACCTTCTCTCACCCTTACTTAATTAAAGAGTCTCTTGAAAATACAGAAACATGAATTTCAGCATGCTTTGGCTCTCTCTAAAAGACATGCAGCAAAAAAGTAATAATTTAGATAAGTAGTGGAGGAATCTTTACTTAAAATGTAAAAGTTACAACAAGTTCCTTTCACATAATATATCTCATACTTAGAAGTCCACCCCCCTGCAAAAAAACAAACAAACCAACAACAAATGAATATGCAAAAAGTTCAGCAAAAAGCAAAAGTACTATTGGCACACATGCAAAGAACCTCATGTTTCATTTTCATAACTGCTGCTAATGACTGAAGAAACTGAGAAATAGGGGGAACATGGAATCCATCTGGAAAATTCAGGTTTTTCTGTCAGTGCCTGGGAAAGGCTGGCTGGGAGTGGGGAGGGAAGCATCTGCGCAGTAACAGGAAGGGAGTAACACATGCAGTTTATTCCTTGTGCAAGAGGCTTTCAAGGCCAAGTCGGTTTGTTCTGTGGTAGAGCACTAAAATTATTTCAGCTGTGTGAAGGGAGGGTGCAGAAAGCCCTCTTGCCTTTGTGAACATTCAAGGGAATGTGAAGCTTGATTGGCAGACCATCTGGAAGGGTCCAGAATGTGACATTTAATGTATAAAAAGGGGCCCAGAAGTTACTTTAATTGGCATAGCTTGCCTGTCAGGAGATAATATGGTCAGCTGCTGTCTTGTTATTCCATGCCTGGAAGGAAGCACTCTGTGTATGCTTTAGAATTATGCTAATGGCACACTAATGTGTGAGTATCAGGTAAACTAGATTAGCTTTGTTATTTTTCTGGTGTGCTCTCTTGATTGCCTCAGCTTTTGTCTCAAAGTGTCCTTTTTGCTCCTACTGCTTTTTGAAGTCTTTTGGAACTTTATTTTTGCTTTTCACTGTCTTTAATAAAATATAAAACTTTATCCAACCAATTATCTGGGTTTTTGGTTCAGAGGGTTTATGGTACTAGAACCAGGCCTTGCCTTGACCAGCTACTGGGAGTTTTAGTATTTTTTTGTGAGTGTGGTGGCACTTCTACTTTGCAAGGTGCATGTAGTGGTTTTGAGTGCCTGGCCTCGAGTATGCTTGGACTCCTTGGAAGCACTGCCGAGTTTTGATAGCTTGGAGTGTTGAGAAGCACTGGAGCCAGGCAGATTCCCAAGTCATCACTACACAGGACTCTTCTTGTCTCACCAACTTCAGAACAAATGGAGTAGTGTGGCTGAGTACTAAGGAGGGACTCCTTGAATTCAGTAACCATCCCTATGATTATCTCAGTATTTATAGAACATGTTTAATTATCTGGAAACTAACTCCAAATTAAATAAATACAATGACCAGGATTCTATTGAGGCTGCTTAGCAGAAAAGCCTACCAGCAGAGTAGCCCAGAATCACCACTTACTCTAGTGTTGTCATTGTGCAACTATTGCTTGCCATTAAGAAAGCTTGATTTACACTTGCAGAAAAAGATACAAGTTGCAAGGTCACACCACTCACACCCTGGTCTGTTGCACAAGTGTTTGACTAAACAGGTGCTGGGTCAAGATAAATGGTTCCTGCAGAAAAAGGTAGGAGGATATTTAAAAGGGCATTTGATTGCCGGGGGGGTGGGGGGTGGGGGGGTTCCTCCATAATCAGCACTATGCATATGTTGAACAGCTGTAAGAAAAAGATGACTGGGAATCAGGACCTTGCATAGAGAAGGCAGCAAGGCACACAGTGATTGCAGCTTGGTTACTAGTTTGGAATCAGTTGGGATCTGGAGGGTGAACTCCTCCATAAGTTCTACTGATTCAATGGGCCTACTGTAGTTGTGACTTTCTATGCTAAGCAACAGGATTTTAGTTATTGTGTATAAAACAGATGTTTTAATTTATGTTTATTTACCCTTGTATGCAAAGTAATGGTCAAGGACCATCCAAAATAAGGTGTGAATTGTCACTGATCCTAGCAGAGACTAAAGGATGCTAACCACAGCTCTGGAAGGCAGAACTCAAAAGAAACTGCAGGTGTTCTTTGAGCTCTGCCTCCTAGGTAAGCCAGAAAAATGTGGTCTCTTTGACTCAACTGACAGGGGGGCATTTTGCCTTAGATGGTTGAGGAAACTGCAGAATTCCTTGAGTTCTACCATCTGCTAGGGTGTCTCTCATATTGTTTGTAATTTGTTTGCCAGCTGTCTAGAAGACCATTGCATGAAATGGCATGACATAAACACTTCATGATTAATAAATACAGAACTCTGTTTTTGCATCATTTCAAACAGTTATGTATTTGTCTGAATTATGATCAAGTGAGTACAGAAGCCATAGGGCAGTTTAAGAAAGTCTTGAATCTTCAATGGAGAGAGATGCATGCTCAAAGAGCTGCTTAAAGCAGATTAAAAAGGTTGTGATGAGAAGTTATGGTCAGAATAGAAATGCATTTATTTAAGTAAAGTCAATTGTACTGGATAAGACACAGCTGTGAATTTTAGAAGCCAGTTGTGTACGACTTTCAAGTTTTGGTCTTGGGTTCAAAATGGAAACTATGAAACAATGCATCCAATGGTTAGAATAGTAAAATCCTTGCAAAAGGCAACAAAAATGTGCAAACTAAATAATGTAGTGATACATTTATAAACCCTTACTTCCTTTTCTCATCCTTACAAGTCAACTTTTGTCTCACTCCTGCTCTCTGGAGAACATACCCAATGATATGTGAAAGTCATTTTAGCATTTTAATTAGGAAAGTTTTCTTTGCTATATCTGCAGTGACTGATTTTTCAAGCTGAAAAAGCTGATTACTACCGCCTGCACCAACAGAGATACAGTGGTAGTGTGTATGTACCTCATCCACAAAATAACCCTCAAGATCCATTCATATTCAGGTGTGAACTATCAATGTGTTCCTAGTTAGGCTCCAAAACTTCATTCACCATTATTTATTGTTTCTATTTGTGTAAGTTTGCTTCTAAACTTCTGGTAACGCCTCCAGCTTGCAGGACAGGATAGAAAATAGAAACACTGAGAGTTTACATGTTTAATTTCATTTAAAAGTAGCAGAAATATTTTCGTCAGAGTTTTGATGTTTTTCCTAAGAGTAACAGATTCTAGGGCAATATTTGCTACATTCACTTTGAAACAAACTTTCAGTTTATCGGCTTCTGAAATCAAGTACAAATTATTTCAGTAATCCATTTCCCTTTAGAATGCAAAGGCTCTTGGTGATTATATTTTGCTGAGAAAAAGATGCACTCAGAGTGCAATCCTTGACAGTTTTACTCAGAAGTCAGTCTCTTTGAGTTTAATGGACTTACTCTCAAGCAAGTGTGCATGCACATACTACATATAATAGCAACTTAACTACAGTGGTGCCTCGACTTACAACCATCTTGACTTGCAACCAATTTGAGTTACAACCAGCTCCAGTCGCAACATTTTGCTTTGACTTGCAACCGCCGCTTTGAGATACAACCGGAAAAAAGGCCTCTTTCCCCCATTGTTCCCTCCCTCCTTTCCTGCCCTTTTTTTAACCTTAGAGGTCATTTTAGGTTTAAAAAAAGTCTCCCCCTAGTGGACGGATTAACCGCTTTTGCATTAGTCTGTATTTTTAGTCCCTGCTGGAATGTTTTTTTATTTTTTGTTTTAGACTCCAAACTCTCCCCCCACCATTGTCTTCTCTCTCTCTCTCCTCTCTCTTTTTGTGCCTAAAAGCACAAACCTTTGTCTGAGGGGTCTGTGTACCCCAGTGATGACCTTCTTTCTTTCCTCTTTTCCCCATTGTTCCCTCCCTCCCTCCTTTCCTGCCCTTTTTTTAACCTTTAAAAATGGCCGGAACGGATTAATCGCGTTTCAATGTATTCCTATGGGAAATGGTGCTTTGAGTTACAACCAACTTGAGTTACAACCATCATCCAAATTAAGTTTGCAACTCAAGGCACCACTGTACCACAAAAATGCTTCACCACAAAAATATCTGCCTGAATGTTTGACAAGTCCTTCCTGGGACATGCAATATGGACTGATCTCTGCCTTTTGTCCAAGAATCATAAAGACCTCAATCCAAAGACAATACAGTTGGTTCACTCTATCACCTATTACAAACAACCTGAAGTGTCAATAAATATATGCAATAACTGGGTACAAGCATTTCCCACAGGGAAAATAACATATAACAAGGAAGGGTTATGGAGGCGCATGGCAATTATACCATTAGCTAAGTATTATGTTTTGTGGTAACAGGGCCAGACTTAGAAGTAAGCGAGCTGAGGAGTAGGATACCAAGCAGAGCAGAAGGTGGTAAGTTTAATAGGCTTTTTAGCCTTTGGGAGAGAATGGAAGTGGATTTTATCTTGCAAGTTTCACATATAATCAATTAAAACCAGTGTTTTAAAATTAATGTAACACCAACATGAATGTAGAAAGAATACTCTCAACTGCATTTTTAATATTCCTGAAAAATTTCTTCTCACCTCTTGGCTGAAATTCTTTGCTCATTCCTTTGTTAATTTTTAATGTACATGAAGAACTGCTTTGCATTACATCCGCTTAGTAGATCTAAAGCATCTGCCAGTAGATACTAAATGAAGCACCAAAATAAATAAATAAATAAATAAAAATAGAGGGAGTGGTAGGAGTATCAGTGATGTGAAAAGGACCAGAATGAGAAATTCAATAGATGTTCATAAGGAAAATAATATAGGGGCATCACTGTGTTGAAATGGCAACCAAAATTTGCAGGAAAGAGGGCAGGTGATAATGAGAGGCTGTTGAGATGATTTGGAATTGCAACTGAAAGTGGCATTTTTTGGAAACTGAAATAATAGTTTTAAGGATTTCCTTTCCAGAACATGCTCTTCTACTGAGCCACTTCATCATGATGTGACAATGAATTTGCCTTTTCAAAGGCTATACCAGTGGTGCACAAGTTCTAGCAGATTATATCACACTTGGTAAGACTACAGCTATTGCCAAGGTGGGAGACACTGCATGTCTGCCAGCCAAGGACCAGCCTGACTAAACACAGTGGGGCTCTTCAGAAGAAATTTGGCCACTGGGGACAAACTGGGCACAGCAACTATGAATACACTAACCATGCGAAATAGTTATTATGTACATCAGTAGAAGATGGATGAAATCAGTATGGATGAAATAATGGATTGTCAAGCTATGAGCAATTTCATATATTGCTGTTTCTTAGGCCAAATTCTGTCCTATTGTTATTCTCCTCTCACTTCAGTTCTCCATGGCAGTCTTCTTCAAAAAAGTTCCCTCCAGAATTC
Organism: Intellagama lesueurii; assembly: GCA_037013535.1. Taxonomy (NCBI): domain Eukaryota; kingdom Metazoa; phylum Chordata; class Lepidosauria; order Squamata; family Agamidae; genus Intellagama; species Intellagama lesueurii. The sequence goes on along the minus strand of JBAJHW010000001.1, from coordinate 298,503,888 downwards.
TTCAAAAAAGTTCCCTCCATACTACCATCCCCATCATCCTCAGCCAGCATAGGAATGACAGTCCGACACATCCAAAGGGCACCAGGTTGGAGGAGGCTGGCCTATCCACTCTAACCTCACTGCATGGCATTGGGGGGGTGGGGAGAACTGTACTGCAGCCTCCATCAATTCCATTTGAACAAATTCAAATGGGTTTCGCTGACATGTTGTGAACGTAAAGCGGACTTGGCACGAAATGAATTCATTCTGCAAGCTGAATGCGCTGGGAAGGAACCGCAAACAGGTTGCTTATGGAGCATCACAGTAGGGCAGTTTTGCAACTACATGCACATTATGCCAGCGTTTAGTATGAGGCGTTTAGTATCACAATTCTTGGCCCACTTGTCTAGGCCGTTTTGGCATTGGAAAGATGAACGAAAATGGCCAACGCTTGCTGGAGTTTTGCTGTTATTATGGTCTTTGCGTCAGCAACACATTCTTTAATACGAAGCCTCAACACAGAGTTTCCTGGAGACATCCAAGATCCAAGCATTGGCATCAGCTCGATTTGATCCTCACTAGACGTTCTAGCCTTCCTAGTATTACGATCACACGCAGCTACCAGAGTGCTGATTGCGATACTGATCACTCCCTGGTGTGTAGTAGAGTAAAACTGCGAACAAAGAGATTATATCACACGAAAAAGGAAGGAAGACCACGTATTGACATCAGGAAGACTTGCGATCAAAGAAAAGTGGAGGAATTTGCCCAAGCGCTTGAGGAAACCCTTCCAGGCCCGGCTGATGCAAATGCACCTGAACGATGGGAACATTTTAAGAACGCTGTGTATAACACCGCCTTGTCCACATTTGGCAAGAAGACCAAAAAGACGGCCGACTGGTTCGAAGCCCATTCGGAGGAGTTGATGCCAGCCATCGAGGATAAGAGGAGAGCTCTAGCAGCATACAAAGCCTGTCCTAGCGAGTACAACTTGCAAGCTCTTCGAGCTGCTCGTAGCCAAGTCCAACAGGCTGCCAGGAGATGCTCCAACGATTATTGGCTTCAGCTCTGCTCTCAGATACAGATAGCAGCGGACACAGGTAACATCAAAGGAATGTATGACGGTATCAGGCAGGCTTTAGGTCCAATACAGAAGAAATCTGCTCCCTTGAAGTCTGCTACAGGCGTGATCATCCAGGACCGAGCACAGCAGATGGACCGCTGGGTGCAACACTACTCTGAGCTGTATTCCAGAGAGAATGTAGTAACCGAAGAAGCATTAAATAACATTGAGTGCCTGCCTGTCTTGGAAGAGTTGGACAGCGAACCAACCTTAGCAGAAATAAAAGCGGCCTTGGATTCCCTCGCCTCTGGCAAGGCACCTGGAAAGGATAACATCCCTGTTGAAGTGCTGAAGTGCTGTAAAGAGACCATCACTACCGAGCTGTATGAAATCTTTTGTCTTTGCTGGAGGGAAGGTGGAGTACCACAGGACATGAAGGATGCAAACATCGTCACATTGTACAAGAACAAAGGAGACAGGGGCGACTGCAATAACTACCGTGGCATCTCTCTTCTCAGCGTTGTAGGGAAGCTGCTTGCCCGTGTTGTGCTGAAGAGGCTCCAGGTGCTCGCAGACAGAGTCTATCCAGAATCACAGTGTGGATTTCGAGCTAATAGATCCACCACTGACATGGTATTCTCCCTCAGACAGTTGCAGGAGAAATGCAGGGAACAACAACAGCCACTCTTTGTCGCCTTCATAGATCTCACAAAGGCCTTTGATTTGGTTAGCAGGGATGGCCTTTTTAAAATCCTTCCCAAGATTGGATGTCCACCTCGACTCCTTAAAATCATCAGGTCCTTCCATGAGGGAATGAAAGGCACTGTAGTTTTTGATGGTTCAACATCAGATCCCTTTGACATCCGAAGCGGAGTGAAACAGGGCTCTGTCCTCGCACCAACCCTTTTTGGGATCTTTTTTGCTGTCATGCTGAAGCACGCCTTTGGAACTGCAACAGAAGGTGTCTATCTCCGGACTAGATCAGACGGAAAGCTCTTTAATCTCTCTAGATTGAGAGCGAAGACCAAAGTCCAGCTGAAATGCATGCGGGATTTCCTCTTCGCCGATGATGCAGCCATTGTTGCCCACTCTGCTCAAGACCTCCAACAACTCATGAATTGTTTTAGCAAGGCCTGCCAAGACTTTGGACTAACAATCAGCCTGAAGAAAACACAAGTCATGGGCCAGGGCGTGGACTCACCTCCCTCTATTACCATCTCCACACAAGAATTGGAGGTTGTTCATGACTTTGTGTACCTTGGCTCAACGATCTCTGACACTCTCTCTCTAGGTGTCGAGCTGGATAAACGCATTGGCAAAGCAGCTACCATGTTCTCTAGACTCACGAAGAGAGTATGGCTCAATAAGAAGCTGACGACATATACCAAGATCCAGGTATATAGAGCCTGCGTCCTGAGCACACTCCTGTACTGCAGTGAGTCCTGGACCCTTTGTGCACGGCAGGAGAGGAAGCTGAACACCTTCCATATGCGTTGCCTCCGACGCATTTTTGGTATCACCTGGCAGGACAAAGTTCCAAATAGAGTAGTCCTAGAACGAGCTGGAATCTTTAGCATGTATACATTACTGAAACAGCGACGTCTACGTTGGCTTGGGCATGTCGTGAGAATGGCTGATGGTCGGATTCCAAAAGATCTCCTGTATGGAGAATTAGTGGAGGGAAATCGCCCCAGAGGGAGACCACAGCTGCGATACAAGGACATCTGCAAGCGGGATCTGAAGGCCTTAGGAATGGACCTCAACAGATGGGAAACCCTGACATCTGAGCGTTCAGCCTGGAGGCAGGCGTTGCATCATGGCCTCTCCCATTTTGAAGAGACCCTTGTCCAGCAGACCGAGGCAAAGAGGCAGTCACGGAAGCAGCAAAATCAGGGAGCTGGACAGGGGACAGATTGTATTTGTCTTCAGTGTGGAAGGGATTGTCACTCTCGAATTGGCCTTCTCAGCCACACTAGACGCTGTTCCAAGTCCTCCATACAGAGCACGTTACCATAGTCTTTCGAGACTGAAGGATGCCTAATATATATATATATATAGTATGAGGATGCTCAAATGCACCGGTTTACTCCGTCAAAAACAGCTGCACGGTCAGCATCTGTGCTCCTGCTCGCCTGCCTCTCTTTACAGCTCCTCCGAGGGCTTTTGGCACTCTGTGTCCTTCCCCGCCTCCGCAGAGTCCTTTCCAGGAGTTTGGGAGGGCAGGTGGCTCCTGTCAGACTTTACTCATCTCCTGACTGATTAGAACTGCCTCTGCCTCGAGGGATGACGAGACTCAGTAGATCTCATCAGGTCCTTAATGATGGGAATTCCCAGATGGAGGGGAACGCAAACACTGGGGGAGTGGGGATTACAGCATGCGCCTCCGCGAATGCTGTTGCAAAGCCCAAGGGAAATAAGGCACGTATAAGAAGAGGGATCCTATAGGGCACGATCCTTCTGGAGAATGTATTGTTTGGGCTCCCCACCCCCTCCCTTCAGGGATAAGAAATCCTTGGGTTTGTTCCTCTTGCACGAGAGACCGCTGGATCCGTGGGGCGAGACCTTATCATAACGAACCGACTCGCCGCACGACTTCTTAGGAAGGGATCCTTTTTTTTTAAAAAAAAGCATTAAAACGGATGGTCCTCTTTTGGAGTCCTCGCCAGCCCCGTTTTACAACCCCCCACCTCATTGCACGCCCACGTGAGCGAATGTCAGTCAGATTCTCTCCGTGTTCGGAACCAGGACCTTTCAGACGTTCTACTGATCGTATGAAACCGGTGTGTGTGTGCGTGTGCGCGGGCGCGTGTAAGTGGGGGGGTCGGCCATTCCTTGCGTTATCCCTGCTCCTGTTTGGGTGCACAGCGGACGCGCCTCTGCTTCGGTCGACAGGCGGGAGGGGCGCTGGGAGCCCTCAGGCCAGGGAAGAACAAACGGTCCCACTGAAGAAGCCGCGCACGTTCCTCCCCGCAGGAAAGCTCCGCTGATTTCAATGGCACTTCCTCTCCGGGAGAGGCTTAGGCGCAGGGAAGTCGTGCGCCTAAGCCTCTCCCAGAGAGGAAGTGCCATTGAACTAAATGGGGCTTTCCTCGGGGTAGGCAGCTCCATGAAGCTGGCACCTCCCGCATCCTTTGCGCATTGTCAGAGCTCAAGGCGATCGGTCTCGACCAGACTTATGATTAAACTTTTTATCTTTTAAAAGCAGCGGGAGAGACAGGGAGACTGTGGAGGAGAACCATCGCCTTCGCAGCGCCTGAGGGGGGAGAAGCTTTCGAAGGAAACCGAGGTTGCCGGGGCCGTGAAAGGGTTACTTTCAGTTCCAGCCACCTCCTCCTCCGACACCTTCTCTCTCTCTCTCTCTCTCTCTCTGGCTTGGCCATAAGTTATGGCAGGAAGTCTCTCTGACAGTCGACGGGGAGAATTCCCCCCCCCCGCCGCCTCCTCCTCCTCCGGGCGAGGTGCGGGGCGCGTGCGAGGGATGCAGCCCTTCCACTGCGCCAACCTGCAAGGCGGCCGGAATCGATGGAGTGGGAGAGGGCGCGCGCCCCCCCCTCGCTTCCAGCGGCCGCCGCCTCGTGCGTCCCTCCGCCCCGCCCTTCCCTGCTGGCGCGCGCGCGAGTGTGTGTGTGTGTGTGTGTGTGTCCGCCGCGCTCTCCTCGGTCTTCCGCGATTCCTTCTGTGGCCCCGCGCTGCGCTGTTGCTGCTCCTGCCGCCGCCAAGCAGTGCCGCAAGAGGAGCCGCTTGGCGCTGCATTGGTTCCGGACTGCAGCTCGGCGAGGGCAACAAGCGGCTGCCGCCCGCCCTTCGCTCCCCTTCTCGCTCCCCTTCGGGCACTTGAGCGCCCCGTCCCCCCGCCTGCCCGCCCCCCCCCCCCGGGTTCTAGCTTCCCCGGTCTCCCCGGCTTACCTCAGGTGGGTGGCCTCGTCTCTCCCGCCTCGGCGCTTGCCTCTTTGTTCCCGAGCCCGAACCCCGCCCCGCCCCGCGCCCGCTCCTCCGTCTCCCGCGGGGGGCCCTCGCCTCGCCTCGGTTCTTCTGGGCTCCCAGAAACCAGCTTGTCATGTCAAGATGGAAGGCAGGAGCGACTGGCTCGCCGCCTCGTCCCGCCAGGAGGGCTTGGAGCAGATGAGGCTCAAGAACCGACCCCGCGAGCCGTCGCCCAGCCTGACCCGAGTCGGCTCCAACTTCTACAGCGCCGTCAAGCAGCAGGACTACAGTGCCAGCGTCTGGCTGAGGAGGAAAGACAAACTAGAGCATGTAAGCTGGGTTGTTTTTTTTTTTTAAAAAATCGATGTTTAGCTCGTCCTTTGTCACAACAACCCTGCCAGGTAGGGCAGGCGTTGCTCCCATTTTACAGGGGCGGGGCTGAGCTGGAGTGGAGAACTTCTTGACCCGCTCAGAGAGTTCCGGACCAAGTAAGGCTTTACACCCAAGCAGCCCCGTGGCAGAGGTGTAACAGGATTGCAACCAAATAGGTCAGCCGGGTCTGAAATTAAAGTATGAGGAAAAGAGTAACAACGTGTGGTCTTGGAGACTATAAGCTGATGTGCCAGGTCCCACTGAGCTCACTAGGGTTTAACTTTACGCCTAGGATTGATGGGGGGGGGGGGAGTTAACCTCTCCTTAGCGAGAGCATCATGCCCAACATTTAATATATGCATGCATGCATGTATTTGTTTATTTATTTGTTACATTTATATCCTGCCCATCTAGTGCCGGTCCATTACCCTGCCCTCCTGAACTGTTCCCCAGTGTTGGGTGTGTGTAAGTTGGTTTTGCATCCCTTGTTTCTTGTTTGAAAGTGCAAACATTCTGCATTCTAGACATGTTCTTCTGTCCTTATCCCCTGTGTGAGATATGAAGTCAGTGTGAAGCAGATTTCTTTTCGAGTATCAATTTCTGTATCAGCCGTACATATTAACCCAGTGGTTTGGGGGCCAGGGAAGAACTGAAGATGTGGCTGGCTTCAGTGAATATTTGATGGTTTTTTAAAAGGTGTTTGGAAGTATCCCTGTGGTTCAGAGGTTTCAAAGCAATGGACTGACTTGTTCTTATGTAATTTGAAACATTAGGAATCTGAACGAATTATGGCATCTTGGGTTAATGTGCCTTGAATAAATTATTAGATGAAGTCCATAGCTACATTAAAAAAAACAAAAAAAAACTTTAGTCCCATAGATGAAGTTCGTTGCATCTTCATGGGAAGCAAGATTAGTCCTAGGATGTACAATGCGGTAGGCTTGCTTAAAAGATGGGGGCATGCAGTGCTAGATTGACTCTGTTAATATAAAAGAAAATTGTGCCCCTAAAACTAAACAGTGAACCACACTTTTAATGGAAGTAAGTTCTTCGAAGGAAACTGCTGTATCAAATATAACACCTTTTGTGTATATGCATTCATACATTGCTAGAAAATGAAACTGTGCCAAATGATGTAATCTATACACAATCAAATATGCAGCAGTAGAATAACTGAAAGGTGGCAAGCATTCTATTCCTTATCTACATGACTAGAACATCCTAAAGAAACAGGGTGAGTGTTCAGTTGAATGTGGTGGACATCCCTGATCAAATGTGGACTGCAGTTGTAGTAATAACATTACAAAGATGGCTCAGCCAGGTGGGGGGTTGGAAAGTCTTGAAAGGATTTTATGGAAGTATGGCTGCTGGACTTTCTTGCTATAACACATATCTACAGTACCTTGATTCAGTAAAGCTTGCCAATAGTGGCATGCAAAACAAAATGAAGAGTTACTGCTTTTGCTTTAGTAGGCTTGAAGTTTGGCAAATAAAAATGTCCTCGTTCTGCTTCTTCTTTGAAGGACCAGTGTGTTCACAGTCATTTGTTAATCTCAGCGTAACCCAAACCCCATCATGATTATGTTCAAATATAGCTAGATGATTGCAGTACAGTTTTCATATCTGTGGAGTAGCCAAACATGTTCATTAAAAATACACCTGATATACAACATAGCATGTTAGGATTCTATTTTAACTTATTATTTTGGATTTATTATCTGTCATAATGTAAGTTCCTGGCTGTTGGTGTTATTTCTCTCTCTCTCTCTCTCTCTCTCTCTCTCTCTGTGTGTGTGTGTGTGTGTAGCTTCATTATTCAGTTGCAGCAAAAGCAACAAAGGGTTTTGTGGTGCCTTTTCTGGGCTATAACCCACTTCCCAGTTAACAAACACTAATGCTTTTTGTTAGCCTTTAAAATGCTACTCTGGTTTTTTTGTTAAATAAATTAATGTTCAAAGTAATTTTTTTTCTAAGACAAATGTATGTTCAGTAAAACAATATTATGAAGTTCATGTATCTACATATGTACAACATTAAGACTAGATGACAAAAGTGTTGTTTTGCCTCTTTGCTGGGAATTGGGAATATGTTACTGGCTAAAAGATACAGATAAAAAGACAAGTGGTTAGTTTGTTAATGTGAGTATGCCAGACAACTGTTTGTGTTCAGTGACACTAAATTACAGTCCTGCCATATGTATACTTTATTCAGTAAGAATTGTTTCCAGGGAAGCATGAAAAGGATTGCAGTCATAGCTTACTTACTTCCATTCTGGTTTATATAGTGTGTAAGAAGGAGATTGGGCTGAAATGCAGGATTGGAGTGTGTAATATTCCTGGAGCAACTGCACGAAAATTTTTCATGTAACCTAGTTCAGGCTGTGTAGTATTCTTTTGAATGTTAATATAATTTAGCATTTTGTGGTAATATGATAATTTTTTAATCAACAAATAAATGTACAAGTCTCATGGAGCAGATATTTATATATAGCCAATGTAAAAACCCTATTGTGATTTGTTGTTGTTATGCATCATCATGCTGCTTTTTGACCCATGTCAACCCTCTGAATTAATAATGACTTCCAAAAGGTTCTGTCACTAGCAGTCCTACTCAGGTCTTGAAAATTAGGGCTGTAACTTTCTTTACTGTGTTCATTGCTATTGTGAATACACTATAATAATATATTTTCTAGAAATGTGATTATATATTTGATTATATATTCAAGGTGGATAGCTAGGTCAGGTAGTGAAGTCTTTTTAAAACATCTGTCCAAGAACTCTGGTCAGATACTCTGGCTTGGGGGTGGAGCTACTTCCTTACATAAGTGCCTCTCTATCCTTCAGTTTGGTGAAGAGAGGGAAAGAGTCAAGAGTGGTCCATTACCTATTGGATCACACATTAAACCATGAGAACAGCAGAGGAGATGTCATCTGAACAGAGCCTCTCCACAGCAGTGTCAGGAGAGGTAAGATCCTGGGATACCTGAGCCATGGGATGCACATACACCCACCTATTTAGGCCTATGATACAAAATGAAACGAAAGAAAAACTCAACCATTTATGTCTTCTTGGAGCAAAATGCATTGTGGGTCATTGTAAGCTTTACTTTTTGAGTTTCTCTTCCCTCCTTTTCCTATGGGGCTTGCAGAACGGGATTCAGAGGAAGGGACTTGGCTTGGTAGCAGCATTAGCCACAAAATGCTGGTGCTTATGGTGAAATTGCTGATGGTCCATTGTTCTGTAGATAGTAGGTATGGCACTGACCACTTTTCTTTTAAGTGCAGTGGCAGACCTTCTGGCACAGTTGTGTTTCAGGGCCATCTCTAACATTAGACACTGTGAGGCACTGTCACAGGTGGCAGAGGCTGGGAGGTGGCAGCAAGGTACTGGAGGATAGATTTCTGTGTGCCACATAGCCTTTCCTGTACTCCCAAACTAGGCTACTATTTCAGCGGAAGACCAATTTTAACCTAAATCTTATTGTTAGTCTTGAAGAAAGATTCAGTTGCAGTCTAGTCCAGTCCTGTCCACTTTCCTAAGAACTATGGAACAAGAAAGAGGCATTATCATGTTCTTTGTTTCAGGCAACAAAATGCCTTGGTATATCCCTGTTGCATTTGGTATGCTGTGGTATGCAGTTTTTACTTATGTGTTTGTGTAAGCAGAACTATCATCAAGCATTATGTATATCATAAACAAAGAGAGTCTAATGTTGGCATCCATGTTGCATGAGAAGGGTTGGGAATTGTGTTAAATCCAGCGGCTTGTTTGCAATACCTTGTACTGGAGTATATTGGAGTAAGAAGCAGTATTATAGAATAGCTTTCACCAGTCTAGAATGTTCCTGGTATGGAAAGAGAAAGGGGTGGGGGTGGTTGCCATACAATTTCTATAAACCCATACCTTTCCTTTTCTCTATCTTGTGATTCTCTTGTATTATCATTCCGATTACAACAACATGGAGTGGAGCCTTCTTGCCAACTTGGAATTAGCATCGTAGTTCTCACAGCTCACAAATGCTCACATTTCCCATCGCAGCAAAATGTGCTGAATCCTGCAAGCATTGCTCCCAGTGACATACAGAGGTAGCACCTAATTGTGAAAGACTGCAAGCATCAACATCAAATGCACACCCACTCTTTGACTACCTTCCATCATTCCTAGATGAACATCAAGGAAAGCTTTTTTTCAGAACATCTGTGAATCCTGAAGAAACAGCAGAGAATGTCAAGACTATAATGCAGAAAGAGAAAGAACTACCCACCTTTAAAAAATGGATGGAGCCCTGGGACAATCTAGCCTTCAGAAAACTGGATTAGCCAGAAGTCATAGTAAGCTATAGACTAGAGTTGTCAGAATGAAGATGATCCTAAGAAAATGGTGATTTTGCGCTGACAGTTCTTTGCGAGTGTGGAAAAGAATGGGTAACTTCAAATCTATGTCTGTGTACTCTGTGCCACTCAATATGTATTTTAGAAGTCTTGATGCTAGCTGCTCCCAGTGCTCTTTGTGTTCCCTATTACTGGGGGAAAATATTTAATATGTTCATTAATTATGCCACGGTGTCTTTGACAAAGAAAAAATTGCAGGAAAACCCACAGTCCTGGGGCATGTTAACACATTTATTATGACATAAGCTTTTACAGAATAAAATTTGCTTCATTGGGGGCATCAAGTGTTATGAAGTGGACTACTTACTGTTCATGAAAACCTACACCATAATGTGCTTCTAAAAGTCTGGCTATTACTGTTAACAGTTTTGTTCCTTTATTGCCTATTATGGAAGATGAAGCAGAGAGACAAGTATACTAAAATACTTCAGCTAACTGAACAAAATGTCTACGTTCAAGAAAGAAAAAGTTGACTAGCTATATGCCAGTTACAAAAATGTCTTTGTAAAGAATGGGAGAATTGTTTTCAGATTGTTACAAAATCATTGTAGTTTAGTCAGTACATCACTTGTAGTATATTGTTATGTACATATTGGTCCCATAATTAATTCCAAAGTCCTTATAATCTGTATATTTGAAAATATCCAGGTTAAGTGCACTCATTGTGTAGCATTGAATTATTTTCATTTTTAGCATTTAACTTCGAGAATTTGAGATGTTTTTAAAAAGTAAATAGTTAGAAAGGAAATCAGTAGTCCAGGAAAAAACTTTGGGTTTGTACCTTTATATAAAACATTGCAATGATACCCTATGGCAAAATTACTCTGTTCATTTTAATATAATATTAATTTTATGTCTGTTCATTTCTCCTGTTTTTCAGATGATTAATGATCACTAGCATTAACTAAACTCTGAGAATAGACCACAAGAATTAAACACTGTACAAATATGTGTCTGCCCCTCTCTAAGGTTAAAAATTGCTTTGTTTGTCATCTTGTCTCACCAAACTACTGGACAAGCTACTGTAATTTCACAAACACTCTCATGGTTCTAAGAAAAGCAGTGTTTTGCCCAATAACCGGCAACAGGCAGTGGGGAGATTCAGGCTGACTGAGAAGGAAATGAGACTGAGGACCAAGACAAAAGGTGAACAAAGGGATAAAAAAGGGATAAAATGGCCGAATGAAGGTGGAAAGGACAAGAAGAACAGAGGTGTGAATCTTGGAGACCAAAGGGTTGTAAAGGCAGAGTTCTGAGGGAAATATGAGAAGAAAGGTTAAGTGGAGGAGTGGGAACTGGACAAGTATGAACAGAAAACCTTGGTATAACAAGATGTTTGTGTGTGAGAGAGATGCCTTTTAGTCCACATGTCACCCAAAACATGGACTTGCAAAAATAAACAAACAGATAAAAACCTGCTTCTGGTCAATTGGTTGTATACTTTCTAAATGCCCTCTTTATCTTTGCTTTTAACTCAGCAAGACAGGTGCATTTCTTCACTCAATAAAATGGTTGATACATCTATTTGTCCATAGCAAAGGCACTGGATTGGTTTTGCAGTGGAAATTTCTCAATAATGCATGAAGTTAATTTTGCCAGGAGGATGGCCACTCTCTCATGGCCAAACAGGAGGCTGAAATCCCGTTGGTGCATCTACACCAGGTAAGTAGATATGATGTTAAAATCCAGCAGTGGACATGTTTAATTTAATTAAATTTAAGACTTCCTGTCCCCCACCTTCAGGTTCTGAGGCTTCCTAAGGATCCCTTTTGGTCTGGGGAAGCTTTTGGAAGCCTCAGCAGTGGGAGCCTTTTAATACCAGAAAATCGTCACTGCAGGTCCCTAAGGGAGCCTTGGAACCTGAAGAGAGGGCTGATAAGTTTTAAATTTAATGACATTAAACATTTTTATTGCTGGATGATGACATCATCACCATTTATGCAGCACAGTTACACCATCTGGATTTCAGCCAATGCATCACCAAGAAAATCATAAATTTGCAGAGGCTAGCTTAGAAATAAAGATGCCAAATTAAAAATGTTTACTAACATTTAGCTTAAAAAGGCAGTACATCTCCCTCACATGTATAATCAGGTGAACTGTGCACCTGCTGTGTCTCTGTCTGGATGGTAATTGTTGAAGAGCAACTTAAAGGCCCCTCCTCTACCTCTTTAAAGTTCTTTATTTTGAAAAGAAGCCCTTGAAGTACTGGACTGTCAGTTTAAAGTGGAGCATATAGCCACCCTATTTATCAAGGGCTGGCTAGGTGACTTGAGCCTGAGTAGCTTGTGACCCATCAAGCTGAACACAACACTTTATTGATAGCTGACACAAACACATACACAAATACCCTGAGGTAGGCAGCAGAACAAGGAGCTTATAAAGATCTTGACAGGTCACTATATATTGCTGGCAGTCTGTGTTTTCTTTATTGGTGCACAAATTGTGTAAATTTGGCATTAAAAGCAAGGGATTCTTCTCTTGGATAAATGCAGTCGATTCTTTGTTCCATTTTGGTGAGCAGTAGTAGATCCTACCAGCCCCCTTCTCAACATGTTAGAAAGCAGTTTCAATATTTCTTTAGAAGGCTTTTATAGGCTTTATCTGGATTTTTATTTCATGTTCTGGATTGTTTACTCCTTTCTCTGTCTTATTAGCTATCTTTACTATAAACTCTAGTTTGATGTCATGTAATTGAACAACAAGGGTTATAACGTCCGTGGATAGAGAAGAAAAGAAATATGACAGCTTTTGGAATATCTCCCCCCCCCCAAAAAAATATGTTTTTTCTAGTTCTTTTTATACACCCTGAAATATAGTGAGGTTATGGAGGGCACTGTAATAGGTTTCCTCCTGGGAGAGGCCTGAGAAGAGCCCCTTTCTTTTTCGGAGGTGAAGGGGTCAGAGTGCCGGTACCTACAGTATTTGATGTGCCAGATCTGGGGTACTGGAGGGATGAGCAATGCCTTTGGCAGGCAGTGTGGGGACTAAGAAAGGAATGCTGGCAAAGTATGAGGAGAAAAAACAGCATCTTTCAGGAATCTGTAGTGGTGCAAGATGGTTATGAAATATATAGTAGGGTGCTCCTATTCCTTTCCGTCTTATGAGTAATACATAGAATTGCATGGGTCATTGTATGGCATATATTACTGCTTCCACCAGAATAAGGATTCTTACATTTGTTTCTTTTTTTTCTGGGCTTATTATTTCTAAAAATGTATCCTGTACAGTGGGATTTTTTAAAAAAATAAATATTTTATTGTTAAAAATTTAAGAACAAAATAGGAAACATAACAGCTGAGAAAGAAATACAATAGAATTAGAAGCAATGTAGTAATAATTTTCAAAAGGAAAGAAAAAAGGAGATGGAAAATAAAACAGTATCTGCATCAGCTTCTATAAAAGACTTCCAAATATCTAAAAACGTATCTGTATGTAGTGGTTGTATATATGCTATGTGTTCATATGTTGATAACACTGTAAGCTCCTCTGTCCATTGAATTACAAGGGGTGGATATTTATCTTTCCAATACTGTAGCAGTAAGTCTTTTGGCAATAATTAGGGGGCAGAGAGTCCATTTACATTGGCAGATGGATAATCTCCAAGAAGCTGGTAAGTAATATAAGAGCACATAGGCATCAATGAAGAAAGTTGAGTGGTCCGGAGTACAAAATTAATATGAGCAGTGACTCCACCACCACCACCACCACGAACCTGTGACTGGATGTGACTGGAGAATTGCAATACCAGCATTCAGACAATCTGCTAAGACCTTCCTAAAAGGTAGTGTCTAAGGGTGTCTAGTATATGCTAAGCATGATTTTTTTTTTGCTGAAAGCATCATATCTTGAGATCTAAAGATATACTATCATGTATACTATCTAACACTGCATTCTATTAGATTAGAGTGAACCATTTTCCTGTTTCATTCATCCCAAAGAGCTTGTGTATCATCTTTATTGTATGACAACAGGTATACACAGACAAATTATGTGGATTTATTTTGCTTAACTGATTCAAGAGGCATTTCCAAAAGTGCAGGACACTCTGAGGCACTCAGTACAGCTGAACCATATTTGGATGGTAGAGAAGGCTGCAATTGTAAATACTGCAGTTCAGCTAAGAATGGTAAAGCATACCAAGCCCTGAAGCTAGAAAATGGCAAAAATTCATCATCATATTCAGTTAATTGGTCTAGGGTGCAAATTGGTCAATCTGTCCACAGTGTTTAAGACTAGGTTGTCCCATAGTGTTAACTAACACGTGAACATGGGTCAAATTGAACCTGTCATGACAACATGTGCCATAATCTCACTGTTGCACAGGTGGGAGAACAGGTTCTGTTTTAACATATGTAGATCCCAAAACCATCCACTTAGAAAGCAGCACCAGACAGGAGACTTCCAAAAGGGCCCAGTTCAGCTGTGAGTCATGGTTCTGATACTTGGTGTAAGTTAGCAAATAATAATCATGTGCCGCCAAGTCAATTCTGACTTATGGAGACTTTTTTCGGGGTTTTGCAGGTGGAGGATACTCAGACGTAGTTTAAGATTCCCTTTTTCTGGAGGTGTCCTGGGACTGCAGCTTGCCAAGGCCACACAAGCTGGCTCTACTCGCAGGAAGCAGCACAGTGGGGCATCAAACTTCCAACCTTTGGCTCTGTAGCCTTATACCTAAACCACTGAGCTATCCAACCTGATGATATAAACTAAGATCAGAAAAGCCAAACCCACCTTTAATGTTTCTCACTGGCAATAAGGCAGCCTAGAAATGAAACAAGTAAAAATAGGTTCCATTCTCTTCAAAGAGATTTCAGACAGTGTGGAACTTCATATACATTTCAGGAACATAGCTCTGACTTTGTAGAATTCTGTTCCAGATATTGTATATGAAGAGAGATTGCACAAAGAACATATATACAATCCTATAATACTCATTCTGAGTGTATTTGCCTTGCCTCAAAGGGACAAATTTAAAGATATCCATCTGTCCAAACCCAAGGATATTAATTAAAATTTAGCACAATAATGTATGAAATATTCCAGGGAATCAGTATTTCAAGGTGAGTGATAACGTTTGGGCACCACCACTGAATTGCCAATCAGAAGAAACTCTCTGGAATTACATGGTTCATTGTATGGAATATACAACTGCGTATATCAGAAGATGGATTCTAACATCTGATTCTTTTTCTGGGCTTATTATTTTAAAAACTTATGTACTCTGGAATTGTAATACTTTTGAAGGAAATACTCAAGTATAAACATTCTAGGTTTGATATTGTTGAACATAAAGAAGTAGTTAAATTTTAAAGACCCTTAATGTTGTACCTTTTGGAGGCAAAATTAAGAAATATAACTTTCAGAAATCTGATTTAAGTCTGAAAGTGGTAGTGTCAAGACACAAGTCTCATTACATAAATTCTTGCAGTAGCAGCATAGGGCTTAGGGGAAGAATTCCCTAAGGTCTGGTAGTGATACTTCCATAACCCCCATTAGCAGTGTAAGGCCTGGAAAAACTCCCTAGGTGTCATTTGTGATGAAGGTAAGGCTATGTGGGATGCTACTCCTAATGGAATGGAGGAGTTGCAGGTACATTTTGCTTCTTCCCTGGAGTTGCTTTTTTCCCTTCCTCTGGGTTATTATCATGTCCCATTAAGTTTTACCTGGATTCTTCACCCAGTTTTAATAATTAGTTGGTCTTGAGGTAGTTCCAAATTCCCTTTCTAATCCCTGCCCTTTCCTTGTTGATGCTCTTGCCTCAGGTTTGGACCCTGAAATCTCAGGAAATGGAATGCTGCAGATCTAGGAACCCTTGTAGTCAAATGTCTGTTGCTACCACAGTATCTCATGAACCTCACTATCCACCTTGATTTAATGTATGCAGTTTGGGTTGCAGAGGAAATGGGAGGGCCGAGGACAAAATTTCTGAAGGTGTACGACAAAATTTCTGAAGTCGTAACTGACTTCTTGTATAATACCACTAGAGTTGCTTTTGGGTTGTAACTGAGAACCTACCTCAAGCCAAAGAAGAAACAAGTTAAAAGACCTCCTTAGCCAGTGGTCTTGACAGCTTGAAGGTCTCACAAAAGCAAAACATTTGATAAATATCTTTGAAAAGCAAAATGCAGTATATCATTAAATCTTCTGCAGCACATTGTCTGCTGGCAAGACATGACTTGAATTGTTAGTGAGTGAAATTGAGCAAGATAACTTTTCAGCAGAATATAAATGAATATTATGTTACTAAAAGGGCATATAGAAATAAGGGATAATCAAAGTTGCAACAAGAGATGCATGTTGCATCAGATAGTATAAAATGATCTTTGATCAAAGGAGGAACTGGCCAATGTGTGTTTATAATGTCTTTCTTCAGGTTATTCCGAATTAGATATATTGGAAAGGGTTAAATTTAGATCATTAAGACGAATTGTTGAGCTTTTTAACATTGGGCCACTCTTATCTGAAGACTTATCTTTATTCCTAGACTCGTTACTAAAACCTCAGTGGCAATATGGCCAGTAATGTTAGGTAGAGGGTGAAGAAGTATGCTTCTGTTGCATGTGCCACAGATGTTTGAACTGGAGTCATTGTTAATAAATGTCCTGTACAGACCCATGCATAAACCTGTATACATTCTGAAATATGTATGCATATAGGATCTTTTATCTTTGGCAAAACCACATAGTTGCAGCCATCCCAGTAAGTCATATTCATACCAAGTCTATTTCTCAGGAATTTTTTTTAAAGTAAGAATAAAAAATATATATGAGTGAGTTTATATATCATTCAGGGGGTATAGTTTACATACAGGAGGTTTTTAGTTACAGAATTTTGTAAATTCAAACAGGGAGTTACCTAGCTTATGTACAACTGATAAACATATGCATATTTAACAAATTAAATAAATCATCAAATTAATAAAGTATAAATTCACTCATCAGATCTTAATATGGGGAAATAATCTTATAACGCAGATGTTCCAGGGACTCAGATATTCTGTGTCTCCAAACCCTGATCATTTGCTGTGTTAGTGAAGTCTCCTGGAAGTGGTAAAAGAACACCCAGGGCCACGTGCTTGGGAACCGTGAGACCTGAAATGCTTGGCATCAGTCATATATATGATTGATACAGAATTGAGTAAGTTGGGTTTTAGACATTAAGGGAGTCACAAGGGTAGAATCTATACAAATCAAAATTACAAGGCTTCTGTGAGAGAAGGAAATGGTAGAAGAGCGGAATGGAGCAACTGAGGAAAAAGGAAAAAGTTCATCAGGAGCTTGTTTCAGCCATGCTTGCAGCACTGACACAAGTCTCAGGGTGAAGTCACTGTGCTGAATAGGACAATAGAATGAATGGACAGCTAAACTCAGCACATTATTCTCAGGTCTCTAGTACCTTCTGTGCTGTTCCCGCTTGCTTCACCTTCATGGGAATATAGTGAGCTGCTGGGACCACAACAATTCGTATTTCATTTGTATTTCAATTGACTGCTCTAGAAGATTTTCTGAAGCCAAAATTGAATGGGGATCAAGGAGATAACTTCCCACTCGTTAGACAAAAGCAGCCCTGGTCCCAGTTCCTTCTACTTGTTTACCAGGAAGTAGGGTGCGCCGAGTGACTAGGCTCTGATTAAAAAGATGGTTGAAAACATGAGTTGGTCTTCCTTAGTGCCTATGTAAACACAAAATAGAAGACTGTAAAAAAGAGTGAGACCCTGTCATGTATGAGGAACTATCCTCCAGAAGACAGGAGAACAGAGCTCAAAAACTACCTGCCAAAGGATCTCCTTGTATACTTTGTGAAGACAAAATTATGGTGCTGGCAGCTGCTAAGAGGTGGGGGGAAATCTTGGAAATGATTGTAGTGTGAACCTCAGCTTTCTAAGAAGTGAGGACTTGGGTGGCCAGATTTGAGTGTTCTGATGCAAAAGATTAATGAGTGTTTCTGGCAAAGTGAGTTCATCAAGATTTCAGTGGTTTGACACAACAAGAACATTGCACCAACTGACAAGAACAGAAAGCCAGAGCCAACCAAACCAAAATAGTAACCAAACCCTGAAAGCAAGGGTTTTTACAGTGATTTAAAACCAAACCAAACCAAAGCAGAAAAACAATTAAAAACAAAACGAAAACACCAGATCCTTGTCTGGTCAGGGTGGATAGGCATTCCTTCAGTCATAAACCATTGTTTATGGCAGATCATTCCATCTTAAAATGGAGTCTTGCTGTAGCATTGCATCTATTGGGTGGGAAACCTTGGTCAACTGTGGAACACTTTTCAGAGAACCCAATTGTATGGCTGTTTTTATGTGTTTCTAATTCTGGATTATTGGGCTTTGCATGCATTCCCACTGTGTGGTTTTATTTTTATTAGTGGCTGATTAAAATTATATAGTTGAGTTTTCTCCTGTGTAAATGGTCTAATGCTCATTGTTTAGGAGACTAACCTTATTAGATTCCATTTCCCTAGCTTCTCTGACTATCCTAGTCCTCTCTGTGGATTTCAGCCAAGGTTGCTAGCTAATTCCAGCTACTTCAAATTGGATAAAACAAGAATAAAAACACCCACATCACACACGTGCAAACATCCCATCACTGTGGATGTTGATGTTGCTTTGAGAGCAACATCCACATCACTTTCTACCATTGGAGGTATTTCACCCAAAGATTCTTCTTCAAAGGAATTTGCCATATTTGAAGGAATCTGTCATGAACTGCTGGCTAGCTCGGTGGCTTAAACATCTGGCTGCAGATCAGAGGTTGGGAGTTTGATTTCCCACTATGCCTCGTTGACAAGGAGGCACAGTGGGATCCATAGGGCTCCTTCCAGCTCTGCAGTTCAAAGATGATGATGATAACATATGTTACATCAATCTAACCTTTAATTTATGCCAATCAGATAATATATCCCTTTTGTTGATCTTTCAGCATCCCCAGTCTTGGTTTGAATTTTCCCTTGATTTCATGGATGTTCTGGAAAATATTGCTATTATTTTTCCTTTTTTGTTGCTATCTTCAACTTCTTTATAGTAATTATTATAATAGTACTTTTTGTCCATTCAGGACAATTGCTAAAAAGTTGCATTTGAGAATTTGACCCTATTTCTGTATTTAAGTTTTGCTTCTCATCTGTTGTTAACAATTTTTAAAGTTCTGTTAGTTTAGTTTTCTTTTCTTTTCTTTTGACTGCAGAAGTAGTCTTTATGCATTCTTCCCTGATTACATTTCTGGTCTCAGTACATAGTTCTTCTGGTGGATTGTCAAGCTTAGTAATGCAAATCTGTTCTTTAAATGGTATTTAAATACTTCAGGAATATTGTTTAAATTATTTATTGGTATTATTTTAGTGCTTTTTCTTCAGTTTTACTTTAATTTTTGACAGTAACAGTTCATGGTCTCTATCACACCTTGCTCCTGGTCTTGTTTTTGCAAAGAAAATAGTGCTTCTATAGCTTCTTTTTCCAATTATATAGTGTATTTGATTTCTGTATTGGCCATTAGGCGATGTTCACATATCGGATTATCTGTTTGGTTGCCTGAAGCATGTACTTGAAATAAATTGTTAGCTTCACAGAATCCTCTGAGTCACTCTCCTGCTTAACTCCTAGGACTGACTCTCCAATGATCTTACAAACATCAGCACATCCCGTTTTGGTGTGCGATCAGTTTTCTCCTGAATATTTGCATAAATCTTTCAATTTCTTCTTCTTCAGCATCTATAGTTAAAAGCATAGACTTGAATGATTGTTATGTTGGTAGGGTTTCTATGACATATGATAGAATATCCTCTCTTGGATGCAGGTTTGAGTGTATGTCAGGGAAGCTGAAAGCAATAATATCTGGAGTCTAGATTCTGTTACAAATCCAGACTCCTAGTACCCAAGCAGCAATAATCAAAACTGAGACACCAGATGCATTAATCCTCCCTAGAATTAGTCACTTCAACAGAAGAGAATTGTTAGTAGCCATGGCAGTTGAGGGCAGGAAAATTCTTGAATGGCAACTATTCGGCCGCAACAGTAGTGCGAGAATACACTGGCGAAGAATCTTTCATAGATGATGGCGGCTACACTCAAAGTAACTCTTCCTAGTTCTTTGTGAAAGAAAGCAATAATGAATAACTTCTGAATATTTTATACTCTATTATGAGATAATTCAAAACAAAAGAAGTGATAGTGCTGGAAGATGAGACTTCTAGGTCAGAATACAATCTGCCATTTCAAGGGAAGTGCAAAGGATAAATACAAACAGTGCTGTTCCAAATGAGGCAGCCAGATTAATGCCAAAAGGACATCTTGTTGCTGATATGCAATGACACAAAAAGAAAATCCAAGGCTTCAGGATGCATATATGTGAAACTTGTTATGTGAGAAGCGTGAGTCAAGGTAAGCTTCTAATCATAAAAAGAGAAATAAAAAAATTGAACATTGCAATATTTGATATGAGTGAATGGAAGTAGACTGGAATAGGACATTTTCAATAAGATATTTACAAAGTGTTTTACTCTGGAAATGAAGTCTTGGAAGTAATGAGGTTGTTCTCTAGTAGTGAAGTGGAACATAGCACAAGGAGTTAGGGGCTATAATGAAAAACCTGATCAAGTACTATCAACCAGATGTCATGGAAAGTTCAGAGATTATCCTCTTAATAAGGTTAGATATGTTGAATCTAGATGGGCGGGGTAAAAGCCGGAAAAATAAAATGAATAAATAAAAATAATAAGTGATTGCATATGTAAAAG